>CM033983.1:37799899-38542581 GCA_019706035.1 Raphanus raphanistrum subsp. raphanistrum
TGCCATTATGTTCATGATTCTTATCAAACCAGGATGAACCACGATCTAAGAAGCTTTATTTGGAACCACTAATCAGTGGAGAATAACCAGAAAGTTGAATAAATCTCATAGGAGTTGTGATTAAGAAGATATCCCACTTTCTATCCAGATGATTCCAGATTAGCCTGTTCGGACATATGGCAATATCTTCATGATTCTTATCAAACCAGGATGAACCAATATATAAGAAGCTTGATCAGGAACCACTAATCAGTGGAGAAGAACCAGGAAGTTGAATAAATCTCATAGGAGTTGTGAGTAAGAAGATATCCGACTTTCTATCCAGATGATTCCAGATTAGCATGTTCGGACATATGGCAATATCTTCATGATTCTTATCAAACCGGGATGAACCACGATCTAAGAAGATTTATTTGGAACCACTAATCAGTGGAGAATAACCAGGAAGTTGAATAAATCTCATAGGAGTTGTGAGTAAGAAGATACCCCACTTTCTATCCAGATGATTCCAGATTAGCCTGTTCGGACATATGACAATATCTTCATGATTCTTATCAAACCAGGATGAACCACGATCTAAGCAGCTTTATTTGGAACCACTAATCAGTGGAGAATAACCAGGAAGTTGAATAAATCTCATAAGTGTTGTGAGCAAGAAGATATCCCACCTTCTATCAAGATGATTCCAGATTAGCCTGTTCGGACATATGCCATTATGTTCATGATTCTTATCAAACGAGGATGAACCACGATCTAAGAAGCTTTATTTGGAACCACTAATCAGTGGAGAATAACCAGAAAGTTTAATAAATCTCATAGGAGTTGTGATTAAGAAGATATCCCACTTTCTATCCATATGATTCCAGATTAGCCTGTTCGGACATATGGCAATATCTTCATGATTCTTATCAAACCAGGATGAACCAATATATAAGAAGCTTGATCGGGAACCACTAATCAGTGGAGAATAACCAGGAAGTTGAATAAATCTCATAGGAGTTGTGAGTAAGAAGATATCCGACTTTCTATCCAGATGATTCCAGATTAGCATGTTCGGACATATGGCAATATCTTCATGATTCTTATCAAACCGGGATGAACCACGATCTAAGAAGATTTATTTGGAACCACTAATCAGTGGAGAATAACCAGGAAGTTGAATAAATCTCATAGGAGTTGTGAGTATGAAGATATCCCACTTTCTATCCAGATGATTCCAGATTAGCATGTTCGGACATATGCCATTATCTTCATGATTCTTATCAAACCAGGATGAACCACGATCTAAGAAGCTTTATTTGGAACCAATAATCAGTGGAGAATAACCAGGAAGTTGAATAAATCTCATAAGTTTTGTGAGCAAGAAGATATCCCACCTTCTATCCAGATGATTCCAGATTAGCCTGTTCGGACATATGCCATTATCTTCATGATTCTTATCAAACCAGGATGAACCACGATCTAAGAAGCTTTATTTGGAACCACTAATCAGTGGAGAATAACCAGGAAGTTGAATAAATCTCATAGGAGTTGTGATTAAGAAGATATCCCACTTTCTATCCAGATGATTCCAGACTAGCCAGTTCGGATATATGGCAATATCTTCATGATTCTTATCAAACCGGGATGAACCACGATCTAAGAAGATTTATTTGGAACCACTAATCAGTGGAGAATAACCAGGAAGTTGAATAAATCTCATAGGAGTTGTGAGTAAGAAGATATCCCACTTTCTATCCAGATGATTCCAGATTAGCTTGTTCGGACATATGACGATATCTTCATGATTCTTATCAAACCAGGATGAAACCACGATCTAAGAAGCTTTATTTGGAACCACTAATCAGTGGAGAATAACCAGGAAGTTGAATAAATCTCATAAGTGTTGTGAGCAAGAAGATATCCCACCTTCTATCCAGATGATTCCAGATTTGCCTGTTCGGACATATGCCATTATCTTCATGATTCTTATCAAACCAGGATGAACCACGATCTAAGAAGCTTTATTTGGAACCACTAATCAGTGGAGAATAACCAGGAAGTTGAATAAATCTCATAAGTGT
This sequence comes from Raphanus raphanistrum subsp. raphanistrum, assembly GCA_019706035.1. NCBI lineage: Eukaryota > Viridiplantae > Streptophyta > Magnoliopsida > Brassicales > Brassicaceae > Raphanus > Raphanus raphanistrum. The sequence goes on from CM033983.1 coordinate 37,801,963, forward strand.
TGTGAGCAAAAAGATATCCCACCTTCTATCCAGATGATTCCAGATTAGCCTGTTCGGACATATGCCATTATCTTCATGATTCTTATCAAACCAGGATGAACCACGATCTAAGAAGCTTTATTTGGAACCACTAATCAGTGGAGAATAACCAGGAAGTTGAATAAATCTCATAGGAGTTGTGATTAAGAAGATATCCCACTTTCTATCCAGATGATTCTAGATTAGCATGTTCGGACATATGTAATATCTTCATGATTCTTATCAAACCAGGATGAAGCAATATATAAGAAGCTTGATTGGGAACCACTAATCAGTGGAGAATAACCAGGAAGTTGAATAAATCTCATAGGAGTTGTGAGTAAGAAGATATCCCACTTTCTATCCAGATGACTCCAGATTAGCCTGTTCGGACATATGGCAATGTCTTCATGATTCTTATCAAACCAGGATGAACCACGATCTAAGAAGCTTTATTTGGAACCACTAATCAGTGGAGAATAACCAGGAAGTTGAATAAATCTCATAGGATTTGTGAGTAAGAAGATATCCCACTTTCTATCCAGGTGATTCCAGATTAGCCTGTTCGGACATATGGCAATATCTTCATGATTCTTATCAAACCAGGATGAACCACGATCTAAGAAGCTTTATTTGGAACCATTAATCAGTGGAGAATAACCAGGAAGTTGAATAAATCTCATAAGTGTTGTGAGCAAGAAGATATCCCACCTTCTATCCAGATGATTCCAGATTAGCCTGTTCGGACATATGCCATTATCTTCATGATTCTTATCAAACCAGGATGAACCACGATCTAAGAAGCTTTATTTGGAACCACTAATCAGTGGAGAATAACCAGGAAGTTGAATAAATCTAATAGGAGTTGTGAGTAAGAAGATATCCCACTTTCTATCCAGATGATTCCAGATTAGCCTGTTCGGACATATGGCAATATCTTCATGATTCTTATCAAACCAGGATGAACCACGATCTAAGCAGCTTTATTTGGAACCACTAATCAGTGGAGAATAACCAGGAAGTTGAATAAATCTCATAAGTGTTGTGAGCAAGAAGATATCCCACCTTCTATCCAGATGATTCCAGATTAGCCTGTTTGGACATATGCCATTATGTTCATGATTCTTATCAAACCAGGATGAACCACGATCTAAGAACCTTTACTTGGAACCACTAATCAGTTGTGAATAACCAGGAAGTTGAATAAATCTCATAGGAGTTCTGATTAAGAAGATATCCCACTTTCTATCCAGATGATTCCAGATTAGCATGTTCGGACATATGGCAATATCTTCATGATTCTTATCAAACCAGGATGAACCAATATATAAGAAGCTTGATTGGGGACCACTAATCAGTGGAGAATAACCAGGAAGTTGAACAAAACTCATAGGAGTTGTGAGTAAGTAGATATCCCACTTTCTATCCAGATGATTCCAGAGTAGCCTGTTCGGACATATGGCAAAATCTTCATGATTCTTATCAAACCAGGATGAACCAATATATAAGAAGCTTGATTGGGAACCACTAATCAGTGGAGAATAACCAGGAAGTTGAATAAATCTCATAGGAGTTGTGAGTAAGAAGATATCCCACTTTCTATCCAGATGATTCCAGATTAGCCTGTTCGGACATATGGCAATATCTTCATAATTCTTATCAAACCAGGACGAACCACGATCTAAGCAGCTTTATTTGGAACCACTAATCAGTGGAGAATAACCAGGAAGTTGAATAAATCTCATAAGTGTTGTGAGCAAGAAGATATCCCACCTTCTATCCAGATGATTTCAGATTAGCCTGTTCGGACATATGCCATTATCTTCATGATTCTTATCAAACCAGGATGAACCACAATCTAAGAAGCTTTATTTGGAACCACTAATCAGTGGAGAATAACCAGGAAGTTGAATAAATCTCATAGGAGTTGTGATTAAGAAGATATCCCACTTTCTATCCAGATGATTCCAGATTAGCCTGTTCGGACATATGGCAATATCTTCATGATTCTTATCAAACCAGGATGAACCAATATATAAGAAGCTTGATCGGGAACCACTAATCAGTGGAGAATAACCAGGAAGTTGAATAAATCTCATAGGAGTTGTGAGTAAGAAGATATCCGACTTTCTATCCAGATGATTCCAGATTAGCCTGTTCGGACATATGGCAATATCTTCATGATTCTTATCAAACCAGGATGAACCAATATATAAGAAGCTTGATCGGGAACCACTAATCAGTGGAGAATAACCAGGAAGTTGAATAAATCTCATAGGAGTTGTGAGTAAGAAGATATCCGACTTTCTATCCAGATGATTCCAGATTAGCCTGTTCGGACATATGGCAATATCTTCATGATTCTTATCAAACCAGGATGAACCAATATATAAGAAGCTTGATTGGGAACCACTAATCAGTGGAGAATAACCAGGAAGTTGAATAAATCTCATAGGAGTTGTGAGTAAGAAGATATCCCACTTTCTATCCAGATGATTCCAGATTAGCCTGTTCGGACATATGGCAATATCTTCATGATTCTTATCAAACCAGGATGAACCACGATCTAAGAAGCTTTATTTGGAACCACTAATCAGTGGAGAATAACCAGGAAGTTGAATAAATCTCATAAGTGTTGTGAGCAATAAGATATCCCACCTTCTATCCAGATGATTCCAGATTACCCTGTTCGGACATATGCCATTATCTTCATGATTCTTATCAAACCAGGATGAACCACGATCTAAGAAGCTTTATTTGGAACCACTAATCAGTGGAGAATAACCAGGAAGTTGAATAAATCTCATAGGAGTTGTGATTAAGAAGATATCCCACTTTCTATCCAGACGATTCCAGATTAGCCTGTTCGGACATATGGCAATATCTTCATGATTCTTATCAAACCAGGATGAACCAATATATAAGAAGCTTGATTGGGAACCACTAATCAGTGGAGAATAACCAGGAAGTTGAATAAATCTCATAGGAGTTGTGAGTAAGAAGATATCCCACTTTCTATCCAGATGATTCCAGATTAGCCTGTTCGGACATATGGCAATATCTTCATAATTCTTATCAAACCAGGATGAACCACGATCTAAGCAGCTTTATTTGGAACCACTAATCAGTGGAGAATAACCAGGAAGTTGAATAAATCTCATAAGTGTTGTGAGCAAGAAGATATCCCACCTTCTATCCAGATGATTTCAGATTAGCCTGTTCGGACATATGCCATTATCTTCATGATTCTTATCAAACCAGGATGAACCACGATCTAAGAAGCTTTATTTGGAACCACTAATCAGTGGAGAATAACCAGGAAGTTGAATAAATCTCATAGGAGTTGTGATTAAGAAGATATCCCACTTTCTATCCAGACGATTCCAGATAAGTCTGTTCAGACATATGGCAATATCTTCATGATTCTTATCAAACCAGGATGAACCAATATATAAGAAGCTTGATTGGGAACCACTAATCAGTGGAGAATAACCAGGAAGTTGAATAAATCTCATAGGAGTTGTGAGTAAGAAGATATCCCACTTTCTATCCAGATGATTCCAGATTAGCCTGTTCGGACATATGGCAATATCTTCATGATTCTTATCAAACCAGGATGAACCACGATCTAAGCAGCTTTATTTGGAACCACTAATCAGTGGAGAATAACCAGGAAGTTGAATAAATCTCATAAGTGTTGTGAGCAAGAAGATATCCCACCTTCTATCCAGATGATTTCAGATTAGCCTGTTCGGACATATGCCATTATCTTCATGATTCTTATCAAACCAGGATGAACCACGATCTAAGAAGCTTTATTTGGAACCACTAATCAGTGGAGAATAACCAGGAAGTTGAATAAATCTCATAAGTGTTGTGAGCAAGAAGATATCCCACCTTCTATCCAGATGATTCCAGATTAGCCTGTTCGGACATATGCCATTATCTTCATGATTCTTATCAAACCAGGATGAACCACGATCTAAGAACTTTTTTTTGGAACCACTTATCAGTGGAGAATAACCAGGAAGTTGAATAAATCTCATAGGAGTTGTGATTAAGAAGATATCCCACTTTCTATCCAGATAATTCCAGATTAGCCCGTTCGGATATATGGCAATATCTTCATGATTCTTATCAAACCAGGATGAACCAATATATAAGAAGCTTGATTGGGAACCACTAATCAGTGGAGAATAACTAGGAAGTTGAATAAATCTCACAGGAGTTGTGAGTAAGAAGATATCCCACTTTCTATCCAGATGATTTCAGATTAGCTTGTTCGGACATATGGCAATATCTTCATGATTCTAATCAAACCAGGATGAAACCACGATCTAAGAAGCTTTATTTGGAACCACTAATCAGTGGAGAATAACCAGGAAGTTGAATAAATCTCATAAGTGTTGTAAGCAAGAAGATATCCCACCTTCTATCCAGATGATTCCAGATTTGCCTGTTCGGACATATGCCATTATCTTCATGATTCTTATCAAACCAGGATGAACCACGATCTAAGAAGCTTTATTTGGAACCACTAATCAGTGGAGAATAACCAGGAAGTTGAATAAATCTCATAGGAGTTGTGATTAAGAAGATATCCCACTTTCTATCCAGATGATTCTAGATTAACCTGTTCGGACATATGACAATATTTTCATGATTCTTATCAAACCAGGATGAAGCAATATATAAGAAGCTTGATTGGGAACCACCAATCAGTGGAGAATAACCAGGAAGTTGAATAAATCTCATAGGAGTTGTGAGTAAGAAGATATCCCACTTTCTATCCAGATGATTCCAGATTAGCCTGTTCGGACATATGGCAATGTCTTCATGATTCTTATCAAACCAGGATGAACCACGATCTAAGAAGCTTTATTTGGAACCACTAATCAGTGGAGAATAACCAGGAAGTTGAATAAATCTCATAGGATTTGTGAGTAAGAAGATATCCCACTTTCTATCCAGATGATTCCAGATTAGCCTGTTCGGACATATGGCAATATCTTCATGATTCTTATCAAACCAGGATGAACCACGATCTAAGAAGCTTTATTTGGAACCATTAATCAGTGGAGAATAACCAGGAAGTTGAATAAATCTCATAAGTGTTGTGAGCAAGAAGATATCCCACCTTCTATCCAGATGATTCCAGATTAGCCTGTTCTGACATATGCCATTATCTTCATGATTCTTATCAAACCAGGATGAACCACAATCTAAGAAGCTTTATTTGGAACCACTAATCAGTGGAGAATAACCAGGAAGTTGAATAAATCTCATAGGAGTTGTGATTAAGAAGATATCCCACTTTCTATCCAGATGATTCCAGATTAGCCTGTTCGGACATATGGCAATATCTTCATGATTCTTATCAAACCAGGATGAACCAATATATAAGAAGCTTGATCGGGAACCACTAATCAGTGGAGAATAACCAGGAAGTTGAATAAATCTCATAGGAGTTGTGAGTAAGAAGATATCCGACTTTCTATCCAGATGATTCCAGATTAGCCTGTTCGGACATATGGCAATATCTTCATGATTCTTATCAAACCAGGATGAACCACGATCTAAGAAGCTTTATTTGGAACCACTAATCAGTGGAGAATAACCAGGAAGTTGAATAAATCTCATAGGAGTTGTGATTAAGAAGATATCCCACTTTCTATCCAGATGATTCCAGATTAGCAAGTTCGGATATATGGCAATATCTTCATGATTCTTATCAAACCAGGATGAAACCACGATCTAAGAAGCTTTATTTGGAACCACTAATCAGTGGAGAATAACCAGGAAGTTGAATAAATCTCATAAGAGTTGTGAGTAAGAAGATATCCCACTTTCTATCCAGATGATTCCAGATTAGCCTGTTTGGACATATGGCAATGTCTTCATGATTCTTATCAAACCAGGATGAACCACGATCTAAGAAGCTTGATTGGGAACCACTAATCAGTGGAGAATAACCAGGAAGTTGAATAAATCACATAGGAGTTGTGATTAAGAAGATATCCCACTTTCTATCCAGATAATTCCAGATTAGCCAGTTCGGATATATGGCAATATCTTCATGATTCTTATCAAACCAGGATGAACCAATATATAAGAAGCTTGATTGGGAACCACTAATCAGTGGAGAATAACTAGGAAGTTGAATAAATCTCACAGGAGTTGTGAGTAAGAAGATATCCCACTTTCTATCCAGATGATTTCAGATTAGCTTGTTCGGACATATGGCAATATCTTCATGATTCTAATCAAACCAGGATGAAACCACGATCTAAGAAGCTTTATTTGGAACCTCTAATCAGTGGAGAATAACCAGGAAGTTGAATAAATCTCATAAGTGTTGTGAGCAAGAAGATATCCCACCTTCTATCCAGATGATTCCAGATTTGCCTGTTCGGACATATGCCATTATCTTCATGATTCTTAACAAACCAGGATGAACCACGATCTAAGAAGCTTTATTTGGAACCACTAATCAGTGGAGAATAACCAGGAAGTTGAATAAATCTCATAGGAGTTGTGATTAAGAAGATATCCCACTTTCTATCCAGATGATTCTAGATTAGCCTGTTCGGACATATGACAATATTTTCATGATTCTTATCAAACCAAGATGAAGCAATATATAAGAAGCTTGATTGGGAACCACCAATCAGTGGAGAATAACCAGGAAGTTGAATAAATCTCATAGGAGTTGTGAGTAAGAAGATATCCCACTTTCTATCCAGATGATTCCAGATTAGCCTGTTCGGACATATGGCAATGTCTTCATGATTCTTATCAAACCAGGATGAACCACGATCTAAGAAGCTTTATTTGGAACCACTAATCAGTGGAGAATAACCAGGAAGTTGAATAAATCTCATAGGATTTGTGAGTAAGAAGATATCCCACTTTCTATCCAGATGATTCCAGATTAGCCTGTTCGGACATATGGCAATATCTTCATGATTCTTATCAAACCAGGATGAACCACGATCTAAGAAGCTTTATTTGGAACCATTAATCAGTGGAGAATAACCAGGAAGTTGAATAAATCTCATAAGTGTTGTGAGCAAGAAGATATCCCACCTTCTATCCAGATGATTCCAGATTAGCCTGTTCTGACATATGCCATTATCTTCATGATTCTTATCAAACCAGGATGAACCACGATCTAAGAAGCTTTATTTGGAACCACTAATCAGTGGAGAATAACCAGGAAGTTGAATAAATCTCATAGGAGTTGTGATTAAGAAGATATCCCACTTTCTATCCAGATGATTCCAGATTAGCCAGTTCGGATATATGGCAATATCTTCATGATTCTTATCAAACCAGGATGAACCAATATATAAGAAGCTTGATTGGGAACCACAAATCAGTGGAGAATAACCAGGAAGTTGAATAAATCTCATAGGAGTTGTGAGTAAGAAGATATCCCACTTTCTATCCAGATGATTCCAGATTAGTCTGTTCGGACATATGCCATTATCGTCATGATTCTTATCAAACCAGGATGAACCACGATCTAAGAAGCTTTATTTGGAACCACTAATCAGTGGAGAATAACCAGGAAGTTGAATAAATCTCATAGGAGTTGTGATTAAGAAGATATCCCACTTTCTATCCAGATGATTCCAGATTAGCAAGTTCGGATATATGGCAATATCTTCATGATTCTTATCAAACCAGGATGAAACCACGATCTAAGAAGCTTTATTTGGAACCACTAATCAGTGGAGAATAACCAGGAAGTTGAATAAATCTCATAAGAGTTGTGAGTAAGAAGATATCCCACTTTCTATCCAGATGATTCCAGATTAGCCTGTTCGGACATATGGCAATGTCTTCATGATTCTTATCAAACCAGGATGAACCACGATCTAAGAAGCTTGATTGGGAACCACTAATCAGTGGAGAATAACCAGGAAGTTGAATAAATATCATAGGAGTTGTGAGTAAGAAGATATCCCACTTTCCATCCAGATGATTCCAGATTAGCCTGTTCGGACATATGGCAATATCTTCATGATTCTTATCAAACCAGGATGAAACCACGATCTAAGAAGCTTTATTTGGAACCACTAATCAGTGGAGAATAACCAGGAAGTTGAATAAATCTCATAAGTGCTGTGAGTAAGAAGATATCCCACCTTCTATCCAGATGATTCCAGATTTGCCTGTTCGGACATATGCCATTATCTTCATGATTCTTATCAAACCAGGATGAACCACGATCTAAGAAGTTTTATTTGGAACCACTAATCAGTGGAGAATAACCAGGAAGTTAAATAAATCTCATAAGTGTTGTGAGCAAGAAGATATCCGACCTTCTATCCAGATGATTCCAGATTAGCCTGTTCGGACATATGCCATTATCTTCATGATTCTTATCAAACCAGGATGAACCAAGATCTAAGAAGCTTTATTTGGAACCACTTATCAGTGGAGAATAACCAGGAAGTTGAATAAATCTCATAGGAGTTGTGATTAAGAAGATATCCCACTTTCTATCCAGATGATTCTAGATTAGCCTGTTCGGACATATGGCAATATCTTCATGATTCTTATCAAACCGGGATGAACCACAATCTAAGAAGAATTATTTGGAACCACTAATCAGTGGAGAATAACCAGGAAGTTGAATAAATCTCATAGGAGTTGTGAGTATGAAGATATCCCACTTTCTATCCAGATGATTCCAGATTAGCATGTTCGGACATATGTCATTATCTTCATGATTCTTATCAAACCAGGATGAACCACGATCTAAGAAGCTTTATTTGGAACCACAAATCAGTGGAGAATAACCAGGAAGTTGAATAAATCTCATAAGTGTTGTGAGCAAGAAGATATCCCACCATCTATCCATATGATTCCAGATTAGCCTGTTCGGACATATGCCATTATCATCATGATTCTTATCAAACCAGGATGAACCACGATCTAAGAAGCTTTATTTGGAACCACTAATCAGTGGAGAATAACCAGGAAGTTGAATAAATCTCATAGGAGTTGTGATTAAGAAGATATCCCACTTTCTATCTAGATGATTCCAGATTAGCCAGTTCGGATATATGGCAATATCTTCATGATTCTTATCAAACCAGGATGAACCAATATACAAGAAGCTTGATTGGGAACCACTAATCAGTGGAGAATAACTAGGAAGTTGAATAAATCTCATAGGAGTTGTGAGTAAGAAGATATCCCACTTTCTATCCAGATGATTCCAGATTAGCTTGTTCGGACATATGGCAATATCTTCATGATTCTTATCAAACCAGGATGAAACCACGATCTAAGAAGCTTTATTTGGAACCACTAATCAGTGGAGAATAACCAGGAAGTTGAATAAATCTCATAAGTGTTGTGAGCAAGAAAAGATATCCCACCTTCTATCCAGATGATTCCAGATTTGCATGTTCGGACATATGCCATTATCTTCATGATTCTTATCAAACCAGGATGAACCACGATCTAAGAAGCTTTATTTGGAACCACTAATCAGTGGAGAATAACCAGGAAGTTGAATAAATCTCATAAGTGTTGTGAGCAAAAAGATATCCCACCTTCTATCCAAATGATTCCAGATTAGCCTGTTCGGACATATGCCATTATCTTCATGATTCTTATCAAACCAAGATGAACCACGATCTAAGAAGCTTTATTTGGAACCACTAATCAGTGGAGAATAACCAGGAAGTTGAATAAATCTCATAGGAGTTGTGATTAAGAAGATATCCCACTTTCTATCCAGATGATTCTAGATTAGCCTGTTCGGACATATGGCAATATTTTCATGATTCTTATCAAACCAGGATGAAGCAATATAGAAGAAGCTTGATTGGGAACCACTAATCAGTGGAGAATAACCAGGAAGTTGAATAAATCTCATAGGAGTTGTGAGTAAGAAGATATCCCACTTTCTATCCAGATGATTCCAGATTAGCCTGTTCGGACATATGGCAATGTCTTCATGATTCTTATCAAACCAGGATGAACCACGATCTAAGAAGCTTTATTTGGAACCACTAATCAGTGGAGAATAACCAGGAAGTTGAATAACTCTCATAGGATTTGTGAGTAAGAAGATATCCCACTTTCTATCCAGATGATTCCATATTAGCTTGTTCGGACATATGGCAATATCTTCATGATTCTTATCAAACCAGGATGAAACCACGATCTAAGAAGCTTTATTTGGAACCACTAATCAGTGGAGAATAACCAGGAAGTTGAATAAATCTCATAAGTGTTGTGAGCAAGAAGATATCCCACCTTCTATCCAGATGATTCCAGATTTGCCTGTTCGGACATATGCCATTATCTTCATGATTCTTATCAAACCAGGATGAACCACGATCTAAGAAGCTTTATTTGGAACCACTAATCAGTGGAGAATAACCAGGAAGTTGAATAAATCTCATAAGTGTTGTGAGCAAAAAGATATCCCACCTTCTATCCAGATGATTCTAGATTAGCCTGTTCGGACATATGCCATTATCTTTATGATTCTTATCAAACCAGGATGAACCACGATCTAAGAAGCTTTATTTGGAACCACTAATCAGTGGAGAATAACCAGGAAGTTGAATAAATCTCATAGGAGTTGTGATTAAGAAGATATCCCACTTTCTATCCAGATGATTCTAGATTAGCCTGTTCGGACATATGGCAATATTTTCATGATTCTTATCAAACCAGGATGAAGCAATATATAAGAAGCTTGACTGGGAACCACCAATCAGTGGAGAATAACCAGGAAGTTGAATAAATCTCATAGGAGTTGTGAGTAAGAAGATATCCCACTTTCTATCCAGATGATTCCAGATTAGCCTGTTCGGACATATGGCGATGTCTTCATGATTCTTATCAAACCAGGATGAACCACGATCTAAGAAGCTTTATTTGGAACCACTAATCAGTGGAGAATAACCAGGAAGTTGAATAAATCTCATAGGATTTGTGAGTAAGAAGATATCCCACTTTCTATCCAGATGATTCCAGATTAGCCTGTTAGGACATATGGCAATATCTTCATGATTCTTATCAAACCAGGATGAACCACGATCTAAGAAGCTTTATTTGGAACCACTAATCAGTGGAGAATAACCAGGAAGTTGAATAAATCTCATAAGTGTTGTGAGCAAAAAGATATCCCACCTTCAATCCAGATGATTCCAGATTAGCCTGTTCGGACATATGCCATTATCTTTATGATTCTTATCAAACCAGGATGAACCACGATCTAAGAAGCTTTATTTGGAACCACTAATCAGTGGAGAATAACCAGGAAGTTGAATAAATCTCATAGGAGTTGTGATTAAGAAGATATCCCACTTTCTATCCAGATGATTCTAGATTAGCCTGTTCGGACATATGGCAATATTTTCATGATTCTTATCAAACCAGGATGAAGGAATATATAAGAAGCTTGATTGGGAACCACCAATCAGTGGAGAATAACCAGGAAGTTGAATAAATCTCATAGGAGTTGTGAGTAAGAAGATATCCCACTTTCTATCCAGATGATTCCAGATTAGCCTGTTCGGACATATGGCAATGTCTTCATGATTCTTATCAAACCAGGATGAACCACGATCTAAGAAGCTTTATTTGGAACCACTAATCAGTGGAGAATAACCAGGAAGTTGAATAAATCTCATAGGATTTGTGAGTAAGAAGATATCCCACTTTCTATCCAGATGATTCCAGATTAGCCTGTTCGGACATATGGCAATATCTTCATGATTCTTATTAAACCAGGATGAACCGCGATCTAAGAAGCTTTATTTGGAACCATTAATCAGTGGAGAATAACCAGGAAGTTGAATAAATCTCATAAGTGTTGTGAGCAAGAAGATATCCCACCTTCTATCCAGATGATTCCAGATTAGCATGTTCCGACATATGCCATTGTCTTCATGATTCTTATCAAACCAGGATGAACCACGATCTAAGAAGCTTTATTTGGAACCACTAATCAGTGGAGAATAACCAGGAAATTGAATAAATCTCATAGGAGTTGTGATTAAGAAGATATCCCACTTTCTATCCAGATGATTCCAGATTAGCCTGTTCGGATATATGGCAATATCTTCATGATTCTTATCAAACCAGGATGAACCAATATATAAGAAGCTTGATTGGGAACCACAAATCAGTGGAGAATAACCAGGAAGTTGAATAAATCTCATAAGAGTTGTGAGTAAGAAGATATCCCACTTTCTGTCCAGATGATTCAAGATTAGCCTGTTCGGACATATGGCAATGTCTTCATGATTCTTATCAAACCAGGATGAACCACGATCTAAGAAGCTTTATTTGGAACCACTAATCAGTGGAGAATAACCAGGAAGTTGAATAAATCTCATAGGATTTGTGAGTAAGAAGATATCCCACTTTCTATCCAGATGATTCCAGATTAGCCTGTTCGGACATATGGCAATATCTTCATGATTCTTATCAAACCAGGATGAACCACGATCTAAGAAGCTTTATTTGGAACCATTAATCAGTGGAGAATAATCAGGAAGTTGAATAAATCTCATAAGTGTTGTGAGCAAGAAGATATCCCACCTTCTATCCAGATGATTCCAGATTAGCCTGTACGGACATATGCCATTATCTTCATGATTCTTATCAAACCAGGATGAACCACGATCTAAGAAGCTTTATTTGGAACCACTAATCAGTGGAGAATAACCAGGAAGTTGAATAAATCTCATATGAGTTGTGATTAAGAAGATATCCCACTTTCTATCCAGATGATTCCAGATTAGCAAGTTCGGATATATGGCAATATCTTTATGATTCTTATCAAACCAGTATGAACCAATATACAAGAAGCTTGATTGGGAACCACTAATCAGTGGAGAATAATTAGGAAGTTGAATATATCTCATAGGAGTTGTGAGTAAGAAGATATCCCACTTTCTATCCAGATGATTCCAGATTAGCCTGTTCGGACATATGGCAATATCTTCATGATTCTTATCAAACCAGGATGAAACCACGGTCTAAGAAGCTTTATTTGGAACCACTAATCAGTGGAGAATAACCAGGAAGTTGAATAAATCTCATAAGTGTTGTGAGCAAGAAGATATCCCACCTTCTATCCAGATGATTCCAGATTTGCCTGTTCGGACATATGCCATTATCTTCATGATTCTTATCAAACCAGGATGAACCACGATCTAAGAAGTTTTATTTGGAACCACTAATCAGTGGAGAATAACCAGGAAGTTAAATAAATCTCATAAGTGTTGTGAGCAAGAAGATATCCCACCTTCTATCCAGATGATTCCAGATTAGCCTGTTCGGACATATGCCATTTTCTTCATGATTCTTATCAAACCAGGATGAACCACGATCTAAGAAGCTTTATTTGGAACCACTTATCAGTGGAGAATAACCAGGAAGTTGAATAAATCTCATAGGAGTTGTGATTAAGAAGATATCCCACTTTCTATCCAGATGATTCTAGATTAGCCTGTTCGGACATATGGCAATGTCTTCATGATTCTTATCAAACCGGGATGAACCACGATCTAAGAAGATTTATTTGGAACCACTAATCAGTGGAGAATAACCAGGAAGTTGAATAAATCTCATAGGAGTTGTGAGTATGAAGATATCCCACTTTCTATCCATATGATTCCAGATTAGCATGTTCGGACATATGCCATTATCTTCATGATTCTTATCAAACCAGGATGAAACCACGATCTAAGAAGCTTTATTTGGAACCACTAATCAGTGGAGAATAACCAGGAAGTTGAATAAATCTCATAAGTGTTGTGAGCAAGAAGATATCCCACCTTCTATCCAGATGATTCCAGATTTGCCTGTTCGGACATATGCCATTATCTTCATGATTCTTATCAAACCAGGATGAACCACGATCTAAGAAGCTTTATTTGGAACCACTAATCAGTGGAGAATAACCAGGAAGTTGAATAAATCTCATAAGTGTTGTGAGCAAAAAGATATCCCACCTTCTATCCAGATGATTCCAGATTAGCCTGTTCGGACATATGCCATTATCTTTATGATTCTTATCAAACCAGGATGAACCACGAACTAAGAAGCTTTATTTGGAACCACTAATCAGTGGAGAATAACCAGGAAGTTGAATAAATCTCATAGGAGTTGTGATTAAGAAGATATCCCACTTTCTATTCAGATGATTCTAGATTAGCCTGTTCGGACATATGGCAATATTTTCATGATTCTTATCAAACCAGGATGAAGCAATATATAAGAAGCTTGATTGGGAACCACCAATCAGTGGAGAATAACCAGGAAGTTGAATAAATCTCATAGGAGTTGTGAGTAAGAAGATATCCCACTTTCTATCCAGATGATTCCAGATTAGCCTGTTCGGACATATGGCAATGTCTTCATGATTCTTATCAAACCAGGATGAACCACGATCTAAGAAGCTTTATTTGGAACCACTAATCAGTGGAGAATAACCAGGAAGTTGAATAAATCTCATAGGATTTGTGAGTAAGAAGATATCCCACTTTCTATCCAGATGATTCCAGATTAGCTTGTTCGGACATATGGCAATATCTTCATGATTCTTATCAAACCAGGATGAAACCACGATCTAAGAAGCTTTATTTGGAACCACTAATCAGTGGAGAATAACCAGGAAGTTGAATAAATCTCATAAGTGTTGTGAGCAAGAAGATATCCCACCTTCTATCCAGATGATTCCAGATTTGCCTGTTCGGACATATGCCATTATCTTCATGATTCTTATCAAACCAGGATGAACCACGATCTAAGAAGCTTTATTTGGAACCACTAATCAGTGGAGAATAACCAGGAAGTTGAATAAATCTCATAAGTGTTGTGAGCAAAAAGATATCCCACCTTCTATCCAGATGATTCCAGATTAGCCTGTTCGGACATATGCCATTATCTTTATGATTCTTATCAAACCAGGATGAACCACGAACTAAGAAGCTTTATTTGGAACCACTAATCAGTGGAGAATAACCAGGAAGTTGAATAAATCTCATAGGAGTTGTGATTAAGAAGATATCCCACTTTCTATTCAGATGATTCTAGATTAGCCTGTTCGGACATATGGCAATATTTTCATGATTCTTATCAAACCAGGATGAAGCAATATATAAGAAGCTTGATTGGGAACCACCAATCAGTGGAGAATAACCAGGAAGTTGAATAAATCTCATAGGAGTTGTGAGTAAGAAGATATCCCACTTTCTATCCAGATGATTCCAGATTAGCCTGTTCGGACATATGGCAATGTCTTCATGATTCTTATCAAACCAGGATGAACCACGATCTAAGAAGCTTTATTTGGAACCACTAATCAGTGGAGAATAACCAGGAAGTTGAATAAATCTCATAGGATTTGTGAGTAAGAAGATATCCCACTTTCTATCCAGATGATTCCAGATTAGCTTGTTCGGACATATGGCAATATCTTCATGATTCTTATCAAACCAGGATGAAACCACGATCTAAGAAGCTTTATTTGGAACCACTAATCAGTGGAGAATAACCAGGAAGTTGAATAAATCTCATAAGTGTTGTGAGCAAGAAGATATCCCACCTTCTATCCAGATGATTCCAGATTTGCCTGTTCGGACATATGCCATTATCTTCATGATTCTTATCAAACCAGGATGAACCACGATCTAAGAAGCTTTATTTGGAACCACTAATCAGTGGAGAATAACCAGAAAGTTGAATAAATCTCATAAGTGTTGTGAGCAAAAAGATATCCCACCTTCTATCCAGATGATTCCAGATTAGCCTGTTCGGACATATGCCATTATCTTTATGATTCTTATCAAACCAGGATGAACCACGAACTAAGAAGCTTTATTTGGAACCACTAATCAGTGGAGAATAACCAGGAAGTTGAATAAATCTCATAGGAGTTGTGATTAAGAAGATATCCCACTTTCTATTCAGATGATTCTAGATTAGCCTGTTCGGACATATGGCAATATTTTCATGATTCTTATCAAACCAGGATGAAGCAATATATAAGAAGCTTGATTGGGAACCACCAATCAGTGGAGAATAACCAGGAAGTTGAATAAATCTCATAGGAGTTGTGAGTAAGAAGATATCCCACTTTCTATCTAGATGATTCCAGATTAGCCTGTTCGGACATATGGCAATGTCTTCATGATTCTTATCAAACCAGGATGAACCACGATCTAAGAAGCTTTATTTGGAACCACTAATCAGTGGAGAATAACCAGGAAGTTGAATAAATCTCATAGGATTTGTGAGTAAGAAGATATCCCACTTTCTATCCAGATGATTCCAGATTAGCTTGTTCGGACATATGGCAATATCTTCATGATTCTTATCAAACCAGGATGAAACCACGATCTAAGAAGCTTTATTTGGAACCACTAATCAGTGGAGAATAACCAGGAAGTTGAATAAATCTCATAAGTGTTGTGAGCAAGAAGATATCCCACCTTCTATCCAGATGATTCCAGATTTGCCTGTTCGGACATATGCCATTATCTTCATGATTCTTATCAAACCAGGATGAACCACGATCTAAGAAGCTTTATTTGGAACCACTAATCAGTGGAGAATAACCAGAAAGTTGAATAAATCTCATAAGTGTTGTGAGCAAAAAGATATCCCACCTTCTATCCAGATGATTCCAGATTAGCCTGTTCGGACATATGCCATTATCTTTATGATTCTTATCAAACCAGGATGAACCACGAACTAAGAAGCTTTATTTGGAACCACTAATCAGTGGAGAATAACCAGGAAGTTGAATAAATCTCATAGGAGTTGTGATTAAGAAGATATCCCACTTTCTATTCAGATGATTCTAGATTAGCCTGTTCGGACATATGGCAATATTTTCATGATTCTTATCAAACCAGGATGAAGCAATATATAAGAAGCTTGATTGGGAACCACCAATCAGTGGAGAATAACCAGGAAGTTGAATAAATCTCATAGGAGTTGTGAGTAAGAAGATATCCCACTTTCTATCCAGATGATTCCAGATTAGCCTGTTCGGACATATGGCAATGTCTTCATGATTCTTATCAAACCAGGATGAACCACGATCTAAGAAGCTTTATTTGGAACCACTAATCAGTGGAGAATAACCAGGAAGTTGAATAAATCTCATAGGATTTGTGAGTAAGAAGATATCCCACTTTCTATCCAGATGATTCCAGATTAGCTTGTTCGGACATATGGCAATATCTTCATGATTCTTATCAAACCAGGATGAAACCACGATCTAAGAAGCTTTATTTGGAACCACTAATCAGTGGAGAATAACCAGGAAGTTGAATAAATCTCATAAGTGTTGTGAGCAAGAAGATATCCCACCTTCTATCCAGATGATTCCAGATTTGCCTGTTCGGACATATGCCATTATCTTCATGATTCTTATCAAACCAGGATGAACCACGATCTAAGAAGCTTTATTTGGAACCACTAATCAGTGGAGAATAACCAGGAAGTTGAATAAATCTCATAAGTGTTGTGAGCAAAAAGATATCCCACCTTCTATCCAGATGATTCCAGATTAGCCTGTTCGGACATATGCCATTATCTTTATGATTCTTATCAAACCAGGATGAACCACGATCTAAGAAGCTTTATTTGGAACCACAAATCAGTGGAGAATAACCAGGAAGTTGAATAAATCTCATAGGAGTTGTGATTAAGAAGATATCCCACTTTCTATTCAGATGATTCTAGATTAGCCTGTTCGGACAAGGGATCTGGCCGACAGCTCTCGTAGCCGAAGCACATTACCTTGTTGTTACGCTCAAACGCGGATTCGGAATAAAATCCCTTCTTGCTCTCTTTTACGATTTCTTATTTTTATTTCTCGTTATTTTCGTGTTCTGATTGCTTGGCGTGTGGTTTCTCAGAAATCCGGGACCTCTGAGAAATTAGGGTTTTCCTACTTTCCTAAAATATACGAAATAATGACGGTGCGAATTTCGGTTTCCACAAGGACCGGTCAGGGTTGACCCAAATCCTTTACACATAGTAGCTTCCCTTGCTTCCCTAGGGATCGCTACGGCTAGCATACGTTGCTTGTACTGAGCAATGTGATTGTCGGGTTCTCCGGTGCCTTCGTACATCTTTATACTCGGGAAAGAGAACATGCGCGGCATCTCCACCGAGGTAATCTCTTCCACGAAAGGTGTATCCGAGTAGGATCCGGGATTGCTTCTCCGGATAGGGGGAGCTACCCCTGGAAGCCTTTCTACCATAGATTGGATGGTACATAACCTTTCGGAGACCACCCTTTCAAGGTAGGCAGCTAGTGCCGGATCTGAGATTGCAGGATCGTTAGGTGAATATTCTTCTTCCTCTGTATCGGAATCGCTATCCACTTGCACCCGGGTCGCGTCCTGAGCGGTCTCTCGGCTATCAGGTTCGTTACCCTTGGCGACGTGTCGGGGAGATGCTCCACAACCATCGCGACGAGTGCTAAGCGAAGCCATAGGTCGAACCTTAGTTTGGAACCGCTTTCGTTTGTTGCTGGTTTTGGCCAAGGGTTTGATTCTCTTGTCGAAGGACAAGATTCTCTGCCTCCATAGGGTCTAGCTTCTCAGCGCTTTTCTGCAGCTGCTTGGAGTGTTCCCCAAGCTTATATTTTAGGGTTTGAACTTCTTGGAGAAGTTCGTGACCTCCGGAAGTGGTCTCCTGAGCTTTATGGAGGTCAGTGATTTAAATCTGAAGGGTTTCGTGTCGGTTGAGGAGCTCGAGTTCCCTCGGGGTCATCTCGGCTTGACTAGCATCGTCTTCTAGTGTCATTGTCACATAGTTCAATTACTCCCCTCTTTCTAGCGCCAAACTGCTATGGTATTTTTGTGTAGGGTCGTTTTAGTACTACGGAACACTAGAAGATTTGTAATAGAAAGCAAGAAGTCGAGGCTAGAAGAGATGTTTATTGAGTATATGATTCGGGACTACAACGTTGGTGTATGAACCTAGTTATTTATCGCCTAAGCTATAATCTCTTAGCCTCTAAAAGTCGATCCCTTGTTCTAGGGTTTGGCCTCCCCTTTTATAGTTTTAGACGTCGGCTTAAAGTTGGGCGAACTCTTCCATACTCAGAAAAATGGAAGTTTCCCCTTAGGCGGAAAACTTCTATATTGCTCCAAGTGTCGGTCCGATCAAAGGGGTCGGACCTATAGCAGGGGTCGGTCCCTGGTTTCTTCTTAAGCAAGGGTCTGTAAGTTGAGGGCCTATCCCGAAGCTGGAGAAAACTTGTACTTGGATATTTTTCCCCAACAAGTTTGGCGCTAGAAAGAGCAGAGTAATCCAACTACGTGACGATGACACCAGAAGACGGTAGAAATCAATCCGAGATGACCCCGAGGGAACTCGTGCTCCTCAACCGACTCGAAACCCTTCAGAGTCAAATCACCGACCTCCACAAAACTCAAGAGACGACGTCTGGAGGTCTGGAGCTTCTCCAAGACCAGCTCGGGGAACACTCCAAGCAGCTGCAGCAAAGCGCCGAGAAACTAGATGCCATGGAGGCCAAAAACCTTGTCCTTCAACAAGAGAACCAAGCCCTCGGTGAAACCAGCCACAAGTGAAACAAGCCCTCCGAATGCAATGCGGAGATCTATGCTAAGAGCTGACCAAGTACAAGTGTAGGACCATGGAAGATGTCTTGTGTCACGCTTGGGCTCAAGTAAGGTGGGAGGGCCAAGGCCTACCAGAAGCAAGATCAAAATCTCTCTAAGCCAGTGGGTAACGATCGTGACAAAGGCTTCCATCCCAGACCTATGAAGAAGACGAGTAACCCAGGCAGGGGCAGGAATCAAAACCGTCCCTTGGCCAGGTCCGAAGGGATGGCAGTGTCTACATGGCCTGATATCTCTCATCTTTCGATATCAAAGCCGGAGCTGATCGGTGTCCTACGACAAATGGGCGAACAAGTTAAATTGCCCCCAAAGATGAAGGCCTCGGACTCCAACCGGAATCCCAAACGATGGTACGAGTTCCATAGCGATCACAACCACAACACGGAGGACTGCATGGCCCTGAAGATAGAGGTCAGCGAGCTCCTTAAGAGAGGTCTCCTGAGGGAATTCCTCTCAGACAAGGCCAAAAACCTTTTAAATAAGGAAGGTCCCGGTCTTCCTGCCGAAGCAGCTCCTGCATTGCCACCATAAGAAGATCGGGTGATCCATGTAATCTCAGGCGTATCGGAAGTAAGTGGGATCAGTAGTGCTGCCACCAAAAGAAGCACTCGCAATGCCAAGAACGGCCAAGAGGCCGAAGGTCCTAAGCGTCTGCTCCTAGGAACAGATGAGATCAGCTTTACCGCAAAAGGAGCAGGAGAAGGTCCTAGCTCCTCACCACGACGCCCTTGTCATTTCACTTACCATAGCAAACTGTTTGGTCAAGCGAATACTAGTAGACAATGGGAGCTCCAGCAACATCATCTTCCATTCGGCCTATGCTGATCTAAGTTTGGAACCTAAGGCACTAACAAGAAAGGCGACCCCTCTCGTAGGCTTCAGCGGAGAGATAAAGCAGACCCTGAGGGAAGTTCTCCTCCCGGTATACGCCAAAGGGATAAACCAGACCACGAAGTTCCTAGTCCTCGGCTGCCCTTCCTCCGATAATGTATTATAAGGAAGGCCCTGGATCCATGATATGGGAGCTGTATACTCGACTCTCCATCAGTTGATCAAGTTTCTGAACCCTTGGGGCATTAAGGCGATTAAGGGAGACCAAGAGCATTCTATGTCCTGCTATCAAACTACCCTGAAAGGGAAGACCAAGGTCTTATAGCAATTACAGAAGAAACTTCCGGCCCCGCATGCCGAAGAGTGATAGTGCTCAAATTTCCCAGTAGAGCTTACTCTCTCAAATAAGAGGTACAGCTGTAGTACTTAGGGATCGAATCACGAGGAGCTAGGGAACCAATTAAATAAAATCTACTAATCAATCCTAGGCAAGGTTGGTTTATATGATAGAAATGAAAATAACAATTCCTAAAATGAGCAAGGCAGTTGCTCTAACTAACAATATGAAGGGTTGTTTAAATGGGATAAAGAGTGCTAGACATAGGGTTTCTATTCAGGAATGGAGATTATAATCTCTATAAATGCTTTAACAAGTTGCTTGCATGATACTATAGATCTCAGCCGCTTAACATATGTGAATGAATCACTGGTTAAAATATCTAGATCTCTGGCCACACCTTTCGCATGATGACACAGAAAAAGAGTCGGTCGATATCCTTTTGAGATATCGAGCGATACACCTTTCGCGGCGCCGATCGATTTACCAGTAGGGTATCGATCGACGGCTTCTAGATCTGCCTAGGCGCGAACCGAATATGACCGCGAGGTCTCAAGGAGGAACTGTCGTTCTTCTCAACGGGAAACAGGCATCGCTCCAATGGATAATTCAAGATAATCTAAGATCCTAGTGATCTATGCTCTAGTTAGCTACTCTAAAACAAGCATAGGGTACAATCCATTTGATGAGTATCACAACTTAGCAATTATAGTTTGGGGCTAATCCCACAAACCTATTTCAACCCTAAATCTAACAAGTAGACTACTCAGACATAGCTAGACAATTCATAACAATAGATAGATGAAAGAATTGCATAGATTGAATAAAGTAGAAATACAAAAGGAAATGAGAAATCTCTCCAATCTCTCTCAAACAAATAAAACTCTAGTCTCTCTCTCACACTCTCTGCTTTGGTTGTAAAAAGCTTCAAGATTCAAAGGGTTTCCAAACTTGCCGTCAAAAATACTTAGCAGGAGTATTTAAGCATTTCCATTAGGTTAAAAACTCGTCAGGGGCAATCTCGTAATTTGGTGAAGTCTTGGTGAAGTAGTCGGCTAAACCATTTCGTCCTCGATATCGATCGACAACACTGAATGTGTATCGATCGATTATAATCTTCTAGTACGCGGATCTTCTCAGCTACATCGATCGACAACTCAGGATGAGTATCGATCTATTGTAATCGCAATGTTGACTTCCGACTTAGTCTTGAATGGTCAACTCGGGTGTATCATCTCTTGTACTCCAAAATGCTCCAAAAACATCACTTTCTCACAAAATTCTCCTGAACCTGAAAACATACCTAACAGGCTAGAAAACAGATTAAATATATAGTAAAACACTAGTATACTATGTTAAAAACGGGTAAAATCCATGGTATATCAAAGAGCCGTAAGTGGAGGAGATGGATGAGGTACCCTTGGTAGAAGGAAACCAGAACAGAACCTCAAGATAGGCTTTAAGCTCACCGAAGGACTAAGGCGGAGATTGATCGACTTCTTACAATCTAACTCCGTTTGCTTCGCTTGGTCCCACGAAGACATGCCCGGGATCGACCCCGACGTCATCATGCACAAGCTCAAGGTGGATCCTCTACATCCTCCCATCAGATAGAAGAGGAGGAAGTTAGCCCCTGAAAGGGACGAAATCATCAATGAGGAGGTCAAGAACCTACTCGACGCCAGGTTCATACGAGAGGTACAATACCCGGAATGGTTAGCTAATGTAGTAGTCGTAAGGACGAAGAATGGGAAATGGAGAGTTTGTATTAACTTCACCGACCCTAATAAATCATGTCCTAAAGATCCATTCCCCTTACCTCATATCGACAAGCTAGTCGATGCAACCGCCGTTCATCAGTTAATAAGCTTCATGGATGCATTCTCCGGATACAATAATATCCTAATGCATCCAGAGGATCAAGAGAAGACTTCGTTCATGACATCTAGGGGCATCTACTTTTACAAGGTCATGCCTTTTAAGTTGAAGAATCCTGGATCCACTTATCAAAGACTCGTCAAC
Organism: Raphanus raphanistrum subsp. raphanistrum; assembly: GCA_019706035.1. Lineage (NCBI taxonomy): Eukaryota > Viridiplantae > Streptophyta > Magnoliopsida > Brassicales > Brassicaceae > Raphanus > Raphanus raphanistrum. Next base: position 37,824,823 of record CM033983.1, read on the forward strand.
ATGATGTTCGCCAATCAGATCGGGCAAACCATGGAGGTCTACATTGACGACATGCTGGTAAAGTTCCTAGACGACGAAGATCATATATCACATCTTCAACAGGCATTCACCACCCTCAGGAGGTACAACATGAAGCTCAACCCTTCGAAATGCTCTTTTGGGGTTAGCTCTGGGAAATTTCTCGGGTATATTGTCACCCACAGGGGCATTGAAGCCAACCCATAGCAGGTGAGGGCAATCCAAGTGATACCTTCCCCTCGCAACGTGAAGGAGGTCCAAAGGTTGACAGGTAGGATGGTCGCCTTAAGCAGGTTCATCTCTAGGCTGTCTGATAAGTCGCACGCCTTCTTCGAGGTCCTGAAGGATCCTAAAGATTTTCGATGGACCGAAAAGTGCGAGTTAGCCCTATTTTACCTAATGCATACCTCACTACTCTATCTCTCCTCTCAAAACCCCTGGAGGGGGAAGTCATATTGCTCTATCTGATAGTATCGGAACACGTAGTTAGTGCAGTCCTTGTGAGGAGGAGGGAAGGAAAAAACATCCTATCTACCATGTAAGCAATTCGCTACTAGACGCGGAGTCTCGCTATAATCACCTTGAGAATCTAGCCCTTGCATTGGTTAAAGCGGCCTGAAAGATACGCCCGTACTTCCAGGCTCATCAAATCGTGGTGGTCACCTATTTCCCTGTCAAAGCAGTCCTTCACAAGCCAGAAGTGTCTGGACGACTCGCAAACTGGGCCATAGAGCTAGCAGAATATGACGTGATCTTTCGACCAGCTACGTCCATTAAGTCACAAGTCCTAGCTGACTTTGTGGCCGAATTCTCTCTCGCCATGCTTCCAGCCTTGGAACAAGGTTAAGCTTCGCGACAGCAAAGGGGAAAAAGGTGAATGGACTCTATATGTCGACGGGTCCAGTAATGTAATGGATTCAGGCGTAGGCCTAGTCCTGACTTCCCCTACAGGACAATCAGCCTCAAGGGCCGTACGATGCATAGTTAAGGCAACAAACAACGAAGCCGAGTACGAGGCTCTAATAGCAGGACTGGCGCTTTCCAAACAGATGGGAGTAGAAGACATCCAGGTTTTCAGCGACTCGCAGCTAATCATAAGCCAGGACCAAGGAGACTATCTGGCGAAAGATCCGAGCATGGTCAGGTACCTGTCAGTGGCTAAACGCCTGCTCGATAGGTTCCGAAACTGTAAACTTACTCAGATCCCTAGGGAACAATTCTCAGGCCGGCTCTTTAGCTAATCTAGGGACCCTAGAGACCATGAGTCATATGAGCATTCTATTGCTAGTACTTCAATGGCCCGCTTTTGGGGGAAAATATCCAGAAATAAGTTTTCTCCAGCTTCCGGATAGGTCCTCGACTTCTGGACCCTTGCTCAAGAAGAAACCAGGGACCAACCCCCTTGATTGGATCGACCCTTGAAGCAAAATAGAAGTTTTCCGCCTAAGGGGAAACTTCCATTTTCCTATTATGGAAGAGTTCCATTACTTGAAGCCGACATCTACACCTATAAAAGGGGAGCCCAAACCCTAGAACAAGGGATCGACTTTTCTAGACTAAGAGATTAGGGTTTAGGTGGCTAGAAAGAAGGTTTATACACCAAATCGTTGTAGTCCCCATACGGATACTCAATAAACATCTCTTCTAGTCTAAATCTCTTGCTTTCATACAAACTCTTCTAGTGTTCCGTAGTACTAAAACGACCCTACACAAAAATACCATAACAGTTTGGCGCTAGAAGGAGGGGAGTAATCCAACTACGTGACGATGGCACTAGAGGACGATACTAACCAAGCGGAGATAACCCCGAGGGAGATCAAACTCCTCAACCGACTAGAGATCCTTTAAAGTCAGGTTACCGATCTTCACAAAGCTCTGGAGAGCACGCCAGGCGGGTTTGAACTTCTTGTAGAAGTTCAAACCCTAAAAGATCAACTTGGAGAACACTCCAAGCAACTGCAGCAGAGCGCCGAGAAGCTAGACGCTATAGAAGCGGAGAACCTTGTCCTCTGACAAGAAAACCAGACCCTCGGTGAAACCAGCAACAAGCGAAAGCGGTTCCGAACTAAGGTTCGACCTATGGCTTCACTCAACACTCCAAGCGATGGTGAAATAACATCTCACCGACCCGTCCCCACCAACAACGAACCTATGGGCCGAGAAGCCACTCACAATGCGACCCGAGTGCACTTGGATAGCGATTCCGACGCGGAAGACGAAGAGTACTCACCCGATGATCCCGCAATCTCGGACCCATCTCTAGCCGCCTATCTAGAAAGAATGGTTTCCAAAAGGTTCGGCACCATTCAATCTTTGGTAGAAAGGCTCCCAGGGGTAGCTCCCCCTATTCGGAGGAGTAATCCATGGTCCTACTCCGACACACCTTTCGTGGAAGAGATTGCTTCGGTGGAGATTCCACACAAATTCTCCTTCCCGAGCATAAAGATGTACGAAGGTACAGGAGATCCCAACAATCACGTCTCTCAGTACAAGCAACGCATGCTAGCCGTAGCAATCCCCCGGGATGCCTGAGAAGCTACCATGTGCAAGGGATTCAGATCGACCTTGACCGGCCCTGCTCTTCAGTGGTACATCAATCTTCCTACCAAGTCTATCAAGTCCTTTGCGGCCCTTAGCGATAATTTTGTGGAGCAATTCGCTAGTAGTCGCAACCTAGAGAAAAACTCAGATGATCTCTATGAAGTCCTCCAGCATGAATGAACCCCTTCATTCCTACATAGCACCCTTCAACCAAGAGAAGGTGGCTATCCCCGAGTGCAACGCTGATACGGCCATCTCGGCCTTCAAGCGGGGCCTACTCTCGGAGGGAGATCTCTACAAAGGGCTGATTAAATACAAAGTGCAGGACTATGGAGGATGTATTGTCTCGTGCTTAGGCTCAAGTAAGATGGGAAGAGGATGTTGCAAGTAGGGCCAAGGCATATCCAAAGTACGATCAGAAGTCCTCGAAGCCGACCAGGAACGATCGTGATGAGCTCTTTCATCCCAAGTCAGCTAGAGAGACTAGCAATCCAGGCAGGGGCCGATTTCAAAATCGTCCTTTGCCTAGATCCGAAGGAATGATGGTATCCACATGGCCCGATATCTCTCATCTTGCGATAACAAAGCCAGATCTAATCGGTGTCCTACGACAAATTGGTCCTCAAGTCAAATGGCATCCCAATATGAAGTCCTCGGAGGTTAATCGAAACCCCAAGCGGTGGTGCGAATTCCATAGTGATCATGGTCACACTACGGAAGATTGCATAGCCCTGAAGATACAAGTCACCGAGCTACTCAAGAAAGGCCACCTGAGAGAGTTCCTCTCAGACAAGGCCAAGAACCTTCTGAATAAAGTAGGTCTGGGTTTCCCTACCGAAGCGGCTCCCGCATTGCCACCACAGCAAGACCGGGTTATCCATGTCATCTCAGGCGGATCAGAAGTAAGCGGAATCAGACCTACCAAAGGCTTGTCAACATGATGTTTGCCGACCAGATAGGGCAGACCATGGAGGTCTATATTGACGATATGCTGGTGAAATCCCTGGACGTTGAGGATCATATCTCACACCTTCAACATGCATTCACCACTCTCAGGAGGTACAATATGAAACTCAACCCTTCAAAGTGCTCATTCGGAGTAAGCTCTGGGAAGTTCCTGAGGTATATAGTCACCCACAGGGGCATCAAAGCCAACCCAAAGCAGGTAAGAGCAATCCAAGTGATACCTTCCCCTCGTAACGTCAAGGAGGTTCAAAGACTGACAGGAAGGATGGCCGCCCTGAGTAGGTTCATCTCCAGGCTATCCGACAAATCGCATGCCTTCTTCGAGACCTTGAAAGACCTCAAAGACTTTCAATGGACCGATAAATATGAGCAAGCCCTATCCGATCTCAAGGCATATCTCACTACTCCACCTCTCCTCTCGAAGCCCTTGGAAGGGAAAGTCCTTTTGCTCTATTTGGCAGTATCAGAGCATGTGGTCAGTGCGGTCCTGGTAAGGGAAGAAGGAAGGAAACAGCATCCTATCTACTACGTGAGCAAATTGCTGTTAGACGCGGAGACCCGCTATAGTCACCTTGAAAAGCTAGCCCTCGTCTTAGTTAATGCGGCCCGAAAACTACGCCCCTACTTCCAGGCTCATCAGATCTTGGTGGTCACTTCTTTCCCCATCAAAGCAGCCCTTCACAAGCCGGAGGTGTATGGACGACTATCAAAATGGGCCATAGAGCTGGGAGAGTACGATGTGATCTTCCGACCTGCAATGGCCATCAAGTCACAAGTCCTGGCAGATTTATTTTGTAGCCGAATTCTCTCCTGCCATGCTTCCAGCCCTGGAACAAGAAGTAATGCTTCGCGATAGCGAAGGGGAGAAAGGCGAATGGACGCTATACGTAGACGGGTCCAGAAACGTAAGGGGCGCAGGCGTGGGACAAGTCCTAACTTCCCCTACGGGGGAATCAGCCTCAAGGGCCGTACGATGCAACTTCAAAGCAACGAACAACGAGCCTGAATACGAAGCTCTGATAGCAAGGCTGACCCTCGCCAAACAGATGGGAGTAAAAGACATCCAGGTCTTCAGCGACTCACAATTAATCATAAGCCAGGTCCAAGGAGATTACCATGCAAAAGATCCGAGTATGGTCAGGTACCTATCAGTGGCAAAACGACTGCTCGACAGGTTCCGAAACTGTAAGCTCACTCGGATCCCTAGGGAGCGTAATTCCCAAGCCGACGCTCTAGCTAATCTAGGGTCCGCCCTAGAAACCACGAGTCATATGAGCATCCCACTGCTGGTACTTCAATGGCCCGCGACAGAAAAGGAGGCGGAGCCTGAGGAAGTTTCCATAGTAGATGAAGGAGAGACCTGGATGCCTCCCATCCTTAACTACCTGAGATACGACACGTTGCCTGCAGATCGAGACAAAATTTGGAAGATAAGGAGACAAGCTGCCAGGTACTGCTTTTCCGAAGGAAAACTATACCGCAGATCCTTCTCAGGGCCTTACCTGCGATGTCTCACCCCTAGAGAAGCCACCAGGATACTAGAGGAACTTCACGAGGGAGAGTGTGGTTCTTATTCCAGTGGTCGAAGCTTAGTGCTCAGAGCCAGAAGAGCTGGGTACTACTGGCCAACCATGGCAAGGGACTCCCTCAAACAAGCTAAACTCTGTAGCCATTCCAGAAGCACGCGCCAGTCTCCAATCTTCCACCGGAGAACCTCAAATCTCTAAGCTCTCCTTGGCTTTTCCGAAAGTGGGGCATGGACATCGTGGGGAAATTTCCCATGGCACCGGGGTAAAAGGTCTTCCTCCTAATGTTAGGGTTTTTTCTCGATGAAAAGAGGGAGGCGGCCCGCCTTAGAAATGCATGCTACCAGTTGAAAGTAGCCAAGAGCTATAACAAGAAAGTCAGATCCAGAACCTTCCAGAAAGGGGATTGGGTCCTAAGGCGAGTCTGTGACCACACAAGGGACAAATCAGCCGGAAAACTCGCTCCTGGATGGGAGGGTCCCTATAAGGTAATAGAGGTGCAAGGGGCAGGAGACTATAAGCTGGAAGACAGCGACGGTAAGGTCCAACCCAACTGCTAGAATGTCTTGCACCTCAAATTCTATCACTTCTAAAGTAAGGTCCCCAGATCAAGCTTTATATACGTACACTGCAAAGTACTGTAATCAGACGCTGACGGCTGATATGCAGGGAGCAAATGTGCGAAAATACCGGTTAGCACCAAAAATTATACTTATCCAGACGTGGAAAGTAGTGTGTCTGATGTGAAGTCGCTCCGCGGGGCAGGCCCACGCCAGACCACAGTAAGTCTGAGCGTGACCTTTTCTGCAGAAAGGTAGAGTGCAGCATTGAGATTCACGAGAGTGGCCTATACCTCCGGGTGGCAGAGTGCGGTTTCTCAATAACAGTCGGTAGTGGTTCCCCCCATGGGGAGCAGAATACGATCACAAACCTCCCATAACGCATACGGCCTCAAGGTCTATGACGAACCTCAGGGTTCTGTATGGCCTCAGGGTCTATATAATAACCTCCGGGTTCAGTACGGCCCCAGGGTCTAATTAAGAGCCTCAGGGTTCAATACGACCTCCGGTTCTATAAAAGAGCCTCAGGGTTCAATACAGCCTACGGGTCTGTAAGGAATCTCCGGATTCAAGATCACCTAAGGGTTGATCAAGGACCTTCGGGCCTAACTGATCTTCGGATCTGATAAGAACCTCAGGGTTCAGGGATCTTTGAATCGAAATACCAACCTTCGGGTTTGCCAAGAACCTCAGGGTTCAAAAGCATCAACCTCCGGGTTCGAGGTATCCATCGGGTTTAGTCACAGCCCCCAGATCTAAGGATTAAACCCTAACACTCAGAAACCTCAGGGTTCAATGAGCAAACCTTCGGGTTCAATAAAACGGCCTTCGGGCCTACGTAAGGGACCTCAGGGTTCAAGGCCTTAAGAACTTCTGGGTTCTAAGGCTCACGAACCCCAGGGTTCAAACCAAGCTAGAACTCTAGGGTTCTAAGTAAGGATCTTTCATTCCAAAACTAAAACTCAGGTTTTTAATAATGGATTACAAGGTCTAACGCTATTCTAATCATTTCAGGGTTCAGTCAATTCACTAACAGGATCCAGGTCCTAGACAGTGATATCCTTCCAAGGGGTCAACCCTTACAAGGTTCCAGCCCTCACAAGGGGTCAATTCTTTCAAGGGTCCATCCCTTCCCACGAATCTATGCGTCTACTTAAACGTCCTTGCATTCTGAAGATACGGAATTGGCTCAACAAGGTCTAAACCCATAAGCTGTCAACACAGTACAAGCTGCTAATCCTAGACCCCACAATTCTGCCTAGGAGATTGTGCTCCTTCCAAAGAGACTTGTGCTCAATGCCCCTATAAACCGGTCTAATCGGAGGATAGTGTCGGAGAGTTATGAAGGCATGAATCCAAGAAGTGAATACAACAGAAAAAGGCGAAAACAATAAGTATTATTATTATGCTATCAGAAGTCCTTATTTGGCTACAAAATCGTCAAAAGCCCGGGGAAAGAAACTATAATATAAAATAAAGCATAAATAGAAAAACACTTCAGGGTTTCGGCTGATGCAGTGCCGGAGGAAAAGCGTCAAGTCCACCTCTCCCATTCACCGAACCCTGAACAGGCCCTCCAACAGGTCCCCAGCGGTTGATATTCCTCTCCGACCACTCCTTCACGAGCTCCCAAAGAGCTTGCTCACGGGCCCGCTGCACGGTCAAAGCTTGATGAGTTATCACCTCTCAAAGCTGGTTACGAAGGAAGAGGATCTCCTCGTGCGGAGGAACACACCAGCGTGGACCAAACAATCTGTTACTTCCCGCATTCCTTAGGGTCGAAGAAGTCGCAACTGAGGAGACAAAGGAAGGCGATGCATAAGACCATCTCCTTTGAGGATTGGTCCTACAATATTCATTATACACCGATGATATTGAAGCTCCAGGAATCCCACCTAAAAGTCAGCAGAGCAAAGGGTCAGAATCGTTTTCGTGACTGTTTAAGAGAAGGAAAAGCTGTCTTACCCCAAATACGACTATGGCGTAAAGACATCCGCCTCATCAAAAATATAATCCAACGGTACCGCCTGGGAATGCCTTTTGCCAGCTTCACCAAAACCTCGCCAGCAGGGAATACCGGCTGGAAGACCTCTAAAAAAACATTACGTAAGATGGGATAGCAACGCAAAAGTTATCTTGAAAATAGAAAAAGGGGGCATACCGACGGATCGCCAAAAGAGAGGGTAGCGCGGAGCATCATTAACCTTCATGAACACATTTCTCCTATTCCAGAAGTCGTTTGAAGGGAAACTCCCCCGTACTCCCCTAGGAGGTTCATCTACCAAAGGTTCACCATCACGAGACCAGATTTGGTAAAAACCCTTCTTGTTCGATAAGGGAAGGAAGGAGTAGGAGTATAAAATTTCAGGTAGTCCGAAGGGAATACTGTGAAATTCACCCAACACTTGAATCGCCATTAGGGTACGCCACGTTGCTGGCGTGAGCTGCGAAGGAGAGACACCAAAGTAAGACGCTACTTCCGCGACCAGGGAAGGAATGTCCCCCCTGAAGCCTGCTTCTAGGTACGCCTCGAAGATAGCTATCTCGTCGGTACCGCCATCGGGAGCTCATTCAAATTCACCCGCACATCGTAGTTCCACCGAGTCAGGATGAGAATACTTCCTGCGGATCCCGATCAGATCTTCCTGTTTGATGTCCGATATCGGACCATCCTCGTCCTCGTCACCGAAAGAACAAAAGCGATGCTGCCGCAAGGGAGCCATAGGAGCGTCTTCGCTACCCACTCTCGAAGTCGCCCCTGGAGTCAGAATAGGCGAGGCAAAGGGATCACCAAACAGGTATCAAGGCCTAGCATGACCACCAACATGGGAAGCTGGAATCGCTCCGAAGTGGGTCTGATCGTTCGACATTTTCCTCAAGCAAGGGTGATGGTTCTGACTCGGGTCTATATCATTGAAAGGCGCCAGAGCATCCTTATATATATCTGGAAGGATTTTCCATTTAACCACCAAAGGGGAAAGGAAAATCGGCAAAAAAAAATGTTCATCAGGAGAAAAAAGGAAAGAAGGGAAAAACGGAAAATCTCCTATATTTCTTTTCCGGAAAATTTCCAAAAATCATGCCAAGGAGATCTCGCTGTCAAAGGCTTTCGGCATAGCGACTAGGGTTTCTCCTTGTTTCCTTTTTTGCGATAGGACGCTCATTCTACCATGTGGGTTGTACCCTACTAAATTATCTCAATCCTCGTCAAGGGTCCCGGCCTGATTCGCTGCAAAGAGACAAGGTGTCCAAGGAATACTCCGTCCTAAGAGAAAACTACAAAAAATCAAGAAGCACAAGTTATCCCTTGATTTCCACGAGCAAATCAAGGAATAAGGGGCAAACTGTTGGGGAAAAATATCCAGACATAAGTTTTCTCCAACTTCCGGATAGGCCCTCGACTTCCGGACCCTTGCTCAAGAAGAAACCAGGGACTGACCCCTGCCTTATGTCCGACCCCCTTGATCGGATCGACCCTTGAAGCGAAATAGAAGTTTTCCGACTAAGGGAAAACTTCCATTTTTCCGATTATGGAAGACTTCTATTACTTGAAGCCGACATCTACAACTATAAAAGGGGAGCCCAAACCCTAGAATAAGGGATCGACAATTCGAGACGAAGAGATTAGAGTTTAGGCGACTAGAACTAGGTTTTATACACCAATACGTTGTAGTCCCAAAGAATATACTCAGCAGCATCTCTTTGCTCTCGATTTAAAACTCTGTTATACAAATTCTCTAGTGTTCCGTGGTTTTAAAACGATCCTACACAAAAATACCCTAACAACAAGACCAACGAGGAACTCCTTGTACGGGTTCAACGAATCGAGAGCACCCAAAGACTCACCGATTAATGCAGCCTCCACTGACAGGACGCATGCTGGTCTTAGCCTAAAGGTGGGTATTCCCCCTGTTATAGTATTTTGTGTAGGGTCGTTTTAGTACTATGAAACACTAGAAGATATGAAGTCAAGGACAAGAAATCGAGACTAAGGAGATGTTTATTGAGTATTGATTGGGACAACAACGTGTTTGGGTGTATGAATGATATACCATGGATTTTACCCGTTTTTAACCATGGTATACTAGTATTTTATTATATATTTAATCTGTTTTCTAGCCTGTTAGGTATGTTTTCATGTTCAGGAGCATTTTGTGAGAAAGTGATGTTTTGGAGCATTTTGGAGTGCAAGAGATGATATACCCGAGTTGACCATTCAAGACTAAGTCGGAAGTCAACATTGCGATTATAATCGATCGATACTCATCCTGAGTCGTCGATCGATGTAGCTGAGAATATCCAGTGTACTAGAAGATTATAATCGATCGATACACATCCAGTGTTGTCGATCGATATCGAGGAAGAAATGGTTTAGCCGACTACTTCACCAAGACTTCACCAAATTACGAGATTACCCCTAACGAGTTTTTAACCTAATGGAAATGCTTAAATATTCCTGCTAAGTGTCTTTTGACGGCAACCTTCGAAAGAAGCAAGCTTTTAACAACCCTCAAAGCAGAGAGTGTGAGAGAGAAACTAGAGTTTTATTTGTGTTTGAGAGATTGGAGAGATTTCTCATCTCCTTTTGTATTTCTACTTTATTCTATCTATGCAATTCTTGCATCCATCTATTGTTATGAATTGCTTAGCTATGTCTGAGTAGTCTACTTGTTAGATCTAGGGTTCAAATAGGTTTGTAGGATTAGTCCCAAACTATAATTGCTAAGTTGTGATACTCATCAAATGGATTGCACCCTATGCTTGCTTTAGATTAGCTAACTAGAACATAGATCACTAGGATCTTTGATTATCTTGAATTATCCATTTGAGCTTGCCTGTCTCCCGTTGAGAAGAACAACAGTTCCTCCTTGAGACCTTGTGGTCACATTCGGCTTGCGCCTAGGCAGATCTAGAAGCCGTCGAATGATATCCCGACAGGTGAATCGATCGGCGCTGCGAAAGGTGTATCGCTCGATATCTCAAAAGGATATCGACCGACTCTTTTTCTGTGTCATCATGCGAAAGGTGTGGCCAGAGATCTAGATAATTTAACCAGTGATACTTCACTAGAGTTAAGCGGCTGAGATCTATAGTATCATGCAAGCAACTTGTTAAAGCATTTATAGAGATTATAATTTCCATTCCTGAATAGAAACCCTATGTCTAGCACTCTTTATCACATTTAAACAACCCATCATATTGTTAGTTAGAGCAACTACCTTGCTCATTTTAGGAATTTTTATTTTTATTTCTATCATATAAACCAAACTTGCCTAGGATTGATTAGTAGATTTTATTTAATTGGTTCCCTAGCTCCTCGTGATTCGATCCCTAAGTACTACAGCTGTACCTCTTATTTGAGAGAGTAAGCTCTAATGGGTAATTTGAGCACTATCAAATTTGGCGCCATTGCCGGGGAGCTTTGATCGCCATTAGATTTAATTTTATTAATCTTAGGTTTTTCTTTTTACCCCCTTTCTAATTAAAATTTTTCTTGTCTTTTCAGGTACATGCCCAGCAGTACCAGAAGCAACAGGGGAAATCAACTATTATTCTCAGAAGATCCTGCACACTTGGAACGTTCAATCCGCAAAGACCTACGCTCCGCATCGATCGACAGAAACGCCATACCGTCGACTGATACTCACGTTCAACAGTCGACCGACACTCAGACAGCACCGTCGATTGATACCGTTTGCCGATCCACATCGTTCGACACTTCTAACCGTATATCGATCGACACTACTCCGCGAGGCATGGTCGCGATTGTTAACCTCACGCAGGGCGAGAATGAAAACCTGTATGACCAAGATGGTCATCTGCGTAATGCAACAGGTCAGAAGCTAGATGCACAGGGAAACATAATCCCTGAGCCTGAAGCTGAGGCTACAGGAGAAGCTCAAACACGATCGTTGGCAGAGTATAACTGTCCAGACGAGTACTACACCAACATATCAGCTATTCAACTTCCAGAAATTCAGAAGCCAAACTTCGAGCTCAAGCCTTAGTAATACTCTCTCGTGTCTCAGATACCTTACTCTGGGCTATCACACGAGCATCCTATAGACCATCTGGAGAAGTTCGAGGATCTTATCGCTGCTATTCGTATGGATGGAGTCCCTGAGGACTACCTACTTTTCAAGCTCTTCAAATACTCACTGATTGGAGAAGCTTCGCACTGGCTCAAGCAGCTACCTACAGGATCACTGACATCCTGGGCCGACATCAAAAACGCCTTCCTGCGTAATTTCTTTGATGAGGCACGCGCTGAAGACTTAAGAAGCAAAATCGCCACTTTCGCGCAAAAGCCTAGTGAGACTTTTAAAGACGCGTGGATCAGATTTAAGTTCTTTCAGCGAGACTGTCCACACCATGGATTCAATGAAGTGCAGCTGCTAAGCACTTTCTACAGAGGTATCGCCTTGAGGTATCAGATGGCTCTTGATACTGCTAGTGACGAGAACTTCAACACTAGGAATCCAATAGAGGCTGTGAGACTTATTGAGAACCTAGCCAACAGCAGCAGCACCAAAAACACTGACTCTGACAAGAAGAAATCGGTTGCAGCCATCGGGGAAGACCAGATGAATGAATTCAGAGCCAAGATAGATGCTTTACATGCATTTCTGGGGCAGCCAGTCTGCTCAGCTGAAGAAGGAGAGGCTAGAGAAGATGATACAGAGGAAGATGTGAACTACATTGGAGGTACTGGATTTCAGAGATATGGAAACCAGAGTGGAAACAAAAACTTTTTTGGCAGTGGTCAGAAGAATAACTACAACCAGAGTTCACAGTATCAGAAACCCTTCACGAACACAAGGAACTACGGCAACTCAGCTTACCAAAACCCACCGCCACCCACCCAAGAGAGTAAGTTTGATGCCATGATTGATAGAGTTCTGGAAGGACAGCAGAAGCTTACAGTAGACTTCAATGCATGGGAAGATTGATTATGTCTTCAACAATCTAACCACAAGGATAGACACCATTTGCACTCAAGTTAAGAAACTTGAGACACAGATTGTCCAGACTGAAGACTCTATCAGGAGGATTGGAAATAGGAAATACCATGTGAATGCTATCATAGATGATGATTTTTGGCAAGTGGTGAAACATGAGAAGCTACAAGAAGGAGACTTTGAAGTGGAAAGTTCATTAAGTTTCGGTGGATCACAATGGTGTCGATCGACACCAACTAGTCCACATCGATCGACATCGAGTATGTCATTTCCGGATACGACTGCAGATTGTAATGCGGTTAGGATATTGACACATGCTGAATTCACGGCTTCTCATCCATACCCACCCACCCACACCTACAAAGATATCGATCGACGAGACGAGCCACTCATCGATCAACACAAAGACGAGAAACGTATCGATCGACCCTTTTCTCCACCTATCGATCGACGCGCACCTCTCACATACCGAGTGCAACTACCATCGATAGACAACAACCGAATCAATGCACTCAGACCCACACCGAAACCACAAGCTAACCCTACAGAGATCACTGGTAACCCTTCAGACACTACACCTACATCAGAGGGAACTAAAGGAAGAAGGTTAAGGAGTAGGAAGGAGAAGATTTCTAAGAACCTTAAGAGGGAAGCTAATGAAAAAGAGATTGATGGTTTCACTAAGAGAGTTATCAGAATCCCACCAGAGAAACCTTTTGAGGAGGTTTACTTCACAAGCAGATTGTGGATGTTCTTCAGAGAAACAAAGGAGACTGAAACTGACATTAGGAGAAGGTTTGACAATGTCAGAGAGGATATGAGGAAAATGATTACTTTGCAGAAGAAGAGTGATCCTGGGAAGTTTGCAATACCCTGTGTAGTACAAGGGATTGAATTTCCTCATGCACTATGTGACACTGGTTCATCAGTCAGCATCTTACCAAAGGTCATGGCAGACCATCTGGGCCTGCAAGTAGAGCCTTCACCAGAGATCTTTACATTCGTGGATTACACTCAGAAAAACTCTGGAGGCTTCATCAGAGACCTGGAGGTACATATTGGTAATGCTATCGTCCCTGTGGATTTTCATGTCCTTGACATCAAGCTAAATTGGAACTCTTCCCTATTACTTGGAAGAGCATTTATGGCTACAGTAGGAGCCATATGTTGTTGGGCCCAAATATGACCCCCTAACTAGTGATAGACAATAAGAAATGATAACAGGCCGCGAAAGGCCCATCATGAATTCAATCTTCAAAAAACAGCTAAGTCAGATCCGAAGGCTGTGAGCTGGAGATGTTCATCAGAGAGGTCAAGGAAAACAGGCAGCTCGTTGACAAATAAACATGCGCAGGACCCGGTCAAAGAGGTAGCTCGTGGACAAATAAATAGGCGCAGGACCCGGTCAAAGGGGAGCTGTTACAAATCCCTCAAATCACGGAGGAGATCTCGGGAACCAGTTGGTAGCGACCAAAAGGGGCCTGAGGCTATTTAAAGAAGACATCAAACAATGATCAGAGGATACACAATTCAACTTCTTACGCAGAAGCTTTCAAAATACTTTACTTTCTTTGTAATCATCAAAAACATCTATTGTAAACAGTTCTTTACAAAAATCATCAATAAAATCATCATTCATTCTTTAAGTTCTTACGGGATTCAGCCCACGTTATCTTTCCCTAACCTTTTCCTAAACTTTAACCTGACCTAAAATCAGGAGGTGAGTTTAACCCCTCACAATTGGCGCCGTCTGTGGGGAAGAAACAATCGAATCCCTTACTCTAACTCGAGGATGAACCCTACCGATTAGACAACAACCCCGTCTGACCTTAACCTCCCGATTCAGAGCGATGGCTCACCGAATGACGGAGGCTCTAGTCTCGTAATCACAGAGCCTCAACGTGGCGACCACCGATCTGGGCAACAGCTTCCGGTTGATGCTCGAACGAGCCAAACTACAACCGGAGTTACTAACCCGAGGTCATCAGGTGGAAACACCTCCGAGCTCCCGGTTACCGAGAATCCTCAGCAGCAAGCCATTCCGAATCAAACGGAGGCTCAGCTCTCTGAGATCCGCCAGATGATGATACAATTAGTAGATAAAGCTCAGGAAAGTGAGCGCACGATGCATCAGCTGACTGTACGTCAACAACGATTCGAAGAGATAACTAGATCTCTAAACGCAACAACCCAACCACCGCAACGTCAGGCTCCGGGGGTCACCTTTCATGATCGATTAACCGATCCCTCATTTCCCCGAGCACGTTTAAACTTTTCCCCTGATAGCACTACCCCGGAAGGACGCGGATCTGCTTTCCAGACACCTCATACTGGAACAGCTCCCGTGTTCAATCCACCTAATGCCAGTGCTATGGGAAGTAACATAGCAACAACTAGTTCCACACCCGGTCAGGTCACTGACAGGAGTACTCGTTTACCTCCTCTGCCGCCCGATCCTAGGTCCGGAGCAGGAATGTCCTTCCCATCTGGGGGCAGAGCGTCAGCTTCGGTTTATCAAACTAGAAGCTCGATCCCGAATGGGGACGATTATCAAAGGATAGACTCCGATAACCCAAGAAATGCCGAGCGATTTAGCCCACCAACCGCATGGGAGGATGAGCCAACTCGTTTACGTCAGGAACCTACCCGTCGGGTACCTGCGAACGATCCAAACGTCCTTCCGTTTGAAGGACCTGAAGCTATCCGTAGATATATGGAGCGAACTCACGCGGCTCTCCAGAAATTGGGAGCTCAAGTCCATAAAGCTACGAGTTCAGCTCCCGAAATCGATAGCTTAATTGAGGAAACCCGTGGAACTCCATTCACGGACAGAATTGCCAGCTCTCACATAAGAGATACCCGAAAAATCAGAATTCCTGAGTATGATGGGACCTCCGACCCAAAAGCCTATTTGAGAGCTTTCCGATTGGCAATTGTTAAAGCCCATTTCACACAGGAAGAATGTGAAGCAGGTTACTGTAGGACATTCGCCGAAAACTTGGTCGGAACAGCCCTTGAGTGGTTCTCCGGTCTCGAGCCAGCCTCGATAGACAATTTCGATCAATTAACCAACGCCTTTATGAAGCAATATTCAACCCATATCCAGAAGCAAGCCTCTGAGGCCGACCTTTGGAAGGTTAGTCAAGGAATGGGAGACTCATTACGAGTCTACATCGAGAAATTCAGGGCAATAAGAACTAAGCTCTCGAATCCTAACGACAAAGTTGCCATCGAGGCCCTTAGGAGAGGTCTGTTCTATAGATCGAAATTCTGGTCAGAGCTAACACTCAATGCTCCTCCAACTATCGATGACGCTCTTCATAGAGCCACCAAATATATTACTTTGGAGGAGGAGACAGCTGCACTGGATAAACTCCACAAGAAACCACAGAATCATTCGAAAGGTGACTCCTCCGAGACTAAGGGACCTCATAAAAGGGGTAACCCTCGAAATAATCAAACTCAGGGAGAACATTCCTACGCAATCGAGGAAGACAAGGAAGAGAAACCTGTTGCAGCAGCAAACAAAACTCCCTGGTCAAAAGGCTTCGATAAAGGCAAACATTGCTCTTATCACGATCGCGAAGGACACTCAACTGAAGAGTGTTGGGACCTCCAACGCCAGCTGGCAGCTAAATTCGCAGCCGGAGAAATAAAGGGCGTGGACCTTAAAAAGCCGCCACCTTATCAGAAAAGAGGTTCCAGGGACACTTCCCCGAAACGCGAGAGGTCACCTGAGAAGGAAACCGATTCGCCACCTCCAGGTCCCAAAAAAAGAGTCGACATGATTCTTGGGAAATTCCCCCAAGGAAAAAGTTTACAAGTCGAAGCTCTCTTGAGCAAACCCCCCCCATCAATCGAACCCCGACTCGAGGGTGGACTGTATCCTTGGAGGATCAGACATATGTCAAGACTCCGTCAATTCCATTAAGAATCACGTGCGGAAGGCTGTGTCTAACACTGGACCTAAGCCTCCTAATCATGAATCCAACACTAAGATTTCTTTCTGGGAGAGCGAGACCTCAAACCTTGACAGACCTCACGATGATGCGTTGATCGTCACCCTGAACAATGCAGGATACGAGGTTCCTAAGCTCATGATAGACTCAGGAAGTTCTGTCGACCTCATTTTCTATAACACCCTAAAAGGGATGGAAATAGACGACTACGAAATTATTGGCCAAAAAGCTAATCTCGTAGGCTTCTCCGGAGAAACAGCTACCTCATTGGGAACAATCAAGCTCCCAGTCATAGCTGGCGGAATAATGAAAATGACCAACTTAGTAGTCATCGATAGACCTTCCCCGTTCCACGCGATTTTGGGAAGACCTTGGATCCACAAAACGAAGGCAGTAGCCTCAACGTACCATCAGTGCGTAAAATTTCCAACACCCGAAGGGATAGCTACCATACACGGTAGCCAGAAGATATCCAGGATCTGCTATTTGGGAGGATTCGAAATCCTCAAAAAATCCCCCCAATAGCAATTACAGATCCAGGAAGGTCGCGAAATGCAACAAAATATTCGAGGTCCCCCCAGGAACCTAACCGAAAAAGTTTGCATCGACGACTCAGATCCTGAAAGAAAGGTGAGCATCGGGTCCGAGCTACCTCTTGAGACAAAAAAGGAGCTCATTGATTTTTTGAAAAGCAATGTCAAAACCTTTGCATGGTCCACCAATGACATGAAAGGAATAGACCCGAACATCACCACCCATAAGCTAAAAGTTGACCCTACTTTCAAACCGATCAAACAGAAGCGTCGTAAGCTAGGTCTCGAAAAGGCTCAAGCCGTTAACGACGAAGTTGACCGACTTACGAAAGCTGGGTCCATTCGAGAGGTACATTACCCCGACTGGTTAGCTAACCCAGTAGTGGTAAAGAAGAAAAACGGGAAGTGGAGAATCTGTGTAGACTTCACAGACCTAAACAAAGCTTGTCCTAAAGACAGCTTCCCGTTACCTCACATCGACCGCCTGGTTGAAGCAACAGCCGGCCATCAACTCCTATCCTTCATGGATGCCTTCTCAGGATACAACCAAATCATGATGGATCCTGAGGACCAGGAGAAAACTGCATTCATAACCGAACGAGGAACCTATTGTTATAAGGTTATGCCATTCGGACTAAAAAACGCAGGAGCTACCTATCAGAGGCTAGTAAATAAGATGTTTGCTGGACAACTTGGAAAAACCATGGAGGTCTATATCGACGACATGCTAGTCAAATCCTCAGCTGGAGAAGATCATATCTCCCACTTAAGGGAATGCTTCGATATCCTGAACAAGTACGATATGAAGCTCAATCCCACTAAATGTACTTTCGGGGTACCATCAGGCGAGTTCCTAGGCTATCTCGTAACCGAAAGAGGCATTGAAGCCAACCCGCAGCAGATAGCAACCTTCCTAGAAATGCCGTCACCTAAGACGACCAGAGAGGTACAGAGATTGACTGGACGAATCGCGGCATTGAATCGATTTATATCCAAGTCCACTGATAAATGCCTCCCATTTTACAAACTTCTAAGAAATAATAAGAAGTTCTTATGGGACGATAAATGTGAGGAAGCCTTCAAGCAATTGAAAGCTTACCTCTCCGAACCTCCGATCCTATCTAAACCAGTAATAGGAGAGCCATTGTACCTATATCTCGCTGTATCAACTGCTGCAGTCAGCGGCGTTCTAGTACGAGAAGAACAAAACGAACAAAGACCTGTCTATTACACCAGTAAAAGTTTGATAGACGCCGAAACCAGGTACCCTGCAATGGAAAAACTAGCTCTAGCAGTCGTAACAGCCGCCAGAAAATTGCGACCTTACTTCCAATCGCACTCGATCGTCGTAATGACCTCACAACCATTACGAATGATCTTGCACAGCCCCAGCCAGTCAGGGCGATTGGCTAAATGGGCCATAGAACTCAGCGAATATGATATTGAGTATAGACCTCGAGCAGCAGCAAAAGCTCAGGTCCTCGCTGACTTTATCATCGAATTGACATCCGAGCAGTTAGACTCCGAAATGGAATCTCCGAAGTGGAGCCTATACGTCGACGGAGCCTCATCAAAACAGGGCTCCGGTATCGGTCTAAGGCTAACTTCTTCAGCAGGAGAAACCATCGAGCAGTCATATAGGCTCGGATTCAGCGCCTCAAACATTGAAGCTGAATATGAAGCACTAATCGCAGGGTTGAAGCTCGCCCTAAGCCTCGGAATCCGAGAGCTAAATGCTTATAGTGATTCACAGCTAGTAGCTAGCCAGTTTCACGGAGAATATGAAACGAGGGACGAAAGAATGGGGGCATATCTCGAAGTCGTCCAGAACCTCACTAGGCAGTTCGACAAATTCGAGCTAACGAGAATCCCACGAGGTGAGAACTCCTCAGCAGATGCATTGGCTGCTTTAGCTTCCACATCAGACCCCCTCGTAAAACGAATCATACCTGTGAAAGGGAATCGAAAAGCCAAGTATCGACATAGCTACCAAAGCTGAGATCGATAGCAAGCCGAAAGAGCAAACGGAAGGTAGCTACCCCCAGACGGTAGCAACCCAAGTTATTACAACGTACTGGTTCCCAAAAACCAGAATTCGTAGCTTTAAAAAGCATACCTCCGGGGGCAAGATCCAGACCTCGGATTCACCTGTCCACGCAGCCAGGACCAGGAGTCGTTCTGCTTTTGAAAGCGTATCCGAAGAAACGACCCAGACTCCGGAGAACAACACCAGAACTGGAGATATTCCTCAGAATTCAGACTCCTTCGAGCCTAATCCGACCAATATCTCCGGGGGCAATAAGACATCAGGTCACGACACTCAGGGACCTGAACAAGACACATCAGGTTACGACACACAGGGACCTGAACAAGACCCGCCCTCATCTCTTCATGACAAAATCATTGGGAGAGAGGATTGGAGAATACCGATTATGCAGCATCTTGTAGGGTAAGATTCCCCCTCAATAAGTGGGAGGCCCGAAAACTCAAAGCATTAAGCGCAAGATACTGCATAATCGAGTCAGCCCTCCATAAACGAAGCATTTCCGGACCTTACCTAAAATGCGTCCATGGCCTCGATGCTATCAATCTTATGAAAAGAAATGCACGTACGCTCCTGAGAAAACCACTCTGGGGGCAGAGCTCTAGCTATCCGAATCAAAAGACAGGGTTATTTCTGGCCCACCATTATAGCTGACTGCGAGGTTTACTCCTCTTCATGTGATAAATGCCAAAGGCATGCACCGATTATACACCAGCCTGCGGAAAAATTATCCTCAATACCCGCTCAGTACCCGTTCATGAGGTGGTCCATGGACATCGTAGAACCACTCATAACGTCAGGAAGAGGAAGGCAGAAGCTACGCTTCCTCTTGGTCTTGACAGACTACTTCACGAAGTGGATAGAAGCTGAAACTTTCCAACAGATAACTAGATTCGAAGTCGAAGGATTTGTGTGGAAAGACATTGTCTGCCGCCACGGCATCCCGTATGAGATCGTAACCGACAATAGAGGACAGTTCATTTCTCGCGACTTCAAAGCATTTTGCGACAAGTGGAATATCCGCCCTACCTTCTCAACACCTCGACGACCTCAAGGCAACGGTCGGGCGGAGGCTGCTAATAAGTCGATATTAGCAAACCTCAAGAAACGCTTCGGAACCAACAAGAAAACCTGGTCTGAAAGATACCTGAAGTACTTTGGGCATGACGAACCACCCCTAGAAAGGCTACAAAGGAAACCCATTTTCTCTTTAGCCTACGAAAAGGAAGATGTCGTTCCGGCGGAAACCTCCACTGGGAGCCTCCGTCGAGAGCTCTGTACGTCTGATCCCGCAGCTAACAGTCAGCTCCTAACGGACAGCCTCGACCTAATCGAGGAAGGACGGGACCGAGCCCTGATTCGCATTCAAAACTATCAGCAAGCAATGGCACGACAGTACAACTCCAAAGTCAGGCTCCGACAGTTCGCTGTAGGTGACCTAGTACTTAGGAAAGTTTTCGAAGGAACCAAAGAACAAGATGCTGGAAAGTTAGGAACCAACTAGGAAGGTCCCTATCAGATCATCCACGTGGTACGACCTGGCGTTTACAAGCTCCGAAAGGTGCAAACCGGGGTACCTGAAATCAGATCGTGGAACGCCACGAATCTTAAGAGATATTATCATTAGGTACCTAAAACTCCTGAACTACGTTAGGCTTGATCCCTTGACTGGGTACGTAGGCAACTCCGTCATGAGTGCAGCCCCGACCTCATTTCAAACACTTCGTTCACTACAATCAAAGGGGGCATATGTCTGATTAAAATCACATAGCCCGCGCAGCAAGTGTATGATCATCGTAATACAGCAATTGTATGATTACTATGATACCATGTATCCAATTATCAATAAAGAAATTATTCTCGATATCTCAATTCTTTAACAAAACAGGTCCCTGCAAACATGGACCTAGGGTCCTAAAAACCCTTCGGATTAGCTCAGGTCTCCACAAACCTGGACTTAAGGTCTTAAAATCCTTAACAATCTTAAAGGTCTTAAAATCCTTCAAGCAATATCAGGTCTCGACGAACCTGGACCTAAGGTCTTAAAATCCTTAACAATCTTAAAGGTCTTAAAATCCTTCAAGCAATATCAGGTCTCGACGAACCTGGACCTAAGGTCTTAAAATCCTTACCAAATCTCTAAGGTCTTAAAATCCTTACCAAATCTCTAAGGTCTTAAAATCCTTCAGAGCAATATCAGGTCTCGACGAACCTGAACCTAAGGTCTTAAAATCCTTCAGACAATATCAGGTCTCGACGAACCTGGACCTAAGGTCTTAAAATCCTTAACAATCCTAAAGGTCTTAAAATCCTTCAAAGCAATATCAGGTCTCGACGAACCTGAACCTAAAGGTCTTAAAATCCTTCAGACAGTATCAGGTCTCGACGAACCTGGATCTAAGGTCTTAAAATCCTTATCAAATCTCCAAGGTCTTAAAATCCTTGTCAAATTCTCCAAGGTCTTAAAATCCTTATCAAATCTTCGAGGTCTTAAAATCCTCATCAAATTCTCCAAGATCTTAAAATCCTTATCAAATCTTCGAGGTCTTAAAATCCTCATCAAATCATAAAGGTCTTAAAATCCTAAGCAAACTTCAATGGGTCTTAAAATCCCACAAACGAATTCAGGTTCCCATGAACCCCCTCCTAAGGTCTTCAGGGTAGCTCAGGTTCCTAAAAACCCGGAGCTAATCTCAATATTTCAAGAACTCCTTCTAAGGATCCTCATAATCGAATACACTCGAAATCTTCGAGACCTGATAAGTCGTTAGACATTGTATATAATAATCACGATACATGTCCTAACCGAAACTTCCACGTGACAAAAGTCAATCTCATCCAAGAAACGATCGAACCAAGTCAAATGACTTAATACGAAAAACAAAACCGAAATTTGAATAAAAGGGTTTAAAAACCTCCCCAGGCTAACGAGGGTTCAGAAGACCCTAAGGTTTAAAAGCCTCCTCAGGCTATAAGTCTGAAACGTAAACAAAGCCCATTGGGCAAAAGTCATGAAAAGCAACATTACAATTCAAAAAGAGCCGCAGCTCTTAGACATCATTATCACGGGAGCTCATCCCGACATCCTTGTCTCCCTCGACTGGATCACTTTCTTTGGCTGGATCTCCCTCATCTGCCTCCTTGTCATCGCCCATCTGGGACGTCTCGACTGGAGCTGAATCAGGGCCCACCAAACCTAAGTTAGAACCATACTCTCCGTAAAAAGATAGATTAAACATGTTAATCTCGAAAGTACCTGAACTCTCTGAGAATTGAGGAATGGGAAGCTTGCTGGCCGAGAAGTCGGATACTTGCGCCTTTTCATACGTAATCGTAGCCATCAGATTAAGCAAAAGAAATCTTCAATAAAGATAACTGTTGCTCGAGATCTCAACAAAAAGATTGATGCTCGCCGGCTAGGTCTAGCTTCCGAGATAAGAAATCTTATCTCGAAAGCTGGGGGCAACTGTTGGGCCCAAATATGACCCCCTAACTAGTGATAGACAATAAGAAATGATAACAGGCCGCGAAAGGCCCATCATGAATTCAATCTTCAAAAAACAGCTAAGTCAGATCCGGAGGCTGTGAGCTGGAGATGTTCATCAGAGAGGTCAAGGAAAACAGGCAGCTCGTTGACAAATAAACATGCGCAGGACCCGGTCAAAGAGGTAGCTCGTGGACAAATAAATAGGCGCAGGACCCGGTCAAAGGGGAGCTGTTACAAATCCCTCAAATCACGGAGGAGATCTCGGGAACCAGTTGGTAGCGACCAAAAGGGGCCTGAGGCTATTTAAAGAAGACATCAAACAATGATCAGAGGATACACAATTCAACTTCTTACGCAGAAGCTTTCAAAATACTTTACTTTCTTTGTAATCATCAAAAACATCTATTGTAAACAGTTCTTTACAAAAATCATCAATAAAATCATCATTCATTCTTTAAGTTCTTACGGGATTCAGCCCACGTTATCTTTCCCTAACCTTTTCCTAAACTTTAACCTGACCTAAAATCAGGAGGTGAGTTTAACCCCTCACATATGTGACATGAACACCAACAGGATGTGCTTGACTATGATAGATCCAGAGATCCACTACGACCCTATCAAGCTTGGCAAACCACCAGCCAAATCAGTGGTAAAAGAAGATGATACTGGTATCATAGCAGTTTGTCATTGTGAAGTCGAGTACGACACAGAGTACTCGGGATCGATCGACAACACTTTACCATAATCGATCGACACATGCAAGTCAGAGGAGATCGACAACAAATATGGATCATCGATCGACATAGACCCACCAGATGATGAACTAGATCTACCATAATTTCGCCATCCCACCCAGCCGAAAGGAAGATGATTACTCAGTAAGGAGTTGGGCAGATAGCGGATTTCATGAGAGTTTTGAAGTAGACATAGCCACCTTTTCCCACAGTGGAGACCACAGTGAAGAACATGATGCAGACTATTGGGAAGAGAGAGAGAGCTTGGGAAAATTACTTCGAGAATGACAGATTTGCTATTCGATTTCCACAATCGATCGACATCAAACGCCCACCATCGATCGATTATCTACTTCATCCAGAAAAATGACATCGTCCATCGATCGACATCGCCAGTATCACATCGATCGATATTAACCCGGACGACTTGAAGGACAAAATCGGAATTTCACCGATTAGGGCAACACATGGGTATAAAAGGCTGACAACTCAAGCCACGAAAATTCAAAACTTTTCACCTTCTACCTAGCAGCCTCCAGCATTCAGAAACCTATCAATGGAGGACTGCAACAACATGTACAATCAATCCAACCGTGCAGCTAGACGAGCACCATCGATCGCCACCACCACAGCACCATCGATCGACGCTTTCAACAGAGCTCAACCTCGGTCTCATGAACCTTACGATATCAGGAACGTTTCACTAACACCTGATGAATTTGGAATTTTCAGGGACACAGATGGCTATGCAGGAGCAATGGATGGAAGAGTTCTGCACATAACCAGAGAAGACATAGCAGACATCCTCCAAGTTGCTAATGGACAAGAAAACCTGTTCACACAGCAACGTAGTCATCCAGACATCCTACCTCACGTCCAGGACAACCACAACACCAACACAAGGGAGGATACAGTTCCTCAACAATTCGGTCAACCTAGGAATTCCGCATCGATCGACATCGTTTTAACACCATCGATAGACAGTGGATATCCCGGATCGATCGACAGACCAAGAGCCAGATCGCCCGACCGACGATTGGAGTTTGGACGACGCGCTTTCAATACTGATGGATCCATGAGATTCAAATGGGAAGCTAAGGATGAATATGGTGTCTACAGAGATGAGTTTGGCTATGCTAGAGGAGTTGATGGTGAGATCATCCAAGTTACCAAGGAGCAAGTAAAGAGAATTCTGGATAGAGCATCCCTTTTTCACAAAGGTTGCTTACGCCTTACAGTACACACACGCCCTTACCATGCATACATACAACCACCAGTACCCTACAGTAAAGAAGAGATAGATGATATGGTGACTGATGTATGGAGAGCTCAGGCAGACCTTGAGGCAAACTTGCACACATTGGTGGAAGACACTTTCCAGCCTTTGGATGTCAGTTACAAGGACTTCCAGAATGATATGGCTGAGATAAGAGTGGAGCTTGGAAACATATTGACCATGCTTGAGAAAGAGGCTATGCCACCAGTATCGACCGACAGAGTACCTGTACCATCGATCGACATCGGCAAGACTACATCCATGGACCGACCAGAATGTTCATCACCTAAAAGAGATGAATGGGAGGTTGCTTACATCAATACACGGATTGGAGACGTCTACAGCCCTCTCAACAACAATGTCGAATGGTTAAGCAAGAGTATCAATCTTCTACAGAACGAGCTAGCATCAATTCACAAGAAAGATCAAGCTCAGAATGCTACTTTTCCATCGATCGACACACTGAACTCATCGTCGATCGATACACGGTTCGCAGAACTGGAAGATAAGATGAAAGCGTACGTGAGGAAGCATGAAATTTTCAGTTCACCTATCCTGCGATTCCAGGCCACAATGTCACGACAGCTGAACGAGCTACAAAGAGACATGAGCATAGTTCAAGATCATCTTGGTCTTCGTGACAACAAGGCAATATCGATCGACAGGCCTAGACCAACATCGATCGACATGGAGCCACCACCAGCGAGAAGAGAATGCACTACAGCAGAAGTTGATGAACTTAAACATGAGCTGTACGAGGCTATGGATGCTATGGAGAGGAGACTCAATGGGACCACTGATACCATTGACTACACTGTTAACGAACGAGTTAACAGCCTATGCAGAACTACTCGCCATATGAAGGGCAATATACGTACTCTGCAGTACCAAGGACAATGCTCACAGTCGATCGACATAGTAGATTCCGAGTCGACCGACAGACCCCTTAGCGAAATGACCGACGCGCATCTGGTTGCATTGATCGACACCGAGTCTTTAGCAGATCGAGATCAGTTTATTCTTGACAGGATCGATGCATTACAGAGTGAGCTGAAGGAATTGTCCGTACATACCTACCAGACCATCGACACGAAGGTTGGCAACATCGAATACATTGAGAATTCTGTGAGGAAACTTCAAGATACAGTCCTCAAGATAGATAAGAAACAACTACGAGCGGATGATGCCACAAGAAGCTTCGTCGCCACATGGTTCAATAGTAGGAGACACAAGATTGATGATTGCTGTCCAGCAATCAGCAGTTTATGTACCCCATGAGTCACTCACCTACCACAGTCAAGCTAAATGACTATAACAAAGCGCTAAGTGGGAGGCAACCCACTATTAGGTTTTCTTTTATTTTTCTTTATTTTATTTATTTTTCATTTTTGCTTTTATTTTTCGGATTTATTTTGCAGTTTTTAGTAGATCCAAGTAGAATGATGATTCCATCGACCGACATTCACCATTCATATCGCTCGACACCACACGACCATTATTAACGATCGATGTATACCACTGCGAATCGATCGACACCTTGTCGATCAGGTTTATTCATTCTAACTTGTTATTTTTATTAATTATGATTTATTTATTTACCTCACCACCGGCTGTGTTACACTGGGACAGTGTAATTTAAGTCTGGGGGGGAGTTAACTAATATGTGTTTTTATTTTGGTTTTTATTTTAAATTGTTTTTCAAAAATTATTTTTCGCATAAGTATTAAATAGGAACATTGATATAGATTTATATTTGATTGTCTGACCACTCTTTAGCACCATTCTAGATTACTGATTGCATATAGTATTAAAGATGCTAAAGTGGATCAACCTGCCATCTATATTCACTAGCTAAGATTGTTTGAAGGAACCAAAGCTGACCTCCAACACTAATACTGACTTATTTGCTTGTCTTGGGGCTTGGAAATCACTGGATCGGAATCCTCTTACAAGCTCTGGAAGGTAAAAAGTCTGTGTGTTTCTGGTTCCCTTCCTTCTCTCTCTTCAGCATCTCGAGATCTAAGTTTATCGCAAATCCCAAGTTTTTCTATGAAGAGCAGAAAAATAAAACAAAAAGATAACCGAAATGTTATAAAAAATTGAAATGATTTCTTGAGAGGCAGAGGGGTAGGAGTGTCTCCCGCGACCCCAGTATTCTAAATCTCAAGGATGATCACACATTGTGGAAACGAGGGATATGTTGAGTACCGAACCCCATTATTCGCTACACTTTACTAAAAATGTATGAGTGTTACAATGCAAATGTCAATGAAATGGACTAGATGACCTATGTGGCATCGAAACCTGTTGAAATTGAAACTAATAAGAGATTCAGAGAAGAGAGAAGAGGGGAGAAAGGGATCAGAGAAGACTACCTGTGTGTTCAGATACTTGTTTGAGTTGAATCCATGTGTCCTTTGATCGATACTCCCAAGGTAAAGCCTGCACTTTAATTTTATGTTAAAGAAATGAGGTTAGTAGAGGGGAATGTCAGATGAGATTTGCTAAGTTGTTGACTAGATGATTTTGGTTGCTAAGCTAGGATAAAGCATAGTGAACTTCTGTGATTATGATGTTTAGACATGAATTGCAAACCCATAAAGTGATGACTTCAATATTTTTAATCTTTGAGTTCCTGCTATTTTCAAACATTTTCCAAAGACTACTGTTTTGCTTGAGGACAAGCAAATGAGTAAGTCTGGGGGAGTTGATATACCATGGATTTTACCCGTTTTTAACCATGGTATACTAGTATTTTATTATAAATTTAATCTGTTTTCTAGCCTGTTAGGTTTGTTTTCAGGTTCAGGAGCATTTTGTGAGAAAGTGATGTTTTTGGAGCATTTTGGAGTACAAGAGATGATATACCCGAGTTGACCATTCAAGACTAAGTCGGAAGTCAACATTGCGATTATAATCGATCGATACTCATCCTGAGTCGTCGATCGATGTAGCTGAGAAGATCCGCGTACTAGAAGATTATAATCGATCGATACACATCCAGTGTTGTCAATCGATATCGAGGACGAAATGGTTTAGCCGAGTACTTCACCAAGACTTCACCAAATTACGAGATTGCCCCTGACGAGTTTTTAACCTTATGGAAATGCTTAAATATTCCTGCTAAGTGTCTTTTGACGGCAACCTTCGAAAGAAGCAAGCTTTTAACAACCCTCAAAGCAGAGAGTGTGAGAGAGAGACTAGAGTTTTATTTGTGTTTGAGAGATTGGAGAGATTTCTCATCTCCTTTTGTATTTCTACTTTATTCTATCTATGCAATTCTTTCATCTATCTATTGTTATGAATTGCTTAGTTATGTCTGAGTAGTCTACTTGTTAGATCTAGGGTTCAAATAGGTTTGTGGGATTAGCCCCAAACTATAATTGATAAGTTGTGATACTCATCAAATGGATTGCACCCTATGCTTGTTTTAGATTAGCTAACTAGAACATAGATCACTAGGATCTTTGATTATCTTGAATTATCCATTTGAGCTTGCCTGTCTCCCGTTGAGAAGAACGACAGTTCCTCCTTGAGACCTTGTGGTCATATTCGGCTCGCGCCTAGGCAGATCTAGAAGCCGTCGAGCGATATCCCGACAGGTGAATCGATCGGCGCTGCGAAAGGTGTATCGCTCGATATCTCAAGAGGATATCGACCGACTCTTTTTCTGTGTCATCATGCGAAAGGTGTTACTTCACTTGAGTTAAGCGGCTGAGATCTATAGTATCATGCAAGCAACTTGTTAAAGCATTTATAGAGATTATAATCTCCATTCCTGAATAGAAACCCTATGTCTAGCACTCTTTATCACATTTAAACAACCCATCATATTGTTAGTTAGAGCAACTACCTTGCTCATTTTAGGAATTGTTATTTTTATTTCTATCATATAAACCAAACTTGCCTAGGATTGATTAGTAGATTTTATTTAATTGGTTCCCTAGCTCCTCGTGATTCGATACCTAAGTACTACAGCTGTACCTCTTATTTGAGAGAGTAAGCTCTACTGGGTAATTTGAGCACTATCAATGAACCCTAGTTCTAGCCGCCTAAACCCTAATCTCCTAGTCTAGAAAGTCGATCCCTTGTTCTAGGGTTTGGGCTCTCCTTTTATAAATGTAGATGGCGTCTTCAAGTAGGGCGAACTCTTCCATAATCAGAAAATGGAAGTTTTCCCTTAGGCGGAAAACTTCTATTTTACTCCAAGGGTCGATCCGATCAAGGGGGTCGGACATATTCGGAGGCTGGAGAAAACTTGTGCCTGGATATTTTTCCCCAACAGTTTACCCCTTATTCCTTGATTTTCTCGTGGGGGTCAAGGGATAACATGTGTTCTTGGACCTTGGTAGTTTTCTCTCAGGACGAAGTCCCTCTTTAGATGTCTTGTCTTCTTGTATCGAGTTAGGCCGGGACCCTTGTTGATGACTGAGGCGATGATTTAATGAGGCTTTGAACCTTTTGGCCCAAATATCAAGAAGCTCCTCGGATTGCCCACGATTACTCCAATCTTTCTCTCGGATCTACTTTCCTTTTGGAGACTCCATCATTACTCCGAGAGATTTGGGGAGCGTGGTTCTTTGAATTTGAATTTCCCAAGCCCAGTCTCGGAAGTTCCAAGATTTCGGATCGGCGAGTTTCCCGAGAAGATGCTCAACGGTTCTTTCTTTAAATATATATACATTCTCTCGCCTCCTTGTCGTTGTAGCATCTTCTTACTCTTGTCTTTAGATTTCGTCATTCTGATCGCGACGCGAAACTGATCTTTGCTTCGTTATCCTTTCATCTGGAGACGACCTTCGCGTGTTAATCCCCTGCAACTCTCTAATGGCAGAAGCAAGCGAGTCGGAGAGGAGAGTAGACACCTCGTCGTCCAGATCAAGCAGCCCACCATCAAGCTATGATAAAAACGTGCAAGATCCTTTGACCCCAGCTCCCTTATCGTTCGTTTCCTCGAGATCTCCACAGGTGGGCCCCGCATCATCGGTTAGAGAAGATGAGCTGTGCGATTGGCGAAAGAATTATTCACTCCCTTCTTCTGTTGTCCTCCGCATTCCCAGATCGTCAGAGCATGCTTCTGGCGGAATGCCCGAGGATATCACTATTTATGAAGCTTTCTTTGAATCTGGCTTCAGAGGCGATGTGCCGTCGCTGATAGTAAGTCTTTGCGACTATTTTCATATCTCTCCATCTCAGCTTAATCCTCCGGCCTGGCGCATCCTTATAGCAATTCAAAATCTCGGGGACGAAGAGGGTCTGGCCTTGAGAGTTAGCGAGGTACTCTTTGCCTATCATCTGGCTCCGATTAATGGAAATGAGGGGCGTTTTCATCTTCGTCCGCGATTTGGGCTTCCCAAGACTGACCGTAAAGAATTGGCTCTCGGGAAGAAATGGCCAGAAAGATATGTCTTTATTACTCTCCCGGGGTCTCACTACCGATGGAATTTCGTAGGTAGGAGATCCAATAGATACTCTTTCTGTGAGTTTCGATAATAAAGTCTGTTTGACCCATACTTCTTTTTTTTTGTTAGAGGGAACTCATTATGCTCCTGTCGAATGAGAGGGCAATGTCCTTCGAGCACGGAAGCTTCCCCTTGGCGGCGCCGTGTAACTTATCTTCTTAGTTTGAAGGTATTGCGTCGCAGCAAGCTATGGGGTAAGTTAGCCCTTTTCAACTTATATGAATTTTCCTTTCCATATAGTTGATCACGGTATATTCCTCATTAGATAGCGTAAGAGAGGAAGGTTCAGATGACCCGATGATAGCCTTTAAAAGGCCACGGATGCTATCTCGGCGAGGAGGGATTCGTCTAGCAGAAATGCTTCTGGTGACGGAACCACGGCCGCCGGGAATAAATGTAGGAGATAAGGAGTGACGATATATCTCCATCTCAAGGTGGCAGGCCCAGGGAAGGTGTAAGCACACGGTCCCAATGACCGTCGTTGACTGGATGCTCGTGTGGAGGGTTATCTGGTGTGCTGACTGATTTGAACGCAAACGTGTTCGCACGGATGCAGGCTCTTCCCTTGGATAAGGACCCTTCAGGGATTATTCAGCAGGTTCAAGGCAAACTTCTTCAGGTGAGTTGCAATTATTGTTATGGTATTTTTGTGTAGGGTTGTTTTAGTACTACGGAACACTAGGAGAATTTGTATGAAAGCAAGAGATTAGACTAGAAGAGATGTTTATTGAGTTATGCGTATGGGGACTACAACGATTTGGTGTATAAACCTTTGTTCTAGCCGCCTAAACCCTAATCTATTAGTCTAGAAAAGTCGATCCCTTGTTCTAGGGTTTGGGCTCCCCTTTTATAGTTGTAGACGTCGGCTTAGAGTAGAGGAACTCTTCCATAATCAGAAAAATAGAAGTTTCCCCTTATGCGGAAAACTTCTATTTTGCTCCAAGGGTCGGTCCGAGCAAGGGGGTCGGACCTATAGCAGGAGTCGGTCCCTGGTTTCTTCTTAAGCAAGGGTCTGGAAGTCGAGGACCTATCCGGAAGCTGGAGAAAACTTATGCCTGGCTATTTTTCCCCAACAGTTTGCCCCTTATTCCTTGATTTATTCGTGGGAATCAAGGGATAACATGTGTTCTTGGACCTTAGCAGTTTTCTCTTAGGACGGAGTCTTCCTTCAGATGCCTTGTCTTCTTGCATTGAGGTAGGCCGGGACCTTTGCTGAAGAGTTTAGTGTTGGGAGTGAACGAAGTGCTATACTCGTACTACGTAGCCGCCCTGCCCGGATCACTGGGGAAGTACTATCTCCATCCTCGCAGCAGTGCCGCTCTTGTTCGGGAGATTGAGAAGGGTTTGAGGAAGCGTCATCCAGTTTTTAATGGTAAATGGGCAGAAAGATTTGCCTTCGTAACCCTTCCTGGCTTTTCTCCTATTTGACATGTAGTGGGTAGGTCACTATACTTCTCAATGGTTTTTAATCGTGATACTGAGTTATTTCATTTTCTGGTTGCAGACGTGCCTCGCACACCCGTGCCAGAAGCGAAAGAAGTTGCTGATCAGGTTCTTGAACTTCCCTCATCGCATCGTCAGATCACTTTCCTCATCAGCAAAGAAGCTCTACAGCAGTGCAGCATTTGGGGTAAGCTCTTTACGTCATATCTCTCTTTGTTAGTTAATTTGCTGATTTCTTGCTTTGTTCTTTTCAGGTAATATGTCGGGATCAACGGGAGAACAAGCCATGGATGCGTTCATCAAAGCCACAGAGAAACTCTCAGCCAAGAAGCCCACTACTAAGGCTACTGTCTCCGGTGATGATGATGTTCTCTTCCTAAAGAGTACTAAGCGTAAGGGACCTACCAGCTCAGCCCCCTCTTCCTCCAAGAGGAAAACTCGGGTTTCAGGATCGACTCCAAAGCCCTCTCTTCAGCCTTGCTTGGATCTGGCCAAGGTTGTGGCTGATCTTTCCTCCACGACATTTCCTGAGAGTGCCAGCTTTCTTCTATCTGGGGACATCCTGAAAGCCTTTGAGACCATCCAATTCGATCTCCTCCAGGTATGACACCGTGTCTCCTTTTCTTTCACCCTCACTATATGTATTGGTGATCATTGTGGTTTGTTGGCAGGCAATGTCTCAGGTTCACCATCTCGAGGATATGGTGAACGATCAATCATCCAAGAAAGAGATGGAGAATCTGAATGCTCGACTTAGGGAGGAGAAGGATAAGGCCCTGGCTCAGTGGAAGAAGATCAAGTCCCTTCAGCTCAAGCTGAAGAATTCAAAGGAGGTCGAGGCTGCTACTGCTGCCGAGAACACCGCTCTGACGTACCAATTGGAGGAGACCCAGGAGGAGCTGTGCGGGCTGAAGTCGGAGAAGGAGTCCATTTAGGACGAAAAGATGATGGCCGTGAGTGGAGCCAAGGTGATTTCTCGCTGGGAGTTGATGAGGGAATGGCTCAAGGAGCAGACCGACAAATGGGAGCTGGCTGTGGAGTTCGAGCGATACAAGCTGGTGAGGGAGTCTGAGGACAAGCTGCGTGGGTTGCCTCCTCCATCATTTGATGATGAGCCGCCTCTCCCTGAAGCGGGTGCTGCCAAGGAGACCTCTCCTGCTCCATCTGAAGACGCGGCTGCTTCTCCAACGGCCTAATCTTTCTATCTTGAACTCTTGGTCTTTTGAGCCCCTTGGGCTTTTGTTTTTGTTTTCACCCTTCGGGGTTTTGTTCTTAAACCTCAGGCCTTCATGCCTTTAGACTTTTAAGTACTGACCCTCGAGGGTCTTAGACTTTACAAACGAGGTTGTCTTGCCCTTATCGCTAAGATAGGCGAATTCCCTATCTCGGGTTATGGGCCGAAGGCCGACCATAACCCTAATCAGATCAGGTAGAGTCTTAGGGGCTGATGATAGTCTTGCCCCTAGAATTGCACTACTCCGGATTTTCGAGGTTTCAGGGCCTGGGTTCTATCACCGCGTCGATAGTATAGGGGCCTAGATCTTGTTGAGAAGACTTTGTATCTCCGGAACATAAGGACGTCTAGGTGGACGCTTAAGTTCCTTTGGAAGAGCTGGAACCTTGTATGGGCTGGACCCTTGTAAGGATATCAGAGTCTAGGATCTGGATCCTTTTAGTAAACTGACTGAACCATGAAATTATTAAAGAAGCGTTAGACCTTGTAATCCAGTATTAAAACCCTGAGTTTTAGTTTTGGAATGAAAGATCCTTACTTAGAACCCTAGAGTTCTAGCTCGGTTTGAACCCTAGGGTTCTTGAGCCATAGAACCCGGAAGTTCTTAAGGCCTTGAACCCTGAGGTCCCTTACCTAGGCCCGAAGGCCATTTTATTGAACCCGAAGGTTTGCTCATTGAACCCTGAGGTTTCTGAGTGTTGAGGTTTAATCTTTAAGTCCTGAGACTGTGATTAAACCGATGGATACCTCGAACCCGGAGGTTGATGCCTTTGAACCCTGAGGTCCTTGGCAAACCCGAAGGTTGGTATTTGGATTCAGAGATCCTTGAACCGGAAGGTTCTGATTAGATCCGAAGATCAAGGACCCGAAAGTCCTTGATCAACCCTTAGGTGATTTTTAAATCCGGAGATTCCTTATAGACCTGGAGGCTGTATTGAACCCTAAGGTTCTTTATAGATCCTGAGGCCGCGTCGAACCCGGAGTTTCTTTTATAGAACCTGAGGCCGTGTTGAACCCGGATGTTCTTTTATAGACCCTGAGGCCGTACTGAACCCGGAGGTTCTTCATATACACTGAGGCCGTATGCATTATGGGAGGTTTGTGATCGTATTCTGCTCCCCATGGGGGAACCACTACCGATCTTGTTATTGAGAAACCACACTCTGCCACCCGGAGGTATAGGCCACTCTCATGAATCTCAATGCTGCACTCTACCTTTCTGCAGAAAAGGTCACGCTCAGACTTATGGTGCTGGCGTGGGCCTGCCCCGCGGAGCGACTTCACACCAAACATACTACTTTCCACGTCTAGATAAGTATTAAATTTTTGGTGCTAACCGGTTTTCCCACATTTGCTCCCTGCATATCAGCTAAGGCTTTCCACAAATTGAGATTTGGCCGTAGAAGAGTCGAATTGTATCCGAGGAACAGGCGAATACAAAAAAGTAATAAGAGAGGCACACAGACCAATAATCGTAGTCAGCATCTGATTAGAGTACTTTGCAGTTGTACGTCATGCCCCCTTCATTGTATTTAGCTCGTAGCGTCTTTAATGCAGGGTTTGGGTAGCACTAGTACGAGTGGTCCCCACATAACTTTTGGTCTTATAGCCTTTACGTAGGGCCCGAGGTGCAGACAATGTAATAGGGTTGATCAGACCTGTTCCTTATATGTCGTATAGCCATGTGAGTAGTCTCACTAGTATATGGGGTTTGCTTAGATCTAAGGTCCCTTTGGGCCTGACCCAGCTAGTATGCCCCTTTAAGTACATTGGAGTTCCTATAGCCCCTTTAGTCGTAACTAATAATGTATTTTATAAGCTTAGTCCAGAGACGTTATCGCATACATAGGAGTAGGAAACCAGTGAACTTAAATATATAATAGTAGTAGTAATAGTATAGAAAGCTTGATTTGGGGACCTTACTTTAGAAGTGATAGAATTTGAGGTGCAAGGCGTTCCAGCAGTTAGGTTGGAACTTATCGTCGCTGTCTTCCAACTTATAGGCTCCTGCCCCCTGCACCTCTATTACCTTATAAGGACCCTCCCATCCAGGAGCGAGTTTTCCGGCTGATTTGTCCCTTGTGTGGTCACAGACTCGCCTTAGGACCCAGTCTCATTTCTGGAAGGTTCTGGATCTGACCTTCTTGTTATAGCTCATGGCTACTTTCAACTGGTAGGATGCGTTTCTAAGGCGGGCCGCCTCTCTTTTTTCATCGAGTAGGTCTATACTTAGGGACATTAGCTCGTCGTTCTCTTCTTGGGAGAGGAATTCGGAGACCGGGGTCCTTACGTGCACCTCTGTGGGTATCACTGCTTCAGCACCATAGACGAGTGAGACAGGAGTCTCCTGGGTAGCCGTCTTCGAAGTGGTCCGATAGGCCCAGAGTACTCCGTGTAGCTCTTCTGCGCATCGCCCATGAGCGTCTTCTATGTGCTTTTTGAGCTTGTTCACCACCGTCTTGTTAGTGGACTCGGCTTGACTGTTCGACTGGGGGTGTCGTGGTGCTGAATAGAAGAGTTTGATGTTCCAGTCTTTTCAAAACTTTCGGAAGTTGTAGGTCGTGAACTGGGGTCCGTTGTCTGTGACGATTTCATGAGGGGTTCCGAGCGTGTGATCACGTTGGTCCATAGGAACTTCCTGATCTGGAGATCCGTTATCTTGGCTAGTGTTTCAGCTTCTACCCACTTTGTGAAGTAATCGGTCACGACTAGGAGGAAAACCTTTTGCCCCGGTGCCAGGGGAAATTTCCCCACGATGTCCATGCCCCACTTTCGGAAGGGCCAAGGAGAGCTTTGAGATTTGAGGTTCTCTGGTGGAAGATTGGAGACTGGCGCGTGCTTCTGGCATTGTCTGCAGAGTTTAGCTTGTTTGAGGGAGTCCCTTGCCATAGTTGGCCAATAGTACCCGGCCATTCTGGCTCTGAGTACTGATATGAATGAAGACAATCAATGGATTCACTTATATATGTTTAGCTCACGAAATCAACACCCTAGAACCCGAGACAAGCTAGCCGACTACTCAGCCATGACACAAGAAAAGACAAGCATCAATACTGAATAATAGTGCATAAAATAACAGAAACAAGAGATAGGGTTCATGGGTTCTTCTCTATGGAGAGAGATAGCCTTCTCCCTTTACAAAGTAGTAAATCCCAAAGTAAAAAGCTCTAGAGTCTGTTTCTCTATAAAAAAGTAGCGTAGTCTGATGTAAAAAAATAGAAAAAGAAGTTATATCAAAAGCCACAGGCGGCCAGAGAGAAAAAGAGGATAATTAGGGCAAATCCCGAGATGTTGTATTTTCCTTATTCGTCGGGAACAACCGCGGGATCACTCCGTCTACTTGTTCCGCTTGATCGGGAACAGTCATCAGACTGTTCTGCGTGAAAATCACCAAACTGCACTGTTTTCTGCCTCTTTTGTTCCAGCAGGTCCATCTCCCATCCAGTGCAACTCCAGACCTGTAATGACTCGAAAAGGACTAGAAAGACTCGATAAAGACTTGAAAACCAATTAGAAAACATATATACAATGATGTGTAAAACACCATATATCAATTCCCCCAGACTTAGATCCTTGTTTGTCCTCGAACAAGACCAAGTATCAAGAACAGGGAGAAAGGTTTGAAAGTGTGGGAACTCTCCTATTCTCAGCAACCATACCTTAACCACGAATCTCTGAACCATACAACCAGTAAACTAGGACAACACACCCTTACCAGAACCCCACTGACTGCTGTTCGAAAATCGGCTCCATACTCTACATCTCAAACCTGAAAAAGCAACACTATCGAGACAGAACTCCCTACATTCATT
Source organism: Raphanus raphanistrum subsp. raphanistrum (assembly GCA_019706035.1). Lineage (NCBI taxonomy): Eukaryota > Viridiplantae > Streptophyta > Magnoliopsida > Brassicales > Brassicaceae > Raphanus > Raphanus raphanistrum. Next base: position 37,861,377 of record CM033983.1, read on the forward strand.
TAAGAGCAGCGTGAGCTTCTCATCACAGGCACTATTCAGGGTAGACGGGCTAGGTGTGGAACAAGCTAATTTTATGGTGGAGCTAAAGAGTGTTTAGGGGCTACCAACTTTTCGTAGTGGATGCAGGATATCGCGCAAAATAGCCGTGAGAGGACGGCTCCATTGATGTCCACAGCCCCTTACTCGTTTTGCTATCTCAGGAGCGACTGTTCTTTTCGTTCGGGAACAATCATCAGACTGCTCTGCTCATCTGTCTGCTCCTCATCCCTTCATATTGATACCTACTCTTCTGCTCGACCTTCCCAATGGCTCGTGTATCCTGAATTCTTCTCCTTCTCCATCACCATATGCTAAATAAAATGAAAGATTTTTTTTTTTTTTTTTTTTTTTAAGATGGTGGGGTGACGAAGAAAGAGGTAACATGTGATGTTTGGATTACCACTGGTGGTTCTTCTGGTTCAAATCATTCTGGTTCTCCACCCATGTTCTTGCACAGCTCATTGGTTATGGAGCAGTTGCTCCCTTAATCTGCTTGTTCTCCTTCTGACTGAATCTGCGCAGTAGTAACGAGTAAGAGGCTGCGTCGATCCTTTCCTCTCCGACCTTTTTGCACATATCTGCACATAGAACACTGAAAAAACAAATGCATGAAGGTGGAATAAAGGCTAAGGCGCAGGGTGGGAACTAGCTAAAGATGAGCTAGCCACTCAGGAACAACAAGATGGATAGAAAGAATAAGAAGTCCTGAGTGTAGTTCTCGTTTCCCTGATCTAGTGCCCATAACACGAAGAATTTCAGTCAAGATTAGGTTCAAGTTATGTGGGGTTAAGTCTACCCAGTGTAACCTGATCGGCTGAGAACTTTTGGAGAATCAAGTGAGATATGTCAGGGTGTTCCAGGTCCACATGTGTGTCTTTCGCCACTGCTAAGGTCACTGGAGCGGGTGCTCCGAAAAATTCTGGGTGTTCTGTCGCCAGCTTTTCACCTGGAACGGTTGTTCTCGGCTCCTGGAGAACAGGGTGCTCCGTTTCTGCAACCCAGACTTTTTCGAAGTATCTCGAATTTTTCTGTTTTTGACCTGAAACTCAATAAACTAAAACAAAAATAAGCAAACAAAAACAAAACCAAGTTATATTTACACTTACCAGTGGGTTGCCTCCCACCAAGCGCTTAGTTAAAGTCACTAGCTTGACTTGGTGACAGGGATCAGTCGGGTTGAGCATGAGGGCTTGTTCCAAAACAAGCTCCACAATCAGACATGTTCAGCTTCAAAACTCTGCTCAACAACCCTTTCACAGCAGCTTCTCCTTTCTCTTTCAGCTCATCTGTGAGAATAACTCTGACCTTGGAGAAAGGTTTAGAGGTACCCTTGCACTTTACCTCATATTCAATGGATTTCTCATCACACATGCAAGGTATCAAAGTCATGGTAGGATCTTTCCTGGCACTTTTCTTCTGGACTTTTACATTCACCTTAGCATTCCTACTGAGTGTATGGGTATCAGTGTGAGGATCTCCATCCAGGACTTTCTTGATCTCACTGTTTTTACCAAGCTCCTTCCTTGGAACAACCTTCAGTTTTTCTCTACTGAACACTGAGATGCAAGAGGCGTGTAGTTTCTGAAATCTGGTGGGAACAGCCTGATAGAAGACATTCTTGTTGATGTGGGAGAAGGAGACTCTCTTATTAGGCATATCAACGATTGCTCCCACTGTAGCCATAAATGTCCTTCCTAAGATCAAAGGCATCTCATGATCCTTGTTCATCTCAACAACCTGAAATTCAGTATGGAGAACACAGTCCCCAACTTGGACATGAAGGTTGTGAATAGTGCCATAAGGAACTGCTCTGGAAGAGTTTGCAAAAGTCAGAGTCACCTTAGAAGGCTCAACATCAGCAATGCCTAACTTGTCTACAATCGCCTTTGAGACAAGATTCACACAAGATCCAGAGTCACAAAGAGCTTCCTTAAATTCTACTCCAGCAATAGAACATGGAAAAGCAAAATTTCCAGGGTCATCAACCTTTGGCAACACCTTCAGGTGTCTAGATGGAATCGGATAGGGAACCTTAGGAACATAGACTCGCTTTGGTGGAATATCAGTAGATCCGTCGGGAGCGGGAGCAGTCGCGGGAGCAGTCACTCTAGAGCTAGCAGACTGCTCTGTTCTCTGTTCTGCGCCCAGAACAGTCTCAGCGAACAGTTGTTCCGCTTGTTTTTCCTCAGATTTCTCACGTCTCTGCTTGGTTGCATTACAGTGCTCAACCCTAGGATTCATCACACTTTTTCCACGAATGATCTCTTGCTGTCTTTTAACAGTTTCAGCAGTTTGAGCAAGCTGAACATCAATCTTCTTTATGTGGTTGCTCACAGTATCATATTTTGAATTCAGCTCGGTGAACATGCTGTCCATCCTGGTGTTGATGTCTGTGGTAACCTGATTCAGTGCCTTGACCTGAAGTTGCTGGCTCTGGAGCATCTGCTGCATCATAATGTTCAGAATTTTCAGATCATCTGGCGGACTGTTCCCTGCAGTCGGAGCACTCGCGGCTGGAACAACTTGCTGATTGCTCTGCGGGATGGTGTTCAGGTACCCAGATCCTTGTGCCTGGTTGTTCTGCAGTAGCTGATCGACCTTAGCTGTTAGCTCATCAATTTTCTGGGTGTCTACACTGTTCCCTTTCTTGGAGCGGTTGCTCTCCTGATTCTCATTGGCTGAGCTAGCTGCCATGTTCTCAATCAGCTTGAGCGCTCCATCAGTGGTCTGAGTCATGAAGTCTCCATTGCTCGAAGAGTTTAGAGCACCTTGGTATTTCCAGTCCACTCCATCATAGAAAATGCCCAGGAGGTAATCATCATCAAATCCATGGTGAGGGCATTCTCTCTGGTAGTCATTGAAGCGCTCCCATGCGTCACAAAAACGCTCATCATGGAGCTGTCTGAATGAAGTGATCTTGTTCCTCAATGCAGTTGTTCTCGCCTTTGAGTAGAAATGGTTGAGGAACGCTGATCGGACCTGTTCCCATGAAGTGAGAGAGCCGGTAGGGAGAGAGTTCAACCACCGTGCAGCTTTTCCATCAAGAGAGAATGGGAATAGCATGCACTTGATGTAGTCTGATGGCACACCATTAGCACGAGTGAAACTGCATACTTTTTCGAAATTCTCAATATGCTCCATTGGAATTTCTGCAGAGAGACCAGAGAACACTTTTCTCTGCACCAGATCAATCAGAGCAGGCTTGATCTCGAAGTCCTGCCGGGTGCAAAGTGGAGGAACAATGGTAGAGCGCGTAGTAGGAATGTTCCGCGGAAGGTTTCTCTCCCCGATTGGAACAGTCTGCGCTGCTTGTTCCTGCCGCGCGAGAGCAGCCTGTTGAGCAGCATCCTGTTGAGCTTGGATGGTCTGCTGCATCTGAAGCATCTGCTGTTGCATCAGTTGCATTGCTGCAGCGAGATCATCCTGTTGGCCGTGATCACCCATGGTGGTGTTGGTTGGCCTTGATTGTTGTATGTTCTGTTTTTCTAAACCTTGTGATCTCCTGCAACAAAGAGAAAAGAGCAAGTTAGAGGTCTTAGACTAAATAAATAACCGAAAAATAAAGGTAAAAAAGATGGTCCCCGGCAACGGCGCCAAATTGATATTCGTGTTCACGCACACCAATTAACCTAATGTGCACACTACCACAATCGAATGGTATGTCGATGTAGCACTTTAGGATCGAATCCACAGAGACCAACTCTTACATTTTATTTCTATGGGATCAAAATTAAGCTAAGACAAATATGGGGTTTTGATTTAAGTAGTGACGTGCAAGTAAAGTAAATGATTGCAAAGAGTAAATTCAATTTAAAGAGAAGCCAGTCTAGGGTTACTTCATCGGGTGCTAGAACTTGTGAGCTAAACAATTATTCAAGTGCTAATAAGAACAGTCTAGAACTCGGATCACTGAAGTAGAACAGTCCACTGTCGTGGTACTGCTCCCTATGCTGATCGATCTCACCGTCTAACTGTCGTTGAGGTGAGAAGCGACAACAAGCAATAGAGATCAAGTCCGATAGGTTCACAGAACACCCTAATATCTACTTTCGTTGATTAGGGATGCAATGCTCATTCAAAACAGATCTAGCAACCTAAGCACTTCTGATGATCAGATTAACCCTATGATCTAACATTAAGCGGTCAGTTTAATGCAAGCAGTAAGAATGGTTATGAATGAAGACAATCAATGGATTCACTTATCTATGTTTAGCTCACGAAATCAACACCCTAGAACCCTAGACAAGCTAGCCGACTACTCAGCCATGGCACAAGAAAAGACAAGCATCAATACTGAATAATACTGCATAAAATAACAGAAACAAGAGATAGGGTTCAGGGGTTCTTCTCTATGGAGAGAGATAGCCTTCTCCCTTTACAAAGTAACAAATCCCAAAGTAAAAAGCTCTAGAGTCTGTTTCTCTATAAAAAAGTAGCGTAGTCTGATGTAGAAAAATAGAAAAAGAAGTTATATCAAAAGCCACAGGCGGCCAGAGAGAAAAAGAGGATAATTAGGGCAAATCCCGAGATGTTGTATTTTTCCTTATTCGTCGGGAACAACCGCGGGATCACTCCGTCTGCTTGTTCCGCTTGATCGGGAACAGTCATCGGACTGTTCTGCGTGAAAATCACCAAACTGCACTGTTTTCTGCCTCTTTTGTTCCAGGAGGTCCATCTCCCATCCAGTGCAACTCCAGACATGTAATGACTCGAAAAGGACTAGAAAGCCTAGATAAAGACTTGAAAACCAATTAGAAAACATATATACAATGATGTGTAAAACACCATATATCAAGTACCAAGCTTCGACCACTGGAGTGGGAACCGTATTCTCCCACGTGGAGTTCTTCTAGTATCCTGGCGGCTTCTCTAGGGGTGAGACATCGCAGGTAAGGTCCTGAGAAGGATCTTCTGTATAATTTTCCTTCGGAGAAGCAGTATCTGGCAGATTGCCTCCTTATCTTCCGACTTTCGTCTCGATCTTCAGGCAAGGTGCGTACCTTAGGTAGTTAATGATGGGAGTCATCCAGGTTTCTCCTTCATCTACTACGGATACTTCCTCAGGCTCCGCCTCTTTTTCTGTCGCGGGCCATTGAAGTACCAGCAATGGGATGCTCATGTGACTCGTGGTTTCTAGGGCGGACCCTTGATTAGCTAGAGCGTCGGCTTGGGAATTATGCTCCCTAGGGATCTGAGTGGGCTTACAGTTTCGGAACCTGTCGAGTAGTCGCTTAGCCACTGATAGGTAACTGATCATGCTCGGATCTTTGGAGTGGTAATCTCCTTGGACCTGGCTTATGATTAGTTGTGAGGCGCTGAAGACCTGGATGTTTTCTACTTCCATCTGTTTGGCGAGTGTCAGCCCTTCTATTAGAGCTTCGTACTCAGCCTCATTGTTCGTCGCTTTGAAGTTGCATCGTATGGCCCTTGAGGCTGATTCTCCCGTAGGGGAAGTTAGGACTAGTCCCACGCTTGCGCCCCTTACGTTGCTGGACCCGTCTACGTATAGCGTCCATTCGCCTTTTTCCCCTTCACTATCGCGAAGCTTTACTTCTTGTTCCAGTGCTGGAAGCATGGCAGGAGAGAATTCAGCTACAAAATCTGCTAGGACTTGTGACTTGATGGCCGTTGCGCGTCGGAAGATCACATCGTACTCTCCTAGCTCTATGGACCATTTTGCAAGTCGTCCAGACACTTCCGGCTTGTGAAGGACCGCTTTGATGGGGAAGGAGGTGACTACCACGATCTGATGTGCCATGAAGTAGGGGCGTAGCTTTTGGGCCGCATTAACTAGTGCGAGGGCTAGCTTCTCAAGGTGACTATAGCGGATCTCCGTGTCTAGCAGCGATTTGCTTACGTAGTAGATAGGATGCTGTTTCTTTCCTTCTTCCTTACAAGGACCGCGCTGACCGCATGCTCTGATACCACCAAATAGAGCAATAGGACTTCCCCTTCCAAGGGCTTCGAGAGGAGAGGTGGAGTAGTGAGGTAGACCTTGAGATCAGATAGGGCTTGCTCACATTTCTCGGCCCATTGGAAGTACTTGGGGTACCTTGAAGGTCTCAAAGAAGGCATGCGACTTGTCGGACAGCCTGGAGATGAACCTACTCAGTGCGGCCATCCTTCCTGTCAGTCTCTGAACCTCCTTGATATTATGAGGGGAATGTATCACCTGGATTGCTTTTACCTGCTCTGGGTTTGCCTCAAGCCTCTGTGGGTGACTATATATCCCAGGAACTTCCCAGAGCATACTCTGAATGAGCACTTTGAAGGGCTGAGTTTCATATTGTACCTCCTGAGGGTGGTGAACGCATGTTGAAGGTGTGAGATATGATCCTTGGCGTCCAAGGATTTTACCAGCATATCGTCAATATAAACCTCCATGGTTTGCCCTATCTGGTCGGCGAACATCATGTTGACAAACCATTGATAGGTCGAACCGACATTCTTCAATCCGAAAGGCATGACCTTGTAGCAGTAGATGCCCCGGGAGGTCATAAATGAGGTCTTCTCTTGATCGTCGGGGTGCATTAGGATTTGGTTATATCTGGAAAATGCATCCACGAAACTCATCAGTCGGTGACCAGCAGTTGCATCGACTAGCTTGTCGATGTGAGGCAAGGGGAAAGGGTCTTTAGGACAGGATTTGTTCAGGTCCGTGAAGTCGATACAGACTCTCCACTTCCCATTATTCTTCTTCACAACCACCACATTAGCTAGCCATTCGGGGTATTGTACCTCTCGTATGAACACGGCATCAAGTAGATTCTTGACCTCTTCGTTGATAATTTCGTCCCTTTCAGGGCGAACTTCCTCCTTTTTCTTCCTGACAGGGGGATGCATTGGATCTACTTGAAGTTGATGCATAATGACGTCGGGATTAATTCCGTACATGTCTTCATGGGACCAAGCAAAGTAGTCGGAGTTGGATCTTAAGAAGTCGACCAATCTCCTCCTCAGCCCTTCTAGGAGCTTGGAGCCTATCTTCAGGCTTCGACCCATGTTTCTTTCTACGAGTGGAACCTCATCCATCTCCTCCACTTCCGGTTCTTCGGTATGCGGGACCGGAAGCTTCTTCTGTAATTGCTATAATACCTGGGTCTATCCCTTCAGGGTAGTCTGGTAGCAAGACCTGGCATTTTTCTGATCTCCATTGACCGCCTTAATGCCCCGGGGAGTTGGAAATTTAACCAAATGATGCAGAGTCGAAGGTACGGCTCCCATGTCGTGGATCCAAGGCCTTCCTAGTATCATGTTATACGATGAAGGGCAGTCGACGACTAGGAACTTCGTGGCCTGGTTTATCCCCTCGGCGTATACTGGGAGAAGGACCTCTCCTAAGGTTTGCTTTACTTCTCCGCTGAAGCCTACAAGAGGGGTCGCCTTTCTCGTTAGGGCCTTAGGTTTTAACCCTAGATTGGCGTAGGCTGAGTGGAAGATAATGTTACTGGATCTCCCATTGTCCACCAGTATTCGCTTGACCAAGTAGTTCGCTATGGTAAGTGAAATAACAAGGGAGTCGTGGTGAGGAGCTAGGACCCTCTCATGCTCCCTTGCGGTGAAGCTGATCTCATCTGTTCCTAGGAGTAAGCGCTTAGGACCCTCGGCCTCTTGACTGTTTATGGCGTTGCGAGTGCTTCTCTTGGCAGCAGCACTGCTGATTCCGCTTACTTCTGATCCGCCTGAGATGACATGGATCACCCGGTCTTGTTGTGGTGGCAACGCAGGAGCCGCTTCGGTAGGAAGACCATGACCTTTTTTATTTAAAAGGTTCTTGGCCTTATCCAAGAGGAACTCTCTCAGGTGGCCTTTCTTGAGAAGCTCGGCGACTTTTATCTTCAGGGCTATACTATCCTTTGTAGTGTGGCCATGATCACTATGGAACTCGCACCATCGCTTGGGGTTTCGGTTAGCCTCCGAGGCCTTCATCTTAGGAGGCCACTTGACTTGAGGACCCATTTTTTGTAGGACTCCGATCAGCTCCGGCTTTGTTATCGCAAGATGAGAGATATCGGGCCATGTGGAAACCATCATTCCTTCGGATCTAGGCAAAGGACGATTTTGATATCTGCCCCTGCCTGGATTGCTAGTCTCCCTAGCTGATTTGGGATGAAAGGACTCATCGCGTTCGTTCCTAGTTGGCTTTGAGGACTTCTGATCATGCTTCAGGTAGGCCTTGGCCCTACTTCCTACATCTTACTCCCACCTTACTTGAGCCCAAGCACTAGACAATACATCTTCCATAGTCATGCACTTTTATTTGGTCAGCTCCTTGTAGAGATCTCCCTCCGGGAGCAGGCCCCGCTTAAAGGCTGAGATAGCTGTATCAGCGTTGCATTCGGGAATAGCCACCTTCTCTTGGTTGAAGCGTGCTATGTAAGAACGCAGGGGTTTGTTCCTATACTGGAGGACTTTATAGAGATCATCTGAGTTTTTCTCTAGGTTGCGGCTACTAGCGAATTGCTCCACAAACTTGTCGCTAAGGGCTGCAAAGGACCTGATGGACTTGGTAGGCAGATTGATGTACCATTGAAGAGCTGGACCGGTCAAGGTTTACCTGAATCCCTTGCACATGGTAGCTTCTTGTGCCTCCCGGGGGATTGCTACGGCTAGCAGGCATTGCTTGTATTGAGCCACGTGATTGTCGGGATCTCATGTACCTTCATACATCTTTATGCTCGGGAAGGAAAACTTGCGTGGCATCACTACCGAAGCAATCTCTTCCACGAAAGGTGTATCGGAATAGAACCCTGGATTGCTCCTCCGGATAGGGGGAGCTACCCCTTGAACCCTTTCTACCATAGATTGAATGGTGCTGAACCTTTCGGAAACCACTCTTTCTAGATAGGCAGCTAGAGCCGGGTTTGAGATCTTCATCCAGCAAAATGACATCGTCCATCGATCGACATCGCCAGCATCACATCGATCGATATTGACCCAGACAACTTAGAGGACAAAATCAGAATTTCACCGATTAGGGCAACAGATGGGTATATAAGGTTGTCAACACCAGCCACGAAATTTCAAACTTCAACAACTTTTACCCAGCAGCTTCCAGCAACTAGCAACATAACCATGGAGGACTGCAACACCAAGAACAATCGATCCAACCCTGCAGCTAGACGATCACCATCGATCGCCACCATCACTGCACCATCGATCGATGCCCTTACCAGAGCTCAATCTCGATTTCATGATCCATATGATATCAGGAATGTTTCACTAACACCTGATGAATTTGGTATTTTCAGGGACACAGATGGCTTTGCAAGAGCAATAGATGGAAGAGTTATGCACATAACCAGAGAAGACATAGCAGACATCCTTCAAGTTGCCAATGGACCAGAAAACCTGTTCACACAGCAACGTGGCAATCCCGACATCCTAGCTCACGTCCAAGACAACCACCACGTCACCATGAGAGAGGATACAATTCCTCAAAGTTTCGGTCAACCCAGGAGTTCACCATCGATCGATATTGTTTCATCACCATCGATCGACGGCGAGTTACCCAGATCGATCGACAGACCAAGAGTCAGATCGCCCGACAGACGTTTGGATTTTGGACGACGTGTCTTTGATTCCAACGGATCCAGAAGATTCAAATTTGGTGTCCACAGAGATGAGTTTGGACATGCTAGAGGAGTTGATGGTGAAATCATCCATGTTAACAAGGAGCACATAAGGAGAATCCTGGAGAGAGCATCTCTTTTTCACAGGGGTTGCTTACGCCTTCCAGAACACACACGCCCTTACCATGCATACAGACCACCACCAGTACCCTACAGTAGAGAGGAGATAGATGATATGGTGACTGATGTATGGAGAGCTCAGGCAGACCTTGAGGCAGACTTTCACACATTGGTGGAAGATACTTTCCAACCTTTGGATAGCAGCTATGAAGCTCTCCAAAATGATATGGCAGTGCTAAGAATGGAGATTGAGAGCATTAAAACCATGCTTGAGAAGGAAGCTACGCCACCTGTATCGATTGACACAGCACCTGCACCATCGATCGTCATCGGCAAGACTACATCCAAGGACCAACCAGAATGTTCATCACCTAAAAGAAATGAATAGGAGATTGCTTACATTAATACACAGATTGGAGACGTCTACAGCCCTCTCAACAACAATGTCGAATGGTTAAGCAAGGGATTGATCTGCTACAGAAAGAGTTGGCATCAATTCGCGAGAAAGGTCAGGCTCAGAATGCTACTGTTCCGTCGATCGACACAAACTCTTCACCATCGATCGACACAAGGTTCATAGCAATGGAGGATAGGATGAAATCATACGAGGAAAGGCACGATCATTTCAGTTCACCTATCATGCGATACCTGGATACACTGTCACAACAGCTGAACGAGTTGCAACAAGACATTGGCATAGTTCAAGATCATCTTGGTCTTCGTGACAGAAACGTGACATCGATCGACAGGCCTAGACCCATATCGATCGACATCGAGCCACCACCAGCAAAGAGAGCATGCACAGCAGCAAAATTTGATCAGATCAAGCATGAGCTATACGAAGCTATGAATGATATTTAGGAGAGACTCAACGGAAGAAGTGATGACTTTGACGACACTGTCAACGAACGAGTAAACAACCTATGCAGAGCTACTCGACAGCTGAAGAACGAGATACGTGCTATACAGTACCAAGGAGAACCTTCAGAATCGATCGACACAGTTAACACTGGATCGACCGACATAACGCCCAGCGAAACGACCGATGCACATTGATGCGGTCATCAAACCAGTGGTCGAACCAGAGGTCAACCAACCTGTCCAAACCGGCCACTTTGGAGGTACCAGCGACAGAGGTCCAGTCACAGGCAAATATCTCAACAACCAGAAGGTCTTTTTTCATGAATTTAATTCTCCTAGAAGGCTAACTCATCAAGGATTCACTGAGACTTGGAATTACAAGAAACGCTTCACGGAGGAAGAAGTTATGAATTTTACAAACCGGAGGTTTCCCAATCCATCTGCGGGTACCCGACTTTTGAAGGCGATTCAAGCCCAATGAAGAAGCGGCCTGAACCAAATCCAATCATAGGATTCAAGAGGGATCTCTCATATTTCCAGAAAGCCCAATATCAGGAGAAATTGCCACCGAAATCAGGAGTTATGCCCAATATGCCAAAACCGGTCAAACCAGTTCTACACTTGCTTCAATTGGAAGCTAACCGGTTCAATCAGCTTCAAACCAGACATAGGCGTCCAGGAGATCATTCCAACCAATCAGGAGGTATTCCAGAATTCCTTAGCTACACCAGAATCCAGGAGATCAGTTGGTTCAATGAAGACTCACTTAAATCAAACCGGAGCTATTTATGGAAAGATTGGACAATCTTTCGGTTTGATCTTTTCCAACCAATTCCAATCCAACCAGAAGACATCAGGACTAAACCAGGACGTCCATGAGACATTATATGTGTCCAAGAAGATTTCTACAAGTTCCTACCATGCACCAGCCCCCATTGGATTAGGAGGATCCACACTTACATCAATTTGCCTTTTTTGGAGATTCTTGCAATAAAGCTCCAACAGCTCTTTTCTCTTCAGATCAGGCACGACATCAGCTCATTCCAGACAGTAAAGAAGATTCCCAGGAAGCTCAGTTATCCCTTAAACCATCCAGGTTCAAGGAGATATCAAGATACAAGATCATCTCTTTTCAAAGGCCACAAATCAAGCTAAAGGCTAGTTTCATGGAGCCATCAAAGCCTTTGCTTCCAAGACTTTTATTTCAAGGTTATTTCTTTCCTTTAGTCAATTTTAGACTGTTAGAATGTCCCAAGGTCGAGCCTATATAAGCTCAGTAGTTGTCTTTGTAAAAATCACCCATCTTTGAAAGTAATATGAATTATTCAGTTTTCTAGTTTTCTTAAAACTAATTTTTTAAGTCTTTAGAGTTTGTGAGAAGCAGCTCCAGAGCACCTTGACTTATCAAGACTCCTTTCCATAGTGTCTTGTGGCGTCCTCAATCCATCCTTCCTTCCATCCCATTCATTTGCCAAGCTTGAGAGAGTTACACAACCAGCAAGCAAAGCACCATCTCAATCCACTTCAATCATCAACTGATTAGGCTGAGAGTGATACACATCCAGCAGCCTAATACCATCCTATCCTTTCTTTTTATTATTCATATATTTATCATTATAATCAGCATCTCATTCATCTTGCATTTGTTTCTGTTTTGTTTCATAAAAACTCATAAAACTCATAAAAATATTTCTTCTTTGTTTTCAGGTTGAACCTCAGTTCATCAAGTCTTATAGTCTGATTTCAAGGCTGTATCATTTGGTATCAGAGCCCAAGCTCCTGACTCAAGGTGATATCTATCCTTGCATTTCATATTTGCTTGCATTTGTTTTCATCTTAAATAAAAAAAAAAGTTTTTGCATTGTTCTTGTTCTTAAGAAAAGAAAAACAAAAGAGAAGAAGTTTCATGCATTTGAATCACGAAAATTTTGAAAATAAATCTCATATTGTGTTTGCATTCATTGCCCAGCTCCACTTGCCATTTTTTTAGAATTTGTGCATTCATTTCTAAAAAAAAAAAATCTGCATTTTGCATTTTTGATTGTTGCATTGAAAAGTTTGTTAAAAATGCATATCTTTTAATTTCGTGCATATCATATTTGTTTCATTATTTTTGATATTTGCATTCATAAAAAGAAAATAAAAAGGTTTTTGCATTTATTTAGCTATTTGTTTCCATTTTAAAAAGTCAAAAAAAATCTGCATTTAAGTTGTTTTCTTTTCTTTTTGCATTGCAAATAAAATCTGAAAATTCAAAAAAAATCATCCTGGTTATTGTCATTTATCATTGTTTCATTTCGAGATTTGCATCCAGAAAACCAAAATAAAAATAATTTTTGCATAGTTGATTTCATTTTGGTTCATATTTACATATTTCTCGGTTTAGTTTAAGTTTCATTATTGCATTGGCTTTATTTTGGTTCAATCAGATTTCTCTATTCTTCACTTGATCTTTGAGATTGTTTGCAGGAAGAAATGGGATTGAAAGAACCAGGCCAAACTATGGAGGCCACACTGAGCCAGCAAGTTGCAGCTTTACAAAAGCTCAAAAAGCAGATTGCTCAGATGGAGAAAGGAACCAAGGCACAAGGCCAACGTCCACAGCCAGGAAAAAGAAGATTTGGAGATGCACCAGAGGCTGTCTATGTCGAGCCCAAGCCACCAGATCCTTCAAGGATCAATCAAACTCCAATTTCTAAAACCCACAACCATCATGTTGTTAATTCTCGGTTTGATTATAACTCTTTTGCTGATAAAATTGAACTCTTTAAATTTTCAGGAAAAAAGAGGTTATCTTAGATGGGAGAGGAACCTTGATGAATGGTTTCACTACAACAACATCTTGAAGGAAGAAAGGCTAACCTATGCCATTAATCAACTTAAAGAAGAAGCCTTCAAATGGTGGGTACAAGAAGAAGATGATAGGAGGTTTTACAAGGAGCCAACTATCAAAACGTGGAGAGCTCTTAAGGGAGCCATGAGACATGAGTTTGCACCAGATTTTACAAGTCCTGAAATCAAGGACCTTATCCAAGGAGGTACCCAACTCATGGTTCTAAAGAAGCTAGAAAAGTTGTTACACAAGAGAGTAAGAGAGGCTGGTCTCAACAAGCCAACTTGCAACCAAACCAGAGGCACGCCATTGTCCAATGCTTAGACCAGAAAAGTGACATCCCAAAGACCATGGAGAAGAAGAAGTTTGTCAGCCAAGACACATTGGCCAGACCCAAAGAAAAATCAGACAAACCAATTTTTCAAGAAAAGGCCAAGGTAAGTCTTATACTTGATAAATTTGTTTATGAATCAGCTCCCACTGGTATGAGTCACTTGTCTTTGTCCAAGGATATTAAGACAGGTCTTGAGGTCCAGAGACACACGGCCTCCACATCCTTGTTGGAATCAAAAGTTGTCCATGATTTAAATCCAAAGAACAAGGAGATTCCAAACCAAAAGAAAGAAGAGGCATCAACCCAAGGTAAGTCTTCTGATTTTAAAATTTTGAAAGATCAGACATGTTTTAAATGTCATAAAATAGGACACCTTGTTGAAGCTTGTCCAACTAAACAAGTATTGAAGGAAACATCACTAGAAACTAAAACTGAATTGTTTAAAATGAGTGATAGTTTTATTCAATCTGATTTGTTGGTTCCGAATTCTTGTATGATGCACTTGTCTTTGTCAAAAGGTATTGTATCAGGAATTAAGGAGCATGGTTTCAAAAGAGAAGACCTAGTCTACCAGCATGGCTTGGCTAAAGAGGAAGAAGCCATAAGTGAGGCTGGAAAAAATGATTTGTTGCTTAAAGAAGCAAAACCAGTAATCAAAGTATCAAACCAAGGTAAGTGTTTAACATCACCCTTAGATACTGGTTTAAATTTTTATATTCTTGGTACAAGGATACCAGATGAGAGCTCTATGCTTACTGAAGTGCCTAGGGCCGAGCCAGACCATGAGCTCAATCAATATCCACACCACAAGTGGAAACCAAAATCTAAACAAAGAATTGTTCAAGTGCCAAAACCTGAGGTAAATTTCACTATAGATCAGAATGATATTATTATTCCCATGATAAGATTAATGCACTTGTCTTGTCCAAGGAAAAGTGAAATATGTACAGGAGACCAACGTGAGAGCAAGCCAAACAAAGAAATAAAATTTCTTGCTGCCACAGCTGAAAGTAAGGTTCTTTGTTCTTTGTTTTCATCAGTTTATAAATTCCTTTACTTTGGTATAATATTCTTGTCTTTGCCAAGATGTTTTGACCCAGGTATAAGCAAAGAAAAAGGCCATCAAATTCGTGATAAAATCTTACAAGAAGAAGCCTTAACCATGTTGTCATTAGATGCTGTCCATAAAAGTGATGCTGAACTAGTACCATTCAAATTCAGCAAGGGAAGTTTCTCTGATTTTAAAACATCTATGACACTTGATTATTCAGATATGACTCACTTGTCTTTGCCAGAGAGTTTTGATCCAGGAATAAGACCAGAAGATGATCATATCAGCCTAGGTAAAAAGGTGCAAGAAAAGCAGCCATCAATCCAAAGCTGCCCAAAGAAGAATTTAATTCTTCATCATGCTGATGCACCTATGGTAAATTTGACCATATCACATTCTGTTTATGAAACTCCTATATCAGATATAATTCATTTGGTTTTTGCCCAGAATGTTGAGAATTTTTCAGGTTGCAAAGAAGAAAGCTTTAAAGGTATCCCACCGGAAACTCTTTTATTGCTTGGAGAATCAGTCCCAAAAATGGTCAGGACCATCAACTCCAAAAGTGTGGAGAACCATCAGCTCCAGAAGAGAAGAAATGACAATGTCCAGGCCAGAGGCGTGATCATTTCCCATCTTTTTAAACAAGAACCACCAGATGCACAACCCATTACTAAACCAAAATTGTATCAAGGTAAGGTTCTAAACTCCCAAAAGAGAATGAAACCTGACTTGCTCTATTATGGTGTATCAGGTTATCCAGTTTTGAGGTCGAAACCATCACAAGGGGGATGGAATGATGCGGTCATCAAACCAGTGGTCGAACCAGAGGTCAACCAACCTGTCCAAACCGGCCACTTTGGAGGTACCAGCGACAGAGGTCCAGTGCCAGGCAAATATCTCAACGACCAGAAAGTCTTTTGTCATGAATCTACTTCTCCTAGAAGGCCAACTCATCAAGGATTCACTGAGACTTGGAATTACAATAAAATCTTCATGGAGGAAGAAGTTATGAATTTTTCAAACCGGAGGTTCCCCAGCCCATCCATCTGCGGGTACCCGACTTTTTAAGGAGATTCAAGCCCAACTAAAAAGTGGCCTGAACCAAAGCCAATCATAGGATTCAAGAGGGATCTCTCATATTTCCAGAAAGCCCAATATCAGGAGAAATTGCCACCGAAATCAGGAGTTATGCCCAATATGCCAAAACCGGTCAAACCAGTTCTACACTTGCCTCAATTGGAAGCTAACCGGTTCAATCAGCTTCAAACCAGACATTGGCGTCCAGGAGGTCATTCCAACCAATCCGGAGGTATTCCAGAAGTCCTTAGCTACACCAGAACCCAGGAGATCAGTTGGTTCAATGAAGACTAACTTAAATCAAACTGGAGCTATTTATGGAAAGATTGGACAATCTTTCAGTTTAATCATTTCCAACCAATTCCAATCCGACCAGAAGACATCAGGACTAAACCAGGACGTCCAGGAGACATTATATGTGTCCAAGAAGAGTTCTACAAGTTCCTACCATGCACAAGCCCCCATTGGATCAGGAGGATCCACACTTACACCAAACTGCCTTATTTGTAGATTCTTGCAATAAAGCTCCAACAGCTCTTTTCTCTTCATATCAGACACTACATCAGCTCATTCCAGACAGTAAAGAAGATTCCAAGGAAACTCACTTATCCCCTTAAACCATCCAGGTTAGAGAAGATATCAAGATACAAGATCATCTCTTTTCAAAGGCTAGTTTCATGGAGCCATCAAAGCCTTTGCTTCCAAGACTTTTATTTCAAGGTTATTTCTTTCCTTTAGTCAATTTTAGACTGTTAGAATGTCCCAAGGTCGAGCCTATATAAGCTCAGTAGTTGTCTTTGTAAAAATCACCCATCTTTGAAAGTAATATGAATTATTCAGTTTTCTAGTTTTCTTAAAACTAATTTTTCAAGTCTTTAGAGTTTGTGAGAAGCAGCTCCAGAGCACCTTGACTTATCAAGACTCCTTTCATAGTGTCTTGTGGCGTCCTCAATCCATCCTTCCTTCCATCCCATTCATTTGCCAAGCTTGAGAGAGTTACACAACCAGCAAGCAAAGCAACATCTCAATCCACTTCAATCATCAAATGATTAGGCTGAGAGTGATACACATTCAGCAGCCTAATACCATCCTATCCTTTCTTTTTATTATTCATATATTTATCATTATAATCAGAATCTCATTGATCTTGCATTTGTTTCTGTTTTATTTCATAAAAACTCATAAAACTCATAAAAATCTATCTTCTTTGTTTTCAGGTTGAACCTCAGTTCATCAAGTCTTATAGTCTGATTTCCAGGCTGTATGACACATGTTGTCGCATCGATGGACACCGATTCCTTTGCAGACCGAGATCAGCTGATTCATGAAAAGATCGATGCATTACAGAATGAACTGAGGGAATTGTCAGAATACTCCTACAACACCATCCACAGGTATGTTGGCAGCATCGAATCTATTGAAAATACTCTGAGAAAACTCACGGATACAGTCCTCAAGATAGATGAGAAACAGCTAAGAAGTGATGATGCCACAAGAAGCTTCATTGCCACATGGTTTGATAGGGGGAGACACGAAATTGATGCTTGTTGTCCGATAAGCAGCAGTTTCAGCACCATCTGAGTCACACACCCACCAAAGTCAAGCTAAATGACTATAACAAAGTGTTGAGTGGGAGACAACCCACTATTAGGTTTTCTTTTATTTTCTTTTAAACTTATTTTTACATTTTTACTTTTATTTTTCGCATTTATTTTTGCAGTTTTTAAAGATCCAAGTAGAATGATGATTCCGTCGACCGACACATTCCATTCACATCTCTCGACACCACACGGTCATTACTAACGATCGACGTACATCTCTACGTATCGATCGATACCATATCAGTCAGGTTTAGTCGTTCTATCTTGTTACATTTAGTTCTTATGATTTATTTATTCACTTCATTCCGGGTTACACTGGGACAGTGTAATTTAAGTCTGGGGGGGGGAGTTTACTAATATGTGTTTTTATTTTGGTATTTATTAAAATATTTTCAAAATTATTTTTTCACATAAGTATTAAATAGGAACATTGATATAGATTTATATTTGATTGTCTAACCACTCTTCGACACCATTCTAGATTTACTGATTGCATATAGTACTAAAGATGCTAAAGTGGATCAACATTTCACCTATATACACTAGCTGAGATTGTTTGAAGGAACCAAAGCTGACCTCCAACACTAATACTGACTTTATTTGCTTGTCTTGGGGCTTGGAAATCACTGGATCGGAATCCTCTTACAAGTCTGGAAGGTAAAAAGTCTGTGTGTTTCTGGTTCCCTTCCTTCTCTCTCTCTTCGGCATCTCAAAGATCTAAGTTTTATGTTATAAAAGATTGAAATGATTTCTTGAGAGGCAGAGGGGTAGGAGTGTCTCCTGCGACCCCAATATTCTAAAATCTCAGGGATGATCATACATTGTGGAAACAAGGGATAGGTAAATTACCTGCGACCCCAGTATTCGCTACACTTTGTCAAAATGTATGAGTTACAAATGCAAATGTCAATGAGATAGACTAGATGACCTTTGTGGCATTGAAACCTGTTGAAATTGAAACTAATAAGAGATTCAGAGAAGAGAGATGAGGGGAGAAAGGGATCAGAGAAGACTACCTGTGTTTTCAGATACTTGTTTGAGTTGAATCCATGTGTCCTTTGATCGATAATCCCAAGGTAAAGCCTGCACCTTTATTTTATGTTAAGAAATGAGGTTAGTAGAGGGGAATGTCAGATAAGATTTGCTAAGTTGTGGACTAGATGAATTTGGTTGCTAAGCTATGATAAGGCATAATGAACTTCTGTGATTAAAACGTTTAGATATGAATTGCAAACCCATAGAGTGATGACTTCAATATTTTGAATCTTTGAGTTCCTACTGTTTTCAAACCTTTTCCAAAGACTACTGGTTTTTGCTTGAGGACAAGCAAAGGAGTAAGTCTGGGGGAGTTGATATACCATGGATTTCACCCATTTTCTACCATGGTATACTAGTGTTTTATTATATAACTAGTGTTTTCTAGCCTGTTAGGTATGTTTTCAGGTTCAGGAGATTTTCATGATAAAATGATGTTTTTGAAGCATTTTGGAGTACAAGAGATAATACACCCGAGTTGACCATTCAAGACCAAATCGGAAGTCAACATTGTGATAAGAATCGATCGATACACAACTAGTGTTGTCGATCGATATCGACGACAAAATGGTTTAGCCGACTACTTCACTAAGACTTCACCAAATTACGAGATTGCCCCTGACGAGTTTTAACCTAATGGAAATGCTTAAATATTCCTGCTAAGTGTTTTTGACGGCAAGCAAGCTTTTGACAAGTCTAAGAAGCACAAGTCTTGAGAGGCAAAGCAGAGAGTGTGAGAGAGAGACTAGAGAGTTTTATATGTTTTGAGAGATTGAAGAGATTTGTGAACTCCATTTGTTTTCTTCTCCTTATTTATGCAATTTTTTATCTATCTATTAATATGAATTGCTTAGCTATGTCTGAGTAGTCTACTTGTTAGATCTAGGGTTTAAATAGGTTTGTGGGATTAGCCCCAAACTATATTTGCTAAGTTGGGATATTCATCAAATAGATTGCACCCTAAGCTTGTTTTAGAGTAGCTAACTAGAACATAGATCACTAGGATCTTTGATAACTTGAATTATATGTTTGAACTAGTATCTCCTTGGAGAAGAGCTAACCGCCCTCCTTGAGATCTAGTGTTCATTATCGGCTTGCGCCTAAGCATATCTAGAAGCCGTCGATCGATATCCCGACAGGTGAATCAATCGCCGAGCGAAAGGTGTATCGCTCGATATCTCTAAAAGATATTGATCGACTCTTTTTCTGTGTCAACATACGACAGTTGAGGCCAGAGATCTAGATAATTTAACCAGTGAGACATCACTGAGAGTTAAGCGGCTGAGTTCTATAGTATCATGCAAGCAACTTGTTAGGCATTTATAGGTATTATAATCTCAATTCCAGAATAAAAGCGCTAAGTCTAGCAATCTTCATTATCATTTAAACAACCATCATATTGTTAGTTAGAGCAACTACCTTGCTCATTTTAGGAATTTTCATTTACATTTCTTTATTAAAACCAACTTCACCTATGATTGATTAATTGATTAGATTTAATTGGTTCCCTAGCTCCTCGTGATTCGATCCCTAAGTACTACAGCTGAACCTCTTATTTGAGAGAGTAAGCTGTACAGGATAATTTGAGCACTATCAGAGAGATATCGGGCCACGTTGATACCATCATTCCTTCGGATCTAGGCATAGGACGGTAGGCCCCACTTAAAGGCTGAGATAGCCTTATCAGCGTTGCATTCGGAATAGCCACTTTCTCTTGGTTGAAGCGTCTATGTAAGAACGCAAGGGTTCATTCCTATGCTGGAGGACTTCATAGAGATCATCTGAATTTTTCTCTAGTTTGCGGCTACTAGCAAATTGCTCTACAAACTTATCTCTAAGGGCTGTAAAGGACCTAATAGATTTGGTAGGAAGATTGATGTACCATTGAAGAGCAGGGCCGGTTAAGGTTGATCCAAATCCTTTGCACATAGTAGCTTCCCGTGCATCTCTAGGGATTGCTATGGCTAGCATGCGTTGCTTGTACTGAGCAATGTGATTATCGGGATCTCCTGTACCTTTATACATCTTTATGCTCGGGAAGGAGAACTTGTGCGGCATCTCTACTGAAGCAATCTATTCCATGAAAGGTGTATCGGATAGGACCCTCGACTGCTCCTCCGGATAGGGGGAGCTACCCCTGGAAGCCTTTCTACCGTAGATTGAATGGTGCCGAACCTTTCGGAAACCACCCTCTCAAGGTAGGCAGCTAGATCCGGGTTTGAAATCACGGGATCGTCGGGTGATGGATCGGCGAGACGTTCCTTCACCATCGCGAGGAGTACTGAGCGAAGCCATAGGTCAAACCTTAGTTCGGAATCGCTTTCGTTTCTGCCTCCATGGCGTCTAGCTTCTCGGTGCTCTGCTGCAGCTGCTTGGAGTGTTCTCCGAGTTGGTCTTTTAGGGTTTGAACTTCTTGGAGAAGTTCGTGACCTCCAGGCATAGTCTCCCGAGCTTTGTGGAGGTCGGTGACCTGACTGTGAAGGATTTCGAGCCGGTTGAGGAGCTCGATCTCCCTCGGGGTCATCTCGGCTTGATTAGCATCGTCCTCTAGTGCCATCATCACGTAGTTGGATTACTCCCCTCCTTCTAGCGCCAAACTGTTATAGTATTTTTGTGTAGGATCGTTTTAGTACTATGGAACACTAGAAGATTTGAAGTCAAGGACAAGAAATCGAGATTAAGGAGATGTTTATTGAGTATTGATTGGGACTACAACGTGTTTGGGTGTATGACCCCCTAGTTCTAGCTGCCTAAATCCTAATCTCCTAGTCTAGAAAGTTGATCCCTTGTTCTAAGGTTTGGGCTCCCCTTTTATAGATGTAGATGTCGGCTTCAAGTAGGGCGAACTCTTCCATAATCAAAAAATGGAAGTTTCCCCTTAGGCGGAAAATTTCTATTTTACTCCAAGGGTCGATCCGATCAAGGGGGCGGACATATGGCAGGGGTTGGTCCCTTGTTTCTTCTTGAGCAAGGGTCCGGAAGTCGAGGACCTATCCGGAGGCTGGAGAAAACTTGTGCCTGGATATTTTTCTCCAACACCCCCGAAGAACCATCGCAAAACAGGGCGCCCTCAATCCATAAGCCCCGACAACTCCGGAGCAGAGACCAGACTCCATCAAGGGAACCGAGGCTTGGATCTCATATGGAAACTCCGCCTCACGCCGGGGACGGAGCCCAGCTTCCCAGTAAACAATATTCTCTCCTCATGGAAGACCAGGGGCAAGGCAATCAGTGGAAAACATAATTCCAATACCAGGGCAGTTACAGGGGCAGACGCGATCAACCGCTATGGAGTCTTGCAAAAGATTGCCAACGATAAGGTACTCCAGATACCAATGCATGGAACTCCCCGAGCCCGAGCCTCTTACGCCAGGGTTATCACGCTAGCAAGGACGATACAACAATCAGAACTCAGGTCTCTGGAGAAGAACAATGATCCAGTAGCGCCGGGCCTTCGTCTGATCTCCAGAGATGCACGAACCCCGGAATGGCAAAGTTAAAAAGTACCAAACCGCTGGAACATCTCGTAGCTCAAAGCACAATATTTCTAATACGGTCTCCGGACTATGATTTACTACGCCTATGTATGATGAACGTCCACAGACAAAGCATATATAATAAAATAGTTCCGACTATAAAGGTGGTAGAATAACCATCATCCTTAAAGAGGCATAAATGGCCGGATCGGGTCCCTTGAAACCTTTGATCCCAGCTGAACCTCACTGATACGTGGCACATCCACACAAAACGATAACGGGTATAAGAATTAAGGCAGGAATGGGTCTGATCAAACCTGAGTATGCTTGTCAAAACTACCTATAACTTTGGTATAGGCTTTGAGCCATAGAAATATCGGGGCCCCGAAAGCAAAAGTATTGTAACACCTCCGGGTTAATATAGGGAATTTGCCTATTGCAAAAGTACTGCTACGCGCAGGGAGCAATACATAAATACCTGCTTCTCCAGACGTGGAAAGTTGAAGACTCTGGCATTGATTTCCGAATCCATACCAGCAACCCTAAGTCTGATAGTGGCTTCCTGCAGAAGTAGAATGCAGCACAGGAACTCGATAGTGGCGAGCTTCTGAGCGGCAGAATGCCAGGTCTGAACAGGTACCGGTAGTAGTCCTGCCTAGGTGGACGGAATACGGTCCCTGCGAAAAATAAAATTCCCGATTCCTACGAACCCCAAATGTTCCTATGAATTCCGGGCCCAAATGTAACAAACTCCGAGTAATTACAAAAGGAACTTCCGTGTTCTCAAAACGAACTTCCGAGTTCCTACTGAACTTCCGAGTTCTTAACAGAACTTCCAAGTTCTCAAAACGGACTTCCGAGTTCCCAATGAACTTCCGAGTTCCTAACTGAACTTCTGAGTTCCTGAACTGAACTTCCGAGCTCCCATCTGAACTTCCGAGTTCCCATCTGAACTTCTGAGTTCCCATCTGAACTCCCGAGTTCCCATCGGACTTCCGAGTTCCTCAATAAACACTCGAGTTCCCGTAGAGCTTCCAAGCTCATAGAATGGATCTCCAAGTTCCTACACAAGGTATCGGGACCTCGAAACATAATACCCAGTATCTAACGAACTCCAAGTTCTCTAGGTTCCTGAAGAGAACCACCAGATTCCCAAACCGAATCTCCAGGCTCTCAAACATGAAGCCTCAACATTTTCACTGGATTCCTAGATCCTTGACGACACACCAAACGGGAGAAGATTCATAAGATCAGCCTCAAGGCTATAAAGCCTCCAGGCTATCTTCTATGAAGTTCCTCTTGGAAATCTCAGGTCCATTCAACAAACCAACGATGATTTCAGAGTGGTCTCCAGACCAATAAACGGTCCCCCGACCTGATCAAAAGCATGTCTACTATGAAGCCGCAGATCCAAAGATCCTTATCCCTAAGGCAAAAACAAAGGTGTCCATAAAACAGGAAGCAAATGCAGAAAGGAATTCATAAAAGAAAAACAAATTGTGGGACCATTTTCCTACAAAAAGCCACAATGGGAAACAAAAAATATCCGAAATAACGAGGGGGTATTATTCAAAGAAAAGCAAGTTCAAGGCTTGGTAGAGAACTCCACATCCATCTCAGAGGAACGAGGAATGGCCGGCTCGTCATCAAAGGAAGGAGGAGAAATCCCCTTGTTCCTAGCCTCCTCTAGAACCACCATCTTGTACTGCTCTAACGCCTTGGCCAGATCCCACTGATCGTTTTACTTCTTCAGCCACTCCCTCATAAACTCCCAGCAAGCCATGACTCTTGCCCTGTTCACAGCCATGAACATCTCCAACTTAAAGTTCTCCGCAGCCGCCTTGAGGACGCCAATCTCTTCCATCAGCCTATGGTTCTCTTGATTGGCAGCTAATGCATTAGCAGAAGACCCCGCGGCCGCTTTGAGGACGTCAATCGCTTCCATCAGCCTCTGATTCTCTTGAATGGCAGCTAACGCATCAGCAGAAGACCCCTCGGCTACCTTCTCCAGCCCTTCATCTTTTCCTTGAAGTCACGAATCTCAAATTCTCGAGCTAAACGTGACCTTTCTCCTCCGAAGCCTCGCGTTTCAGGGGCTCACACTCAGCCCGAACGGATGAAGCATCTTCGGAAGACAATTGTTACCCAAGATGAAAAACCTGAGAGATAGTCTGCAAAACATAAGGTAAACATTAGAAATCCGAACCCGGAAAAACTAAATGGATGATAGTGCTCAAATTACCCAGTAAAGCTTACTCTCTCAAATAAGAGGTACAAATGTAGTACTTAGGGATCGAATCACGAGGAGCTGGGGAATCAATTAAATATAATCTACTAATCAATCCTAGGTGAAGTTGGTTTTAAAGATGAAAATGTAAATAACAATTCCTTACTTGAGCAAGGTAGTTGCTCTAACTAACAATATGATGGGTTGTTTAAATGAAATGAAGAGTGCTAGACTTAGGGCTTTTATTCAGGAATAAGATTATAATTTCTATAAATGCCTAACAAGTTGTTTGCATGATATCATAGAACTCAGTCGCTTAATCTCAGTGATGTCTCACTGGTTAAATAATCTAGATCTCTGGCCTCAACTGTCGTATGTTGACACAGAAAAAGAGTCGATCGATATCCTTTAGAGATATCGATCGATACACCTTTTGCTTGGCGGTTGATTCACCTGTCGGGATATCGATCGACGGCTTCTAGATATGCCTAGGCGCGAGCTGATAATGAACACTAGATCTCAAGGAGGGCGGTTAGCTCTTTTCCAGAAGATACTAGTTTAAATAGATAATTCAAGATTATCAAAGATCCTAGTAATCTATATTCTAGTTAGCTACTCTAGAACAAGCTTAGGGTGCAATCTATTTGATGAATACCACAACTTAGCAATTATAGTTTGGGGCTAATCCCACAAACCTATTTAAACCCTAGATCTAACAAGTAGACTACTCAGACATAGCTAAGCAATTCATGACAATAGATAGATGAAAGAATTGCATAGATAGAATAGAGTAGAAATACAAAAGGAGATAACAAATCTCTCCAATCTCTCAAAACAAGTAAAACTCTTGTCTCTCTCTCACACTCTCTGCTTTGTGGTAACTTTGAAGCTTGAAGGTTGGTTTCTTTCTTGCTTGCCGTCAAAAAACACTTATCAGAAATATTTAAGTATTTCCATTAGGTTAAAAACTCGTCAGGGGCAATCTCGTAATTTGGTGAAGTCTAGGTGGAGTAGTCGGCTAAACCATTTCGTCCTCGATATCGATCGACAACACTGATGTGTACCGATCGATTATAATCTTCTAGTACGCGGATCTTCTTAGCTACATCGATCGACAACTCTGGATGAGTATCGATCGATTCTTATCGCAATGTTGACTTCCGACTTGGTCTTGAATGGTCAACTCGGGTGTATCATCTCTTGTACTCCAAAATGCTCCAAAAACATCACTTTATCACAAAACGCTCATAAACCTGAAAACATACCTAACAGGCTAGAAAACAGATTAAATATATAATAAAAAACTAGTATACCATGGTTAAAACGGGTAAAATCCATGGTATATCAACTCCCCCAGACTTACTCCTTTGCTTGTCCTCAAGCAAAAACAGTAATCTTTGGAAAAGGTTTGAAAACAGTAGGACTCAAAGATTCAAAATATTGAAGTCATCACTCTATGGGTTTGCAATCCATATCTAAATATCCTAATCACAGAAGTTCATTATGCCTTATCCTAGCTTTGCAACCAAACTCATCTAGTCAACAACTTAGCAAATCACATCTCACATTCCCCTCTACTAACCTCATTTCTTAACATAAAATAAAAGTGCAGGCTTTACCTTGGGAGTATCGATCAAAGGGCACATGGATTCAACTCAAACAAGTATCTGAACACACAGGTAATCTTCTCTGGTCCCTTTCTCCCCTCATCTCTCTTCTCTGAATCTCTTATTATTTTCAATTTCAACAAGTTTCAATGCCACAAAGGTCATCTAGTCCATCTCATTGACATTTTCATTTGTAACTCATACATTTTGACAAAGTGTAGCGAATAATGGGGTCTCTGATAATTTACCTATCCCTCGTTTCCACAATGTGTGATCATCCTTGAGATTTAGAATACTGGGGTCGCAGGAGACACTCCTACCCCTCTGCTTCTCAAGAAATCATTTCAATATTTTATAACATAAACTTAGATCTTTGAGATGTCGAAGAGAGAGAAGGAATGGAACCAGAAACACACAGACTTTTTACCTTCCAGACTTGTAAGAGGATTCCGATCCAGTGATTTCCAAGCCCCAAGACAAGCAAATAAGTTAGTATTAGTGTTGGATGTCAGCTTTGGTTCCTTCAAACAATTTCAGCTAGTGTATATAGGTGACAGGTTGATCCACTTTAGCATCTTTAGTACTATCTGCAATCAGTAAATCTAGAATGGTGCTAAAGAGTGGTCAGACAATCAAATATAAATCTATATCAATGTCCCTATTAATACTTATGTGAAAAATAATTTTGAAAAATATTTTAAATAAAAACCAATATAAAAACACATATTAGTAAACTCCCCCAGACTTAAATTACACTGTCCCAGTGTAACACAGCCGGAGTGAGGTAAATAAAATAAAGTATAATAAATAAATATAACAAGATAGAACGATTAAACCTGATCGACAAGCTGTCGATCGATTCGTAGGGGTGTACGTCGATCGTTAGTATGGTCATGTGGTGTCGAGCGATATTAATGGTGCGTGTCGGTCGACGGAGTCATCATTCTACTCGGATCTTATAAAACTGCAAAAATAAATCCGAAAAAATAAAAGTAAAAATGAAAAATAATAAAATAAAAGAAAATAAAAGTAAAAATGAAAAATAATAAAATAAAAGAAAATAAAAGAAAACCTAATAGTGGGTTGCCTCCCACTCAGCTTTGTTATAGTCATTTAGCTTGACTTTGGTAGGTGTATGACTCATCGGGTGCAGTTGGGATTGTTGTTTGCTGGTGGTCAAACGTTGCCCTCTTCTTTGGACTTAGTATCAGTGAATCTTCTTGTGGCATCATCTGATCTTGTCCATCTAGGTTGCATCTTAGCTAAATCAGCTTTGATGACTTGCAACCTTCTGTCTAAATCTTCCATGTCAAACTGATGTTGATAGAAATCAAATGCTGAATGCTCGGACAGTGTTTCATGTTGTGCAGTAACGGGCT
Organism: Raphanus raphanistrum subsp. raphanistrum; assembly: GCA_019706035.1. Taxonomy (NCBI): domain Eukaryota; kingdom Viridiplantae; phylum Streptophyta; class Magnoliopsida; order Brassicales; family Brassicaceae; genus Raphanus; species Raphanus raphanistrum. Next base: position 37,888,589 of record CM033983.1, read on the forward strand.
GGTCATGAATCTGGTGATCTTGGTTTGCCAATGACTCGGTGTCGATCGATGCTACAACTTGTGCGTCGGTCGTTTCGCTGAGAGTTCGGTCGGTCAACCCAGTGTCATCTGTCTCGATCGATGCGGAATGTTGGCCTTGGTACTCAAGAATTCTCTGCATACTGCGTATCTCATTCTTCAAAAGACCAGTAACTCTGCAAAGGTTGGTAACTCTTTCGTTGACAGTGTCGTCAATGCCATCACTTCTCCCATTAAGTCTATCTTCCATAGCATTCATAGCTTTGTACAACTCATGTCGATCGGTATCGGTCCAGGCCTGTCGATCGATGTCGCGTTTCTGTCACGAAGACCAAGATGATCTTGAACTCTGCTCATGTCTTGTTGTAGCTCGTTCAGCTGTTGTGACAGTGTATACAGGTATTGCATGATAGGTGAACTGAAATGATCATGTCTTTCCTCGTATGCTTCCATCCTATCATCCAGTGCTGCAAACCTTGTGTCGATCGACAGTGTAGATTGTGTGTCGATCGATGGAAAAGTAACATTCTGAGCCTGATCTTTCTTGCGAATTGATGCTAGCTCTTTCTGTAGAAGATCGATCATCTTGCTTAACCATTCGACATTGTTGTTGAGAGGGCTGTAGACGTCTCCAATCCTTGTATTGATGTAAGCAATCTCCCATTCATCTCTCTTAGGAGATGAACATTCTGGCCAGTCCTTGGATGTAGTCTTGCCGATGTCGATCGATGGTAAAGGCACCGTGTCGATCGATACTGGTGGCGTAGCTTCCTTCTCAAGCATGGATACTATGTTTCCAATCTCCAGTCTTATCTCAGCCATATCACTTTTGAAATCCTTGTAGCTGACATCCAAAGGCTGGAAAGTGACTTCCACCAATGTGCGCATGTCTGACTCATGGTGTGCCTGAGCTCTCCATACATCAGTCACCATATCATCTATCTCCTTTCTACTGTAGGGTACTGGTAGTGGTCTGTATGCATGGTAAAGGGCGTATGTGTTCTGGAAGGCGTAAGCAACCTTTGTGAAAAAGAGATGCTCTTTCCAGAATTCTTCTTATGTGCTCCTTGGTAACAGGGATGATTTCACCATCAACTCCCCTAGCATGTCCAAACTAATCTCTGAGGACACCATATTCATCCTTTGCTTCCCACTTGAATCTCCTGGATCCATCGGTATTAAAGGCACGTCGTCCAAACTCCAAACGTCTGTCGGGCGATCTGACTCTTGCTCTGTCGATCGATCCGGGATATCCGCCATCGATCGATGGTGATGAAACGATGTCGATCGATGGTGAACTCATGGGTTGACCGAAGCTTTGAGGAACTGTATCATCTCTCATGGTGACGTGGTGGTTGTCCTGGACGTGAGCTAGATGTCTGGATGGCCACGTTGCTATGTGAACAGGTTTTCTGGTCCATTAGCAACTTGGAGGATGTCTGCTATGTCTTCTCTGGTTATGTGCAGAACTCTTCCATCCATTGCTCTTGCATAGGCATATGTGTCCCTGAAAATTCCAAATTCATCAGGAGTTAGTGAAACATTCCTGATATCATAAGGTTCATGAAATCAAGATTGAGCTCTGTTGAAGGAGTCGATCGATGGTAAAGTGGTGGTGGCGATCGATGGTGATCGTCTAGCTGCAGGGTTGGATCGATTGTTCATGGTGTTGCAGTCCTCCATTGTTAAGTTTCTGAATGATGGAAGCTGCTGGGTATAAGGTGTTGAGGTTTGAATTTTCGTGGCTGGTGTTGTCAACCTTATATACCCATGTATTGCCCTAATCGGTGAAATTCCGATTTTGTCCTTTAAGTCGTCCGGGTTAATATCGATCGATGTGATGCTGGCGATGTCGATCGATGGACGCTTTCGTTTTGCTGGATGAAGTAGATAATCGATCGATGGTGGGCGCGTGATGTCGATCGATTTGGGGAATCAATTTGCAAATCTATCATTCTCTAAGTAGTTTTCCCAAGCTCTCTCTTCCCAATAATCTTCATCATATTCTTCACTGTCGGAAGATCTGGCTATATCTACTGCAAAACTCTCATGAAATCCGCTATCTGCCCAACTCCTTACTGAGTAATCATCTTCTTTACTGCTGGGTGTGATGGCGAAATTCGGGTAGCAATGATTTGGTAGATCGAGTTCATCATCTGGTGGGTCTCTGTCGATCGATAATCCATGGTGGTTGTCGATCTCCTCTGACTTTCTGGTGTCGATCGATGATGTTAAGGTGTTGTCGATCGATTCCCGAGTACTCTGTCTCGTACTCAACTTCACAATGACAAACTGCAATGATACCAAGATCATCTTATTTTACCACGGTTTTGGCTGGTGGTTTGCTAAGCTTGACAGGGTCGTAGTGGATATATGGATCTATCATAGTCAAGCACATCCTATTGGTGTTCATGTCACATATAGCTCCTACTGTAGCCATGAATGCTCTTCCAAGTAAGAGGGAAGAGTTCCAATTTAGCTTTATGTCTAGGACATGAAAATCCACAGGGACGATAGCATTACCAATCTGAACTTCCAGATCTCTGATCAAGCCTCCAGAGTTTTTCTGAGTGTAATCTACAAATGTAAAGATCTCTGGTGAAGGCTTCTACTTGCAGACCCAGATGGTCTGCCATGACCTTTGGTAAGATGCTGGCTGATGAACCAGTGTCACATAGTGCATGAGGAAATTCAATCCCTTGTACCACACAGGGTATTGCAAACTTCCCAGGATCACTCTTCTTCTTCAAAGTAATCATTTTCCTCATATCTTCTCTGCCATTGTCAAACCTTCTTCTAATGTCATTTTCAGTCTTCCTTGTTTCTCTGAAGAACATCCACAATCTACTTGTGAAGTAAACCTCCTCAAAGGGTTTCTCTGGTGGGATTCTGATAACTCTCTTAGTGAAACCATCAATTTCCTTTTCATTAGGAGTCTTCTCCTTCCCTACTCCTTAACCTTCTTCCTTCAGTTCCCTCTGATGTAAGTTGTAGTGTCTGAAGGGTTACCAGTAGTTTCTGTAGGGTTAGCTTGTGGTTTCGGTGTGGGTCTTAGTGCATTGATTCAGTTGCTGTCTATCGATGGTAGTTGCACTCGGTATGTGAGAGGTGCGCGTCGATCGATATGTTTCTCATCTTTGTGTCGATCGATGAGTGGCTCGTCTCGTCGGTCGATATCTTCGTACGTGTGGGTGGGTGGGTGAGGATGCGAAGCCGTGAATTCAGCATGTGTCAATATTGTAACCGCGTTGCAATCTGCAGGCGTATCCGGAAATGACATCGTTGATGTCGATCGATGTGGGCTAGTTGGTGTCGATCGACACCATTGTGATCCTCCGAAACTTAGTGAACTTTCCAATTCAAAGTCTCCTTCTTGTAGCTTCTAATGTTTCACCACTTGCCAGAAATCATCATATATAATGGCATTCACGTGGTGTTTCCTGCTTCCTTCCCCTACTTCCTTAGAAGTTCCAATTCTCTTGATAGAGTCTTCAGTCTGGACAATCTGTGTCTCAAGTTTCTTAACTTGAGTGCAAATGGTGTCTATCCTCGTGGTCAGATTGTTGAAGACAGAGCCAATCTTCCCATTGAAGACTACTGTAAGCTTCTACTGTCCTTCTAGAACTCTATCAATCATGGCATCAAACTTACACTCCTAGGTGGGTGGTGGTGGGTTTTGGTAAGCTGAGTTGCCGTAGTTCATGGTGTTGGTGAAGGGTTTCTGATACTGTGAACTCTGGTTGTAGTTACTCTTCTGACCACTGCCAAAAAAGTTTTTGTTTCCACTCTGGTTTCCATATCTCTGAAATCCAGTACCTCCAATGTAGTTCACATCTCCCTCTACATCATCTTCTCTAGCCTCTCCTTCTCCAGCTGAGCAGACTGGCTGCCCAAGAAATGCATGTAAAGCATCTATCTTGGCTCTGACTTCATTCATCTGGTCTTCACCGATGGCTGCAACCGATTTCTTCTTGGCAGAGTCAGTGTTCTTAGTGCTACTGCTGTTGGCTAGGTTTTCAATAAGTCTCACAGCCTCTATTGGATTCCTGGTGTTGAAGTTCCCCTCGCTAGCAGTATCAAGAGCCATCTGATACCTCAAGGAGATACCTCTGTAGAAAGTGCTTAGCAGTTGCACTTCATTGAATCCATGGTGTGGACAGTCTCGCTGAAAGAACTTAAATCTGATCCACGCGTCTTTAAAAGTCTCAGCAGGCTTTTGCGCGAAAGTGGCGATTTTGCTCCTTAAGTCTTCAGCACGTGCCTCATCAAAGAAATTACGCAGGAAGGCGTTTTTTATGTTGGCCCAAGATGTCAGTGATCCTGTAGGTAGCTGCTTGAGCCAGTGTGAAGCTTCTCCAATCAGTGAGTATTTGAAGAGCTTGCAGAGTAGGTTCCTCAGAGACTCCCTCCATACGAATAGCAGCGATAAGATCATCGAACCTTACCAGATGGTCCATAGGATGCTCGTGTGATAGCCCAAAATAAGGTATCTGAGACACGAGAGAGTAGTACTGAGGCTTGAGCTCGAAGTTCGGCTTCTGAATCTCTGGAAGTCGAATAGCTGATCTGTTGGTGTAGTACTCGTCTGGACGATTGTAGTCTGCCAACGATCGTGTTTGAGCTTCTCCTGTAGCCTCAGCTTCAGGCTCAGGGATTATGTTTCCCTGTGCATCTAGCTTCTGACATGTTGCATTACGCAGATGACCATCTTGGTCATACAGGTTTCCATTCTAGTCATGCGTGAGAATAAAAATCGCAACCATGCTTCACGGGTTAGTGTCGATCGATGTACGATGTGTAGTGTCGATCGATGTGGATCAGCGAAAGGTATCGGTCGACGATGCTGTCTGAGTCTCGGTCGACGGTTGAACGTGAATATCAGTCGACGGTACTGCAGTTATGTCGATCGATGCGGAGCGTAGGTCCTTGCGGATTGAGCGTTCCAAGTGTGCAGGATCTTCTGAGAATAGTAGTTGATTTCCCCTGTTGCTTCTGGTACTGCTGGGCATGTACCTGAAAAGACAAGGAAAATTTTAATCAGAAGGGGGTAAAAAGAAAAACCTAAGATTAATAAGATTAAATCTAATGGCGATCAAAGCTCCCTGGCAACGCCGCCAAATTTGATAGTGCTCAAATTACCCAGTAGAGCTTACTCTCTCAAGTAAGAGGTACAGCTGTAGTACTTACGGATCGAATCACGAGAAGCTGGGGAACCAATTAAATATAATCTACTAATCAATCCTAGGTGAAGTTGGTTTTAAAGATGAAAATGTAAATAACAATTCCTAACTTGAGCAAAGTAGTTGCTCTAACTAACAATATGATGGGTTGTTTAAATGAAATGAAGAGTGCTAGACTTAGGGCTTTTATTCAGGAATTGAGATTATAATGTCTATAAATTCCTAACAAGTTGTTTGCATGATATCATAGAACTCAGTCGCTTAATCTCAGTGATGTCTCACTGGTTAAATAATCTAGATCTCCGGCCTCAACTGTCGTATGTTGACACAGAAAAAGAGTCGATCAATATCCTTTAAAGATATTGATCGATACACCTTTCGCTCGGCGATCGATTCACCTGTCGGGATATCGATCGACGGGTTCTAGATATGTTTAGGCGCAAGCTGATAATGAACACTAGATATCAAGGAGGGCGGTTAGCTCTTCTCCAGAAGATACTAGTTCAAATAGATAATTCAAGATTATCAGAGATCCTAGTGATCTATATTCTAATTAGCTACTCTATAACAAGCTTAGAGTGCAATCTATTTGATGAATACCACAACTTAGCAATTATAGTTTGGGGCTAATCCCACAAACCTATTTAAACCCTAGATCTAACAAGTAGACTACTCAGACATAGCTAAGCAATTCATGACAATAGATAGATGAAAGAATGGCATAGATAGAATAGAGTAGAAATACAAAAGGAGATAACAAATTTCTCCAATCTCTCAAAACAAGTAAAACTCTAGTCTCTCTCTCACACTCTCTGCTTTGTTGTAACTTTGAAGCTTGAAGGTTGGTTACTTTCTTGCCTGCCGTCAAAAACACTTAGCAGGAATATTTAAGCATTTCCATTAGGTTAAAAACTCGTCAGGGGCAATCTTGTAATTTGGTGAAGTCTTGGTGGAGTAGTCGGCTAAACCATTTCGTCCTCGATATTGATCGACAACACTGATGTGTATCGATCGATTATAATCTTCTAGTACGCGGATCTTCTCAGCTACATCGATCGACAACTCTGGATGAGTATCATCGATTCTTATCGCAATGTTGACTTCCGACTTGGTCTTGAATGGTCAACTCGGGTGTATCATCTCTTGTACTCCAAAATGCTCCAAAAACATCACTTTATCACAAAACGCTCCTGAACCTGAAAGCATACCTAACAGGCTAGAAAACAGATTAAATATATAATAAAACACTAGTATACCATGGTTAAAAACGGGTAAAATCCATGGTATATCAATGGACTCACGGGATATTACCCGAAAAAGCCCTCCCTGGAGAACCAGGATCGCTTCTGATGTATCCCCAGCTGGGAGAACAGTCCCGTCTCGATGAAACAACGACTAGTTCAAATTAGACAGAGCCGTGGGCAGGCTCCCAACAGAACCGCCTATGTCGGCTGACTGGTCGGACGACCTGGTCGTCATTCCACCGCCTCTAGTCTTTTTCCCTTGGGATGAGGAAGCCGGCTCCGTCTTTATCACAATGGCACGGCGAATGCCAGTAACCACCACGTCGTCTCCGGATACCGTCCTACTGGCGGATCCTTTCTTCGCGGACATCACTTTGGCCGCCTCTTGGTAAGCTGCAAAAGAATCGTCGTCTGCGCTTCCTGACATGTTCCCTGCACAAGAGCCACCATTAAATATGGTGATAAATAGAGAGAGTTTATGAGTAAGTACTTACTCCAGAGACTGCTGTGTTGTAATATGGCCTCGCCGACTAGAGTATTCACCGAACGACGATGAAAAGGAAGCTGTCAAGCTCGTTGTACCATGCTTTCTCCTTCTGGGGGAGCGGGATGAGTTCCAGCTGCAAAGAAACAAGCAAAGGATGAGAAAATAGCCAAGCGCCAAGAAATTCAACTACTACCTATAATATTCCACCGATAAGTGGACCCAGGAAGTGCCATGAAAGCATATCTCTCCGCCCATCTCTTATTAAAGACCTGTCCTTTTCGTTTCTCCTTTGGAAGCTCTTCCACAATCGGCATACCACTGCGAGGACGGAGGTGAAAGCACCCTTCTCCCCCATTGAAGGGAGCCAGATGATAGGCGAGCAAAACCTCGTTAATACCGAAAGAAAGGTACTCCAAATCGCCCAGGTTATGAATAGCTATCAAGATTCTCCAGGCCGGGGGGATTAGCTGGGAAGGAGAAATCTCGAAGAAGTCACACAGGCCAACAATGAGCGGCAGGATTACTCCTCGGAAGCCGGTCTCGAAGAAACCCTCGTAGACGGCGATTTCCCCCAGAGCATGACCGGAAGCTCTTTCCTCCGGAGAAGGAACCCTCAAGGACACATGAAGAGGCAAGCAAATTTTTTCTCGCCACTCTAACAAGTCCTCTTTGGTAACCGACGAAGCAGGGCCCGGCGGCGGAGGAGAAGTATGAGCATAAGTTAACGGCAAAGGTGTGGTCAAGTCAAGCTCAAGCTCCACGCCTGGATCTGAAGAACTATCGGACCGGGAAGCTGGGAAATCCGCTCCCTCCGTGACCTGGCCCCATCGGCCGTAAGAGGAACAGAAGAAGCAGGGCGTTTGGACATAGTATTTAGCTAATTACTATTCAATAAACCGAGAGGACAATAAGGAGAGCAGCCCGCAGACCTAACAAAGAAGGAGATCGACTCACCTATGCAATCCTAAAGAATAGAGGAGTTGAGAGAATGATACATGAATCTAGAAGCTGATGGAGAGATTGGATGGCGAGAAAGGAGAAAGATGGGAGCATATAAAGAAGATGGCCGCGTGCCTCAGAATCTATATATCTCGTCAGATTTTGAAATGATTACTAGGAACAACTTCCTAAAGCAACAGCGAAGCAGTAAGGAGAAGGGTAGAAGAGATTATTCAGGAAGTTTTTCATCGAAGATACAATGCTTTGAGTGCAAAGGGTCTGGCCATATTCGAGCTGATTGTGCAAATTTTCAGAAGCAGAAGAAGAAGAGAAACAACCAGAGTGATTCCGATACTGATTCGGATTTTGGTGAGAAACTGAGGAATTTTATAGCGCTCACAACTTTGGATTTTAATTATGAGAACAAGTATGCAGCATGATCTAAGGCGGGAACCATGTCAGCATCTGCGTCAGGGTCAGTGTCAGAATCTCCATGTGGAGGTGATGATGTTGCTGGAGATGATGACGGTGATGGAAGTGATGATGATGCTGGAAGTTTCGATGATGTAGATCTTGTTAAGAACTATGAAACACTATATGCACCTTAGCTCACAATGGTTGAGGAGAATTTCGTGTTGGCTAAGGAAAAAGTCAAGCTAGATGCTCAGATTGATGAAGCATTGAAATATGCTTCAGAGAAAAAAGAAGAAGATAGAGAAGTTAGAGTTCAACTTGAAGAAACTCAGAATTGTTTGGAGATGCTTAGTATTGGCACAAATCAGTTGGATCATCTTCTCAGCATTGGGCAGAGTGATTGGTATGGTCTTGGTTTCAAGGGAGGATCTTCTAAAGGTGGATGTGTTTTTGTGTTTGAAGGAGCAATAGAATGTAACAACGTGTGCTACAAAGCCAGCTGTTAAGAGTTCGACAGGGACTGTAACAGACGGTAAAGTTGCGTCTGTTGATGTGAAGATTGGGACTGCTACAAAGGCTGCTATAGCATCTGCTGCAAAGGCTCCGACTGCTATTGTGACTGCTGCAAGAGATGGTAAAGCGACTGCTACAAGGAAAACTCCAAAAGTGCAGAATTCACCTCGACGAGTTTTTGTTCCAATTTGTAATCATTGTGTTGGTCTTGGGCAATATGTTTTTGTTGAGCTCAAGATTATGTTCAACGTGGTTGGTTTAACTCTGGTCAAAGAGTTAATCATGGAAGGAGAAGGTCCATTGATACATGGTATGTAAGATGTGGTCATTATGGAGATGGTGCGATGGGATTATATCCTCAGTTTGGAGGATGGCGATCATCTTCAAATTAGTTTTTAATCAAGATGTGACTCAAAGGGGGAGAATGGAGATGCAGCTTCATTCTTAAGCTGTTGAGTCCATATGCATAGTCAAAAAGGGGGAAATTGAAGATGTTATTTCCTGAGATGTTCTGATGTAGTTGGTGATGTACTAAAGAAGGTGTGTCAAGACGTATGTCAAGATGACGAGTTCTGAAGTTGCTTACAAGGAATTATTATGTGTGTAACTGGAGTTTGGTAAAGGAAAGAGAATATCTTGTTGAAGATAAATGACGTTTTCCATTAAGCAGAAGAGTTTTGTTAGGAGAGGAAGTGTTACTTGGAGAGGAAAAGGAAGTTCCCTTACATAGATTTGGAAGTTCATTAAAGTGCATTAATGTGAATTTGGAAAGCAAGTTCGTGGATATTATATAAGGAAGGGCAAACCTTATGAGAAGACAAGCACCCATAGATTAAAGTGAGAGAAAGTTATTTTTATTGTGAAGTTTCATTGTGCTCTTGTTGAGTGTTGACGTTGGTGTTGACGTAATGTCTGACGGAGTCTTCCGTTGTACTTGGTGTTGCGATGACGTTGCGTGTTGCGGAGTTGTCCGTTGTTGTGTGGTGATCAATCGTGCGTTGGTGTGATGTGCTCGTTGGTATCTGTTGATGTAAAGATGTCCGCCCTGAAGTAGTCGCTGACGTAGTTGCTGAAGCAGACGTCGCAGTGAGTGGTGAAGACCATGTGGAGTCGAGATGCTGAGCTGGAGTCGTATAGACTTGGAGAGCAAGGGAGTATCTTGAAGAAAAGGCAAAGAGGAATAAACTTGGGGAGCAAGTTTATGACTTAAAGGAAGAGGAATAAGTGCATTCCAAGAAAAGGAAAGTTGCACTTATTGATATGGAAGATGTTCATATTGTGGTTCCTTGGAGACTAGGGTTTCGGGAACGTGGAGTTAGTATAAGATAGCTATGTGGTCGTCTGTAGAGATACAAAGACACAAAGGCTGATCTTATAGAGATAGAGAAGCGCTTGGAAGTGTTCTGGGTCGTGCTGAAGCAGGGGCTGAAGTACTTGACGGTGGAGACACATAAGCGGGTAGCTTAAGAATTGTTCAGTAGCAGCTGTTAGGGTGTTAACAGGCTAGCGAGGCTGATTAAGCAGAACTTGTAATTGAGTTGTACAAGGCAATTTCTAATAAAGCTATTGGTGTGTGCTTATGTATTTTGTCTCTCTGATTTACATTCTGCAGTACTATTGCTTGTGTCGTCTTTGCACTTACAAGTGGTATCAGAGCGGGTCACCTAAGTTACTGGTGTGATCCTAGAGGTGAAGATGGACACGGTTATTTCTGTGCAGAAGGCAATCGTGTTGAAGGCGGACCAGTATGGTCATTGGAAGGCTCGCATGAAGCAGTTGATTCGAGGAATCAATGAAGATGCGTGGACAGCTGTGGAGACTGGTTGGGAGGAACCTACCATAGTCACAGCAGATGGGAAGAAGCCTAAGCCAAAGGAGGATTGGTCAGAGGCAGAGAGCAAGCCATCTGCTGTGACAATGGTAGGCTCCTCCCAACCAGTCTCCACAGCTGTCCACGCATCTTCATTGATTCCTCGAAACAGCTGCTTCATGCGAGCCTTCCAATGACCATACTGGTCCGCCTTCAACACGATTGCCTTCTGCACAGAAATAACCGTGTCCATCTTCACCTCTAAGATCACACCAGTAACTTAGGTGACCCGCTCTGATACCACTTGTAAGTGCAAAGACGACACAAGCAATAGTACTGCAGAAGGTAAATCAATGAGACAAAATACACAAGCACACACCAATAGCTTTATTAGAAATCGCCTTGTACAACTCAATTACAAGTTCTGCTTAATCAGCCTCGCTACCCTGTTAACACCCTAACAGCTGCTACTGAACAATTCCTAAGTTACCCGCTTATGTCTCTCCACCGTCAAGTACTTCAGCCCATGCTTCAGCACGACCCATAACACTTCTAAGCGATTCTCTCTCTCTATAAGATCAGCTTTGTGTCTCTGTCTCTCTACAGACGACCACACAGCTATCTTATACTAACTCCACGTTCCCGAAACCCTAGTCTCCAAGGAACCACAATATGGACATCTTCCATATCAATAAGTGCAACTTTCCTTTTCTTGGAATGCACTTATTCCTCTTTCTTTAAGTCATAAACTTGCTCCCCAAGTTTATTCCTCTTTGCCTTTTCTTCAAGATATTCCCTTGCTCTTCAAGTCTACACGACTCCAGCTCAGCATCTCGACTCCACATGGTCTTCACCACTCACCACGACGTCTGCTTCAGCAACTACGTCAGCGACTACTTCAGGGCGGACATCTTTACATCAACAATCTCCCCCTTTTAGCTTTGTGTGCCGATCAAGCACAACCTTCTTCTGGTTCAACAACCACGTTCCCCACCTGGAAACTTCCACGCCAATTATGCTTTTCTCCCCCACGAGATGTGCACCACAACATGCTTTTCTCCCCCATGAGATATGCATTCTCTTGACTTCTCTTGACCAGAACGTCACCATTCTCCCCCTGCTTGATTGCATACTAAGCTAAAACAGATGCTTAGATGTCAAGCCTTATAGACAAACCCGTCTGCTACTCTATGCGTAATCATGATACAGCCTCTGCTGCAGCGGAATAGATTACACTTACTGCATCATGATCTGACGCACCTGTCGAGCTACCTCTCGACCCACTTCTGTTGAGGACCTGGCTTCCTTCATGCATCGTCTCCTTGACCATGAGTCCTTCCTCAACCACCCCGAGTGCCCTCTGCACTCGTTGCTATTGTCTTGGAGTGATTTCGCTATCACCCTCCTGAAGATCCTCTCGCATCACTTCCTGACGCACTTTGATCTTCTTCCCCTTTGTGCTATGGACAACTCTGTGTCCTAACTCCAGACTTGATGCTTCTTGATCTTCCTCAAGATCACTCCTACCAGAGCTGCATCCTTCTCCTGTTGTCTCATCCTTGATCTCATCAAGTAAGCCACTCTTGGCTAACAATACCTCTTCAAACCTCTTGGGTTTAGTGAACGTCTTGTTCACCCTCTTGGTCATGTTTCTGCTCTTCTCACGAGCAAAACACTCCACCTTCTTGTGTCCAACCTTACCACAGAACCAGCAGCACATCCGATGTTGCTTCTTCTTTGGCCTGACACAGTTACTGATGCACCGATCAGTCTTATTCTTTGTACCAGCTGCACAACCATGTTTCAGAATCTCATGTCTGACCTTCATGTTGCTGCACTGACGTACCACTTTCGGCTTGTTACTCACAGCCTCGCGCTGTAGAACTGCCTGCCGTACTCCTTGTTGCACGTCCCGACGTACTTCCTGACAAGCTTCTTTGACTCCACTTTTTGATGTGCTCCCATGCACGAAATGTGACAGCCCCTTCTGTTGTACTTCTCCAGTAGCAACTTTCTTCACCTTGCTAACCTTCTGCTCAAGAGACTCATATTTCTCATTCACAGCCGCAAGTTCTTCACGAAGTTCTTCAAGCAGCTCGTTCTGCTTCAGAACCATATCCTCCAATCTCAGATTCTTATCCTTGACCCTCAACCACTTGTTAAGCAGCACGTGATACTCCTCATCATCTGTACTGAGATCTGAATCAGAGGATTTACTAGATCCCACCTTGCGTGCACCAAACGCAACCATATTCTTCAACACATTTTCATCTTCTTCAGACTCTGACTCATCAGACGACTGCGATGAAACTCCTTTTCCCTTCTTTGAGTTTGGACATTCACGCCGTGTGTGTCCAACACCTCTACACTCAGAGCACTTTAGCTCTCTTCGGCGTACCACCGGACAGTCAGCCCTTATATGACCAACTCCTTCACACTCATAGCATCTGAGATTTCCTCTCCTTATGCCATTCCCACGATCACCTCCCTGGCGACCATATTGTTTCATCTCCTCAGGGTGATTCATCCTCTTTCCAAGATTCCTGACTATCCACCCCAAGGCATCTTCAACCTTCCGAAGCCTATCAACTTCTTTGTCAGCTACAAGGGCTATACTCCCTGGCGTACCTCCTGATGTAGACACCGAGCCACTGCCTGTCTCCATCTCTTCCGCCTTTAGCATACCCACAACCTTGTCAAACTTGAGCTCATCCGTGTTTGCAGTCATATTTAGGACCGCCTTCTGAGCTCCAAACCTTGCTGGAAGAAAGCGTAGCAACTTCTTCACCAGCTTCTTCTCCTTGTACTTCTTTCCAAGTACACATGCTTCATGCGCCATAGCACTGAGTTTGGCACTGAAACTCGCCACCGTATCCGCATATGACCACTTCAGATTCTCAAACTGCGACCCAAGATGATCCAGACGTGTCCTCTTGACACTGTCATCTCCTTCAAACGAATTCAGCAGGATCTCCCACGCCTCTTTAGCTGAAGTACTCCCCTGAATCAGCTGGAACTGCTCTACTTCAACAGCTCCGAAAATCGTCGAAAGCCCCTTTGCATTAAACTTTGATGCATTGCGCTCTGCCTCTGACCAATCCTCCTTTGGCTTAGGCTTCTTCCCATCTGCTGTGACTATGGTAGGCTCCGCCCAACCAGTCTCCACAGCTGTCCACGCATCTTCATTGATTCCTCGAATCAACTGCTTCATGCGAGCCTTCCAATGACCATACTGGTCCGCATTCAACACGATTGCCTTCTGCACAGAAGTAACCGTGTCCATCTTCACCTCTAGGATCACACCAGTAACTTAGGTGACCCGCTCTGATACCACTTGTAAGTGCAAAGACGATACAAGCAATAGTACTGCATAAGGTAAATCAGAGAGACTAAATATACAAGCACACACCAATAGCTTTATTAGAAATCGCCTTGTACAACTCAATTACAAGTTCTGCTTAATCAGCCTCGCTAGCCTGTTAACACCCTAACAGCTGCTACTGAACAATTGCTAAGCTACCCGCTTATGTCTCTCCACCGTCAAGTACTCCAGCTCCTGCTTCAGCACGACCCAGAACACTTCCAAACGCTTCTCTCTCTATAAGATCAGCCTCTGTGTCTCTGTCTCTCTACAGACGACCACATAGCTATCTTATACTAACTCCACGTTCCTGAAACCCTAGTCTCCAAGGAACCACAATATGGACATCTTCCATATCAATAAGTGCAACTTTCCTTTCCTTTTTTGGGTTATCATGATAAAGTCTGAAATTTTTTTGGGGGGAGGGGGGTTAACTCAAGGTTAGTTTACCTTGAAGATTTCATGCTATAGAAGGAAGCGGTGATTCAAGAGGGTTGTGTTTGTATTATGCTTACGAATTGGTTGTAATTTTCTTTCTCGTTCTAGTGTATTCGAATTCTGGATAAGATCCTCGGGTGTAGGAAACGAACCTTGTTAAGAAACGATGTGTGTCATTTACTTTCTGCTATATTTATTTTTGACTCATCCACACTTACATTTTTGATTCGAAAGACTTCTTAAAAGTCTTCTATCGTATAAAACACAAGAAAACTTCCTAGAAGTTGTCTATTGACAGATGTTAGAGAGTTTTAGAGTGAGAAAAAATTACATTTTTATTGATTTGAGATGAAGAGAGAGAATGTGTAAATTTTCTTTATATAATGAGACAAAAGTTTCAGTTGAGTTAAATATGTTCGATTCAAAAGACTTGCTGAAAGTCTTCTAACGTAAACACAAGAAAATTTTCTAGAAGTCATCTAAACCCTAAATATAAACTCTAGACTCAAATAACTAATAAAATAGAAACAAACAATTCACTAAAATTGAATTCAACTTAAAAAGTATTTAATATACACAAACTTAAATGCATGTAAATCAAAAAAAAAATCTTAAAAGAATATTAAACTTCCAAAATCTAACCCTGAAAATTATATAATACTGATATTTTGTTTGGTCATAATGAAGTTGTAATTTTACAAGATTTTTTGGTTAATTTTGTATTTGATTAAAATCTAAATATATTTTTGCATTTAAAATCAAGTTTTAAGTTATGTTGGTAAATTCTCCATGTATAAAAATTGGAATAAGTAATATAGTAATACATGTCATTATCCTATATACATAACGGTTTCATTAAAAACTAGGATTAGATGTTTGGGTGAATTCATATATTACTAGTGAGAAAGATGTGTAAGCCTTGCAAGCGAGCTTCGAAGCAACAATCTTGCTTGTATAGTATTTTCCTATTTCCACAATTTAAAGCATCAACATATTTATAAAGACAGACAAATACGAACTCTAAATCACAAAAGCCAATTTGAAACAAGAACAGAGGTCTCGTTAATATTTCGTAAGATGAGAATCTCTTTTGTCGTCTTCATTTTTGTTACCATTTATATACAAAAATCAAACTCCGTTGATTTCAAATATTTATCTGCTTTTAATTTTGGAGATTCTAATTCCGATACGGGTGATCTCGTTGCTGGCCTTGGCGTTCATCTTGACCTTTCTTACGGCCAAAATTACTTCAAAATTTCTTCCCAAAGATTCTGCGATGGACGTCTTGTCATAGATTATCTAAGTAAGGGTATTTCACAGTCTACTGTCTCCTTTTCGAATAATCTTCAACATGTTACGTTTCATAAAAACGATAGTATCTATCTTTACACTAGTTTCACTAATTACTTTCTGTCAATATTCATTACGTAGCACAATTTATATTTTCATTTGTTAATAGCAAAATCGTAAAGAGTTTAGTATATATAGCTATTGTTTCTTAAAGCGAAAACAAAACAGATTATTACGTTTTGTTTTAACAAAATGATCTTTTAAACACATTTTATTTACTTCAAACACACGCGGAAGACAAAAACCTTAATTACGTTTTTCCATTGGTATCTTCTTTTGCCTAATTTGGAAGAAAGCTTGGCTACATAAAAAAACAAACCTTCAACTGATTTCATATGGTTTACATGTTCCATCATAATATTAAAAAAAAACTTGAGTTTTCTACCTAATATTTATCATAAAAGAAATGTCCAATTTTCTTCCGTCGGGTACCACCAAACTAATCATCCCTATGAATAAAAACATTTTTGCCAAAAAAAAATAAAACTTATGACATGGATATATAAGCCTTCATCACGAAGCAACCCGAATCAATCTCAAAGCAACCTAGTATTAAATATTTTAAAATTAGTTTTGTAACAGATTTTTACAAAAGAATTTAAAACTCCTATAAAATACGGAACTAAGGTTTTTGTTTTTACAAAATAAGGTTTTATAGCATTTATAGGTTTGAATACTACAAAGCTGTATTTTCATTGTCTTCTAAACGTTGTCATGATTGTTGTAGACACTTTAAATTTTTGTTTTTGTTTTCTTCAGTTATATTTCGTATTCAATTTATTAAAAAGAGCGATAAGTGAAATATTTATATCGTTCGCTTTTATAAATTAGGCCTATTGTTTGTTTCCAACCCTATGGCTCCCACTGTAAACAATCTTTCAGTTGCTCTCTTCGTCTTCATCTCCTTTTTCCCCTCAACTCTGTCTATAATCCTAAAATACCCGGCAATCATCAACTTTGGGGATTCAAATTCTGATACGGGCAATCTTATCTCCGCGGGGATTGAAAGTGTCTATCCACCGTATGGCCAGACTTACTTCAAGCTTCCCTCAGGAAGATATTGTGACGGGCGCCTTATTGTAGATTTTCTATGTATATATAAATTGTTACAAATGCACACAAACTGTTGTTGTTCTTCACTGAAACAGCTCTTGATTTGGAATTCACTTCATATCAATTGTTTTGATGTTTTGCAGTGGATGCAATGGACATGCCATTTCTAAATCCGTATTTGGATTCACTTGGTTTACCAAATTTCAAAAAAGGGTGTAACTTTGCAGCAGCCGGATCCACCATCCTTCCCGCTAACCCCACCTCTGTTTCTCCCTTCTCCTTTGATCTTCAAATCTCTCAATTTATCCGGTTCAAATCTCGGGCACTTGAACTACTTGCTAAAACAGGTGGGGCTAATTTAAAAATGTTGTTGGTGGGATGTTATGTTTAATACTATATGATGCATAAATTAAGCAGAGATTGTTTTTGATAACTTTGACAGGAAAGAGATATGAAAGGTACTTGCCACCATCTGATTATTATGCAAAAGGACTATACATGATTGACATAGGGCAAAATGATCTTGCTGGTGCCTTTTACTCCAAGACTCTTGACCAAGTTCTTGCCTCTATTCCTTCCACTCTTGAAACTTTTGAGGCTGGGCTCAAGGTAAAATCATTATTTCGGGTACAATCAAGATGAATTTAGTTTTCTAAAACTAAATATAGGATATTTTAAACATGATTATTTTTATTATATGCAAAACTAAATATGTTTTTTTCTAATTAATATATTTTTCTTATATGCAATACATATTTTTTTAATAAAAATCATATGAAGGTAAAGTATACTTTATAGAGACTATAAGTTTAACAAAAAATCAGAATCTCTGTAAAATTATTTGAGAAATTAGTTTCCTATCTATCAGATTTACATTAGTTCCTACATCGGTTAATTACAAAGATATCTTTAATAATTGAAAAATATTACATCTAAATACTATTATTAATTTTTTTATTTAGTGATTTTAATTTAGTTCCAAATCAAAAAATTAATCTGTTTAGGATAAAAAATATTATACTTTAATTCAAAAAAATAAATGCAATTCAATATATCTAAATGATAATAAACACGACTAGATTTTAAAAAACACATGTCTAAATAAAATAATATAATATCATATATTAAATTATAAAATAATTTAAAATTAAAATTAAAATATACATTAATTATCATAATTATTTAGATCCATGTATGAGCAGGAGAGATTCATCTAGTTGTAACATAAACTAGATTTTGACCCGCGCTTTGGAAGCGTGGTATATTTTACGATGAAAAAAATCACTAATAACTTAACAAATATTTTGGTAATTTTTAAAGAGTATGTATTTAAAATATTTTTTGCAGCTAAATCAGTATTTTTAAATTCAACCCGATTGTGATTATACCGGTTAATCCGGAGATCTGACAATTCAATTTAGGTTTTTAAAATATTCATATTAAAAAAAATCACTAAAACCCGAGATTAACCGATTGAGCTGATGGATGACCGATATGTAATCTAATTGGATTTAAATTGTAATAATTTCATAATTTGTAATCTTATAATCCAAATTTTAAAGTTCATTATTTTGCAATTTATGAAATTATAACGTTTCTACAAAATTTTAAAAAGAAAATGATATATATAAAATAACTAAGATTAATTATTGTATTGTTTGGAAACATTGATAGTAGTATAGAAAATATATTGTTTGGAAACATTGATAAAAGTATAAAGAAATAAGTATATTGTTTGGAAACATGGATAGTAGTATAAAGAAAGGAACATTAGTAATTTAATGTAGGTTTAACTATAAAGTATAAAAATGTATTTAATTTAAAAACTTACAAAATAAATGTTAGGTCCAATAAAATGTTTCTATTTTAATAAGATAGATTTGATATATACGCATTTGCTGAAATCATATATGTTATTATTATATTACACGATTCTTATATGCTAATGCCTTGTTTGATTATTTAGAATAAAAAATAATTAATGTGGTTACCTTATCCATTTGCTAATACGTTTTTGTTTACCTTATCCATTTAATTGGCTTTAGTAAAACTAAATACTAATTAATTTGGCAGAGGCTGTATGAAGAAGGAGCTAGAAACTTTTGGATACACAACACAGGACCTTTAGGATGTTTGGCTCAAAATATTGCCAAATTTGGGACAGATTCAACAAAGCTTGATGAGTTTGGATGTGTTAGTTCCCATAACAAAGCAGCCAAACTGTTCAATCTTCAACTGCATGCTCTCTCAAACAAATTTCAAGCCCAGTTCCCTGATTCAAATGTTACTTACGTTGATATATTCTCGATCAAATCCAATCTTATTGCTAACTATTCTCAATTCGGTAAAAAATTCATTCATCGTTATATAATAAAAAGTTCTGATCTAAAAATCTTGAGAAATTTTTGTTAAGTAATGAGCTTTGGTTGTTTCAGGTTTTGAAAACCCTATAATGGTATGTTGTGGAATTGGTGGAGCGCCTTTAAACTATGATAGTCGCATTTCGTGTGGCCAAACTAAAGTCTTAGACGGGACAACCGTAACGGCCAAAGCATGCAACGACAGTTCCGAATACATAAACTGGGATGGAATTCACTATACTGAAGCCGCAAACCATTTCGTTTCGGATCAGATCTTAACTGGGAAGTATTCCGATCCAGCGTTTTCAGATCAGATGCCTTTTCTTCTAAGCATAAAACTTTAAAATGGTGTAATAATTGGTTGGTTTCATTAAATTGTTTTCAATTTTCGGTCATAGTATACATATAAATTTCCCAAACAAACCGAATTACCAATAAACTTTAACCTAATATACAAACGATAACCGGTCGGTATATACAAGAGTGAACAAGTAAGCTACTTTTTGGAGATACAAACATAGAGTAAAATAAAACAAGAAATTCCTAGAGAATCTCCGATAGGTTTTACTATCGAAAACATTCATCAGAAATTCATCGGGAATTTCCAACCACCGTATGTAGGGCCGGAAGCTTCTTCTATAATTGCTATAAGATATGGGTCTTCCCTTTAGGTAACTTAATAGCAGGACCTAGAATTTTCTTGATCTCCTTTGATAGCTTTAATACCCCGGGGGTCGGAAACTTGATTAATTGATGGAGAGTCGAAGGTACGGCTCCCATATCGTGGATCCAAAGTCTTCCTAACATTACGTTGTAGGAGGAAGGGCAGTCGACGACTAGGAACTTCGTAGCCTGGTTTATCCCTTCGGCGTATACCGGGAGAAGAACTTCCCCCAGGGTCTGCTTCACCTCTCCGCTAAAGCCTACGAGAGGGGTCCCCTTTCTCGTTAGCGCCTTAGGTTCCTGCCCTAGATCAGCATAGACCGAATGGAAGATGATGTTGCTGGAGCTTCCATTGTCCACCAGTATTCGCTTAACCAAGCAGTTTTCTATGGTAAGTGAAATGACAAGGGCGTCGTGGTGAGGGGCTAGGACCTTCTCCTACTCCTTCGCGGTGAAGCTAATCTCGTCCGTTCCTAGGAGTAAACGCTTAGGACCTTCGGTCTCTTGAACGTTCCTGGCGTTGCGAGTGCTTCTCTTGGCAGCAGCACTACTGATTCCACTTACTTTCGATCCGCCTGAGATAACATGGATCACCCTTGTTGGGGAAAAATATCCAAGTACAAGTTTTCTCTAGCTTCCGGATAGGTCCTCGACTTCCAGACCCTTGCCCAAGAAGAAACCAGGGACCGACCCCTGCTATAGGTCCGACCCCCTTGATCGGACCGATCCTTGGAGCAAAATAGAAGTTTTCCGCCTAAGGGGAAACTTCCATTTTTATGATTATGGAAGAGTTCGCCCTACTTTAAACCGACGTCTACAACTATAAAAGGGGAGCCCAAACCCTAGAATAAGGGATCGACTTTCAGAGGCTAAGAGATTAGAGTTTAGGCGACTTAGAACTAGGTTTATACACCAACGTTGTAGTCCCGAATCATAGACTCAATAATACATCTCTTCTAGCCTCAATTCCTTACTTTTCATACAAATCTTCTAGTGTTCCGTAATACTAAAACGACCTTACACAAAAATATTATAACAATTGGCGCTAGAATGAGGGGAGTAATCCAACTACGTGACGATGACACTAGAAGACGATACTAATCAAGCCGAGCTGACCCCGAGGGAACTCGAGCTCCTCAACCGACTCGAAACCCTTCAGAGTCAGATCACCGACCTCCATAAAGCGCAGGAGACCACACCTGGAGGTCACGAACTTCTCCAAGAAGTTCAAACCCTAAAAGATAAACTTGGAGAACACTCCAAGCAGCTGCAGCAAAGCGCCGAGAAGCTGGACGTTGTGGAGGCAGAGAATCTTGTCCTTCGACAAGAGAATCAAACCCTTGGCGAAACCAGCAACAAGCGAAAGTGGTTCCGAACTAGGGTTCGACCTATGGCTTCGCTTAGCACTCCTCGCGACGGTGGTGGAACGTCTCGCCGACCCGTCACCACGGGTAATGAACCCGATAGCCGAGAGACCGCTCACGACGCAACCCGGGTGCAACTGGATAGCGATTCCGATACGGAGGACGAAGAATATTCACTCGACGATCCCGCGATCTCAGATCCGGCCCTAGCTTCCTACCTTGAAAGGGTGGTCTCCGAAAGGTTCAGCACCATCCAATCTATGGTAGAAAGGCTTCCAGGGGTAGCTCCCCCTATCAGGAGAAGTAATCCCGGATCCTACTCCGATACACCTTTTGTGGAAGAGATTGCCTTGGTAGAGATGCCACGCAAGTTCTCCTTCCCGAGCATAAAGATGTACGAAGGTACCGGAGATCCCGACAACCACATTGCTCAGTACAAGCAACGCATGCTAGCCGTAGCAATCCCTAGAGAAGCAAGGGAAGCTACCATGTGCAAAGGATTTGGATCAACCCTGACCGGTTCTTCTCTTAAATGGTACATCAATCTTTCTACCAAGTCCATTAGGTCCTTTGAAGCCCTTAGCGACAAGTTTGTGGAGCAATTCGCCAGTAGCTGCAATCTAGAGAGAAACTTGGACGTTCTCTTCGAGGTCCTCCAGTATAGGAATGAACCTTTGCGTTCCTACATAGCACGCTTCAACCAAGAGAAGGTGGCCATCCCCGAGTGCAACGTTTCTACGGCTACTCCCGGAAGGAGGTCTCTACAAAGAGCTGACTAAGTACAAGTGCAGGACCATGGAAGATGTATTATCTCGCGCTTGAGCTCAAGTGAGATGGGAGGAAGACGTCGCAAGCAGGGCAAAAGCTTACCAGAAGCACGATCAGAAATCCTCAAAGCAAACTAGGAACGATCGCGACGAGGCCTTCCATCCTAAGTCTGCTAAGGAGACTAGCAATCCAGGCAGGGGCAGATACCAAAACCGTCCTTTGCCTAGATCCGAAGGAATGATGGTGTCTACATGGCCTGATACCTCTCATCTTGCGATAACAAAGGCATAGATGATCGGTGTCCTATGAAAAATGGGTCCGCAAGTCAAATGGCCCCCTAAGATGAAGGCCTCAGATGCTAACAGGAGTCCCAAGCGATGGTGCAAATTCCATAGCGATCACGGCCACACCACGGAGGATTGCATAGCCTGCAGATAGAAGTCGCCGAGCTTCTTAAGAGAGGTCATCCGAGAGAATTCTCTCAGACAAGGCCAAGAACCTTTTGAATAAAGAAGGTCCCGGTCTTCCTACCGGAGCGGCTCCCGCGTTGCCACCACATCAAGATCGAGTGATCCACGTCATCTCAGGTGGATCGGAAGTAAGTGGAATCAGCAGTGCCGCATGCCAAGAGAAGCACTCGCAATGCCAGGAACGGCAAAGAGGCCGAAGGTCCTAAGAGCCTACTCCTAGGAACAGATGAGATTAGTTTCCCCGCAAAGGAGCAGGAGAAGGTCCTAGCTCCTCACCACGACGCCCTTGTCATTTTGCTTACCATAGCGAATTGCTTGGTCAAGCTAATACTAGTGGACAACGGGATCTCCAGCAACATTATCTTCCACTCAGCCTACGCCGATCTAAGGCTGGAACCTAAGGCCCTAACAAGAAAGGCGACCCCTCTTGTAGGCTTCAGCGGAGTGGTAAAGCAGACCTTAGGAGAGGTTCTTCTCCTAGTATATGCCGAGGGAATAAACCAGACCACGAAGTTCTTAGTCGTCGACTGCCCTTCATCCTATAACGTGATATTGGGAAGGCCCTGGATCCAGGACATGGGACCCGTACCTTCGACTCTCCATCAGCTGGTTAAGTTTCCGACTCCCTGGGGCATTAAAGCAATCAAGGGGGACCAGGAGAATTCTAGGTCCTGCTATCAAACCACCCTAAAAGGGAAGATCAAGGTCTTATAGCAATTACAAAGAAGCTTCTGGCCCCGCATACAGAAGAGCCAGAAGTGGAGGAGATAGATGAGGTCCCTCTAGTAGAAGGAAATCCAGAACGAAACCTGAAGGTAGGCTCCAAGCTCCCAGAAGGGCTAAGGCGGAGATTGGTCGCCTTCTTGAGGTCTAACTCCGATTGCTTCACCTGGTCCCATGAAGACATGCATGGGATCGATCCCGATGTTATCATGCACCAGCTTCAAGTGGATCCAATGCATCTCCCTGTCAGACAGAAGAGGAGGAAGTTCACCCCTGAAAGGGACGAAATCATCAACGAAGAGGTCAAGAACCTACTTGACGCCGGATTCATACGGGAAGTACAATACCCGGAATGTCTAGCTAATGTGGTGGTCGTGAGGAAGAAGAATGGGAAGTGGAGAGTCTTTATCGACTTCACGGACCTTAATAAGTCTTTTCCGAACGACCTGTTCCCCTTACCTCATATCAATAAGCTAGTTGACGCGACTGCTGGTCACCAACTGATGAGCTTCATGGATGCATTCTCTGGATACAATCAAATCCTAATGCATCCAGACGATCAAGAGAATACCTCATTCATAACATCACGGGGCATCTACTGCTACAAGGTCATGCCTTTTGAATTGAAGAATGCTGGTTCCACCTATCAAAGGCTCGTCTACATGATGTTCGCCGACCAGATATGGCAGACCATGGAGGTTTATATCGATGATATGCTGGTAAAATCCTTGGACGCCGAAGATCATATCTCGCATCTTCAACAGGCATTCACCACCCTCAGGAGGTGTAATATGAAACTCAACCCCTCAAAATGCTCATTCGGGGTAAGCTCTGGAAAGTTCCTCGGGTACATAGTCACCCATAAGGACATTGAAGCCAATCAAGAGCAGGTAAGAGCAATCCAAGGGATACCTTCCCCTCGCAACGTCAAGGAGGTCCAGAGATTGACAGGAAGGATGACCGCCTTGAGTAGGTTCATCTCCAGGTTGTCCGACAAGTCGCATGCCTTCTTCGAGACCTTGAAGGATCCCAAAGACTTCCAATGGACCGATAAATGCGAGCTGGCCCTATCCGATCTCAAGGCCTACCTCACTACTCCACCTCTCCTCTTGAAGCCTTTGGAAGGGGAAGTCCTACTGCTTCATTTAGCAGTATCAGAGCATGCGGTCAACGCGGTCCTTGTAAGAGAAAAAGGAAGGAAACAACATCCTATCTACTACGTAAGCAAGTCGCTACTAGACGCGGAGACCCGCTATAGTTACCTTGAGAAGCTAGCCCTTGCATTAGTTACTGCGGCCCGAAAGCTACACCCCTACTTCCAGGCTCATCAAATCGTGGTGGTCACCTCTTTCCCTATCAAAGCAGACCTTCACAAGCCAGAAGTGTCTGGCCGAATAGTGAAGTGGGCCATAGAGCTAGGGGAATACTATGTGATCTTCCAACCAGCCACGGCCATTAAGTCACAAGTCAGCCACAGCCATTAAGTCACAAGTCCTAGCTGACTTTGTGGTCGAATTCTCCCCCGCCATGCTTCCGGCCTTGGAACAAGAAGTGAAGCTTTGCGACAGTGAAGGGGAAAAAGGCGAATGGACATTATATGTCGAAGGGTCCAGTAATGTAAGGGGCGCATGCGTGGGACTAGTCCTAACTTCCCCTACGAGAGAATCAGCCTCAAGGGCCGTACGATGCAACTTCAAAGTGTGGGAACCGAAATTCATACGTCAATATTTCGTATATTTTAGGAAAGTAGGAAAACCCTAATTTCCCAGAGGTCCCGGGTTTATGAACACGAAAATAAACAAACACGAAAATAAACGAGAAATAAAATAAAGAATCGTAAAATGAGAGCAAGAAGGGATTTTATTCCCAATCTGCGTATGAGCGTAACAACAAGGTAACGTGCTTTGGCTACGAGAGCTGTCAGCTAGATTAATACCCGAAGGTGGCTAAACCTAATTGAGTCGCAGCTCAAATAACAAAAACGGAAAAATTCCTAAAAACGCTCTAAGTGCTAAGTTTGCTCTGAAAGATCTCCCTCTCTATGCCTCTCGCCTTGAACTCCTTATATATTCCCTCCAAGGTCGGTTTACGCTTCCCCCTTTTGCCCTTAAGCCGTCATAGTCGAAAAATGGGAATATTCCATCTTTTCCGATCTTCATGATTATCTGCGGAAAGTTTCCATTTATCCGCGCAAACTGATGCTTATCCTCCAAGCATAAACCGTCATAAGGTTTATGGGTTTTTAAGAAATCGTAAGTGGGCCTCGAATCAAGTTTAGGACCCTTTGGGCCGTCTTTTTGATTTGATACGTTTTTTACGATTTCTCCGATAAAGTTAAGTTTCTGCGGTTTTATCGTAAACCAAACGGACGATCCCATTTGATCGAGAGATCAAGAAATGGTTATTTGTGGCTTACGGAGAATAGTTATACGGATAGTCAAGAATGCATATTTTTACGTCGTATCGTCGTTTCGGAAGACTTGGACGTTTTGGAAAATGATCGATATACGAATGCTCGATCGCTATAGCGACCGATCTTTGTCCGCAGCTCGGTCACTATAGCGAGCTGTAATCGAAGCTCGTGATCCGATCGCTATAGCAACCGAGCTCTTGTTCGTGGCCCGATCGCCATCGCGATCGGGTTTGTGCCGTGGACTGATATCCACTGTCCAAGCGTCCGATGCTCTTAGGATGTTTGTTTGCGGATGTTTGGACCTTTGATGTCATCGTACCGTTGATTTAAGAAATCATTACTTTCTTAAATCGCTGATTTCTTAAGTCGTCGATCAAGAAATCGTTGATTAAGAAATCGTTATTTTAAGAAATCGTTGATTAAGAAATCGTTGTTTTAGAGAATCTTTGTCTTAAAAGAAGATTTTTCCGCAAATTTTTCGTATAAGTTTTTCGTATACGTTTTCTTTTCTCGAAAATGTAGAAATTCTTAAGTAAATAATTTTTAACGGATATTTGGATGCCAACTTTGCCTTGTCCGATTTCGACCCCAACAGTTAGCCCCCCAGTGCGGTAGAATCTGGGTTGACGAGATTCTGTCGTATGGTTTGGCGAGTTTTTAGGCCAAATTTGTATCCAAAAGTCCGAACTTGAATAGTAATTCCTGAAGTTTATAAAAGAGGGGGTAACTCTTTCATTTTTACACACCCATCTTTCATAAGACTTTTTTTGAAGAATCCTTCCAAGAAATAAATTTTTTTTTTTAGAAAGAGAATCTTTCACAAAGATGTCAAAGTTGTTTAGAGGCAGAAAGAAATCTTCTAAGAAGAAGACTCCCGTGACTCCTTCTCCCGATTGCAATCAGGAAGAAGAGTTCCTTGTTCCGAAGGTCGAGTTCGAATTTCCTCCAAATGCGGCTGAGTGTGATGCGTACTGGAAAGCGAGCAGTGATCGAATCAAAGCTCCCGGGGAAGAAAAGTTTCCGATCTCGCGAACTCGGAAAGTGGAAGCTCACCTGCCGAGCAAGACCACCGAATTCCGGATTCCAGAGAAGATTCGAGAGTTTGATGGGGTTCCGGAGGCGGTCGAGTTCCGGATTCCTATGCGCGGAGAGGACGCCAACCATCCTCCGGAAGGCTACTTCATGTGCTATGAGACCGTATTGACGCGTTGTCATCTTTGGTTTCCGATCCCAGAGATTATCGTCCGCGTGCTGGACCGTTTCCAGGTTTCCTTAAACCAGCTGAGCCCTACGAGTTTCGAGATCCTCATCGGTCTCGTGATTCTGAGTTACGAGCACGGCTTATCTCTAACTGCCGACCACTTTGAAGCAATTCTGCGGGTGCAATACAATCGGGAGTCGGCCTCCTGGCGATTGACTCCTCGTACCATGATGCTGGTGGTTAGAGGGACTGTTTCCAATTTTAACCTTTGGAAACAATTTTTCTTCTACGTCCGACTCAATGATGCGTCCGTCAAGGAAGAGTTCATCCCGATGTTCCAGACAGTTCCGAATCCCCTGCCGCACATTAGCGTGATCCATCCCTGGCCTAGGGACATTATCGAGGTGAGAGATGCGCTTAGGAGCGGCGACCATTGGTGGACCAGTTTCACCAGTAGGAGGGTTCGGAAGGCAATCAGATTGGTCCACCCCGATATCGAGGCGGAAGGCGACATCGATTTTGCTCCCGTTGAGCGTCTCCCAGAGCGTGTTCCGGTTGAGAGATCGCCTGGGTTGCCGTCCAAGGAC
The DNA here is from genome assembly GCA_019706035.1 of Raphanus raphanistrum subsp. raphanistrum. Taxonomy (NCBI): domain Eukaryota; kingdom Viridiplantae; phylum Streptophyta; class Magnoliopsida; order Brassicales; family Brassicaceae; genus Raphanus; species Raphanus raphanistrum. The sequence goes on from CM033983.1 coordinate 37,915,945, forward strand.
AAAGACATCGAGGTCGAGGATCACGACTTTCCCATTGATGATTTTCCACTGCCGGGATGGGATCCGACTCTCGACTTTGGCGATGGGAGTGGTTCGAGCGACGCGCCAATCCCTAACTTTGACGACTTCTTTTCCGGTCTTCCTGATCATCCTAATCCGCCCCCCTTTGTGGAAGAAACGGAGAGACCTGAGGTATTGGCGGAGACCTCTCGCGTAGTCAACGAGGTTAGTCCTTACTTCTTCTCACACCCCCTTTCTTTTAAACATATCCGAACGTATCTTTATCTTTTTTTTAATAAAAATTCTTTTTCGAATTTTGCAGGCGATGAACAATCTCGGCTCGGCGTTAATGTATAGCCAGAGAGAGACGAGGATCTGGCACTTCAAAGCGGAGAAGAACGCGAATGATTTTGCGCGACTCGAGGAGGAGACCTTGGAGCGGAATTTGAGGGCGGCCCCCGACCATGCCATGGAGATTCGCCGAGCGAGGAGGCATGCCAAACGGGAGATTGCCGCCGAGATGCAGAATCGGGCGATGCGATTCCAAGAGGAGTATCACAATCTCCGGGCAGTGATAGTGCTCAAATTACCCAGTAGAGCTTACCCTCTCAAACAAGAGGTACAGCTGTAGTACTTAGGGATCGAATCACGAGGAGCTAGGAAACCAATTAAATAAAATCTACTAATCAATCCTAGGTGAAGCTGGTTAATATGATGGAAATAAAAATAACAATTTCTAAAATGAGCAAGGTAGTTACTCTAACTAACAATATGATGGGTTGTTTAAATGTGATAAAGAATGCTAGACATAGGGCTTTTATTCAGAAATGGAGATTATAATTTCTATAAATGCTTTAACAAGTTGCTTGCATGATACTATAGATCTCAGCCGCTTAACTCAAATGATGTATCACTGGTTAAATAATCTAGATCTCTGGCCTTAACTGTCGTATGTTGACACAGAAAAATAGTCGATCGATATCCTTTTGAGATATCGACCGATACACCTTTGGCTCGGCGATCGATTCACCTGTCGGGATATCGATCGACGGCTTCTAGATATGCCTAGGCGCGAGCCAATAATGAACACTAAGTCTCAAGGAGGGCTGTCGCTCTTCTCAACAGGAGACAAGCTAGCTCAAATGGATAATTCAAGATAATCAAAGATCCTAGTGATCTATATTCTAGTTGGCTAATCTAGAACAAGAATAGGGTGCAATCCATTTGATGAGTACCACAACTTAGAAATTATAGTTTGGGGCTAATCCCACAAACCTATTTAAACCCTAGATCTAACAAGTAGACTACTCAGACATAGCTAAGCAATTCATGACAATGGATAGATGAAAGAATTGCATAGATAGAAATAAGTAGAAATACAAAAGAAGATGAGAAATCTCTCCATTCTCTCAAAACAAATAAAACTCTAGTCTCTCTCTCTCACACTCTCTGCTTTTCTCTAAGTTGTTCAAAGCTTGCCGTCAAAAACACTTAGCAGGAATATTTAAGCATTTCCATTAGGTTAAAAACTCGTCAGGGGCAATCTCGTAATTTGGTGAAGTAGTCGGCTAAACCATTTCGTCCTCGATATCGATCGACAACACATGATGTGTATCGATCGATTATAATCTTCTAGTACGTGGATCTTCTCAGCTACATCAATCGACAACTCTGGATGAGTATCGATCGATTATAATCGCAATGTTGACTTCCGACTTGGTCTTGAGTGGTCAACTCGGGTGTATCATCTCTTGCACTCCAAAATGCTCCAAAACATCACTTTCTCACGAAATGCTCCTGAACCTGAAAACATACCTAACAGGCTAGAAAACAGATTAAATATATAATAAAATACTAGTATACCATGGTTAAAAACGGGTAAATTCCATGGTATATCTACTCCCCCAGACTTACTCATTTGCTTGTCCTCAAGGAAAAACAGTAGTCTTTGGAAAAGGTTTAAAAACAACAGGAACTCAAAGATTCAAAATATTGAAGTCATCACTCTATGGGTTTGCAATCCATATCTAAACAAATCACAGAAGTTCATTATGCCTTATCCTAGCTTAGCAACCAAACTCATCTAGTCAACAACTTAGCAAATCTCATCTGACATTCCCCTCTACTAACTTCATTTCTTAACATAAAATAAAAGTGCAGGCTTTACTTTGGGAGTATCGATCAAAGGACACATGGATTCAACTCAAACAAGTATCTGAACACACATGTAGTCTTCTCTGATCCCTTTCTCCCCTCATCTCTCTTCTCTGAATCTCTTATTAGTTTCAATTTCAACAGGTTTCGATGCCACAAAGGTCATCTAGTCCATCTCATTGACATTTGCATTGTAACTCATACATTTTTGACAAAGTGTAGCGAATAATGGGGTCTTTGGTAATTTACCTATCCCTCGTTTCCACAATGTGTGATCATCCTTGAGATTTAGAATACTGGGGTTGCAGGAGACACTCCTACCCCTCTGCCTCTTAAGAAATCATTTCAATCTTTTATAACATAAAACTTAGATCTTTGAGATGCTGAAGAGAGAGAAGGAAGGGAACCAGAAACACACAGACTTTTTACCTTCCAGACTTGTAAGAGGATTCCGATCCAGTGATTTCCAAGCCCCAAGACAAGCAAATAAGTCAGTATTAGTGTTGGAGGTCAGCTTTGGTTCCTTCAAACAATCTTAGATAGTGAATATAGATGACAGGTTGATCCACTTTAGCATCTTTAGTACTATCTGCAATCAGTAATCTAGAATGGTGCTAAAGAATGGTCAGACAATCAAATATAAATCTATATCAATGTTCCTATTTAATACTTATGCGAACAATAATTTTGAAAAACAATTTGAATAAAAACCAAAATAAAAACACATATTAGTAAACTCCCACCCAGACTTAAATTACACTGTCCCAGTGTAACACATCCGGTAGTGAGGTAAAGAAAATAAATCATAATTAATGAATATAACAAGTTAGAATGATTAAACCTGATCGACAAGGTGTCTATCGATTCGTAGTGGTGTACGTCGATCATTAGTAATGGTCGTGTGGTGTCGAGCAATATGAATGGTAAATGTCGGTCGACGGAATCATCATTCTACTTGGATCTAATAAAAAACTGAAAAATAAATCCAAAAATAAAAGCAAAAATGAAAAATAATAAAATAAAGGAAAATAAAAGAAAACCTAATAGTGGGTTGCCTCCCACTCAGCGCTTTGTTATAGTCAATTAGCTTGACTGTGATAGGTGTGTGACTCATGGGGTGCAGTGGGTGTTGTTGTTTGCTGTTGGGCAAACATTTCCCTCATCTTTGGACTCAGCAGCAGTGAAGCTTCTTGTGGCATCATCTGATCTTGTCCATCTAGGATATATCTTTGCTAAATCTGCTTTGATGACTTGCAACCTTCTGTCCAAATCTTCCATGTCAAACTATGCTGATAGAAATCAAATCTTGAATGCTCAGGTAGGTTTTCATGTTGTTCTTTGTCGTGCTGGTCTTGAATCTGTTGATTGTGATCTGCCAAGGTTTCTGTATCGATCGATGCTACAACTTGCGCGTCCGTCGTTTCGCTGGCAGTTATGTCGGTCGACTCAGTATCAATTGTGTCGATCGATTCCGAGCGTTGGCCTTGGTACTCAAGATTTCTCTGCATATTGCGTATCTCATTCTTCAATAGACCAGTAGCTCTGCAAAGGTTGGTCACTCTTTCGTTGAGAGTGTCGTCATTCATCACAGGTCCCGTTGAGTCTCCTTTCCATAGCATCCATAGCCTCGTACAGCTCATGTTTGATCTCATCAACTTCTGCTGCAGTGCATGCTCTCTTCGCTGGTGGTGGCTTGATGTCGATCGATATTGGTCTAGGCTTATCGATCGATGTTGCGTTTTTGTCACGAAGACCAAGATGATCAGTTGCTGTGACAGTGTGTCCTGGTATCGCAGGATAGGTGAACTGAAATTTTCATGCTTCTTCTGGTATGCTTTCATCCTATTTTTATGTGCTGCGAACCTTGTGTCGATCGACGGTAAAGATTGTGTGTCGATCGATGGAAAGTAGCATTCTTAGCTTGATCTTTCTTTCAAATTGATGCTAGCTCTTTCTGTAAAAGATCGATCCTCTTGCTTAACCATTCGACATTGTTGTTGAGAGGGTTGTAGACATCTCCAATCCATGTATTGATATAAGCAATCTCTCATTCATCTCTCTTAGGTGATGAACATTCTGGTCGGTCCTTGGATGTAGTCTTGCCGATGTCGACCGATGGTGCAGGTACTCTGTCGGTCGATACTGGAGGCGTAGCTTCCTTCTCAAGCATGGTTAATATGTTTCCAAGCTCCACTCTTATCTCAGCCATATCCTTCTGGAAATCCTTGTAACTGATATCCAAAGGTTGGAAAGTGTCTTCCACCAATGTGTGCATGTTTGACTCAAGGTGTGCCTTAGCTCTCCATACATCAGTCACCATCTCATCTATCTCCTCTCTACTGTAAGGTACTGGTGGTGGTCTGTATGCATGGTAAGGGCGTGTGTGTACTGGAAGGCGTAAGCAACCTCTGTGAAAAGTGATGCTCTCTCCAGAATTCTCCTTATTTGCTCCTTGGTAACATGGATGATTTCACCATCAACTCCTCTAGCATAGCCAAACTCATCTCTGTAGACACCATATTCATCCTTTTCTTCCCATTTGAATCTCCTGGATCCATCAGTGCTGAAGGCACGTCGTCCAAACTCCAATCGTCTGTCGGGCGATTTGATTCTTGGTATATTGATCGATCCGGGATATCCGCCGTCGATCGATGGTGATGAAACGATGTCGATCGATGGTGAACTCCTGGGTTGACCGAAGGTATAAGGAACTGTATCCTCCCTTGTTGATACAACCTGAAAATCAGACTATATGAATTGATGAACTGAGGTTCAATCTAAAAACAAAGAAGATAGATTTTTATGATTTTTATGAGTTTTTATAAAGCAAAACAGAAACAAATACAAAGGGATGAGATGCTGATGATAATAAGAATAAAACAAGATAAATAAACAAGGGATAGGATGGAGTTAGTCTGCTGGATGTGTATCACTCTCAGCCTAATCAGTTGATGATTGAAGTGGATTGAGATGGTGCTTTGCTTGGTGGTTGTGTAACTCTCTCAAGCTTGGCAAATGAATGGGATGGAAGGAAGGATGGATTGAGGACCAAATGATGAGTTGGCATTCTAGGAAAATTGGATTCATGACAAAAGACCTTCTCGTGGTTGATATATTCGCCTGGGACTGGACCTCTGTCGCTGGTACCTCCAAAGTGGCCGGTTTGGGCTGCTTGGTTGACCTCTGGTTCAACCATTGGTTTGATGGCCGCATCATTCCCTCCCCCTTGTGAAGGTTTTGACCTCAAAACTGAATAACCTGATACACCACAATAGAGCAAGTCAGGTTTCATTCTCTTTTGGGAGTTTAGAACCTTACTTTGGTGATACAATTTTGGTTTGGTGATGCATGGTGTGTCTGGTGGCTCTTCTTTGAGAAGATAGGAAAGGATCATGCCTCTGCTATGTTTATGGTCATTGCATCTCTTCTGGAGTGGGTGGTCCTTCAGATTATTGGTAGCCACGTTTCTGTCCCTCCTTGGAGCTGATCTTCCTAGCAACACAAGATAATCTGGTGGGATCTCTTTGAAGCTTTCTTCTTTGCAACCTGAAATAATCTAAATATTCTGGACAAAAAGCAAGTGCATTATATCTGTGGTTGAAAAATTATAAACAAAATGTGAGATTTCCAGACTTACTTTGTTAGCTTCCACAAGTTTGAAAAATGATTTTCTTCTTTGGGCAACATGTGTTGGCTTGCTGCCTTCTTTGCACCTTTTGTGTTTGGCTGATGTGAACTTCTACTTTTCTTATTCCTGGATCAAAATATCTTGGCAAAAACAAGTGCATCACATCTGGAAAATCAAGTGATAAAGACATTTTAAAATTGAGAAGACTGTCCTTACCCATGCTGACTTTGAATGACATTTGTTCAACATCTCTTTGAACTAGTTTCTGGGCAGCATCTATTGACATCATGGTTAAGGCTTCTTCTTGCAAGATTTTACCACGGTTTGGATGTCCCTTTTCTTTGCTTATTCCTGGGTCAAAACATCTTGGCAGAGACAAGTGTATTATACCAAAGTAAAGGAATTTATAAACTGATGAAAACAAAGAACAAAGAACCTTACTTTTAGTTGTGGCAGCAAGAAATTTTATTTCTTTGTTTGGCTTGCTCTCACCTTGGTCTCCTGTACCTATTTCACTTTCCCTTGGACAAGACAAGTGCATTAATCTTATCATGGAAATAATAATAGCATTCTGATCTAGAGTGAAATTTACCTCAGGTTTTGGCACTTGAACAATTCTTTGTTCAGATTTTGGTTTCCACTTGTGGTGTGGATTTTGATTAAGTTCATGGTCTGGCTCGGCCCTTGGCACTTCAGTATGCATAGAGCTCTCATCTGGTATCCCTGTACCAATAATATAAAAATTTAAACCAGTATCTAAAGGTGATGTTAAACACTTACCTTGGTTTGATACTTTGATTACTGGTTTTGCTTCTTTAAGCAACAAATCATTTCTTCCAACCTCACTTATGGCTTCCTCCTCTTTAGCAATGCCATGCTGGTAGAATAGGTGTTCTCTTTTAAGTTCATGCTCCTTAATTCCTGATACAATACCCTTTTACAAAGACAAGTGCATTATACAAGAACTTGGAACCAACAAATCAGATTGAATAAAACTATCACTTTTCTTTAAATTTTCAGTTTTAGTTTCTAGTGATGTTTCCTTTCAATACTTGCTTAGTTGGACAAGCTTCAACAAGGTGGTCTATTTTAAAACATGTCTGATCTTTCAGAATTTTAAAATCAGAACGACTTACCTTGGCTTGATGTGTCCTTCTCTTTGGGGTCTAAAATCTCCTTGTTCCTTGGACATAGTTGCATATTTTTCGGTTTAGTGTAGATTGCATTTGGTTACTTGTTTTGATTCAACCAGAATTTCTCTATTCTTCACTTGATCTTTGAGATTGTTTGAAGGAAGAAATGAGAGTGAAAGAACCAGGCAAAACAATGGAGGCCACACTGAACCAGCAAGTTGCAGCCTTACAAAAGCTCAAAAGGCAGATTTCTCAGATGGAGAAAAGAAACAAGGCACAAGGCCGACGACCAAAACCTGGAGAAAGTAGATTTGGAGAAGTACCTGAGGCTGTTTATGTCGAGCTCAAACCACCAGACCCCTCATGGAGAGCTCCATATACATCAATCGGTCCAAAAAGAGAAGTAATCAAAAGTGGGAATGATGCGTCCATCAAACCAATGGTTGAACCAGAGGTCAACCAAGCAGCCCAAACCGACCACTTTGGAGGTACCAGTGACAGAGGTCCAGTCCCAGGCGAATATCTCAACCACCAGAAGGTCTTTTGTCATGAATCCAATTTTCCTAGAAGGCCAACTCATCAAGGATTCACTGAGGCTTGTAGTTACAAGAAAAGCTTCACAGAGGAAGAAGTTATGAATTTTATAAACCGGAGGTTCCCCATCCCATCCATCTGCGAGTACCCGACTTTTGAAGGAGATTCAAGCCCGATGAAGAAGCGGCCTGAACCAAAGCCAATCATAGGATTCAAGAGCAGTCTCTCCGCTTTCCATAAACCCCAGTATCAGGAGAAATGGCCACGGAAATCAGGAGTTATGCCCAATATGCCAAAACCGGTCAAACCAGTTCTACACTTGCCTCAATTGGAAGCTAACCGGTTCAATCAGTATAAAACCAGACATTGGCGTCCAGGAGATCATTCCAACCAATCAGGAGGTATTCCAGAAGTTCTTAGCTACACCAGAACCCAGGAGATCAGTTGGTTCAATGAAGACTCACTTAAATCAAACCGGAGCTATTTATGGAAAGATTGGACAATCTTTCGGTTTGATCATTTCCAACCAATTCCAATCCGACCAGAAGACATCAGGACTAAACCAGGACGTCCAGGAGACATTATATGTGTCCAAGAAGAGTTCTACAAGCTTATACAATGCACCAGCCCCCATTGGATCAGGAGGATCCACACTTACACCAAACTGCCTTATTTGGAGATTCTTGCAATAAAGCTCCAACAGCTCTTTTCTCTTCAGATCAGACACGACTTCAGCTCATTCCAGACAGTAAAGAAGATTCCCAGGAAGCTCACTTATCCCCTTAAACCATCCAGGTTCAATAAAATATCAAGATACAAGATCATCTCTTTTCGAAGGCCACAAATCAAGCTAAAGGCTAGTTTCATGGAGCCATCAAAGCCTTTGCTTCCAAGACTTTTATTTTGATTTTGATTTGTTTCCTTTAGTCAATTTCAGACTGTTAGAATGTCCCAAGGTCGAGCCTATATAAGCTCAGTAGTTGTCTTTGTAATAATCACCCATCTTTGAAAGTAATATGAATTATTCAGTTTTCTAGATTTCTTAAAACTATTGTTTGAAGTCTTTATAGTTTGTGAGAAGCAGCTCCAGAGCACCTTGACTTATCAAGACTCCTTTCCATAGTGTCTTGTGGCGTCCACAATCCATCTTTCCTTCCATCCCATTCATTTGCCAAGCTTGAGAGAGTTACACAACCAACAAGCAAAGCACCATCTCAATCCACTTCAATCATCAACTGATTAGGTTGAGAGTGATACACATCCAGCAGCCTAATTCCATCCTATCCCTTGTTTATTTAACTTATTTTATTCTTATTATCATCAGCATCTCATCCCTTTGCATTTGTTTCTGTTTTGCTTTATAAAAACTCATAAAACTCATAAAAATCTATCTTCTTTGTTTTTAGGTTGAACCTTAGTTCATCAATTCATATAGTCTGATTTCCAGGCTGTACCAACAAATCAGATTGAATAAAACTATCGCTTATAAAGAAGTTGGAACCAAAAAAATCAGATTGAATAAAACTATCACTTATTTTTAAATTTTCAGTTTTAGTTTCTAGTGATGTTTCTTTCAATACTTGCTTAATTGGACAAGCTTCAACAAGGTGGTCTATTTTAAAACATGTCTGATCTTTCAGAATTTTAAAATCAGAAGACTTACCTTGGCTTGATGTGTCCTTCTCTTTGGGGTCTAAAATCTCCTTGTTCCTTGGACATAATTGCATATTTCTCGGTTTAGTGTAGATTGCATTTGGTTACTTGTTTTGATTCAACCAGAATTTCTCTATTCTTCACTTAATCATTGAGATTGTTTGCAGGAAGAAATGAGAGTGAAAGAACCAGGCCAAACAATGGAGGCCACACTGAACCAGCAAGTTGCAGCCTTACAAAAGCTCAAAAGGCAGATTGCTCATATGGAGAAAAGAAACAAGGCACATGGCCGACGACCAAAACTTGGAGAAAGTAGATTTGGAGAAGTATCTGAGGCTGTTTATGTCGAGCCCAAACCACCAGACCCCTCATGGAGAGTTCCATATACATCAATCGGTCCAAAAAGAGAAGTAATCAAAAGTGGGAATGATGCGTCCATCAAACCAATGGTTGAACCAGAGGTCAACCAAGCAGCCCAAACCGGCCACTTTGGAGGTACCAGCGACAGAGGTCCAGTCCCAGGCGAATATCTCAACCACCAGAAGGTCTTTTGTCATGAATCCAATTTTCCTAGAAGGCCAACTCATCAGGGATTCACCGAGGCTTGTAATTACAAGAAAAGCTTCACAGAGGAAGAAGTTATGAATTTTACAAACCGGAGGTTCCCCAGCCCATCCATCTGCGAGTACCCGAGTTTTGACGGAGATTCAAGCCCGATGAAGAAGCGGCCTGAACCAAAGTCAACCATAGGATTCAAGAGGAGTCTCTCCGCTTTCCATAAAGCCCAGTATCAGGAGAAATGGCCCCGGAAATCAGGAGTTATGCCCAATATGGCAAAACCGGTCAAACCAGTTCTACACTTGCCTCAATTGGAAGCTAACCGGTTCAATCAGCTTCAAACCAGACATTGGCGTCCAGGAGATCATTCCAACCAATCAGGAGGTATTCCAGAAGTCCTTAGCTACACCAGAACCCAGGAGATCAGTTGGTTCAATGAAGACTCACTTAAATCAAACCGGAGCTATTTATGGAAAGATTGGACAATCTTTCGGTTTGATCATTTCCAACCAATTCCAATCCGACCAGAAGACATCAGGACTAAACCAGGACGTCCAGGAGACATTATATGTGTCCAAGAAGAGTTCTACAAGCTATTACAATGCACCAGCCCCCATTGGATCAGGAGGATCCACACTTACACCAAACTGCCTTATTTGGAGATTCTTGCAATAAAGCTCCAACAGCTCTTTTCTCTTCAGATCAGACACGACTTCAGCTCATTCCAGACAGTAAAGAAGATTCCCAGGAAGCTCACTTATCCCCTTAAACCATCCAGTTTCAATAAAATATCAAGATACAAGATCATCTCTTTTCGAAGGCCACAAATCAAGCTAAAGGCTAGTTTCATGGAGCCATCAAAGTCTTTGCTTCCAAGACTTTTATTTTGATTTTGATTTGTTTCCTTTAGTCAATTTCAGACTGTTAGAATGTCCCAAGGTCGAGCCTATATAAGCTCAGTAGTTGTCTTTGTAATAATCACCCATCTTTGAAAGTAATATGAATTATTCAGTTTTCTAGATTTCTTAAAACTATTGTTTGAAGTCTTTAGAGTTTGTGAGAAGCAGCTCCAGAGCACCTTGACTTATCAAGACTCCTTTCCATAGTGTCTTGTGGCGTCCTCAATCCATCTTTCCTTCCATCCCATTCATTTGCCAAGCTTGAGAGAGTTACACAACCAGCAAGCAAAGCACCATCTCAATCCACTTCAATCATCAACTGATTAGGTTGAGAGTGATACACATCCAGCAGCCTAATTCCATCCTATCCCTTGTTTATTTATCTTATTTTATTCTTATTATCATCAGCATCTCATCCCTTTGCATTTGTTTCTGTTTTGCTTTATAAAAACTCATAAAACTCATAAAAATCTATCTTCTTTGTTTTTAGGTTGAACCTTAGTTCATCAATTCATATAGTCTGATTTCCAGGCTGTACCAACAAATCAGATTGAATAAAACTATCACTTATAAAGAAGTTGGAACCAAAAAAATCAGATTGAATAAAACTATCACTTATTTTTAAATTTTCAGTTTTAGTTTCTAGTGATGTTTCTTTCAATACTTGCTTAATTGGACAAGCTTCAACAAGGTGGTCTATTTTAAAACATGTCTGATCTTTCAGAATTTTAAAATCAGAAGACTTACCTTGGCTTGATCTGTCCTTCTCTTTGGGGTCTAAAATCTCCTTGTTCCTTGGACATAATTGCATATTTCTCGGTTTAGTGTAGATTGCATTTGGTTACTTGTTTTGATTCAACCAGAATTTCTCTATTCTTCACTTGATCATTGAGATTGTTTGCAGGAAGAAATGAGAGTGAAAGAACCAGGCCAAACAATGGAGGCCACACTGAACCAGCAAGTTGCAGCCTTACAAAAGCTCAAAAGGCAGATTGCTCATATGGAGAAAAGAAACAAGGCACAAGGCCGATGACCAAAACTTGGAGAAAGTAGATTTGGAGAAGTATCTGAGGCTGTTTATGTCGAGCCCAAACCACCAGACCCCTCATGGAGAGTTCCATATACATCAATCGGTCCAAAAAGAGAAGTAATCAAAAGTGGGAATGATGCGTCCATCAAACCAATGGTTGAACCAGAGGTCAACCAAGCAGCCCAAACCGGCCACTTTGGAGGTACCAGCGACAGAGGTCCAGTCCCAGGCGAATATCTCAACCACCAGAAGGTCTTTTGTCATGAATCCAATTTTCCTAGAAGGCCAACTCATCAGGGATTCACGGAGGCTTGTAATTACAAGAAAAGCTTCACAGAGGAAGAAGTTATGAATTTTACAAACCGGAGGTTCCCCAGCCCATCCATCTGCGAGTACCCGAGTTTTGACGGAGATTCAAGCCCGATGAAGAAGCAGCCTGAACCAAAGTCAATCATAGGATTCAAGAGGAGTCTCTCCGCTTTCCATAAAGCCCAGTATCAGGAGAAATGGCCCCGGAAATCAGGAGTTATGCCCAATATGGCAAAACCGGTCAAACCAGTTCTACACTTGCCTCAATTGGAAGCTAACCGGTTCAATCAGCTTCAAACCAGACATTGGCGTCCAGGAGATCATTCCAACCAATCAGGAGGTATTCCAGAAGTCCTTAGCTACACCAGAACCCAGGAGATCAGTTGGTTTAATGAAGACTCACTTAAATCAAACCGGAGCTATTTATGGAAAGATTGGACAATCTTTCGGTTTGATCATTTCCAACCAATTCCAATCCGACCAGAAGACATCAGGACTAAATCAGGACGTCCAGGAGACATTATATGTGTCCAAGAAGAGTTCTACAAGCTATTACAATGCACCAGCCCCCATTGGATCAGGAGGATCCACACTTACACCAAACTGCCTTATTTGGAGATTTTTGCAATAAAGCTCCAACAGCTCTTTTCTCTTCAGATCAGCCACGACTTCAGCTCATTCCAGAAAGTAAAGAAGATTCCTAGGAAGCTCACTTATCCCCTTAAACCATCCAGGTTCAAGAAAATATCAAGATACAAGATCATCTCTTTTCAAAGGCCACAAATCAAGCTAAAGGCTAGTTTCATGGAGCCATCAAAGCCTTTGCTTCCAAGACTTTTATTTTGATTTTGATTTGTTTCCTTTAGTCAATTTTAGACTGTTAGAATGTCCCAAGGTCGAGCCTATATAAGCTCAGTAGTTGTCTTTGTAATAATCACCCATCTTTGAAAGTAATATGAATTATTCAGTTTTCTAGTTTTCTTAAAACTATTGTTTGAAGTCATTAAAGTTTGTGAGAAGCAGATCCAGAGCACCTTGACTTATCAAGAATCCTTTCCATAGTGTCTTGTGGCGTCCTCAATCCATCCTTCCTTCCATCACATTCATTTTCCAAGCTTGAGAGAGTTATACAACCAGCAAGCAAAGCACCATCTCAATCCACTTCAATCATCAACTGATTAGGCTGAGAGTGATACACATCCAGCAGCCTAATTCCATCCTATCCCTTGTTTATTTATCTTGTTTTATTCTTATTATCATCAGCATCTCATCCCTTTGCATTTGTTTCTGTTTTGCTTTATAAAAACTCATAAAACTCATAAAAATCTATCTTCTTTGTTTTCAGGTTGAACCCCAGTTCATCAATTCATATAGTCTGATTTCCAGGCTGTATCATTTCCTTAGTCAGGAGCTTGGGCTCTGATGCCAAATGATACGTTTCTCATCTTTGTGTCGATCGATGAGTGGCTCGTCTCGTCGGTCGATATCTTCATAGGTGTGGGTGGGTGGGTATGGATGAGAAGCCGTGAATTCAGCATGTGTCAATATCCTAACCGCGTTGCAATCTGCAGTCGTATCCGGACATGACATCATTGATGTCGATCGATGTGGACTAGTTGGTGTCGATCGACACAATTGTGATCCACCGAAACTGAGTGAAATTTCCACTTCAAGGTCTCCTTCTTGTAGCTTCTCCTGTTTCACCACTTGCCTGAAATCATCATCTACAATGGCATTCACGCGGTGTTTCCTATTTCCTTCTCCTACTTCCTTAGAAGTTCCAATCCTCTTGATAGAGTCTTCCGTCTGGACAATCTGTGTCTCAAGTTTCTTAACTTGAGTGCAAATAGTGTCTATCCTTGTGGTCAGATTGTTGAAGACAGAGTCAATCTTCCTATTGAAGTCTACTGTAAGCTTCTGCTGACCTTCTAGAACTCTATCAATCATGGCATCAAAATTACTCTCCTGGGTGGGTGGTGGTGGGTTTTGGTAAGCTGAGTTGCCGTAGTTCCTTGTGTTGGTGAAGGGTTTCTGATACTGTGAACTCTGGTTGTAGTTACTCTTCTGACCACTGCCAAAAAAGTTTATGCTCCCACTCTGGTTTCCATATCTCTGAAATCCAGTACCTCCAATGTAGTTCACATCTTCCTCTGTATCATCTTCTCTAGCCTCTCCTTCTTCAGCTGAGCAGACTGGCTGCCCCAGAAATGCATGTAAAGCATCTATCTTGGCTCTGACTTCATTCATCTGGTTTTCCCCGATGGCTGCAACCGATTTCTTCTTGTCAGTGTTCTTGGTGCTGCTGCTGTTGGCTAGGTTCTCAATAAGTCTCACAGCCTCTATTGGATTCCTAGTGTTGAAGTTCCCCTCACTAGCAGTATCAAGAGCCATCTGATACCTCAAGGCGATACCTCTGTAGAAAGTGCTTAGAAGCTGCACTTCATTGAATCCATGGTGTGGACAGTCTCGGTGGAAGAACTTAAATCTGAATCAAGCGTCTTTAAAAGTCTCACTAGGTTTTTGTGCGAAAGTGGCGATTTTGCTCCTTAAGTCTTCAGTGCGTGCCTCATCAAAGAAATTAGGCAGGAAGGCGTTTTTGATGTCGGCCCAGGATGTCAGTGATCCTGTAGGTAGCTGCTTGAGCCAGTTCGAAACTTCTCCAATCAGTGAGTATTTGAAGAGGTTGTAGAGTAGGTAGTCCTACGGGACTCCATCCATACGAATAGCAGCGATAAGATCCTTTAACCTCTCCAGATGGTCCATAGGATGCTCGTGTGATAGCCCAGAATAAGGTATCTGAGACACGAGAGAGTAGTACTAAGGCTTGAGCTCGAAGTTCGGCTTCTGGATTTCTGGAAGTCGAATAGCTGATCTGTTGGTGTAGTACTCGTCTGGACGATTGTAGTCTGCCAACGATCGTGTTTGAGTTTCTCCTGTAGCCTCAGCTTCAGGCTCAGGGATTTTGTTTCCCTGTGCATCTAGCTTCTGACCTGTTGTATTACGCAGATGACCATCTTGGTCATACAGGTTTCCATTCTCGCCCAGCGTGAGGATAACAATCGCGACCATGCTTCGCGGAGTAGTATCGATCGATGTACGGTGAGTAGTATCGAATGATGTGGATCGGCGAACGGTATCGGTCGACGGTGCTGTCTGAGTATCGGTCGACGATTGAAGGTGAGTATCAGTCTACGGTACTGCGGTTCTGTCGATCAATGCGGAGCGTAGTCTTTGCGGATTGAGCGTTCCAAGTGTGCAGGATCCCCTGAGAATAATAGTTGATTTCTCCTGTTGCTTCTGGTACTGCTGGGCATGTACCTGAAAAGACAAGAAAAATTTTAATCAGAAAGGGGGTAAAAAGAAAAACCTAAGATTAATAAGATTAAATCTAATGGCGATCAAAGCTCCCCGCTAACAGCGCCAAATTTGATAGTGCTCAAATTACCCAGTAGAGTTTACTCTCTCAAATAAGACGTACAACTGTAGTACTTAGGGATCGAATCACGAGGAGTTAGGGAACCAATTAAATAAAATCTACTAATCAATCCTAGGTGAAGCTGGTTTATATGATGGAAATAAAAATAACAATTTCTAAAATGAGTAAGGTAGTTGCTCTAACTAACAATATGATGGGTTGTTTAAATGTGATAAAGAGTGCTAGACATAGGGGTTTTATTCAGAAATGGAGATTATAATTTCTATAAATGCTTTAACAAGTTGCTTGCATGATACTATAGATCTCAGCCGCTTAACTCAAGTGATGTATCACTGGTTAAATAATCTAGATCTCTGGCCTCAACTGTCATATGTTGACACAGAAAAAGAGTCGATTGATATCCTTTTGAGATATCGACCAATACACCTTTCGCTCGGCGATCGATTCACCTGTCGGGATATCGATCGACGGCTTCTAGATATGCCTAGACGCGAGCCGATAATGAACACTAGGTCTCAAGGAGGGCTGTCGCTCTTCTCAGCAGGAGACAAGCTAGCTCAAATGGATAATTCAAGATAATCAAAGATCCTAGTGATCTATATTCTAGTTAGCTAATCTAGAACAAGCATATGGTGCAATCCATTTGATGAGTACCACAACTTAGCAATTATAGTTTTGGGCTAATCCCACAAACCTATTTAAACCCTAGATCTAACAAGTAGACTACTCAGACATAGCTATGCAATTCATGACAATGGATAGATGAAAGAATTGCATAGATAGAAATAAGTAGAAATACAAAAGGAGATGAGAAATCTCTCCAATCTCTCAAAACAAATAAAACTCTAGTCTCTCTCTCACACTCTCTGCTTTTCTCTAAGTTGTTCAAAGCTTGCTGTCAAAAACACTTAGCAGGAATATTTAAGCATTTCCATTAGGTAAAAACTCGTCAGGGGCAATCTCGTAATTTTGTGAACTCTTGGTGAAGTAGTTGGCTAAACCATTTCATCCTCGATATCGATCGACAACAAAGGATGTGTATCGGTAGATTATAATCTTCTAGTACGCGGATCTTCTCAGCTACATCGATCGACAACTCTGGATGAGTATCGATCGATTATAATCGCAATGTTCACTTCCGACTTGGTCTTGAATGGTCAACTCGGGTGTATCATCTCTTGCACTCCAAAATGCTCCAAAAACATCACTTTCTCACGAAATGCTCCTGAACCTGAAAACATACCTAACAGGCTAGAAAACAGATTAAATATATAATAATAAAATACTAGTATACCATGGTTAAAAACGGGTAAAATCCATGGTATATCATGCAGCCGATGTTGCGGTGGGTGATTTTCGCGAGTGTCGCGGAACAGTTGGAAATCTCTCGAGGACTCAACAGAGGGATTATGATTATGAAGAGGAGTTGAGCCTTATGCAGAGTGGCATGAAGGACAACGCTCACGCCGAGTCGCTCGTTCCTCCCATCGAGGAAAGGATCTGGGGACTCTAGGAGCAGATCCCGGTTTCTCCTGATACGGTGGAGGTCGCGACTGAAGCGGAGGGAGGTGAGGATGAGGTGACTTATCCGACGGAGTTCGGAACTTCGTCGTCGGATGATTTTATCCTGTACTGATCTTGTTGGGAAAATGTTTTCCCTTATCTTTGTATTTTCCGTGGCCTGATATACCATAGATTTACCCGTTTTTAACCATGGTATACTAGTATTTTATTATATATTTAATCTATTTTCTAGCCTGTTAGGTATGTTTTCAGGTTCATGAGCATTTCGTGAGAAAGTGATGTTTTTGGAGCATTTTGGAGTACAAGAGATGATATACCCGAGTTGACCATTCAAGACCAAGTCGGAAGTCAACATTGCGATTATAATCGATCGATACTCATCCAGAGTTGTCGATCGATGTAGCTGAGAAGATCCGCGTACTAGAAGATTATAATCGATCGATACACATCAGTGTTGTCGATCGATATCGAGGACGAAATGGTTTAGCCGACTACTTCACCAAGACTTCACCAAATTACGAGATTGCCCCTGACGAGTTTTTAACCTAATGGAAATGCTTAAATATTCTTGCTAAGTGTTTTTTGACGGCAACCTTCGAAAGAATCAAGCTTTTGACAACTCAAGAGAAAAGCAGAGAGTGTGAGAGAGAGACTAGAGTTTTATATTGTTTTGAGAGCTTGGAGTGATTTCTCATCTCCTTTTGTATTACTACTTATTTTTATCTATGCAATTCCTTCATCTATACATTGTCATGAATTGCTTAGCTATGTCTGAGTAGTCTACTTGTTAGATCTAGGGTTTAAATAGGTTTGTGGGATTAGCCCCAAACTATAATTGCTAAGTTGTGGTACTCATCAAATGGATTGCACCCTATGCTTGTTCTAGATTAGCTAACTAGAATATAGATCACTAGGATCTTTGATTATCTTGAATTATCCATTTGAGCTAGCTTGTCTCCCGTTGAGAAGAGCGAGAGCTCCTCCTTGAGACCTAGTGTTCATTATCGGCTCGCGCCTAGGCATATCTAGAAGCCGTCAATCGATATCACGACAGGTGAATGGATCGGCGCTGCGAAAGGTATATCAATCGACATCTCAAAAGGATATCGATCGACTCTTTTTCTGTGTCAACATACGACAGTTGTGGCCAGAGATCTAGATTATTTAACCAGTGATACTTCACTTGAGTTAAGCGGCTGAGATCTATAGTATCATGCAAGCAACTTGCTAAAGCATTTATAGAAATTACAATCTCCATTCCTAAATAAAAACCATATGTCTAGCACTCTTTATCACATTTAAACAACCCATCATATTGTTAGTTAGAGCAATTACCTTGCTCATTTTAGGAATTGTTACTTTTATTTCCATCATATAAACCAACTTCGCCTAGGATTGATTAGTAGATTTTATTTAATTGGTTCCCTAGCTCCTCGTGATTCGATCCCTAAGTACTACAGCTGTACCTCTTATTTGAGAGAGTAAGCTCTACTGGGTAATTTGAGCACTATCAAATTTGGCGCCGTTCCCGGGGAGCTTTGATCGCCATTAGATTTAATCTTATTAATCTTAGGTTTTTCTTTTTACCCCCTTTCTGATTAAAATTTTTCTTGTCTTTTCAGGTACATGCCCAGCAGTACCAGAAGCAACAAGGAGAATCACCTATTATTCTCAGAGGATCCTGCACACTTGGAACGCTCAATCCGCAAAGACCTACGCTCCGCATCGATCGAAAGAACCGCAGTACGGTTGACTGATACTCACGTTCAATCGTCGACCGACACTCAGACAGCACCGTCGACCGATACCGTTCGCCGATCCACATCGTTCGATACTACTCACCGTACATCGATCGACACTTCTCCGCGAAGCATGGTCGCGATTGTTATCCTCACGCAAGGCGATAATGGAAACATGTATGACCAAGATGGTTATCTGCGTAATGCAACATGTCATAAGCTAGATGCACAGGGAAACATAATCCCTGAGCCTGAAGCTGAGGCTACAGGAGAAGCTCAAACACGATCATTGGCAGACTATAATCGTCCAGACGAGTACTACACCAACAGATCAGCTATTCGACTTCCAGAGATTCAGAAGCCGAACTTCGAGCTCAAGCCTCAGTACTACTCTCTCGTGTCTCAGATACCTTATTCCGGGCTATCACACGAGAATCCAATGGACCATCTGGAGAGGTTCGAGGATCTTATCGCTGCTATTCGTATGGATGGAGTCCCGTAGGACTACCTACTCTGCAAGCTCTTTAAATACTCACTGATTGGATAAGCTTCGCACTGGCTAAAGCAGCTACCTACAGGATCACTAACATCCTGGGCCGATATCAAAAACGCCTTCCTGGGTAATTTCTTTGATGAGGCACGCGCTGAAGACTTAAGGAGCAAAATCGTCACTTTCACGCAAAAGCCTAGTGAGACTTTTAAAGACGCGTGGATCAGATTTAAGTTCTTCCAGCGAGACTGTCCACACCATGGATTCAATGAAGTGCAGCTGCGAAGCACTTTCTACAGAGGTATCGCCTTGAGGTATCAGATGGCTCTTGATACTGCTAGCGAGGGGAACTTCAACACTAGGAATCCAATAGAGGCTGTGAGACTAATTGAGAACCTAGCCAACAACAGCAGCACCAAGAACACTGACTCTGACAGGAAGAAATCGGTTGCAGCCATCGGAGAAGACCAGATGAATGAAGTCAGAGCCAAGATAGATGCTTTACATGCATTTCTGGGGCAGCCAGTCTGCTCAGCTGAAGAAGGAGAGGCTAGAGAAGATGATACAGAGGAAGATGTGAACTACATTGGAGGTACTGGATTTCAGAGATAAGGAAACCAGAGTGAAAACATAAATTTTTTTGGCAATGGTCAGAAGAGTAACTACAACCAGAGTTCACAGTTGCAGAAACCCTTCACCAACACAAGGAACTACGGCAACTCAGCTTACCAAAACCCACCACCACCCACCCAGGAGAGTAAGTTTGATGCCATGATTGATAGAGTTCTAGAAGGTCAGCAGAAGCTTACAGTAGACTTCAATGGGAAGATTGACTCTGTCTTCAACAATCTGACCACAAGGATAGACACCATTTGCACACAAGTTAAGAAACTTGAGACACAGATTGTCCAGACTGAAGACTCTATCAGGAGAATTGGAACTTCTAAGGAAGTAGGGGAAGGAAATAGGAAACACCACGTGAATGCCATTATAGATGATGATTTCATGCAAGTGGTGAAACAGGAGAAGCTACAAGAAGGAGAGTTTGAAGTGGAAAGTTCACTAAGTTTCGGTGGATCACAATGGTGTCGATCGACACCAACTAGTCCACATCGATCGACATCAACGATCCACAATTTACTTCACAAGCAGATTGTGGATGTTCTTCAGAGAGACAAGGGAGACTTAAAATGATATTAGAAGAAGGTTTGACAATGTCATAGAAGATATGAGGAAAAAGATTACTTTGCAGAAGAAAAGTGATCCTGGGAAGTTTGCAATACCCTGTGTAGTACAAGGGATTGAATTTCCTCATGCACTATGTGACACTTGTTCATCAGTCAGCATCTTACCAAAGGTCATGGCAGACCATCTGGGCCTGCAAGTAGAGCCTTCACCAGAGATCTTTACATTCGTGGATTACACTCAGAAAAACTCTGGAGGTTTCATCAGAGACCTGGAAGTATATATTGGTAATGCTATCGTCCCTGTGGATTTTCATGTCCTAGACATCAAGCTAAATTGGAACTCTTCCCTTTTACTTGGAAGAGCATTTATGGCTACAGTAGGAGCCATATGTGACATGAACACCAACGGGATGTGCTTGACTCTGATAGATCCGGATGTCCACTACGACCCTGTCAAGCTTTGGAAACCACCAGCCAAATCAGTGGTAAAAGATGATGATCATGGTATCATTGCAGTTTGTCATTGTGAAGTCGAGTACGAGACAGAGTACTCGGGATCGATCGACAGCACCGTAACATCATCGATCGACACTCGCAAGTCAGAGGAGATCGACAACAAACATCGATCATCGATCGACAGAGACCCACTAGATGATGAACTCGATCTACCAGATCATTGCTACCCAAATTTCGCCATCCCACCCAGCCGAAAGGAAGATGATTACTCAGTAAGGAGTTGGGCAGATAGCGGATTTCATGAGAGTTTTGCAGTAGACATAGCCACCTCTTCCCACAGTGGAGACCACAGTGAAGAACATGATGCAGACTACTGGGAAGAGAGAGCTTGGGAAAATTACTTGGAGAATGACAGATTTGCAAATCGATTCCCACAATCGATCGAAAACAAACGTCCACCATCGATCAATTACCTACTACATCCAGCAAAACGAAATCGTCCATCGATCGACATAGCCAGTATCACATCGATCGATATTAACGTGGACGACTTAAAGGACAAAATCGGAATTTCACCGATTAGGGCAACACATGGCTATAAAAGGTTGACAACTACAAACACGAAAATTCAAACCTTTTCACCTTCTACCCAGTAGCTTCCAGCATTCAGCAACTTATCAATGGAGGACTGCAACAACATGAACAATCGATCCAACCATGCAGCTAGACGTGCACCATCGACCGCCACCACCACATCACCATCAATCGACGCCATCAACAGAGCTCAATCTCGATTTCATGAACCTTATGATATCAGGAACGTTTCACTAACACCTGATGAATTTGGAATTTTTAGGGACACAGATGGCTATGCAAGAGCAATGGATGGAAGAGTTCTGCACATAACCAGGGAAGACATAGCAGACATCCTCCAAGTTGCTAATGGATCAGGAAACCTGTTCAGACAGCTACGTGGCCATCCAGACATCCTAGCTCACGTCTAGGACAACCACCACGTCACCACAAGGGAGAATACAGTTCCTCATACCTTCGGTCAACCCAGGAGTTCATCATCGATCGACATCGTTTCATCATCATCGATCGACGGCGGATATCCTGGATCGATCGACATGCCAAGAGTCAGATCGCCCAACAGACGATTGGAGTTTGGACGACGTGCCTTGAATACTGATGGATCCAGGAGATTCAAATGGGAAGCAAAGGATGAATTCTGTACGAAGCTATGAATTCTATGGAGGAGAGACTCAACGAACGAAGTGATGACATTGCCGACACTCTCAACGAAAGAGTGACCAACCTTTGTAGAGCTACTGGTCTATTGAAGAATGAGATACGCAATATGCAGAGAACTCTTGAGTACCAAGGCCAACACTCAGAATCGATCGACACAGTTGACACTGAGTCGACCGACAGAACTCCCAGCGAACCGACCGACGCACAAGTTGTAGCATCGATCGATACCGAGACCTTGGCAGATCAAGATCAGCAAATTCACGACCAGTACGAAAAAGATCAACATGAAGAACTACCTGAGCATTCAAGATTTGATTTCTATCAGCATCAGTTTGACATGGAAGATTTGGAGAGAAGGTTGCAAGTCATCAAAGCAGATTTAGTAAAGATATATCCGAGATGGACAAGATCAGATGATGCCACAAGAAGCTCCACTGCTGCTGAGTCCAAAGATGAGGGAAATTTTTGCCCACCAGCAAACAACAACCCCGACTGCACCCCATGAGTCACTCACCTACCACAGTCAAGCTAAATGACTATAACAAAGCGCTGAGTGGGAGGCAACCCACTTTTAGGTTTTCTTTTATTTTCCTTTATTTTATTATTTTTCATTTTTGCTTTTATTTTTCGGATTTATTTTGCAGTTTTTATTAGATCCAAGTAGAATGATGATTCCGTCGACCGACATTTACCATTCATATCGCTCGACACCACACGACCATTACTAACGATCGACGTATACCACTACGAATCGATCGACACCTTGTCGATCAGGTTTATTCATTCTAACTTGTTATATTTATTAATTATGATTTATTTTCTTTACCTCACCACCAGCTATATTACACTGGGACAATGTAATTTAAGTCTGGGGGGGGGGGGGAGTTTACTAATATGTGTTTTTATTTTAGTTTTTATTCAAATTGTTTTTCAAAATTATTTTTCGCATAAGTATTAAATAGGAACATTGATATAGATTTATATTTGATTGTCTGACCACTCTTTAGCACCATTCTAGATTACTGATCGCAGATAGTACTGATGATGCTAAAGTGGATCAACCTGTCATCTATATTCACTAGCTAAGATTGTTTGAAGGAACCAAAGCTGACCTCCAACACTAATACTGACTTATTTGCTTGTCTTGGAGCTTGGAAATCACTGGATCAGAATCCTCTTACAAGTCTGGAAGGTAAAAAGTCTGTGTGTTTTTGGTTCCCTTCCTTCTCTCTCTTCAGCGTCTCAAGATCTAAGTTTATGTTATAAAAGATTGAAATTATTTTTTGAGAGGCAGAGGGGTAGGAGTGTCTCCTGCGAACCCAATATTCTAAATCTCAACAAATTGTGGAAACGAGAGATAGGTAAATTACCAAAGACCCCATTATTCGCTACACTTTGTCAAAAATGTATGAGTTACAATGCAAATGTCAATGAGATGGACTAGATGACCTTTGTGGCATCGAAACCTGTTGAAATTGAAACTAATAAGAGATTCAGAGAAGAGAGATGAGGGGAGAAAGGGATCAGAGAAGACTACCTGTGTGTTCAGATACTTGTTGGAATTGAATCCATGTGTCCTTTGATCGATATTCCCAAGGTAAAGCACGCACTTTTATTTTATGTTAAGAAATGAGGTTAGTAGAGGGGAATGTCAGATGAGATTTGCTAAGTTGTTGACTAGATGAGTTTGGTTGCTAAGCTAGGATAAGACATAATGAACTTCTGTGATTAGGATGTTTAGACATGAATTGCAAACCCATAGAGTGAAGACTTCAATATTTTGAATCTTTGAGTTCCTGTTGTTTTCAAACCTTTTCCAAGAACTGCTGTTTTTGCTTGAGGACAAGCAAAGGAGTAAGTCTGGGGGAGTTGATATACCATGGATTTTACCCGTTTTTATCCATGGTATACTAGTATTTTATTATATATTTAATCTCTTTTCTAGCCTGTTAGGTATGTTTTCAGGTTCAGGAGCATTTCGTGAGAAAGTGATGTTTTTGGAGCATTTTAGAGTACAAGAGATGATATACCCGAGTTGACCATTCAAGACCAAGTCGGAAGTCAACATTGCGATTATAATCGATCGATACTCATCCAGAGTTGTCGATCAATGTAGCTGAGAAGATCCGCGTACTAGAAAATTATAATCGATCGATACACATCAGTGTTCTCGATCGATATCGAGGACGAAATGGTTTAGCCGACTACTTCACCAAGACTTCACCAAATTACGAGATTGCCCCTGAGTAGTTTTTAACCTAATGGAAATGCTTAAATATTCCTGCTAAGTGTTTTTTGATTGCAACCTTCGAAAGAATCAAGCTTTTGACAACTCAAGAGAAAAGCAGAGAGTGTGAGAGAGAGACTAGAGTTTTATATTGTTTTGAGAGATTGGAGAGATTTCTCATCTCCTTTTGTATTTCTAATTATTTTTATCTATGCAATTCTTTCATCTATCCATTGTCATGAATTGCTTAGCTATGTCTGAGTAGTCTACTTGTTAGATCTAGGGTTTAAATAGGTTTGTGGGATTAGCCCCAAACTATAATTGCTAAGTTGTGTACTCATCAAATGGATTGCACCCTATGCTTGTTCTAGATTAGCTAACTAGAATATAGATCACTAGGATCTTTGATTATCTTGAATTATCCATTTGAGCTAGCTTGTCTCCCGTTGAGAAGAGCGACAGCTCCTCCTTGAGCCCTAGTGTTCATTATCGGCTCGCGCCTAGGCATATCTAGAAGCCGTCGATCGATATCCCGACAGGTGAATCGATCGGCGCTGCGAAAGGTGTATCGATCGATATCTCAAAAGGATATCGATCGACTCTTTTTCTGTGTCAACATACGACATTTGAGGCCAGAGATCTAGATTATTTAACCAGTGATACTTCACTTGAGTTAAGCGGCTGAGATCTATAGTATCATGCAAGCAACTTGTTAAAGCATTTATAGAAATTATAATCTCCATTCTTGAATAAAAGCCCTATGTCTAGCACTCTTTATCACAATTAAACAACCCATCATATTGTTAGTTAGTGCAACTACCTTGCTCATTTTAGGAATTGT
Source organism: Raphanus raphanistrum subsp. raphanistrum (assembly GCA_019706035.1). Taxonomy (NCBI): domain Eukaryota; kingdom Viridiplantae; phylum Streptophyta; class Magnoliopsida; order Brassicales; family Brassicaceae; genus Raphanus; species Raphanus raphanistrum. Next base: position 37,940,997 of record CM033983.1, read on the forward strand.
TACTTTTATTTCCATCATATAAACCAACTTCGCCTATGATTGATTAGTAGATTTTATTTAATTGGTTCCCTAGCTCCTCGTGATTTGATCCCTAAGTACTACAGCTGTACCTCTTATTTGAGAGAGTAGGCTCTACTGGGTAATTTGAGCACTATCATGGCCAAGTGTGGCCGTTTTATCTGTTTACGCCGTGACCGCAGTAGGTCGCGTAATTTCATGTATTTCGGGAATGGCCGTTTATGGCTTTGAATCTCTGCCGTCTTTTGCGGCTTTTTATAAGTATGAAGTAATTTTTTCGACGATTTATGTTTTATGATTTGATTTATAATTTCGCCAAGTGTAGAGGGCAGAATGCGAGTAGTCACTTCGTATTCTAACTCTTAATTTGTCGCTTGGTCCGTATGCTACTTTTTTAGCGAGCGTCTTAGGTGTAAGCGATAAGAGACATGTTTTGGGATCTCGTATCTGATACTATGTCCATGAGATGTCAAGTGCCATAAAGGCTGGGCTTAGGGCAAGACCTAGGTTTACTCTCAGCTTTTAAGGCTATGCGATGACTGACCGGCTTTCGTTTTGCCTGTTTGTGATTTTAACCTGTTCGTACCGTTTTAAAATCCGCGAAGTGTTATCGGCTTATATGATTTGTCTGGGTATGAATCTAGCTACTTCCTTTGCGAAGTGCTAGACGAAATTTAGGTTTTCTTGTATAGCGCGCTATGGTATCCTAGTCAGATGTAAGAGGATCTTGTAAAAAGATCTGACTACGAATTTGTTTAAGTGAAATGTTTATGTGTTTGCCCGTCGGGGCCAATCGACGGGTTTGTTTTTAAAGTCGCGAACAGACTGTTTTGATGGGTGTTTAAAGTCGCGGACCGACTATTTTGATAAAATGTTTAAAGTCGCGGACGGACTATTTTGACGGATGATACGAATTAAATATCTTCAGTTAAACTGCGACGTCTCGCATTCCTTGAGGATACGTTTTTCGTTTTCCGGAGTGTCTATGTGTTAGGAATCGATAGATCGAGGAAAATATTTTTGTTGAAAAAGATTCGAAAATTTCGAACACAAGTGCGGGGTTTTTGACCTTTTGTGGGAGTACACGAGTATACGTACCCACTCCCCCCCCCTTTTTGGCGAGGGGGATAGCTGAACTCGCCGGGTTTCGACGAGCTGCCTACGTACCTCTTTCGAGGATCAAGCCATCTCGTAGTTCTATTTGTGCCGCGAGTGTTTTTACTCGTCGGTTGGTTTTTTGTCGACCGCTTTAGTCGCGTGGTCGACGTTTTCCTCGGGACTTTTCTCTTCCCGCTGAGTTGTGACGTTGTCCTCGGAATCGGGGATGGTTCCGATCTCAGAATCTGCTTCCGCGGGAGGTGTCGTTGTGCCCTTTGTCGGGGTATCTTCGGTGGAAGGCTGAGTTCGCTTGTGTTTAACCGTGGAGGTCGTCGTGATCTGTCTTAACTTATGTTCCGCTAAGAAACAAAGTCGCGACTATTTTTGACAACCCCAGATTGCAGCGATTCCAGTCCTGGTTGGAAATTTGACACACAAGTGGTAAGTTGGGAGAACGGCCTTCATGGCGTTTAGCCATGGAGTTCCCATGATCGCGTTGTAAATAGCCGGGGTATCTACCACCGCGAAGTCAACTATCTTGGTGACGTTTTTTTGCTATGACGGGTAGTTGAATGGATCCCAGGGTCATGGACGTCTGTCCGGAGAAACCCGTGAGTGGTTTTGGTACCGGGGTGACTTCTCCGAGCTCGATGCCTATCCTTCTTAGGGTATCGCGGAACATTAGGTTTACCGTGCTTCCGGTGTCGATGAGTATTCTTGCGACTTCGAGGTCTCTTATTACGAGATCGATGACCAAGGGGTCGCAGTGAGGCTGGTCGATTCCGCAAGCCTCTTCTTCCGTAAATGTGGTCGAGGTGTTCCGTCCGTCTCGAGGAGGAGACTGTGGAGGATACTTCGCAGTCGACTCGGCTTTCCGTTGGTAGGCTTTGATGGCCGAGACCGAGTCCTTGAAGTACTGGGATCCTCCCATGATCATGTTCACCCTTCTGCGGGAGTTATCGTTCCCCCTATCATCCGGTCTTCTTTCGCGTTTATCCCCCGCCTGATTTCTCGGTGACGAGTTTTCCGCGGGTGGATTCTTATTGGTTTTTGGCGGACGGTCGGAGTCGAGGATTAGATCCTTGATGCTGGTTACTCCAGAGAGTTCTCCAGCAAGCAGCTTCACGGCCAGCCTTGCCCCTACGACTTTGCAGTTAGCCGTGGAGTGACGTTCGGTCTGATGGAACTCGCAGTAGACATTTTTATCGTAACTCTGGTTACGGTTCCACGTATTCCCCGAAGTTCTGCCCTGCTCTGGATTGATCGCGTAGTTGTGCGCGCCTTGGAGTTTTTCCCCCTCGTGATGGACGTACTTGTCGTTACGAGAGGTTTTCTTTTTTTGACTTTGGATCCACGTCTTTCGAAGAGTTCCTTGCCGGCTTATGTTTTTGCGACATGACTTTTGTCTCTTCTACGATCATTATGTAATCCGAGGCTTTGTGGAGGGTGTCCTGGATCGTTGATATACCATGGATTTTACCCATTTTTACCCATGGTATATAAGTGTTTTATATACTATTTAATATGTATTAGAGTCTATTTAGAGTATTTACAGTTTCAGGGACGATTTGGAGATATATGGTGATTTTGGTGCCTTTTGGAGTCTTTCGCAGTGCAGGACTGCACGGACGCTTCAGATGTTTAGCTTTAGATGGAGACCTTCCCACCATTGGATTTATCCCATATTTGGACACAAGCTAGAGCTTTGAGTTATCTTTCCAATCCAACGGTTAGATCGGAAGTTATGCCCGTTTTACTGAAGTGGTCAGTCTGCCTCGCGAGAGGAAGCTGCCGAGAAGAGGAAATCGATCGAATTAAACAAGATCTAATGGCGATCGAAGCTCCCCGGCAACGGCGCCATTAGATCTTGTTTAGTTAGATTTTGTTTAGGTTTTATTATTGTTCAAAAATCTCATAAAATTTTTTCTTCTGTTTCAGGTACATACCAGAAGCAACAATGAAGAAAGGATTTTTAGCTTATTCAAAGAAGCAACCTGCTGGTTTATGCACGATCCGTAAGTCTACGAGGGATGTAACGATCGATACCCTCCAAGCAGCATCGATCGATAGCATACACCACAAATCGATCGACATCGTCCATCACGAATCGATCGACACCCTACAAGAACCGGTGATCGACAGAGTACATCAGATTACTGTTCACCGAGGTACTGTTCATCGTGATACTATTCACGCGGGTACTGTTCATCCAGGTACTACTCATCCTATTACTATTCATCAGATTACTGTTCATCCCAGTACTATTCATCGGAGTACTGTTCACGAAAACACTGTTCATCCGAAATCGATCGACACTGTTCATTCTGTGTAGATCGATACTGTTCATCGTGCCCTGTTCATCGCGACACTATTCATCCGACGTTGATCGACACTGTTTATCCTGTGTCGATCGATACTGTTCACTTCAGTACTGTTCACCGAAACACTATTCATCACGGCACTATTCACGAAAGCACTTTTCATCCGAATACTGTTCATCCCGTATCGATCGATGCTGTTCATCCGACGTCGATCGACACTGTTCATCCGACGTCGTTCGACACTGTTCACCGAAACACTGTTCATCGCGACACTGTGAATCGATCGGCGCTGCGAAAGGTGTATCGATCGATATCTCAAAAGGATATCGATCGACTCTTTTTCTGTGTCAACATACGACAGTTGACGCCAGAGATCTAGATTATTTAACCAGTGATACTTCACTTGAGTTAAGCGGCTGAGATCTATAGTATCATGCAAGCAACTTGTTAAAGCATTTATAGAAATTATAATCTCCATTCTTGAATAAAAGCCCTATGTCTAGCACTCTTTATCACAATTAAACAACCCATCATATTGTTAGTTAGTGCAACTACCTTGCTCATTTTAGGAATTGTTACTTTTATTTCCATCATATAAACCAACTTCGCCTATGATTGATTAGTAGATTTTATTTAATTGGTTCCCTAGCTCCTCGTGATTCGATCCCTAAGTACTACAGGTGTACCTCTTATTTGAGAGAGTAGGCTCTACTGGGTAATTTGAGCACTATCATGGCCAAGTGTGGCCGTTTTATCTGTTTACGCAGTGACCGCAGTAGGTCGCGTAATTTCATGTATTTCGGGAATGGCCGTTTATGGCTTTGAATCTCTGCCGTCTTTTGCGGCTTTTTATAAGTATGAAGTAATTTTTTCGACGATTTATGTTTTATGATTTGATTTATAATTTCGCCAAGTGTAGAGGGCAGAATGCGAGTAGTCACTTCGTATTCTAACTCTTAATTTGTCGCTTGGTCCGTATGCTACTTTTTTAGCGAGCGTCTTAGGTGTAAGCGATAAGAGACATGTTTTGGGATCTCGTATCTGATACTATGTCCATGAGATGTCAAGTGCCATAAAGGCTGGGCTTAGGACAAGACCTAGGTTTACTCTCAGCTTTTAAGGCTATGCGATGACTGACCGGCTTCCGTTTTGCCTGTTTGTGATTTTAACCTGTTCATACCGTTTTAAAATCCGCGAAGTGTTATCGGCTTATATGATTTGTCTGGGTATGAATCTAGCTACTTCCTTTGCGAAGTGCTAGACGAAATTTAGGTTTTCTTGTATAGCGCGCTATGGTATCCTAGTCAGATGTAAGAGGATCTTGTAAAAAGATCTGACTACGAATTTGTTTAAGTGAAATGTTTATGTGTTTGCCCGTCGGGGCCAATCGACAGGTTTGTTTTTAAAGTCGCGAACAGACTGTTTTGATGGGTGTTTAAAGTCGCGGACCGACTATTTTGATAAAATGTTTAAAGTCGCGGACGGACTATTTTGACGGATGATACGAATTAAATATCTTCAGTGAAACTGCGACGTCTCGCATTCCTTGAGGATACGTTTTTCGTTTTCCGGAGTGTCTATGTGTTAGGAATCGATAGATCGAGGAAAAGTTTTTTGTTGAAAAAGATTCGAAAATTTCGAACACAAGTGCGGGGTTTTTGACCTTTTGTGGGAGTACACGAGTATACGTACCCACTCCCCCCCCCTTTTTGGCGAGGGGGATAGCTGAACTCGCCGGGTTTCGACGAGCTGCCTACGTACCTCTTTCGAGGATCAAGCCATCTCGTAGTTCTATTTGTGCCGCGAGTGTTTTTACTCGTCGGTTGGTTTTTTGTCGACCGCTTTAGTCGCGTGGTCGACGTTTTCCTTAGGACTTTTCTCTTCCCGCTGAGTTGTGACGTTGTCCTTGGAATCGGGGATGGTTCCGATCTCAGAATCTGCTTCCGCGGGAGGTGTCGTTGTGCCCTTTGTCGGGGTATCTTCGGTGGAAGGCTGAGTTCGCTTGTGTTTAACCGTGGAGGTCGTCGTGATCTGTCTTAACTTATGTTCCGCTAAGAAACAAAGTCGCGACTGTTTTTGACAACCCCAGATTGCGGCGATTCCAGTCCTGGTTGGAAATTTGACACCCAAGTGGTAAGTTGGGAGAACGGCCTTCATGGCGTTTAGCCATGGAGTTCCCATGATCGCGTTGTAAATAGCCGGGGTATCTACCACCGCGAAGTCAACTATCTTGGTGACGTTTTTTTGCTATGACGGGTAGTTGAATGGATCCCAGGGTCATGGACGTCTGTCCGGAGAAACCCGTGAGCGGTTTTGGTACCGGGGTGACTTCTCCGAGCTCGATGCCTATCCTTCTTAGGGTATCGCGGAAGATTAGGTTTACCGTGCTTCCGGTGTCGATGAGTATTCTTGCGACTTCGAGGTCTCTTATTACGAGATCGATGACCAAGGGGTCGCAGTGAGGCTGGTCGATTCCGCAAGCCTCTTCTTCCGTAAATGTGGTCGAGGTGTTCCGTCCGTCTCGAGGAGGAGACTGTGGAGGATACTTCGCAGTCGACTCGGCTTTCCGTTGGTAGGCTTTGATGGCCGAGACCGAGTCCTTGAAGTACTGGGATCCTCCCATGATCATGTTCACCCTTCTGCGGGAGTTATCGTTCCCCCTATCGTCCGGTCTTCTTTCGCGTTTATCCCCCGCCTGATTTCTCGGTGACGAGTTTTCCGCGGGTGGATTCTTATTGGTTTTTGGCGGACGGTCGGAGTCGAGGATTAGATCCTTGATGCTGGTTACTCCAGAGAGTTCTCCAGCAAGCAGCTTCACGGCCAGCCTTGCCCCTACGACTTTGCAGTCAGCCGTGGAGTGACGTTCGGTCTGATGGAACTCGCAGTAGACATTTTTATCGTAACTCTGGTTACGGTTCCACGTATTCCCCGAAGTTCTGCCCTGCTCTGGATTGATCGCGTAGTTGTGCGCGCCTTGGAGTTTTTCCCCCTCGTGATGGACGTACTTGTTGTTACGAGAGGTTTTCTTTTTTTGACTTTGGATCCACGTCTTTCGAAGAGTTCCTTGCCGGCTTATGTTTTTGCGACATGACTTTTGTCTCTTCTATGATCATTATGTAATCCGAGGCTTTGTGGAGGGTGTCCTGGATCGTTGATATACCATGGATTTTACCCATTTTTACCCATGGTATATAAGTGTTTTATATACTATTTAATATGTATTAGAGTCTATTTAGAGTATTTACAGTTTCAGGGACGATTTGGAGATATATGGTGATTTTGGTGCCTTTTGGAGTCTTTCGCAGTGCAGGACTGCACGGACGCTTCAGATGTTTAGCTCTAGATGGAGATCTTCCCACCATTGGATTTATCCCATATTTGGACACAAGCTAGAGCTTTGAGTTATCTTTCCAATCCAACGGTTAAATCGGAAGTTATGCCCGTTTTACTGAAGTGGTCAGTCTGCCTCGCGAGAGGAAGCTGCCGAGAAGAGGAAATCGATCGAATTAAACAAGATCTAATGGCGATCGAAGCTCCCCGGCAACGGCGCCATTAGATCTTGTTTAGTTAGATTTTGTTTAGGTTTTATTATTGTTCAAAAATCTCATAAAATTTTTTCTTCTGTTTCAGGTACATACCAGAAGCAACAATGAAGAAAGGATTTTTAGCTTATTCAAAGAAGCAACCTGCTGGTTTATGCACGATCCGTAAGTCTACGAGGGATGTAACGATCGATACCCTCCAAGCAGCATCGATCGATAGCATACACCACAAATCGATCGACATCGTCCATCACGAATCGATCGACACCCTACAAGAACCGGTGATCGACAGAGTACATCAGATTACTGTTCACCGAGGTACTGTTCATCGTGATACTATTCACGCGGGTACTGTTCATCCAAGTACTACTCATCCTATTACTATTCATCAAATTACTGTTCATCCCAGTACTATTCATCGGAGTACTGTTCACGAAAACACTGTTCATTCGAACACTGTTCATCCGAAATCGATCGACACTGTTCATCCTGTGTAGATCGATACTGTTCATCGTGCCCTGTTCATCGCGACACTATTCATCCGACGTCGATCGACACTGTTTATCCTGTGTCGATCGATACTGTTCACTTCAGTACTGTTCACCGAAACACTATTCATCACGGCACTATTCACGAAAGCACTTTTCATCCGAACACTGTTCATCCCGTATCGATCGATACTGTTCATCCGACGTCGATCGACACTGTTCATCATACGTCCATCGACACTGTTCACCGAAACACTGTTCACCGAAACACTGTTCATCGCGACACTGTTCATCGGGGTACTGTTCATCATGACACTATTCATCGCGGTACTGTTCATTGCGACACTGTTCATCGGGGTACTGTTCATCGCGACAGTGTTCATCGCGGTACTATTCATCAAAACACTGTTCACCCGACGCCGAAAAATTTTGTTCATCAAGAGTCGACCAACACCACTTGCGGGGAGACAAAGGAGGTCAGAGCACTCATACTTAAGATCGATAAGAAAGGTATCTGGCGAGACGAAGAAAGTCGTCCTTGCAACACCAGAGGACAATTGATTAATGCAGACGGTGATGTAATCCCTGATGTGATTGATGTTGCTGAGACAAACGACTTTAATTTGACTAGCCAATGGTATGATTTTGGAAACGAGGACCCTTTCAAAGGTCTTCTTTTTGAAAATCCCAAAATCTTATCAAGACACTCGAGGGGTTAGCCTCATCAGCCCTCTCATCAGCAAGCGCGCAGAATGAGATACATGTAGATCACATTATCTGCAAGATTTTCCCATATTTTTTATCTGGAGATGCTTTTAGCTGGTTCAGTAAGTTGCAGCCAAGATCTCTTACCTGTTGGAAGACATCAAAAGCGCATTCCTAGGTAAATTTTTCAGTGAAACTGTAGCAATTCGCGGTAAAACGTTTGATTACATGGTGGAGAAGATGACTGAAGATCATGAGAAAGGAATAATGACTAGTATCAGCCAGATTATTGATTATGTCTACAACGAGCATAATGGAGATTCTGAGACCCCAACAACTCATGTCAAGCAGCCAGACATTCAGGATCAACATGCTTATGAGGATACACAGAGGGACAAACTGAACAGAAGACAGCTGGTCAACCATGGTACGGTTGAGGATGATGAACAAGATGGATCTGGAGAGCCGAGCATAGTAGAAAAAGCTGATACAAGTGATTCGATTTCAGCATCGATCGATATCGGCACTTCAGAAATGATCGATACATACTTGTTTCATCGTTCGATACCTCTCGAAATCCCTGATGCTACTGCTGTGAATGCTGGGACAGAACGACAAAGAGCACTAAGAGACTACAACAGTCCTGAGGATTTATATGCTAAAAGGTTTGCATTGTGTCGTTCAACATTCCAGAGTTTCGTCCCTGAGCTACCTACTGCATATATCTCTCTTGTGGGTCAGACTCCTTTTCATGGTCTTCATTATGAAGATGCCACTAACCACTTAGAGGCATTCGAAGATTTAGCTTCGACCATCAAATGCAATGGAGTCCCTGAAGACTACTACTTCTGCAAATTATTCTCATATTCTCTTGCTGGAGAAGCAGCATGTTGGTTCAGGAAGTTGCCACAAGGATCTGTTACTACCTGGAAAGACATCACAAACGCCATCCTCAATAACTTCCGATGTAATGCTGCAGCAAATCTAGAGATTGAGATAATATCTATGCTGGAATATAAGGTAGAGGGTGATGAACAACATGAATCTGGAGAGCTGAGTGGAGTAGAAAAAGCCGATATTTGTAACACAATCTCAGCATCGATCGACCCCGTGACCTCGACATTGATCGACACTATCACTTAAGCATCAATCGACACCAGCATCTCAACATCGATCGACAGAGACGTTTGTCACAGATCGACACCACCCGAAATCCCTGAAAATTCGAGTTGTCCTCAGGACATTGCAGACTCGACACAGAAGAGCATTGATGTATCAAGTTGTTATCCCAACCAAGATGTAGAAAAAGAGATCACCATGGAAAATTTCTTGGAGCTAGAAGAATTTTTGGAGTTAGAGGGTGGAAAACAACTTGGAGACTTTGATTCGAGTGTAGAAGTCACTATGAGAGACTTCATAGAGCTGGAGGAATGGCTTGAGTCAGAACAGAAGCTTGACGACGAGCGGAACATTATGAGAAAAGATTTGGAGACTTCGTCAAAGGCTAGAGTCGATCGATACCAACCTGATGAGATCGATCAACATCCACCATTCATTATCGATCGACACCCACCCGAGTGCATCGATCGACACACATGGTTGGACGAGCTACCAGGATGCACAGTTGAGCTGGAACCGATTGAGGAGAGGATGCACGAGTCTGAGACCTCATACCTTGCTGTCCCTGAACACCTAAGATCCACATGCGCAGAAGAAGCTGCTGGGATTTGCAAAAGAGTGAAGAGGATACATGACCCTGTGAAGATTTTTGTTCCATGTACCGTGGTTGAAGCTGAATCTCCTATACCACCAGATAGAGGTATACATCTAGATTCCTGCAATGGAGTATTTAATGATCATCAGCATGTAGTAGCTTCTCAGAGGGAGATGAGGTGTAGAACTGAAGTCGACAAAAGCCTCAGAGAAAAAGTCTCGATCGACACTGTTCAGAACACATCGATCGATAATATCACTCCACCATCGATTGACATCTACCGGATACCACCGATCGACATCATCAATCTGTCATTGATTGACACTACCACTGGTTCATCGATCGATACCAGACGCGAATCAGAGCAGAATGAGTATGAAGTGTGTGGAAATATTTTTGATGGAGATACCACCACGCGTTCAGACAAGTCTGGGGGAAAGATGATGAATTGGAGGAAGAGGAAAAGAACCAAAAGGGATTCTCAGTTATCATTGATTCCTCACTTCTCCGATGATGTCAGGAAATTTGGAGTGAGACTACATAAGTCTGTGGAAAAGAAGAGGAGAAATTGGAAGAAGAGGAAACGACCAAAGAGAGGTGCCGAGCGACACTGTAGCAAGGAAATCATCGATACTGTTGCAAGAAAATCGATCGACACAGCACACTGCATGTCGATCGACAGGGACATCAGAATGTGGGCTGAGTATATTTCATGACCGACTGAAGCCCAGGAGTCATCACAAAGTTACCAAAATACCCTTGACGACTAGAAATCCTTTCGTGCGAGGCTTTTCGAGTGTTATCCACTTTCTGAACTTCGACTTGTAGCAGCTTGAGAGGGATGCTCCACAGCCTGGAATTGTAGTACACTCTTGTGTTTACCCAGTTGGAAGCATTCCTCCTAACCCGTGTGCTTCTTCTCAAAGGAACCTCTTGAACTCCTCCATTGGTTTCTTCTTGTATCTGATCTTCATTGGCTTGATTCCGCTGATTCCGCTGACCTTTACCATGATCAGTTTGAAACGGTTCATGAATTTTCAGAGGGGATCGCCCTCTTTCTAGGTTAGGCTCCAGAGGTCGACATCGGAAGTTTCTCTATCAATGAACATAGAGTACTTCAGCAGGAATTCCGATGCCAGTTGGCGAAAGCTTCTGATGGAGTTTCGCTTCAACCAGGAGAACCATTCGAGCGCTGCACCTTCGAGATTTTCGACGAACAGGCGACAGTAACCAGCGTCTTTTTCTTTCTTTAAGCCTGGCTTTTACCATAGTGATATGGAACGCCTGGAGATATGCCTTAGGGTATGTCGTACCGTTATAGATTGGTATCTTGAGCTTCCCCGGATTAGACATCTTGGTCTCGGAGATCCGTGCGGTGAAGGGCGTTTTACGAGCCACCTCAAGCAACCTATCGATTTCTGGGGCAGCGCTCGTGGCGTGGTGTATATGCGATTTCATGGCCCTTACTTCCGCGATGGTCTTGGTGATATAGTCGCGGAGATCGTGGATATCGGGATCCTCTCCAGCGGTTTTCCGAGCTTGTCGGCGTTCGCGGCGAGTGATCTCGGTTTGTCTTTCGGCAAGTTCCTCCTGTTCAACGAAATAGAGGCTTTCCTCTTCTTCCGTCATGGGTTTTTCGAATGGAGAATTCTCCCGAGCCAAGCGGCTGCGGGTTCTTCTTGGATGGACGTCAGCGTCTTCCTAGGAGTCATCGCTGGGCTCCAAATTGATGTGTTTGACTTCATCCACCTCGGTGTCTTTTTCGGACGGCGGAGGGTTTTCTGAGTTGCCTTTCTCGACATGGGATTTTTCGCTAGGGTTTTGCCCGGAAGGACGTTCCTGCGAAGTTCCAAGCCTGTCGTGTGGGGTCGCGAACTCGAGTCTCCTTCCGCGGAGTTTCGTGGCTCCGCGAGGGAGGACTGCGTGGGAACTTGCCATTAGGGTTTGAACCTGTTTGGTTAGGGTTTCCACGAGTTTATCCTGCTCTTCCGACCTCTTTTCGTAGGCGGAAAGCAGCTTTTTGAACTCGTCGAGCGACGCGGCGTTAGCAGGTGCGTTAGCCGTGGTTACATCCGCTACTGGAGGGTTCAGAGCGTCCTTGCTTGCTCCGTTGAGAGGATTCTGCAAGTTTGCTTGGTCGTTGATAGTCATGTTTTGTTGAGCGTGTGCTGGTCGTGAGTAAGATTGATCCGTACCCCCCTCCTTCTAGCGCCAAACTGTGGGAACCGAAATTCGTACCGTCAATTTTTCGTATATTTTAGGAAAGTAGGAAAACACTAATTTCCCAGAGGTCCCGGAATTCTGAGAAACCACACGCCACGCAATCAGAACACGAAAATAAACGACAAATAAAATAAGAAATCGTAAAAAGAGAGCAAGAAGGAATTTTATGAGCGTAACAACAAGGTAACGTGCTTCGGCTACGAGAGCTGTCGGCGAGATCCCTAGTCTAATACCCGAAGGTGGCTATACCTAATTGAGTCGCAGCTCGAATAACAAAAATGGAAAAATTCCTAAATCGCTCTAAGTGCTAAGTTTGCTCTGAAAGATCTCCCTCTCTATGTCTCTCGCCTTAAAACTCCTTATATACTTCCTTCAAGGTCGGTTTACGCTTCCCCCTTTTGCCCTTAAGCCGTCATAGTCGAAAAATGGGAATATTCCATTTTTTCCGATCTTCATGATTATCTGCGGAAAGTTTCCATTTATTCGCGGAAACTGATGCTTATCCTCCAAGCATAAACCGTCATAAGGTTTATGGGTTTTTAAGAAATCGTAAGTGGGCCTTGAATCAAGTTTAGGACCCTTTGGGCCGTCTTTTTGATTTGAGACGTTTTTTACGATATCTCCGATAAAGTTAAGTTTCCGCGGTTTTATCGTAAACCAAACGGACGATCCCATTTGATCGAGAGATCAAGAAATGGTTAGTCGTGGCTTGCAGAAAATTGTTATACGGATAGTCGAGAATGCATAGTTTTACGTCGTATCATCGTTTCGGAAGACTTGGACGTTTCGGAAAATGATCAATATACGAATGCTCGATCGCTATAGCGACCGATCTTTGTCCGCAGCTAGGTCGCTATTGCGACCGAGCTCTGTTCGGAGCTCGGTCGCTATAGCGACCAAGCTGTAATCAAAGCTCGGTCGGTATAGCGACCGAGCGTGGTCTCGTGATCCGATCGCTATAGCAACCGAGCTCTTGTTCGTGGCCCGATCGCCATCGCAATCGGGTTTGTGCCGTGGACTGAAATCCACTGTCCAAGCGTCCGATGCTCTTAGGATGCTTGTTTGCGGATGTTTGGACCTTTGATGTCATCGTACCGTTGATTTAAGAAATCGTTACTTTCTTAAATCGCTGATTTCTTAAGTCGTAGATTAAGAAATCGTTGATTTCCTAAGTCGTTGATTAAGAAATCGTTAAATTTCTTAAGTCGTTGATTAAGAAATCGTCGATTTCTTATATCGTTGATTAAGAAATCATTATTTTAATAAATCGTTGATTTCTTAAATCGTTGATTAACGTTTTTTTAGAGAATCATTGTCTTAAAACAAGATTTTTCCGCAAGTTTTTCGTATGAGTTTTTCGTATACGTTTTCTTTTCTCGAAAACGTAGAAATTCTTAAGTAAATAATTTTTAATGGAAATTTGGATGCGAACTTTGCCTTGTCCGATTTCGACCCCAACACAAAGCAACGAACAATGAGGCTGAGTACGAAGCTCTAATAGCAGGGCTGACACTCGCCAAACAGATGGGAGTGGAAGACATCTAGGTCTTCAGCGACTCACAGTTAATCACAAGCCAGGTCCAAGGAGATTATCAGGCGAAAGATCCGAGTATGGTCAGGTACATGTCAGTGGCAAAACTTCTACTCGACAGATTCCGAAACTGTAAGCTCACTCAGATCCCTAGGAAACGTAATTTCCAAGCCGACGCTTTAGCTAATCTAGGGTCCGCCCTAGAGACCACGAGTCACATGAACATCCCACTTTTAGTTCTTCAATGGCCCGCAACTGAAAAAGAAGCGGAGCCAGAAGAAGTATCCGTAGTGGATGAAGGAGAAACCTGGATGACTCCCTTCACCGACTACCTCAGGCACAACATCTTGCCTGCAGATCGAGATGAAAGTCGAAAGATAAGAAGGCAAACAGCCAGATATTGTCTTTCCAAAGGGAAACTATACAAAAGGTCCTTCTCAGGACCCTACCTACGATGTCTCATGATACTGCTCAAATTACCCTATAGAGGTTACTCTCTCAAATAAGAGGTTCAGCTGTAGTACTTAGGGATCGAATAACGAAGAGCTAGGGAACCAATTAAATCTAATCAATTAATCAATCCTAGGTGAAGTTGATTTTAATGATGAAATGTAAATGACAATTCCTAAAATGAGCAAGTTAGTTGCTCTAACTAACAATATGATGGTTGTTTAAATGATAATGAAGAGTGCTAGACTTAGAGCTTTTATTCAGGAATGGAGATAAAAGAGTCGATCAATATCCTTTAGAGATATCGAGCGATACACCTTTCGCAGCGCCGATCGATTCACCTGTCGGGATATCGATTGACGGCTTCTAGATTTGTCTAGGCGCGAGCCGATAATGAACACTAGGTCTCAAGGAGAGCTGTTAGCTCTTTGATATACCATGGATTTTACCCGTTTTTAACCATGGTATACTAGTATTTTATTATATATTTAATCTGTTTTCTAGCCTGTTAGGTATGTTTTCAGGTTCAGGAGCATTTCGTGAGAAAGTGATGTTTTTGGAGCATTTTGGAGTACAAGAGATGAAACACCCGAGTTGACCATTCAAGACCAAGTCGGTCGATACACATCCTGTGTTGTCGATCGATATCGAGGACGAAATGGTTTAGCCGACTACTTCACCAAGACTTCACCAAATTACGAGATTGCCCCTGACGAGTTTTTAACCTAATGGAAATGCTTAAATATTCCTGCTAAGTGTTTTTGACGGCAAGCTTTGAACAACTTAGAGAAAAGCAAGTCTTGAGAGGCAAAGCAGAGAGTGTGAGAGAGAGAATAGAGTTTTATTTGTTTTGAGAGATTGAAGAGATTTCCCATCTCTTTTTGTATTTCTACTTATCTCTATCTATGCAATTCTTTCATCTATTATTGTCATGAATTGCTTAGCTATGTCTGAGTAGTCTACTTGTTAGATCTAGGGTTTAAATAGGTTTGTGGGATTAGCCCCAAACTATAATTGCTAAGTTGTGGTACTCATCAAATGGGTTGCACCCTATGCTTGTTCTAGATTAGCTAACTAGAATATAGATCACTAAGATCTTTGATTATCTTCAATTTTCCATTTGAGCTAGCTTGTCTCTTGTTGAGAAGATCGACAGCCCTCCTTGAGACCTAGTGTTCATTATCGGCTCGAGCCTAGGCATATCTAGAAGCTGTCGATCGATATCCCGACAGGTGAATCGATCGCCGAGCGAAAGGTGTATCGATCGATATCTCAAAAGGATGTCGATCGACTCTTTTTCTGTGTCAACATACGACAGTTGAGGCCAGAGATCTAGATTATTTAACCAGTGATACATCACTAGAGTTAAGCGGATGAGATCTATAGTATCATGCAAGCAACTTGTTAAAGCATTTATAGAAATTATAATCTCCATTCCTGAATAAAAGCCTTATGTCTAGCACTCTTTATCACATTTAAACAACCCATCATATTGTTAGTTAGAGCAACTACCTTGCTCATTTTAGGAATTGTTATTTTTATTTCCATCATATAAACCAACTTCACCTAGGATTAATTAGTAGATTTTATTTAATTGGTTCCCTAACTCCTCGTGATTCGATCCCTATGTACTACAGCTGTACCTCTTATTTGAGAGAGTAAGCTCTACTGGGTAATTTGAGCACTATCAAATTTGGCGCCGTTGCCGGGGGACCTTTGATCGCCATTAGATTTTATCTTATTAATCTTAGGTTTTTCTTTTTACCCCCTTTCTGATTAAAAATTTTCTTGTCTTTTCAGGTACATGCCCAGCAGTACCAGAAGCAACAGGAGAAATCAACTATTGTTCTCAGAGGATCATGCACACTTGGAACGCTCAATCCGCAAAGACCTACGCTCCGCATCGGTCGACAGAACCGCAGTACCCTTGACTGATACTCACGTCCAACCGTCGACCGACACTCAGACAGCACCGTCGACCGATACCGTTCGCCGATCCACTTCGTTCGATACTACTCACCGTACATCGATCGACACTATTCCGCGAAGCATGGTCGCGATTGTTATCCTCACGCAGGGCGAGAATGGAAACCTGTATGACCAAGATGGTCATCTGCGTAATGCAACATGTCAGAAGCTAGATGCACAGGGAAACATAATCCCTGAGCCTGAAGCTGAGGCTACAGGAGAAGCTCAAACACGATCGTTGGCGGACTATAATCGTCCAGACGAGTACTACACCAACATATCAGCTATTCGACTTCCAGAGATTCAGAAGCCGAACTTCGAGCTTAAGCCTCAATACTACTCTCTCGTATCTCAGATATCTTTTTCTGGGCTATCACACGAGCATCCTATGGACCATCTGGAGAGGTTCGAAGATCTTATCGCTGCTATTCGTATGGATGGAGTCAATGAGGACTACCTACTTTGCAAGCTCTTCAAATACTCACTGATTGGAGAAGCTTCGATCTGGCTCAAGCAGCTACCTACAGGATCACTGACATCCTGGGCCGACATCAAAAACGCCTTCCTGCGTAATTTCTTTGATGAGGCACGCGCTGAAGACTTAAGGAGCAAAATCGCCACTTTCGCGCAAAAGCCTAGTGAGACTTTTAAAGACGCGTGGATCAGATTTAAGTTATTCCAGCGAGACTGTCCACACCATGGATTCAACGAAGTGCAGCTATTAAGCACTTTCTACAGAGGTATCGCCTTGAGGTATTAGATGGCTCTTGATACTGCTAGCAAGGGGAACTTCAACACTAGGAATCCAATAGAGGCTGTGAGACTTATTGAGAACCTAGCCAACAGCAGCACTACCAAGAACACTGACTCTGACAAGAAAAAATCGGTTGCAGCCATCGGGGAAGACCAGATGAATGAAGTCAGAGCCAAGATAGATGCTTTACATGCATTTCTGGGGCAACTAGTCTGCTCAGCTGAAGAAGGAGAGTCTAGAGAAGATGATACAGAGGAAGATGTGAACTACATTGGAGGTACTGGATTTCAGAGATATGGAAACCAGAGTGGAAACATACATTTTTTTGGCAGTGGTCAGAAGAGAAACTACAACCAGAGTTCACAGTATCAGAAACCCTTCATCAACACAAGGAACTACGGCAACTCAGCTTACCAAAACCCACCACCACCCACCCAGGAGAGTAAGTTTGATGCCTTGATTGATAGAGTTCTAGAAGGTCAGCAGAAGCTTACAGTAGATTTTAATGGGAAGATTGACTCTGTCTTCAACAATCTGACTACAAGGATAGACACCATTTGCACTCAAGTTAAGAAACTTGAGACACAGATTGTCCAGACTAAAGACTCTATCAGGAGAATTGGAACTTCTAAGGAAGTAGGGGAAGGAAATAGGAAACCCCACGTGAATGCCATTATAGATGATGATTTCTGGCAAGTGGTGAAACAGGAGAAGCTACAAGAAGGAGAGTTTGAAGTGGAAAGTTCACTAAGTTTCGGTGGATCACAATGGTGTCGATCGACACCAACTAGTCCACATCGATCGACATCAACGATGCCATTTCCAGATATGACTGCAGATTGCAACGCGGTTAGGATATTGACACATGCTGAATTCACGGCTTCTCATCCATACCCACCCACCCACACCTACGAAGATATCGACCGCCGAGACAAGCCACTCATTGATCGACACAAAGATGAGAAACGTACCGATAGACCCTTTTCTCAACCTATCGATCGACACGCACCTCTCACATACCGAGTGCAACTACCATCAATAGACAGCAACCGAATCAATGCACTCAGACCCACACCGAAACCACAAGCTAACCCTACAGAGACTACTGGTAACCCTTCAGACACTACACCTACATCAGAGGGAACTGAAGGAAGAAGGTTAAGGAGTAGGAAGGAGAAGATTCCTAAGAACCTTAAGAGGGAAGCTAATGAAAAAGAGATTGATGGTTTCACTAAGAGAGTTATCAGAATCCCACCAGAGAAACCTTTTGAGGAGGTTTACTTCACAAGCAGATTGTGGATGTTCTTCAGAGAAACAAGGGAGACTGAAAATGACATTAGAAGAAGGTTTGACAATGTCAGAGAAGATATGAGGAAAAGGATTACTTTGAAGAAGAAGAGTTATCCTGGGAAGTTTACAATACCCTGTGTAGTACAAGGGATTGAATTTCCTCATGCACTATGTGACACTGGTTCATCAGTCAGCATCTTACCAAAGGTCATGGCAGACCATCTGGGCCTACAAGTAGAGCCTTCACCAGAGATCTTTACATTTGTGGATTACACTCAGAAAAACTCAGGAGGCTTGATCAGAGACCTAGAAGTACATATTGGCTATGCTATGGTCCCTGTGGATTTTCATGTCCTAGACATCAAGCTAAATTGGAACTCTTCCCTCTTACTTGGAAGAGCATTTATGGCTACAGTAGGAGCCATATGTGACATGAACACCAACAAGATGTGCTTGACTATGATAGATCCAGAAATCCACTACGACCCTGTCAAGCTTGGCAAACCACCAGCCAAATCAGTGGTAAAAGAAGATGATCCTGGTATCATTGCAGTTTGTCATTGTGAAGTCGAGTACGAGACAGAGTACTCGGGATCGATCGACAGCACCTGAACTTCATCGATCGACACCCGCAAGTCAGAGGAGATCGACAACAAACATAGATCATCGAACGACAGAGACCCACCAGATGATGAACTCGATCTATCAGATCATTGCTACCCGAATTTCGCCATCCCACCCAGCCGAAAGGAAGATGATTACTCAGTAAGGAGTTGGGCAGATAGCGGATTTCATGAGAGTTTTGCAGTAGACATAGCCACCTCTTCCAACAGTGGAGACCACAGTGAAAAAATGATGCAGACTACTGGGAAGAGAAAGCTTGGGAAAATTATTTGGAGAATGACAGATTTGCAAATCGATTCCCACAATCGATCGACATCAATTGCCCACCATCGATTGATTATGTACTTCATCCAGCAAAACGACATCGTCCATCGATCGACATAGCCAGTATCACTTCGATCGATATTAACCTGGACGACTTAAAGGACAAATTTGGAATTTCACCGATTAGGACAACACATGGGTATAAAAGGTTTACAACTCCAGCCACGAAAATTCAAGCCTCTTCACCTTCTACCCAGCAGCCTCCAGCATTCAGAAACTTATCAATGGAGGACTGCAACACCATGAACAATCGATCCAACCATGCAGCTAGACGTGCACCATCGATCGCCACCACCACATCACCATCGATCGACGCCATCAACAGAGCTCAATCTCGATTTCATGAACCTTATTATATCAGGAACGTTTCACTAACACCTGATGAATTTGGAATTTTAAAGGACACAGATGGCTATGCAAGAGCAATGGATGGAAGAGTTATGCACATAACCAGAGAAGACATAGCAGACATCATCCAAGTAGCTAATGGACCAGAAAACCTGTTCACACAGCAACGTGGCCATCCAGACATCCTAGCTCTCGTCCAGGACAACAACCACGTCACCACAAGGGAGGATACAGTTCCTCATACCTTCGGTCAACCCAGGAGTTCACCATCGATCGACATCGTTTCATCACCATCGATCGACGGTGGATATCCCGGATCGATCGATATACCAAGAGTCAGATCGCCCGACAGACGATTGGAGTTTGGACGACGTGCCTTCAATACTGATGAATCCAGGAGATTCAAATGGGAAGCAAAGGATGAATATGGTGTCTACAAAGATGAGTTTGGCTATGCTAGAGGAGTTGATGGTGAAATTATCCATGTTACCAAGGAGAAAATAAGGAGAATTCTGGAGAGAGCATCACTTTTTCACAGAATTCTGGAGAGTACCACGCCTTCCAGAACACACACGCCCTTACCATGCATACAGACCACCACCAGTACCATACAGTAAAGAGGAGATAGATGATATGGTGACTGATGTATGGAGAGCTCAGGCACACCTTGAGGCCAACATGCACACATTGGTGGAAGACACTTTCCAGCCCTTGGATATCAGCTACAAGGATTTCCAGAGTGATATGGCCAAGATAAGAGTGGAGCTTGGAAATATATTAACCATGATTGAGAAGGAAGCTATGCCACCAATATCGACCGACAGAGTACCTGTACCATCGATCGACATCGGCAAGACTACATCCAAGAACCGACCAGAATGTTCACCACTTAAGAGAGATGAATGGGAGATTGCTTATATCAATACACAGATTGGAGACATCTACAACACTCTCAACAACAATGTCAAATGGTTAAGCAAGAGGATCGATCTTCTACAGAAAGAGCTAGCATCAATTCGCAAGAAAGATCAAGCTAAGAATGCTACTTTTCCATCGATCGACACACAATCTTCACCGTCGATCGACACAAGGTTCGCAGCACTGGAAGATAGGATGAAAGCATACGAGAAGAAGCATGAAAATTTCAGTTCACCTATCCTGCGATACCAGGACACACTGTCACTGCAGCTGAACGAGCTACAACAAGACATGAGCATAGTTCAAGATCATTTTGGTCTTCGTGACAGAAATGCAACATCGATCGACAGGCCTAGACCAATATTGATCGACATCGAGCCACCACCAGTGAAGAGAGCATGCACTACAGCATAAGTTGATGAGATCAAACATGAACAGTACGAGGCTATGAATTCTATGGAGGAAAGACTGAACGAAAGAAGTGATGATGACATTGACGACACTCTCAACGAAAGAGTGACCAACCTTTGCAGAGCTACTGGTCTATTGAAGAATGAGATACGCAATATGCAGAGAAATCCTGAGTACCAAGGCCAACGCTCAGAATCGATCGACACAGTTGATATTGTGTCGACCGACAGAACTCCCAGCGAAATGACCGACGCACAAGTTGTAGCATCGATCGATACAGAATCCTTGGCAGCTCAAGATCAACAGATTCAAGACCAGCACGAAAAAGAACAACATGAAGAACTACCTGAGCATTCAAGATTTGATTTCTATCAGCATCAGTTAGACATGGAAAATTTGGACAGAAGGTTGCAAGTCATCAAAGCAGATTTAGCAAAGATATATCCTCGATGGACAAGATCAGATGATGCCACAAGAAGCTTCACTGCTGCTGAGTCCGAAGATGAGGGAAATGTTTGCCCACCAGCAAACAACAACCCCCACTGCACCCCATGAGTCACACACCTACCACAGTCAAGCTAAATGACTATAACAAAGCGCTGAGTGGGAGGCAACCCACTATTAGGTTTTCTTTTATTTTCCTTTATTTTATTATTTTTCATTTTTGCTTTTATTTTTCGGATTTATTTTGCAGTTTTTATTAGATCCGAGTAGAATGATGATTCCGTCGACCGACATTTACCATTCATATCGCTCTACACCACAAGACCATTACTGACGATCGACGTACACCACTACGAATCGATCGACACCTTGTCGATCAGGTTTAATCATTCTAACTTGTTATATTTATTAATTATGATTTATTTTATTTACCTCACTACTGACTGTGTTACACTGGGACAGTGTAATTAAGTCTGGGGGAGTTTACTAATATGTGTTTTTATTTTGGTTTTTATTCAAATTGTTTTTAAAATTATTTTTCGCATAAGTATTAAATAGGAACATTGATATAGATTTATATTTGATTGTCTGACCACTCTTTAGTACCATTTTAGATTACTGATTGCAGATAGTACTAAAGATGCTAAAGTGGATCAACATGTCATCTATATTCACTAGCTAAGATTGTTTAAAGGAACCAAAGCTGACCTCCAACACTAATACTGACTTATTTGCTTGTCTTGGGGCTTGGAAATCACTAGATCGGAATCCTCTTACAAGTCTGAAAGGTAAAAAGTCTGTGTGTTTCTGGTTCCCTGCCTTCTCTCTCTTCAGTGTCTCAAGATCTAAGTTTATGTTATAAAAGATTGAAATGATTTCTTGAGAGGCAGAGGGGTAGGAGTGTCTCCTGCGATCCCAGTATTCTAAATCTCAAGGATGATCACACATTGTGGAAACGAGGGATACGTAAATCACCAAAGACCTCATTATTCGCTACACTTTGTCAAAAATGTATGAGTTACAATGCAAATGTCAATGAGATGGACTAGATGACCTATGTGGCATCGAAACATGTTGAAATTGAAACTAATAAGAGATTCAGAGAAGAGAGATGAGGGGAGAAAGGGATCAGAGAAGACTACCTGTGTGTTCAGATACTTGTTTGAGTTGAATCTATGTGTCCTTTGATCGATACTCCCAAGGTAAAGGCTGCATTTTTATTTTATGTTAAGAAATGAGGTTAGTAGAGGGGAATGTCAGATGAGATTTGCTAAGTTGTTGACTAGATGAGTTTGGTTGCTAAGCTAGGATAAGGCATAATGAACTTCTGTGATTAGGATGTTTAGATATGGATTGCAAACCCATAGAGTGATGACTTCAATATTTTGAATCTTTGAGTTCCTGCTGTTTTCAAACCTTTTCCAAAGACTACTGTTTTTGCTTGAGGACAAGCAAATGAGTAAGTCTGGGGGAGTTGATATACCATGGATTTTACCCGTTTTTAACCATGGTATACTAGTATTTTATTATATATTTAATCTGTTTTCTAGCCTGTTAGGTATGTTTTCAGGTTCAGGAGCATTTCGTGAGAAAGTGATGTTTTTGGAGCATTTTGGAGTACAAGAGATGATACACCCGAGTTGACCATTCAAGACGAGGTCGGAAGTCAACATTGCGATTATAATCGATCGATACTCATCCAGAGTTGTCGATCGATGTAGCTGAGAAGATCTGCGTACTAGAAGATTATAATCGATCGATACACATCCTGTGTTGTCGATCGATATCGAGGACGAAATGGTTTAGCCGACTACTTCACCAAGACTTCACCAAATTACGAGATTTCCCCTGACGAGTTTTTAACCTAATGGAACAACTTAGAGAAAAGCTTTTAACCTGCTAAGTGTTTTTGAAGGTAAGCTTTGAACAACTTAGAGAAAAGCAAGTCTTGAGAGGCAAAGCAGAGAGTGTGAGAGAGAGACTAGAGTTTTATTTCTTTTGAGAGATTCGAGAGATTTCTCATCTCCTTTTGTATTTCTACTTATTTCTATCTATGCAATTCTTTCATCTATCCATTTTCATGAATTGCTTAGATATGTCTGAGTAGTCTACTTGTTAGATCTAGGGTTTAAATAGGTTTGTGGGATTAGCCCCAAACTATAATTGCTAAGTTGTGGTACTCATCAAATGGATTGCACCCTATGCTTGTTCTAGATTAGCTAAATAGAATATAGATCACTAGGATCTTTGATTATCTTGAATTATCCATTTGAGCTAGCTTGTCTCCTGTTGAGAAGAGCGACAGCCCTCCTTGAGACCTAGTGTTCATTATCGGCTCGCGCCTAGGCATATCTAAAAGCCGTCGATCGATATCCCGACAGGTGAATCGATCACCGAGCGAAAGGTGTATCGATCGATATCTCAAAAGGATGTCGATCGACTCTTTTTCTGTGTCAACATACAACAGTTGAGGCCAGAGATCTAGATTATTTAACCAGTGATAGGATATCGATTGAACTCCATTTGTTTTCTATTCTCTATCTATGCAATTCTTTTCCCTATCTTGTATTATGAATTGCTTAGCTATGTCTGAGTAGTCTACTTGTTAGATCTAGGGTTTAAATAGGTTTGGGGGATTAGCCCCAATCTATAATTGCTAAGTTGTGATATTCAGCAAATAGATGGCACCCTAAGCTTGTTCTACAATAGCTAACTAGAGCATAGATCATTAGGATCATTGATATCTTGAATTATCTGTTTGAACTAGTTGTCTCCTTGGAGAAGAGTGATAGTGCTCAAATCACGAGGAGCTAGGGAACCAATTAAATAAAATCTACTAATCAATCCTAGGTGAAGTTGGTTTATATGATGGAAATAAAAATAACAATTCCTAAAATGAGCAAGGTAGTTTCTCTAACTAACAATATGATGGGTTGTTTAAATGTGATAAAGAGTGCTAGACATAGGGCTTTTATTCAGGAATGGAGATTATAATTTCTATAAATGCTTTAACAAGTTGCTTGCATGATACTATAGATCTAAGCCGCTTAACTCTAGTGATGTCTTACTGGTTAAATAATCTAGATCTCTGGCCTCAACTTTCGTATGTTGACACAGAAAAATAGTCGATCGATATCCTTTAGAGATATCGAGGGATACACCTTTCGCTCGGCGATCGATTCACGTGTCGGAATATCGATCGATGGCTTCTAGATATGCCTAGGCGAGAGCCGATAATGAACACTAGATCTCAAGGAGGACGGTTAGCTCTTCTCCAAGGAGGTACTAGTTCAAATAGATAATTCAAGATATCAGAGATCCTAGTGATCTATGCTCTAGTTAGCTACTCTAGAACAAGCTTAAGGCAATCTATTTGATGAATATCACAACTTAGCAATTATAGTTTCGGGCTAATCCCACAAACCTATTTAAACCCTAGATCTAACAAGTAGACTACTCAGACATAGCTAAGAAATTCATAACAATATATAGATGAAAGAATTCATAGATAGATGAAAGTAGAATAACAACTTGAGTTCACAAATCTCTCCAATCTCTCAAAACATGTAAAACTCTAGTCTCTCTCTCACACTCTCTGCTTTGTCTTTCAAGACTTGCTTTTCTTAGACTCTTCAAAGCTTGCCGTCAAAAACACTTAGCAGGAATACTTAAGCATTTCCATTAGGTTAAATACTCGTCAGGGGCAATCTCGTAATATGGTGAAGTCTTGGTGAAGTAGTCGGCTAAACCATTTCGTCCTCGGTTTCGATCGAGAACACTAGATGTGTATTGATCGATTATAATCTTCTAGTACGCGGATCTTCTCAGCTACATCGATCGACAACACTGGATGAGCATCGATCGATTCTTATCTCAATGTTGACTTCTGACTTGGTCTTCAATGGTCAACTCGGGTGTATTATCTCTTGTACTCCAAAATGCTCCAAAACATCACTTTATCACGAAACGCTCATGAACCTGAAAACATACCTAACAGGCTAGAAAACTCATTAGTTATATAATAAAATACTAGTATACCATGGTAGAAAACGGGTGAAATCCATGGTATATCAACTCCCCCAGACTTACTCTATTGCTTGTCCTCAAGCAAAAACCAGTAGTCTTTGGAAAAGGTTTGAAAACAGTAGGGACTCAAAGATTCAAAATATTGAAGTCATCACTCTATGGGTTCGCATTTCATATCTAAACATCCTAATCACAGAAGTTCATTATGCTTTATCCTAGCTTAGCAACCAAATTCATCTGGTCCACAACTTAGGAAATCTTATCTGACATTCTCCTTTACTAACCTCATTTCTTAACATGAAATAAAAGTGCAGGCTTTACCTTGGGAGTATCAATCAAATGACACATGGATTCAACTCAAACAAGTATCTGAACACACAGGTAGTCTTCTCTGATCCCTTTCTCCGCTCATCTCTCTTCTCTGAATCTCTTATTAGTTTCAATTTCAATAGGTTTTGATGCCACAAAGGTAATCTAGTCTATCTCATTGACATTTGCATTTGTAACTCATACATTTTGACAAAGTGTAGCGAATAATGGGGTCTCAGGTAATTTACATATTCCTGATTTCCACAATGTGTGATCATCCTGAGATTTAGAATACTGGGATCGCAGGAGACACTCCTACCCCTCTGCCTCTCAAGAAATCATTTCAATCTTCTATAACATAAAACTTAGATCTTTGAGATGCCGAAGAGAGAGAAGGAAGGGAACCAGAAACACACTGAATTTTTACCTTCCATACTTGTAAGAGGATTCCGATCCAGTGATTACCAAGCCCCAAGACAAGAAAATAAAGTCAGTATTAGTGTTGGAGGTCAGCTTTGGTTCCTTCAAACAATCTTAGCTAGTAGATATAGGTGACATTTGATCCACTTTAGCATCTTTAGTACTATCTGCAATCAGTAAATCTAGAATGGTGCTAAAGAGTGGTTAGATAATCAAGTATATATTTATATCAATGTCCCCTTTTAGTACTTATGCGAAAAATAAGTTTGAAAACATTTTTTTAATAAAAACCAAAAATAAAAACACATATTAGTAAACTCCCCCCAGACTTAAATTACACTGTCTCAGTGTAACACAGGCGGAGTGAAGTGAATAAATAAATCATAAGAACTGAATGTAACAAGATAGAACGACTAAACCTGACCGATATGGTGTCGATCGATACATAAGGATGTATGTCGATCGTTAGTAATGGTCGTGTGGTTTCGAGCGATGTTAATGGATTGTGTCGGTCGACGGAATCATCATTCTACTTGGATCTTTAAAAATCTGCAAAAATAAATGCGAAAAATAAAAGTAAAAATGTAAAAATAACTTTAAAAATAAAATAAAATAAAACCTAATAGTGGGTTGCTTCCCACTCAGCGCTTTGTTATAGTCATTTAGCTTGACTTTGGTGGATGTGTGACTCAGTTGTGGTAAGAGCAGTTGTTTGCTGGTTGGCAAACGTCTCCTTCATCTTTGGACACAGTAGCAGTGAAACTTCTTGTGGCATCATCACTTCTTAGTTGTTTCTCATCTATCTTGAGGACTGTATCTGTGAGGTTCCTAAGAGTTTTTTCAATTGATTCGATGCTGCCAACATTCCTGTAGACGGTTTTGTAGGAGTATTATGATAGTTCCCTCAGTTCATTCTGCAATGCGTCGATCGACGGAACAGTAGCATCGATCGACGGAACAGTAGCATCCCGAGTCTGACATTTCTCGCGAATTGTTGCCAACTCTTTCTGTAGAAGATCAATCCTCTTGCTTAACCATTCGACATTGTTGTTGAGAGGGCTGTAGACGTCTCCAATCTGTGTATTTATGTAAGCAATCTCCCATTCATCTCGTTTAGGTGATGAACATTCTGGTTGGTCCTTGGAAGTAGTCTTGCCGATGTCGATCGATGGTGCAGGTGCTGTGTCGATCGATATTGATGGCGTAGCTTCCTTCTCAAGCATGGTTCTAATGCTCTCAATCTCCACTTTAGAGAGCTTCATAGCTGCTATCCAAAGGCTGGAAAGTATCTTCCACCAATGTGCAAAATTCTTCCTCAAGGTGTGCCTGAGCTCCCCAGGTATCAGTCACCATATCATCTATCTCCTCTCTGCTGTAGAATACTGGTGGTGGTCTGTATGCATGGTAAGGGCGTGTATGTTCTGGAAAGCGTAAGCAACTCCTGTGAAAAAGAGATGCTGTCTCCAGGATTCTTCTTATGTGCTCCTTGGTAACAGAGATGATTTTCCCATCAACTCCCTTAGCATGTCCAAATTCATCTCTGTGGTCACCAAACTCGTCCTTCTCTTCCCATCTGAATCTTCTGGATCCATCGGTATTAAAGGCACGTCGTCCAAACTCAATACGTCTGTCGGTCGATCTGACTCTTGCGTTGTCGATCGATCTGGGTAACTCGCCGTCGATCGATGGTGATGAAACGATATCGATCGATGGTGAACTCCTAGGTTGACCAAAACTTTGAGGAACTGTATTCTCCCTCGTGGTGACGTGGTGGTTGTCTTGGACGTAAGCTAGGATGTCTGGATGGCCACGTTGCTGTGTGAACAGGTTTTCTGGTCCATTGGCAACTTGAAGGATGTCTTCTATGTCTTCTCTTGATATGTGCAGAACTCTGATAGTGCTCAAATTACCCAGTAGAGCTTACTCTCTCAAATAAGAGGTACAACTGTAGTACTTAGGGATCGAATCACGAAGAGCTAGGGAACCAATTAAATAAAATCTACTAATCAATCCTAGGCAAGGTTGGTTTATATGATAGAAATGAAAATAACAATTCCTAAAATGAGCAAGGTAGTTGCTTTAACTAACAATATGATGGGTTGTTTAAATGTGATAAAGAGTGCTAGACATAGGGTTTCTATTCAGGAATGGAGATTATAATCTCTATAAATGCTTTAACAAGTTGCTTGCATGATACTATAGATCTCAGCCGCTTAACATATGTGATGAATCATTGGTTAAAATATCTAGATCTCTGGCCACACCTTTCGCATGATGACACAGAAAAAGAATCGGTCGATATCCTTTTGAGATATCGAGCGATACACCTTTCGCGGTGCCGATCGATTCACCTGTCGGGATATCGATCGACGGCTTCTAGATCTGCCTAGGCGCGAACCGAATATGACCACAAGGTCTCAAGGAGGAACTGTCGTTCTTCTCAACGGGAAACAGGCATCGCTCAAATGGATAATTCAAGATAATCTAAGATCCTAGTGATCTATGTTCTAGTTAGCTACTCTAAAACAAGCATAGGGTACAATCCATTTGATGAGTATCACAACTTAGCAATTATAGTTTGGGGCTAATCCCACAAACCTATTTAAACCCTAGATCGAACAAGTAGACTACTCAGACATAGCTAAGCAATTCATAACAACAGATAGATGAAAGAATTGCATAGATAGAATAAAGTAGAAATTCAAAAGGAGATGAGAAATCTCTTCAATCTCTCTCAAACAAATAAAACTCTAGTCTCTCTCTCACACTCTCTGCTTTGAGGGTTGTTAAAAGCTTCAAGCTTCAAGGTTTCAAAAACTTGCCGTCAAAAATACTTAGGAGTATTTAAGCATTTCCATTAGGTTAAAAACTCGTCAGGGGCAATCTTGTAATTTGGTGAAGTCTTGGTGAAGTAGTCGGCTAAACCATTTCGTCCTCGATATCGATCGACAACACAGGATGTGTATCGATTGATTATAATCTTCTAGTACGCGGATCTTCTCAGCTACATCGATCGACAACTCAAGATGAGTATCGATCGATTATAATCGTAATGTTGACTTCCGACTTAGTCTTGAATGGTCAACTCGTGTGTATCATCTCTTGCACCCCAAAATGCTCCAAAAACATCATTTTCTCACAAAATACTCCTGAACCTGAAAACATATCTAACAGGCTAGAAAACAGATTAAATATATAATAAAATACTAGTATACCATGGTTGAAAACGGGTAAAATCCATGGTATATCAACTCCCCCAGACTTACTCCTTTGCTTGTCCTCAAGCAAAAACAGTAGTCTTTGCAAAAGGTTTGGAAATAGCAGGAACTCAAGGATTCAATATATTGAAGTCATCACTCTATGGGTTTGCAATCCATGTCTAAACATCCTAATCACAGAAGTTCATCATGCCTTATCCTAGCTTAGTAACTAAACTCATCTAGTCAACAACTTAGCAATTCTCATCTGATATTCCCCTCTACTAACCTCATTTCTTAACATAAAATAAAAGTGCAGGCTTTACCTAGGGAGTATCGATCAAAGGACACATGGATTCAACTCAAACAAGTATCTGAACACACAGGTAGTCTTCTCTAATCCCTTTCTCCCCTCTTCTCTCTTCACTGAATCTCTTATTAGTTTCAATTTCAACAGGTTTCGATGCCACATAGGTCATCTAGTCCATCTCATTGACATTTGCATTTTAACTCATACATTTTTGACAAAGTGTAGCGAATAATGGGGTCGCAGGAATCACTCCTACCCCTCGTTTCCACAATGTGTGATCATTCTTGAGATTTAGAATACTGGGGTCGCAGGAGACACTCCTACCCCTCTGCCTCTCAAGAAATCATTTCAATCTTTTATAACATAAACTTAGATCTTTGAGATGCCGAAGAGAGAGAAGGAAGGGAACCAGAAACACACAGACTTTTTACCTTCCAGACTTGTAAGAGGATTCCGATCCGGTGATTTCCAAGCCCCAAGACAAGCAAATAAGTCAATATTAGTGTTGGAGGTCAGCTTTGGTTCCTTCAAACAATCTTAGCTAGTGAATATAGATGGCAAGTTG
Source organism: Raphanus raphanistrum subsp. raphanistrum (assembly GCA_019706035.1). NCBI lineage: Eukaryota > Viridiplantae > Streptophyta > Magnoliopsida > Brassicales > Brassicaceae > Raphanus > Raphanus raphanistrum. The sequence continues at coordinate 37,970,995 of CM033983.1, forward strand.
ATCCACTTTAGCATCTTTAGTACTATCTGCAATCAGTAATCTAGAATGGTGTTAAAGAGTGGCCAGACGATCAAATATAAATCCATATCAATTGTCCTATAATACTTATGCGAAAAATAATTTTGAAAAACAATTTAAATAAAAACCAAAATAAAAACACATATTAGTAAACCCCCCCCCCCAGACTTAAATTACATTGTCCCAGTGTAACACAGCCGGTGACGAGGTAAATAAATAAAACCTAATTAAAATATAACAAGTTAGAATGAATAAACCTGATTGACAAGATGTCGATCGATTCGTAGTGGTATACGTCGATCGTTAGAAATGGTGGTGTGGTGTCGAGCGATATGAATGATGAATGTCGGTCGATGGAATTATCATTCTACTTGGATCTGATAATAAACTGCAAAATAAATCCGAAAAAAATAAAAGCAAAAATGAAAAATAAAAATAAAATAAAGAAAAAGAAAACCTAATAGTGGGTTGCCTCCCACTCAGCGCTTGGTTATAGTCATTTAGATTGATTGTGGTAGGTGAGCGACTCATGGGGTGCAGTGGGGGTTGTTGTTTGCTTGTGGGCAAACACTTCCCTCATCTTTCGACTCAGCAGCAGTGAAGCTTCTTGTGGCATCACCTAATCTTGTCCATCTAGGAGATATCTTTGCTAAATCGTCTTTGATGACTCGCAACCTTCTGACCAAATCTTCTGTGTCTAACTGATGCTGATAGAAGTTAAATCTAGAATGCACAGGTAGATCTGCATGTTGGTCTTTGGCGTGCTGGTCTTGAATCTGGTGATCCTGATCTGCCAAAGATGCGGTATCAATCGATGCTACAATTGGTACGTCGGTCGCTTCGCTGGGATCACTATCGATAGACTCCGTGTCAGCTTTGTCGATCGATTCTGAACATTGGCCTTGGTACTCAAGATTTCCCTGCATACTGCGTATCTCATTCTTCAAGAGACCAGTAGCTCTGCAAAGGTTGGTCACTCTTTCATTGAGAGTCTTCTCAATGTTATCACTTCTTTCTATGAGTCTCTCCTCCATAGAATTCATGGCTATGTACAGCTTATGTTTGATCTCATCAACTTGTGCTGTGGTGCATGCTCTCTTCGCTGGTGGTGGTTCGGTGTCGATCGATGTTGGTCGAGGCCTATCGATCGATGCTTCGTTGTTGTCACGAAGATCAATATAAGCTTTAACGATGCTCATATCTCTTTCTAGTTTGTCCAGCTGTCGTGAAAGTGTATCCAGGTATCGCATGATAGGTGAACTTAAAAGATCATTTCTCTTTGTACGATTTCATCCTATCTTCTAGTTCTGCGAACCTCGTGTCGATCGACGATGAAGAATTTGTGTCGATCGATGGAAAAGTAGCATTCTGAGCTTGGTCATTCTGGCGAATTGTGTCCAACTCTTTCTGTAGAAGATCCATCCTCTTGCTTAACCATTCGACATTGTTGTTGAGAGGGTTGTAGACGTCTCCAATCCGTGTATTGATGTAGGCAACCTCCCATTCATCTTCCTTAGGTGATGAACAGTCTGGTCGGTCCATGGGTGTAGTCTTGCCGATGTCGACCGATGGTATAGGTACTGTGTCGGTCGATACTGGTGGCGTAGCCTCTTTCTTAAGCATGGTCAATATGTTTCCAAGCTCCACTCTTATCTCAGCCATATCATTCTGGAAGTCCTTGTAACTGACATCCAAAGGCTGGAAAGTGTCTTCCACCAATGTGTGCATGTTTGCCTCAAGGTGCGCCTGAGCTCTCCATACATCAGTCACCATATCATCCACCTCCTCTCTACTGTAGGGCATTGGTGCTGGTGTGTATGCATGGTAAGGGCGTGTGTGTATTGGAAGACGCAAACAACCTCTGTGAAAAATGGATGCTGTATCCAAAAGTCTCTTTACTTGCTCCTTGGTAACATGGATGATCGCACCATCAACTCCTCTAGCATAGCCAAACTCGTCTCTGTAGACACCATATTCATCCTTAGCCTCCCACTTGAATATCCTTGATCCATCCGTATTGAAGGCACGTCGTCCAAACTCCAATCGTCTGTCGGGCGATCTGACTCTTGGTCTGTCGATCGATCCGAGATATCCGCCATCGATCGAAGGTGTTGAAACGATGTCGATCGATTATGTTCGTCGAGGTTGACCGAAGTGTTGAGGAACTGTATCCTCCCTTGTGTTGGTGTTATGGTTGTCCTGGACGTGATTTAGGATGTCTGGATGGGTACGTTGCTGTGTGAACAGGTTCTCTGGTCCATTAGCAACTTGGAGGATATCTGCTATGTTTTCTCTGGTTATGTGCAGAATTCTTCCATCCATAGCTCTTGCATAGCCATCTGTGTCCCTGAAAATTCCAAATTCATCAGGAGTTAGTGAAACGTTCCTGATATCGTAAGGTTCATGAGATCTCGGTTGAGCTCTGTTGAAGGTGTCGATCGATGGGTGTTGGTGGTGGCGATCGACGGTGCACGTCTAGCTGCACGGTTGGATCGATTGAACATGTTGTTGCAGTCTTCCATTGATGAATCTCTGAATGCTGGAAGCTGCTGGGTAGAAGGTGAAAAGTTTTGATTTTCGTGGCTTGAGTTGTCAACCTTTTATACCCATGTGTTGTCCTAATCGGTGAAAATCCGATTTTGTCCTTTAATTCGTCTGGGTTAATATCGATCGATATTATACTGGCAATGTCGATCGATGGACGATGTCGTTTTGCTGGATGAAGTAGATAATCGATCGATGGTGGGCGGTTGATGTCGATCGATTGTGGGAATCGAATTGCAAATCTGTCATTCTCCAAGTAATTTTCCCAAGCTCTCTCTTTCCAATGGTATGCATCATGTTCTTCACTGTGGTCTCCACTGCGGGAAGAGGTGGCTATGTCTACTGCAAAACTCTCATGAAATCCGCTATCTGCCCAACTCCTTACTGAGTAATCATCTTCCTTTCGGTTGGGTGGGATGGCGAAATTCGGGTAGCAATGATCTGGTAGATCGAGTTTATCATCTGGTGGGTCTCTATCGATCGATGCTCCATAGTTGTTGTCGATCTCCTCTGACTTGTAAGTGTCGATTGATGACGTTAAAGTACTGTCGATCGATCCCGAGTACTCTGTCTCGTACTCGACTTCACAATGACAAACTGCGATGATACCAGTATCATCTTCCTTTACCACTGATTTGGCTGGTGGTTTGCCAAGTTTGACAAGGTCGTAGTGGATCTCTGGATCTATCATAGTCAAGCACATCCTGTTGGTGTTCATGTCACATATGGCTCCTATTGTAGCCATAAATGCTCTTCCAAGTAAGAGGGAAGAGTTCCAATTTAGCTTGATGTCTAGGATATGAAAATCCACAGGGACGATAGCATCACCAATATGTACCTCCAGGTCTTTGATGAAGCCTCCAGAGTTTCTCTGAGAGTAATCCACGAAAGTAAAGATCTCTGGTGAAGGCTCTACTTGCAGGCCCAGATGGTCTGCCATGACCTTTGGTAAGATGCTGACTGATGAAGCAGTGTCACATAGTGCATGAGGAAATTCAACACCTTGTATCACACAGGGAATTACAAACTTCTCAGGATCACTCTTCTTTGGCAAAGTAATCCTTTTCCTCATATCTTCTCTGACATTGTCAAACCTTCTCCTAATGTCAGTTTCAGTCTCCCTTGTTTCTCTGAAGAACATCCATAATCTCTTTGTGAAATAAACCTTCTCAAAAGGTTTCTCTGGTGGGATTCCGATAACTCTCTTAGTGAAACCATCAATCTCCTTTTCATTAGCTTCCCTCTTAAGGTTCTTAGGAATCTTCTCCTTCCTCCTCCTTAACCTTCTTCCTTCAGTTCCCTCTGATGTAGGTGTTGTGTCTGAAGGGTTATCAGTGATTCCGGTAGGGTTAGCTTGTGATTTCGGTGTGGGTCTGAGTGCATTGATTCGGTTGCTGTCTATCGATGGTAGTTGCACTCGGTATGTGAGAGGTGCGTGTCGATCGATAGGTGGAGAATAGGGTCGATCGATACGGTTCTCTTCTTTGTGTCGATCGATGAGTGGCTCTTCTCGTCGGTCGATATCTTCGTAGGTGTGGGTGGGTGGGTATGGATGAGAAGCCGTGAATTCAGCATGTGTCAATATCCTAACCGCGTTGCAGTTTGCAAGCGTATCCGGAAAAGACATCGTCGATGTCGATCGATGTGGACTAATTGGTGTCGATCGACACCATTGTGATCCACCGAGACTTAGCGAACTTTCCACTTCAAAGTCTCCTTCTTGTAGCTTCTCCTGTTTCACCACTTTCCAGAAATCATCATCTACGATACCATTGACGTGGTGTTTCCTATTTCCTTCCCCTACTTCCTTAGAAGTTTCAATCCTCCTGATAGAGTCTTCAGTCTGGACAATCTGTGTCTCAAGTATCTTAACTTGAGTGCAGATGGTGTCTATCCTCGTGGTCAGATTGTTGAAGACAGAATCAATCTTCCCATTGAAGTCTACTGTAAGCTTCTGCTGACCTTCCAGGACTCTATCAATCATGGCATCAAACTTACTCTCCTGGGTGGGTGGCGGTGGGTTTTGGTAAGCTGAGTTGCCGTAGTTCCTTGTGTTGGTGAAGGGTTTCTGATACTAGGAACTCTGGTTGTAGTTACTCTTCTGACCATTGCCAAAAAAGTTTCTGTTTCCACTATGGTTTCCATATCTCTGAAATCCAGTACCTCCAATGTAGTTCACATCTTCCTCTGTATCATCCTCTCTAGCCTCTTCTTCTTCAGCTGAGCAGACTGGCTGCCTCAGAAATGCATGTAAAACATCTATCTTGGCTCTGACTTCATTCATCTGGTCTTCTCCGATGGCTGCAACCGATTTCTTCTTGTCTGAGTCAGTGTTCTTGGTGCTGCTGCTGTTGGCTAGGTTCTCAATAAGTCTCACAGCCTCTATTGGATTCCTAGTGTTGAAGTTCCACTCACTAGCAGTATCAAGAGCCATCTGATACCTTAAGGCGATACCTCTGTAGAAAGTGCTTAACAGCTGCACTTCATTGAATCCATGGTGTGGACAGTCTCGCTGGAAGAACTTGAATCTGATCCACGTGTCTTTAAAAGTCTCACTAGGCTTTTGCGTGAAAGTGGCAATTTTGCTTCAAGTCTTCAGCGCGTGCCTCATCAAAGAAATTACGCAGGAAGGCGTTTTTGATGTCGGCCCAGGATGTCAGTGATCCTGTAGGTAGCTGCTTGAGCCAGTGCGAAGCTTCTCCAATAAGTGAGTATTTGAAGAGCTTGCAGAGTAGGTAGTCCTCGGGGACTCCATCCATACGAATAGCAGCGATAAGATCCTCGAACCTCTCCAGATGGTCCATAGGATGCTCGTGTGATTGCCCAGAATAAGGTATCTGAGACACGAGAGAGTAGTACTGAGGCTTGAGCTCGAAGTTCGGCTTCTGAATCTCTGGAAGTCGAATAGCTGATCTGTTGGTATAGTACTCGTCTGGACGGTTATAGTCTGCCAACGATCGTGTTTGAGCTTCTCCTGTAGCCTCAGCTTCAGGTTCAGGGATTATGTTTCCTTGTGCATCTAGCTTCTGACCTGTTGCATTACGCAGATGACCATCTTGGTCATACAGGTTTCCATTCTCGCCCTGCGTGAGAATAACAATCGCGACCATGCTTCGCGGAGTAGTGTCGATCGATATACGGTTAGAAGTATCGAACGATGCGGATCGGCGAACGGTATCGGTCGACGGTGTTGTCTGAGTGTCGGTCGACTGTTGAACGTGAGTATCAGTCGACGGTGTAATGTTTCTGTCGATCGATGCGGAGCGTAGGTCTTTGCGGATTGAACGTTCCAAGTGCGCAGGATCCTCTGAGAATAAAAGTTGATTTCTCTTGTTGCTTCTGGTATTGTTGGGCATGTACCTGAAAAGACAAGAAAAAAAAATTTAAATAAGAAAGGGGTAAAAGAAAAACCTAAGATTAATTAGATTAAATCTAGTGGCGATCAAAGCTCACCGGCAACGGCGCCAAATTTGATAGTGCTTAAATTACCCAGTAGAGCTTACTCTCTCAAATAAGAGGTACAGCTGTAGTACTTAAGGATCGAATCACGAGGAGCTAGTGAACCAATTAAATAAAATCTACTAATCAATCCTAGGCAAGGTTGGTTTATATGATAGAAATGAAAATAACAATTCCTAAAATGAGCAAGGTAGTTGCTCTAACTAACAATATGATGGGTTGTTTAAATGTGATAAAGAGTGCTAGACATAGGGTTTCTATTCAGGAATGGAGATTATAATCTCTATAAATGCTTTAACAAGTTGTTTGCATGATACTATAGATCTCAGCCGCTTAACATATGTGAAGAATCACTGGTTAAAATATCTAGATCTCTGGCCACACCTTTCGCATGATGACACAGAAAAAGAGTCGGTCGATATCCTTTTGAGATATCGAGTGATACACCTTTCACGGCGCCGATCGATTCACCTGTCGGGATATCGATCGACGGCTTCTAGATCTGCCTAGGTGCGAACCGAATATGACCACAAGGTCTCAAGGAGGAACTGTCGTTCTTCTCAACGGGAAACAGGCATCGCTCAAATGGATAATTCAAGATAATCTAAGATCCTAGTGATCTATGTTCTAGTTAGCTACTCTAAAACAAGCATAGGGTACAATCCATTTAATGAGTATCACAAATTAGCAATTATAGTTTGGGGCTAATCCCACAAACCTATTTAAACCCTAGATCTAACAAGTAGACTACTCAGACATAGCTAAGCAATTCATAACAATAGATAGATGAAAGAATTGCATAGATAGAATAAAGTAGAAATACAAAAGGAGATGAGAAATCTCTCCAATCTCTCTCAAACAAATAAAACTCTATTCTCTCTCTCACACTCTCTACTTTGAGGGTTGTTAAAAGCTTCAAGCTTCAAGGTTTCAAAAACTTGCCGTCAAAAATACTTAGCAGGAGTATTTAAGCATTTCCATTAGGTTAAAAACTCGTCAGGGGTAATCTTGTAATTTGGTGAAGTCTTGGTGAAGTAGTCGGCTAAACCATTTCGTCCTCGATATCGATCGACAACACTAAATGTGTATCGATCGATTATAATCTTCTAGTACGCGGATCTTCTCAGCTACATCGATCGACAACTCAAGATGAGTATCGATCGATTATAATCGCAATGTTGACTTCCGACTTAGTCTTGAATGGTCAACTCGTGTGTATTATCTCTTGTACTCCAAAATGCTCCAAAACATCACTTTCTCACAAAATGCTCCTGAACCTGAAAACATACCTAACAGGCTAGAAAACAGATTAAATATATAATAAAATACTAGTATACCATGGTTAAAAACGGGTAAAATCCATGGTATATCAAACTCTTCCATCCATGGCTCTTGCAAAGCCATCTCTGTCCCTGAAAATACCAAATTCATCAGGTGTTTGTGAAACATTCCTGATATCATAGGAATCATGAAATCGAGATTGAGCTCTGGTAAAGGAATCGATTGATGGTGCAGTGGTGATGGCGATCGATGATGATCGTCTAGCTGCATGGTTGGATCGATCGTTCTTGATGTTGCAGGTCTCCGTGGTGATGTTGCTAGTTGCTGGAAGCTGCTGGGTATGAGTTGTTGAAGTTTGAAATTTCGTGGCTGATGTTGACAACTTTATATACCCATCTGTTGCCCTAATTTGTGAAATTCTGATTTTGTCATTTATGTCGTCTGAGTCAAATCGATCGATGTGATGCTGGCGATGTCGATCGATGGACGATGTCGTTTTGCTGGGTGAAGTAGATAATCGATCGATGGTGGACGGTGGATGTCGATCGATTTTGGAAAACGATTTGCAAATCTATCATTCTCCATGTAGTTTTCCCAAGCTCTTTCTTCCCAATAATCTTCACCAAATTCTTCAATGTGGTTTCCACTGTGGGAAGATCTGACTGTATCTACTGCAAAACTTTCATGAAATCCGCTATCTGCCCAACTTCTTACTAAGTGATCATCTTCTTTGATGTTGGGATGGATGGCGAAATTTGGATAGCAATGATCTGGTAAATCGAGTTCATCATCTGGTGTGCCTCTGTCGATCGATAATCCATGGTTGGTGTTGATCTCTTCTGACTTGTTGGTGTCAATCGATGATGTAGTGAGGTTGTCGATCGATCCCGAGTACTCTGTTTCATACTCTACTTCACAATGACAAACTGCAATGATACCAATATCATTTTCTTTTTCCATGGTTTTGGCTGGTGGTTTGCCAAGTTTGACAGGGTCATAGTGAATATCTGGATCTATCATAGTGAAGCACATCCTATTGTTGTTCATGTCACATACAGCTCCTACTGTAGCCAGAAATGTTCTTCCAAGTAAGAGGGAAGAGTTCCAATTTAACTTGAAATCTAGGACATGAAAATCCACAGGGACAATTACATTGCCAATCTGCACTTCCAGGTCTCTGATCAAGCCTCCAGAATTTTTCTGAGTGTAGTCCACAAATGTGAATCTAATCAATTAATCAATACTAGGTGAAGTTGGTTTTAATGATGAAAATATAAATAACAATTCCTAAAATGAGCAAGGTAGTTGCTCTAACTAACAATATGATGGGTATTTCAATGAAATGAAGAGTGCTAGACTTAGGGCTTTTATTCAGGAATGGAGATTATAATATCTATAAATGCCTAACAAGTTGCTTGCATGATACTATAGAACTCAGTCGCTTAACTCTCAGTGATTTCTCACTGGTTAAATAATCTAGATCTCTGGCCTCAACTGTCGTATGTTGACACAAAAAAAGAGTCGATCGATATCCTTTAGAGATATCGAGCGATACACCTTTCACTCGGCGATCGATTCACCTCTCGGGATATCGATCGACCGCTTCTAGATATGCCTAGGCGCGAGATGATAATGAACACTAGATCTCAAGGAGGACGGTTAGCTCTTCTCCAAGGAGATACTAGTTCAAATAGATAATTCAAGATATCAGAGATCCTAGTGATCTATGCTCTAGTTAGCTACTCTAGAACAAGCTTAAGGTGCAATCTATTTGATGAATATCACAACTTAGCAATTATAGTTTGGGGCTATTCCCAAAAACCTATTTAAACCCTAGATCTAACAAGTAGACTACTCAGACATAGCTAAGCAATTCATAACAATAGATAGATGAAAGAATTGCATAGATAGATGAAAGTAGAATAACAAATTGAGTTCACAAATCTCTCCAATCTCTTAAAACATGTAAAACTCTAGTCTCTCTCTCACACTCTCTGCTTTGTCTTTCAAGACTTGCTTTTCTTAGACTCTTCAAAGCTTGCCGTCAAAAACACTTAGCAGGAATACTTAAGCATTTCCATTAGGTTAAATACTCGTCAGGGGCAATTTCGTAATTTGGTGAAGTCTTGGTGAAGTAGTCGGCTAAACCATTTCGTCCTCGATTTTGATCGACAACACTAGATGTGTATTGATCAATTATAATCTTCTAGTACGAGGATCTTGTCTGCTACATCGATCAACAACACTGGATGAGCATCGATCGATTCTTATCTCAATGTTGACTTCTGACTTGGTCTTGAATGGTCAACTCGGGTGTATTATCTCTTGTACTCCAAAATGCTCCAAAAACATCACTTTATCACGAAACGCTCATGAACCTGAAAACATACCTAACAGGCTAGAAAACTCATTAATTATATAATAAAATACTAGTATACCATGGTAGAAAATGGGTGAAATCCATGGTATATCAACTCCCCCAGACTTACTCCTTTGCTTGTCCTCAAGCAAAAACAGTAGTCTTTGGAAAAGATTTGAAAATAGTAGGAACTCAAAAAATTCAAAATATTGAAGTCATCACTCTATGGGTTTGCAATTCATATCTAAACATCCTAATCATAGAAATTCATTATGTCTTATCCTAGCTTAGCAACCAAATTCATCTAGTCAACCACTTAGCAAATCTTATCTGACATTCTCCTCTACTAACCTCATTTCTTATCATAAAATAAAAGTGCAGGCTTTACTTTGGGAGTATCGATCACAGGACACATGGATTCAACTCAAACAAGTATCTGAACACACAGGTAGTCTTCTCTGATCCCTTTCTCCCCTCATCTCTCTTCTCTGAATCTCTCATTAGTTTCAATTTCAATAGGTTTTGATGCCACAAAGGTCATCTAGTCTATCTCATTGACATTTGCATTTGTAACTCATACATTTTTGAAAAAGTGTAGCGAATAATGGGGTCTCTGGTAATTTACCTATCCCTCGTTTCCACAATGTATGATCATCGTTGAGATTTAGAATACTGGGGTCGCAGGAGACACTCCTACCCCTCTGCCTCTCAAGAAAACATTTCAATCTTTTATAACATAAACTTAGATCTTTGAGATGCCGAAGAGAGAGAAGGAAGGGAACCAGAAACACACAGACTTTTTACCTTCCAGACTTGTAAGAGGATTCCGATCCAGTGATTTCCAAGCCCTAAGACAAGCAAATAAAGTCAGTATTAGTGTTGGAGGTCAGCTTTGGTTCCTTCAAACAATCTCAGCTAGTGTATATAGGTGACATGTTAAACCTAAAATGGTGCTAAAGAGTGGTCAGACAATCAAATATAAACCTATATCAATGTTCCTGTTTAATACTTATGTGAAAAATAATTTTGAAAAACATTTTAAATAAAAACCAAAATAAAAACACATATTAGTAAACTCCCCCCCCCAGACTTAAATTACACTGTCCCAGTGTAACACAGCCGGTGTGAGGTAAATAAATAATTCATAAAAACTAAATAAAACAAGATAGAAAGACTAAACCTGACCGACATTGTGTCGATCGATGCGTAGGGGTGTACGTTGATCGTTAGTGATGGTCGTGTGGTGTCGAGCGATGTAAATGGTACGTGTCGGTCGATGGAATCATCATTCTATTGGATCTTTGAAAAATGCAAAAATAAATCCAAAAATTAAAAGTAAAAATGTAAAAATAACTTAAAAAGAAAATAAAACCTAATAGTGGGTTGCCTCCAACTCAGCGCTTTGTTATAGTCATGTAGCTTGACTGTGGTGGGTGTGTGACTCATGGGGTGCAGAAACTGCTGCTTATTGGACAACAAGCATCAATTTCGTGTCTCTTACTAGCAGACCATGTGGCAATGAAGCTTCTTGTGGCATCATCACCTCTTAGCTGTTTCGAATCTATCTTGAGGCCTGTATCTGTGAGCTTCCTTAGAGAATTCTCAAAATATTCAATGTTGCCAACCTTCCTGTCCATGGTGCTATAGGTATATTCTGACAATTACCTCAGCTCATTTTGTATTGCATCGATCTTGTCATGAATCAGCTGATCTCGGTCTGCCAAGGACTCGGTGTCGATCGATGCTACTAGATGTGCGCCGGTTGTTTTGCTGGTTGTTCTGTCGGTCGATCCAGTGTCAACTGTGTCGATTGATTCTGATGGTTGTCCTTGGTACTGCAGAGCACGTATATCGCTCTTCATTTGGCGAGTAGTTCTGCATAGGCTGTTCACTCGTTCATTGACAGTAGCGTTAATGTCATCACAGTTCCCATTGAGTCTCCTCTCCATAGCATTCATAGCTTCGTATAGCTCATGTTTGATCCGATCAACTTCTGCTGCTGTGCATGCTCTCTTCGCTGGTGGTGGTTCGATGTTGATTGATATAGGTCTAGGCCTGTCAATCGATGTCGCGTCTATGTCACTAAGACCAGTATTGATAGAACCTAAATATGGATCACTCTACCGGTACGGATGATATGAACTCAGATCCGAGTGGATTGAGAACTGGTGGATCGAAGGGTGACACTAAGGGTTGCGGAAGCCCGAAGATACTACCAGAGATCGAAGGTTGCCGGATGTGACGCACCGGTCCCACACAACAAACGTGTTTCAATCGGAGATAACCTCACCAAGTAAACTATGAATGTTCTAAGACAAAGAACAATGAGAGAAAACTCAAAAAGAGATAAAGAAAATCGATTGTGGTCTTTATTCATGGGATCCTCACATATTTATAAGGTTTGTGAGTCAAAGATACATAAAGAAATATGTGGGGAAAGACACATTGAAAATAGAAATGTTAAATACAAGACATAGAAATTATAAAATTGACCAAGACCAGTCAAAGTTCGGAAATTGATGAAGACTTGGCAAGGTTCATTGACTGTCCAGGTTTGTGATGCGTCCAGGTTCATGCTGTGATTGTAAGGAGCAGGACATTCGTAAGGCTGCCTGCAACGTTGATCATCGATGATCCATGAACGGATGAAGAGATAGCTCGACCCAAATCTTCAGACAGCCTAAGTATCATCCCTTTGGAGAAGTTGGACGCATCGATCATCATGAAATCATCAAAGTGGCCGGAAAGGTCGTGATCAGCCTGATCCGGACGTGCTGTACGTCCCAAACGGGCCAGGAAAGACAGGCTAGGTCCGAAATCTGATTCATCTCGATGATCATGGGTTCTGGCTTAACTGTTGGCTCTAGAATGACTAATGGGTCGGGGAAGGACGCATGTGGGTCAGCTGATTCGGTCATCAGGTCGTGGATCCATCCTTAGGTCGCGTCCGGGTGCACGCGGGTCGATCCGGTACACGGCTCTGTCAGTTGATCTGGTACGGCTGAATGGATGAACCTCAGTTGGACTGATCTGATCGTCCTGAGTCTGCTCCAAGTCCTGGTCCGGGTCCTGGGTTCCATCATTCCCTCCCTCTTCAAAAGGATTTGACCACAAATCCGGATCATCTGCACAAAAAGGAGATAAATCAGAAACATTAAAACTTGAAGAGATATCATACTTACCTTGAAGATCAAGATGGTAAGCATTGTCATGGAGTTTCTTGAGAATCTGGAATGGACCATCAACCCGGGGCATGAGTTTGGACTTCCTTTGTTCCGGGAATCGTTCCTTCCTCAAATGGACCCAAACAAGATCACCTTCCTGGAAGATCACTTCTTTTCTCTTCTTGTCTGCAAGGCGTTTGTAGCCCTTGGTCTTGGCTTCATTGTTGGCCCGGACTTGTTCATGCAGTTTCTTGATCGTGTCCACTTTCCTCTTGCCATCTGTACTAACTCGTTCACTCAAAGGCAAAGATAAAAGATCAAGTGGAGACAAAGGATTAAATCCATAAACAACCTCAAAAGGAGAAAACTTAGTAGCTGAATGCAATGCATAATTGTAAGCAAACTCAACATGAGGCAAACATTCTTCCCAAGTCTTAAGATTCTTTTTAACCAAAAATCTAAGCAAAGCAGACAAGGTTCGGTTAACTACTTCAGTTTGCCCATCAGTTTGCGGATGACAAGTTGTAGAGAACATCAATCTAGTACCTAGCTTAGACCACAAGGTCTTCCAAAAATAGCTAAGGAACTTAACATCACGATCAGAGACAATGGTCTTAGGCATTCCATGCAATCTAACAACTTCCTTAAAAAATAAATCTGCAACTTGCATAGCATCATCAGTTTTGTGACATGGAATGAAATGAGCCATTTTCGAGAACCTATCAACAACCACAAAGATATAATCTCGTCCAGCTTTGGACCTAGGCAAACCAAGCACAAAATCCATAGAAATGTCTACCCAAGGATGAGAGGGAATGGGTAGAGCTGAGTACAAACCGTGGTTTGATGCTTTAGGCTTAGACTTCTTGCACACCACACATCGGCTACAGATCCTCTCAACATCTTTCATCAAGCTCGGCCAATAGAAGTGGCCATGAACAGCCTTGTAAGTTTTCTTGACACCAAAGTGTCCCATAAGTCCTCCTCCATGAGCTTCCCTGAGAAACAACTCCCTCAAAGAACATTGGGGCACACACAAACGGTTATCAAAGAATAAGAAACCAGAACTTTGAAAGTATTTCCCATAAGCAACCTTGGTGCATTTTCGAAAAATCTCTTTAAAATCCTGATCAGAGGCATAAAGATCTTTGATATATTCAAAGCCAAGCAATTTGGTTTCAAGGGCTGAGAGAAGAGTATTCGAGACAATGCATCGGCCACAACATTCTCCTTACCTTGTTTGTACTTGATCACATAAGGGAATGTCTTAATGAACTCCATCCAACGAGCATGCCTCTTGTTGAGCTTCTGCTGACCCTTAAGATGTCTTAGAGACTGATGGTCAGTGTGGATGATGAACTCCTTAGGCCAAAGATAGTGCTGCCACGTTTGAAGGGCTCTCACCAAGGCATAGAGTTCCTGGTTGTATGTGGGGTAGTTGAGCATGGCACCTCCAAGCTTCTCACTGAAATAAGCCACTGGTTTTCCTTCCTGCATCAACACAGCACCAATACCAACACCAGAAGCATCACATTCGATCTCAAAAGCTTTAGAAAAATCTGGAAGTATAAGTAGAGGGGCATTAGTCAACTTCCCTTTAAGGATTTCGAATGCTTCTTCCTGAGCTGGTCCCCATTTGAACCCCACGTTCTTCTTGATCACTTCAGTGAGAGGAGCGGCCAAGGTACTGAAGTTTTGAACAAATCGCCTATAGAAGCCGGCAAGGCCATGGAAACTTCTCACTTCACCAATGGTGGTCGGAATTGGCCAATCTCGGATTGCTTGGACCTTCTGCTCGTCCACTCTCAAGCCATCTGCACCTACAAAAAAACCTAGAAAGACCACATGATCTGTGCCAAAAGAACATTTTCCAAGGTTAGCAAACAAATGTTCCTTTCTAAGGACTTCAAGAACAGATTTCAGTTGCTGTTTGTGCTCATCAAGGCTTTTGCTGTAAATAAGAATGTCATCAAAGTAAACCACAACAAAATGACCAATAAAAGACCTCAAGACATGATTCATTAGACCCATGAAAGTCCTAGGTGCATTTGTGAGACCAAAGGGCATGACAAGCCACTCATACAAACCTAGTTTTGTTTTAAAGGCCGTTTTCCATTCATCACCTTCTTTCATCCTAATCTGATGATAGCCACTTTTCAAATATATCTTAGAAAAGTACTTAGAACCATAGAGTTCATCAAGCATATCATCAAGACGAGGGATAGGATGTCGATACTTTACCGTGATGTTGTTTATAGCCCAGCAGTCCACACACATCCTCCAGGAGCCATCCTTCTTTGGTACAAGTAGAACAGGCACGGCACATGGACTGAGACTCTCTCTGATGTATCCCTTCTCAAGCAAGTCGTTGATCTGTTTCTCCAGCTCCTTGGTCTCGACCGGATTGGTGCGGTACGCTGGTCGGTTCGGTAGAGAGGCGCCCGGGACGAGATCGATCTGATGCTTAATGCGTCTCACTGGTGGCAATCCTTTGGGATTTTCTTCTGGAAATACATCAGAATAATCCTGCAAGATACCTAAAAGCTCACTCGGAATCTCCGGTGCAAGGTCAGAAGAAGATGAGGCCAAAAGAGACTCTTTATAAACAAGTAAGAGAAATGGCTTTTGATAGCAAAGAGACTTCCTTACCTGACTTTCTTTGACAAAGAATTTGGAGTTTCTGGTACTGGTCTCAGGTTTATCAGCCTTAGAGTCTTGGTCTCGGTTCTTCTTAAGTTGGACCTGGTCTTGATGGACTTCCGAAGGCGACAAAGGCACCAAGGTTATCTTCTTTCCCTTGTGATCAAATGAGTGCCTGTTTGTGAAGCCATCATGCACTGCCTTCATCTCAAATTGCCAAGGCCGGCCAAAGAGAACATGGCAAGCATCCATGGGAAGTATATTGCAGACAACCTCATCCTCATATCGGCCAATGGAGAGTGGAACTGTGACTTGCTCCTTCACATACTGTTCTCCAGCCTCATTGAGCCACTCCAACCTGAAAGGACGAGAAAGAGGCCGAGTAACAAGACCAAGTTTCTTTACAAGAGTGTCACTGGCCACATTAGTGCAACTGCCTCCATCAATAATCAAAGAACAAACTTTATCAGAAATGAGACATCTAGAGTGAAAGAGATTCTCCCTTTGTTCTTTTTCATTGGATTTCGGTTGGACACTCAAGGCACGCCTAGTAACCAGTAGTGAACCATGGCTTGGCTCATCAAGAACATCCTCATCAAAGATCGGATCAGAGCTCTCCACAAAGGTCGAGCAAAACTCATCGATCACGCCATCGGCCTCCTCATCAAAGATATGATCAAAGGTGTCGTCCAAAGTCTTTCTAGTAACAAGAAGGGGGCCATGAACTGGGGAAGTCAAGTGCTTCTTCCTCATCATCAGTATTATACACTGGTCCGAGATCCTCCTTGTCTTCTTCAGATTCGACTTCTCCATTCTCCAAGAGCACCATCACCTTTTGGTTTGGACATCGGTTGGCATAGTGGCCAAGGCCATGACACCTAAAGCATTGGATGTCTCTGGTTCGTTTGGGAGCCTCTTCTTTCTTTTCTCTATCAACACGAGCAGGGACATTAGTCTTAAAAGCTGTATTTGTTGTGGAAGAAGACTTACCCTTGTCTTGATAGTTTGGCTTGGAAGCAAAGGTCGGTTTTGAAGAAAAGGTCGGCTTAGAGAGACCCTTTCTCTTGACTTGTTGTTCAATCAGCACGGCCTTGTGTAGCATCTGCTCCATGCTGTCATAGTCTTCCACCTCCATGCGGTCTTGTATGTCCCGGTTGAGCCCGGTGAGAAATCTAGCCATGGTGGTGTCTAAGGGCTCATCTACATCAGCTTTGATCATCAAGGTCTCCATCTCCTGGTGATAGTCCTCAACTGACTTAGAATCTTGAAGCAAACGCCTGAGTTTATGGTGTAGATCTCTATGGTAATGGTCGGGAACAAAGCGTATCCGCATCAGCATGGAAAGCTCAACCCATGTATCAACTGGCGCCTCACCTGATCTCCTCCTGCTAGTCACAACTCGATCATACCAGTTAATACCATAGCCAGTAAACTCAGCAGCAGCAAGTCTAACCTTTTTAATTTCAGAAAAGTTATGACAATCAAAAACAAGTTCAATCTTTCTTTCCCATTCAAGAAAAGCATCTGGGTCATTCTTGCCATCAAAACTTGGAATTTTCAATTTCAAACCACCTAATCCATCATTAGTTCTTTTATTTCTACCAAATGGATTGACATCACCTTGGTTTTGTTGTCTAGGAGCTCTCCTTGGTCGTTTGATGGACTGATCATCATCAAAGGACTCATCTCGGATCTCAAGGTCGGACCGGCTGTGTCTCCTTGGGCGGTCACACCTGGTTCTGGTTCGGGACTGAGCTGGTCGGCCCTGATGTTCATCCAGCCTAAGATGGATCGCCTCCAAACCTGTATTCAACAAGTTAGACATAGAATCATTGAGAGCACGCATTTGCAAGTTAGATAATCCGGCATGTGAGTTTCCGGGTCGGTTTCTTTCTTCTTCACTGCCCATGGTTTCCTGAAAACTTAAACAAGGCAAAGTTAGTGTAAAAGCCTCACACTCTCAGGTGTTTATCCTCACCCACACACGTGTTTCACTCAAATTTTAGGTAATCACACAAGAGAGTTCCTCCCAAAGTTCTAAAAGAGCAAACTAGATCACCCAATGAGAAAATCCAAGTGAACCACAAATGATCAAGAGAGAAAGATAAGAGATTTTAAAGGGGAACCCGCCTTAACCACCTCAAAGGCCGGATTTCTCTTCGGCCAGCAGGCTTACTCTTCCACCACCACACCACAAACAACAAACTTTGAAACTTTTTTTTTTTATAATCTTTTCTTTTTTTTTTTTTAGTGCATAAACTTAGATCTTTTTTTTTTTATGGGGGTAATGAGGGGCCCGGGTTCAAGATAGATACATGAAAAAGTGTTTAGAAGAAATGGAGAGATGAGAAAGATGGATAGAAATAGAGTTACCGGAAGAGTGGCTCTGATACGACTTGATAGAACCTAAATACGGATCACTCTACCGGTACGGATGATATGAACTCAGATCTGAGTGGATTGAGAACTGGTGGATCGAAGGGTGACACTAAGGGTTGCGGAAGCCCGAATATACTACCAGAGATCGAAGGTTGCCGGATGTGATGCACCGGTCCAACACAACGAAGGTGTTTCACTCGGAGATAACCTCACCAAGTAAACTATGAATGTTCTAAGACAAAGAACAATGAGAGAAAACTCAAAAAGAGATAAAGAAAATCGATTGTGGTCTTTCTTCATGGGATCCTCACATATTTATAAGGTTTGTGAGTCAAAGATACATAAAGAAATATGTGGGAAAAGACAACATTGAAAATAGAAATATTGAAAACAAGACATAGAAAATATAAAATTGACCAAGACTAGTCAAAGTTCGGAAATTGATGAAGACTTGGCAAGGTTCATTGACTGTCCAGGTTCGTGATGCGTCCAGGTTCATGCTGTGATGATCAGGTTATCCGCGGTAAGGAGCAGAACGTTCGTAAGGCTGCCCGCAACGTTGATCGTCGATGATCCATGAACGGATGAAGAGATAGCTCGACCCAAATCTTCAGAGAGCCTAAATATCATCCCTTTGGAGAAGTTGGATGCATCGATCATCATGAAATCATCAAAGTGGTCGAAAAGGTCGTGATCAGCCTGATTCGGACGAGCTGTACGTCCCAAACGGGCCAGGAAAGACAGGCTAGGTCCGAAATCTGATTCATCTCGATGATCATGGGTTGTGGCTTGACTGTTGGCTCTAGAATGACGAATGGGTCATGGAAGAACGCCTGTGGGTCGGCTGATTTGGTCATCAGGTCGTGGATCCATCCTTAGGTCGCGTCCGGGTGCACGCGGGTCGATCCGGTACACGGCTCTGTCCGTTGATCTGGTACGGCTGAATGGCTGAACCTCAGTTGGACTGATCTGATCGTCCTGAGTCTGCTCCAAGTCCTGGTCCAGGTCCTGGGTTCCATCAAGTATGATCTTGAACTATGCCCATGTCTTGTTGCAACTCGTTCAGCTGTTGTGACAGTGTATCCAGGTATCACATGATAGGTGAACTGAAGTGATCATGCTTTTCCTCGTATGTTTTCATCATATCCTCCATTGCTGCGAACCTTGTGTCGATCGATGGTGAAGACTGTGTGTCGATCGACGGGAAAGTAGCATTCTGAGTCTGATCTTTCTTGTGAATTGACTCCAATTATTTTTGTAGAAGATCGATCCTCTTGCTTAACCATTCGACATTGTTGTTGAGAGGGCTGTAGACGTCTCCAATCAGTGTATTGATGTAAGCAACCTCCCATTCATCTCTTTTAGGTGATGAACATTCTTGTTGGTCTTTGGATGTACTCTTGCCAATGTCGATCGATTGTGCAGTTGCTGTGTCGATCGATACAGGTGGCGTAGCTTCCTTCTCAAGCATGGTCATAATGTTCCCAATCTCCATTCTTATCTTAGCCATGTCACTTTGGAAATCCTTATATCTGATATCCAAAGGCTTGAAAGTATCTTCCACCAATGTGTGAAAGTCTGCCTCAAGGTGTGCCTGAGCTCTCTATACATCAGTCACCATATCATCTATCTCCTCTCTATAGGGTACTGGTGGTGGTTTGTATGCATGGTAAGGGCGTGTGTGTTCTGGAAGGCGTAAGCAACCTTTGTGAAAAAGAGATGCTCTCTCTAGGATTCTCCTTATGTGCTCCTTGGTAACATGGATGATTTTACCATCAACTCCCCTAGCATGTCCAAACTCATCTCTGTGGACACCAGATTCATCCTTTGCTTCCCATCTGAATCTTCTAGATCCATCGGTGTTAAAGGCATGTCGTCCAAGCTCAATACGTCTGTCGGGCGATCTGACTGTTGCTCTGTCGATCGATCTGGGATACCCGCTGTCGATCGATGGTGGATCGATATCGATCGATGGTGAACCCCTAGGTTGACCGAAGCTTTGAGGAACTGTATCCTCTTCCATGGTGACGTGGTTGTTGTCCTGGACGTGAGCTAGGATGTTTGGATGGCCACGTTGCTGTGTGAACAGTTTCTCTGGTCCATTGGCAACTTGAAGGATGTCTGCTATGTCTTCTCTGGTTATGTGCAGAACTCTTCCATCCATTGCTCTTGCAAAGCCATCTGTGTCCCTGAAAATACCAAATTCATCAGGTGTTAGTGAAACATTCTTGATATCATATGGTTCATGCAATCAAGATTGAGCTCTGGTAAAGGCGTCGATCGATGGTGCAGTGGTGGTGGCGATCGATTGTGATCGTCTAGCTGCATGGTTGGATCGATTGTTCATGGTGTTGCAGTCCTCCATTGTTAAGTTGCTAATTAATGGAAGCTGCTGGGTATAAGGTGTTGAGGTTTGAATTTTCGTGGCTGGTGTTGTCAACCTTATATACCCATGCGTTGCCCTAATCGGTGAAATTCCGATTTTGTCCTTTAAGTCGTTCGGGTCAGTATCGATCGATGTGATGCTGGCGATGTCGATCGATGGACGATGTCGTTTTGCTGGATGTAGTAGATAATTGAACGATGGTGGACGCTGGATGTCGATCGATTTTGGGAATCGATTTGCAAATATATCATTCTCTAAGTAGATTTCCCAAGCTCTCTCTTCCCAATAATCTTCATCATATTCTTCACTGTGGGAAGATCTGGCTATATCTACTGCAAAACTCTCATGAAATCCGCTATCTGCCCAACTTCTTACTGAGTAATCATCTTCTTTTCTGTTGGGTGGGATGGCGAAATTCGGGTAGCAATGATCTGGTAGATCGAGTTCATCATCTGGTGGGTCTATGTCGATCAATAATCCATGGTGGGTGTCGATCGCCTCTGACTTGCTAGTGTTGATCGATGATGTTAAGGTGCTGTCGATCGATCCGGAGTACTCTGTCTCGTACTCGACTTCACAATGACAAACTGCAATGATACCAAGATCATCTTCTTTTACCACGGTTTTGGCTAGTGGTTTGCCAAGTTTGACAGGGTCGTAGTGGATATCTGGATCTATCATAGTCAAGCACATCATGTCACATATAGCTCCTACTGTAGCCATAAATGCTCTTCCAAGTAAGAGGGAAGAGTTCCAATTTAGCTTGATGTCTAGGACATGAAAATCCACAGGGACTATAGCATTACCAATCTGTACTTCCAGGTCTTTGATCAAGCCTCCAGAATTTTTCGGAGTGTAATCCACAAATGTAAATATCTCTGGTGAAGGCTCTACTTGCAGACCCATATGGTCTGCCATGACCTATGGTGATGCTGACTGATGAACCAGTGTCACATAGTGCATGAGGAAATTCAATCCCTTGTTTCTCTGAAGAACATCCACAATCTACTTGTGAAGTAAACCTCCTTGAAGGGTTTCTCTAGTGGGATTCTGATAATTCTCTTAGTGAAACCATCAATCTCCTTCTCATTAGCTTCCCTCTTAAGGTTCTTAGGAGTTTTCTCCTTTCTACTCCTTAGCCTTCTTCCTTCAGTTCCCTCTGATGTAGGTGTAGTGTCTTAAGGGTTACTAGTAGTCTGTGCAGGGTTAGCTTGTGGTTTCGGTGTAGGTCGGAGTGCATTGATTCGGTTGCTGTCAATCGATGGTAATTGCACTCGGTATGTGAGAGGTGCGTGTCGATCGATAGGTGGAGTAAAGGGTTGATCGATACGTGTCTCATCTTTGTGGTGATCGATGAGTGGCTCGTATCGTCGGTCGATATCTTCGTAGGTGTGGCTGGGTGGGTGAGGATGCGAAGCCGTGAATTCAGCATGGGTCAATATCCTAACCGCGTTGCAATCTGCAGTCGTATCTGGAAATGACATCGTTGGTGTCGATCGATGGGGACTAGTTGGTGTCGATCGACACCATTGGGATCCTCCGAGACTTAGTGAACTTTCCACTTCAAAGTCTCCTTCTTGAAGCTTCTCATGCTTCACCAGTTGCCAGAAATCATTATCTATAACGGCATTAACGTGGTGTTTCCTGCTTCCTTCTCTTACTTCCTTAGAAGTTCCAATCTTTCTGATAGAGTCTTCAGTTTGGACAATCTGTGTCTCAAGCTTCTTAACTTGTGTTCAAATGGTGTATATCCTTGTGGTCAGATTATTTTTAGACAGAATCAATCTTTCCATTGAAGTCTACTGTAAGCTTCTGCTGTCCTTCAAGAACTCTATCAATCATGGCATCAAACTTACTCTCCTGGGTGGGTTTTGGTAAGCTGAGTTGCCGTAGTTCCTGGTGTTGGTGAAGGGTTTCTGATACTGTGAACTCTGGTTAAAGTTTTTCTTCTGACCATTGCCAAAAAAATTTCTGTTTCCACTCTGGTTTCCATATCTCTGAAATCCAGTACCTCCAATGTAGTTCACATCTTCCTCTGTATCATCTTCTCTAGCCTCTCCTTCTTCAGCTGAGCAGACTGGATTTCCCAGAAATGCATGTAAAGCATCTATCTTAGCTCTGACTACATTCATCTGGTCCTCTCCGATGGCTGCAACTGATTTCTTCTTGTCAGAGTCTGTGTTCGTGGTGCTGCTGCTGTTGGCTAGGTTCTCAATAAGTCTCACAGCCTCTATTGGATTCCTGGTGTTGAAGTTCCCCTCGCTAGCAGTATCAAGAGCCATCTGATACCTCAAGGCGATACCTCTGTAGAAAGTGCTTAGTAGCTGCACTTCATTGAATCCATGGTGTGGACAGTCTCGCTCGGAGAAATTAAATCTGATCCACGCGTCTTTAAAAGTCTCACCAGGCTTTTGCGCGAAAGTGGCGATTTTGCTCCTTAAGTCTTCAGCGCGTGCCTCATCAAAGAAATTACGTAGGAAGGCATTTTTGATGTCGGCCCAGGATGTCAGTGATCCTGTAGGTAGCTGCTTGAGCCAGTGTGAAGCTTCTCCAATCAGTGAGTATTTGAAGAGCTTGCAGAGTAGGTAGTCCTCAGGGACTCGCCCTGCGTGATCGTGTTTCCATTCTCGCCCTGCGTGAGAATAACAATCGCAACCATGCCTCGCGGGTTAGTATCAATCGATGTATGCTGGGTAGTATCGAACTATGTGGATCGGCGAACGGTATCGGTCGACGGTGTTGTCTGAGTGTCGGTCGACGGTTGAACGTGAATATCAGTCGACGGTACTGCGGTTCTGTCGATCGATGCGGAGCGTAGGTCTTTGCGGATTGAACGTTCCAAGTGTGTAGAATCTTCTGAGAATAGTAGTTGATTTCCCTTATTGCTTCTGGTACTGCTGGGCATGTACCTGAAAAGACAAGAAAAATTTTAATCAGAAAGGGGGTAAACAGAAAAACCTAAGATTAATAAAATTAAATCTAATGGCGATGAAAGCTCCCCGGCAACGGCGCCAAATTTGTAGTATAGTGGTATGTATTCCCGCCTGTCACGCGGGTGACCCGGGTTTGATCCCTGGCAACGGCGCCAAATTTGATACTGCTCAAATTACCCTATAGAGCTTACTCTCTCAAAGAAGAGGTTCAGCTGTAGTACTTAGGGATCGAATCACGAGGAGCTAGGGAACCAATTAAATCTAATCAGTTAATTAATCCTAGGTGAAGTTGGTTTTAATGATGAAATGTAAATGACAATTCCTAAAATCAGCAAGGTAGTTGCTTGCATGATACTAAAGAACTCAGCCGCTTAACTCTCAGTGATGTCTCACTGGTTAAATAATCTAGATCTCTGATCTCAATTGTCGTCTGTTGAACAGAAAAAGAATCGATCGATATCCTTTAGAGATATCGAGCAATACACCTTTTGCAGCGCCGATCGATTCACCAGTTGGGATATTGATCGACGGCTTCTAGATATGCCTAGGCGCGAGCCTATAATGAACACTAGGTCTCAAGGAGGGCGGTTAGCTCTTCTCCAAGGAGACAACTAGTTCAAACAGATAATTCAAGATATCAATGATCCTAGTGATCTACGCTCTAGTTAGCTACTCAAGAACAAGCTTAGGGTGCAATCTATTTGATGAATATCACAACTTAGCAATTATAGTTTTGAGGCTAATCCCACAAACCTATTTAAACCCTAGATATAACAAGTAGACAACTCAGACATAGCTAAACAATTCATAATACAAGATAGGTAAAAGAATTGCATAGATAGAGAATAGAAAACAAATGGAGTTCAATCACAAATCTCTCAATGATCTCTCCAATCTCTCAAAACACAAAAAACTCTAGCTTTCTCTCACACTCTCTGATTTGCTTCTCAAGACTTTTTGCTTGTTTAGACTTGTCAAAGCTTGTTGCCGTCAAAAAAACTTAGCATGAATATTTAAGCATTTCCATTAGGTTAAAAACTCGTCATGGGTAATCTCGTAATTTAGTGAAGTCTTGGTGAAGTAGGCGGCTAAACCATTTCGTCCTTGATATCGATCAACAACACTAGATGTGTATCGATCGATTATAATCTTCTAGTACGCGGATCTTCTCAGCTACATTGATCGACAACTCTGGATGAGTATCGATCGATTCTTATCACAATGTTGACTTCCGACTTGGTCTTGAATGATCAACTCGGGTGCATTATCTCTTGTACTCCAAAATGCTCCAAAAACATCACTTTATCACGAAACGCTCCTGAACCTGAAAACATACCTAACAGGCTAGAAAACACATTAGTTATATAATAAAATACTACTATACCATGGTAGAGAATGGGTGAAATCAATGGTATATCATCTCACCCCTAGAGAACCCGCCAGGATACTAGAAGAGCTCCACGAGGGAGAATGCGGTTCCCATTCCAGTGGTCGAAGCCTGGTACTCAGAGCCAGAAGGGCCGGATACTATTAGCTAACCATGGCGAGGGACACCCTCAAACAAGCTAAACTCTGCAGTCAATGCAAAAGCACGCACCGGTCTCCAGTCTTCTACCGGAGAACCTCAAATCTCTAAGCTCCCCTTGGCCCTTCCGAAAGTGGAGCATGGACATCGTGGGGAAATTTCCCATGACACCAGTGCAAAAGGTCTTCCTCCTAGTCGTAACCGACTATTTCACAAAGTGGGTGGAAGCTGAAGCACTAGCCAAGATAACGGATATCCAGATCAGGAAGTTCCTATTGACCAACATGATCACACGGTTCGGAACCCCTCATCAAATTGTCACAGACAACGGACCCCAGTTCACAAGCTACAACTTTCGAAAGTTTTGCAAGGACTGAGACATCAAACTCTCCTATTCAGCACCACGACATCCAAAATAAAATGGGCAACAGAGTCCACCAACAAGATGGTGGTAAACATGCTCAAGAAGCGCCTGGAGGACGCCCATGGGCGATGGGCAGAAGAGTTACACGTAGTACTCTGGACCTATCGGATTACACTGAAAACGGCTACCCAAGAGACTCTTTTCTCACTTGTCTATGGTGCTGAAGCAGTGATACCCACGGAGGTGCACGTCAGGACTACGGTTTCTGAATTCCTCTCCCAGGAAGAGAACAACGAGCTAATGTCCCTGAGTCTAGACCTACTCGATGAAAAAGGAGAGGCGGACCGCCTTAGAAACGCGTCATATCAATTGAAAGTAGTCAAGAGGTACAATAAGAAGGTCAGATCCATAACTTTCCAGAAAGGAGACTGGGTCCGAAGGCGAGTCTGCGACCATACAAGGGACAAATCAGCCGGAAAACTTGATATACCATGGATTTCACCCATTTTCTACCATGGTATACTAGTATTTTATTATATAACTAATGTGTTTTCTAGTCTGTTAGGTATGTTTTCAGGTTCAGGAGCGTTTCGTGATGTTCTTGGAGCATTTTGGAGTACAAAAGATAATACACCCGAGTTGACCATTCAAGACCAAGTCGGAAGTCAACATTGTGATAAGAATCGATCGATACTCATCCACAGTTGTCGATCGATGTAGCTGATAAGATCCGCGTACTAGAAGATTATAATCGATCGATACACAACTAGTGTTGTCGATCGATATCGAGGACGAAATGGTTTAGCCGACTACTTCACCAAGACTTCACCAAATTAGGAGATTGCCCCTGACGAGTTTTTAACCTAATGGAAATGCTTAAATATTCCTACTAAGTGTTTTTGACGGCAAGCAAGCTTTGACAAGTCTAAGAAGCACAAGTCTTGAGAGGCAAAGCAGAGAGTGTGAGAGAGAGACTAGAGTTTTTTATGTTTTGAGAGATTGGAGAGATTTGTGAACTCCATTTGTTTTCTACTCCTTATCTATGCAATTCTTTTATCTATCTATTATTATGAATTGCTTAGCTATGTCTGAGTAGTCTACTTGTTAGATCTAGGGTTTAAATAGGTTTGTGGAATTAGCCCCAAACTATATTTGCTAAGTTGTGATATTCATCAAATAGATTGCACCCTAAGCTTGTTCTAGAGTAGCTAACTAGAGCATAGATCACTAGGATCTTTGATATCTTGAATTATCTGTTTGAACTAGTGTCTCATTGGAGAAAAGCTAACCGCCCTCCTTGAGATCTAGCGTTCATTATCGGCTCGCGCCTAGGTATATCTAGAAGCCATCGATCGATATACCGACAGGTGAATCGATCGGCACTGTGAAAGGTGTATTGCTCGATATCTCTAAAGGATATCGATCGACTCTTTTTCTGGTCAACAGACGACAGTTGAGATCAGAGATCTAGATTATTTAACCAGTGAGACATCACTGAGAGTTAAGCGGCTGAGTTCTATAGTATCATGCAAGCAACTTGTTAGGCATTTATACATATTATAATCTTCATTCCTGAATAAAAGCCCTAAGTCTAGCACTCTTCATTATCATTTAAACAACCATTATATTGTTAGTTAGAGCAACTACCTTACTCATTTTAGGAATTGTCATTTACATTTCTTTATTAAAACCAACTTCATCTAGGATTGATTAATTGATTAGATTTAATTGGTTCCCTAGCTCCTCGTGATTCAATACCTATGTACTACAGCTGAACCTCTTATTTGAGAGAGTAAGTTCTACGGGGTAATTTGAGCACTATCAAATTTGGCGCCGTTGCCAAGAAGCTTTGATCGCCATTAGATTTAATTTTATTAATCTTAGGTTTTTCTTTTTACCCCCTTTCTGATTAAAATTTTTCTTGTCTTTTCAGGTACATGCCTAGCAGTACCAGAAGCAATAAGGGAAGTCAACTACTATTCTCAGAAGATCCTGCACACTTGGAACGTTCAATCCGCAAAGACCTACGCTCCACATCGATCGACAGAACCACAGTTCCGTCGACTGATATTCACGTTCAGCCGTCAACCGAAACTCAGACAGCACCGTCGACCGATACCGTTTGCCGATCCACATCGTTCGATACTACCCAGCGTACATCGATCGATACTAACCCGCGAGGCATGGTTGCGATTGTTATTCTCACGCAAGGCGAGAATGGAAACCTGTATGACCAGGATGGTCATCTGCGTAATGCAACCGGTCAGAACCTAGATGCACAGGGAAACATAATCCCTGAGCCGGAAGCTGAGGCTACAGGAGAAGCTCAAACACGATAGTTGGCAGACTACAATCGTCCTGATGAGTACTACACCAACATATCAGCTATTCGACTTCCAGAGATTCAGAAGCCGGACTTTGAGCTCAAGCCACAGTACTACTCTCTCGTGTCACATATACCTTACTCTGGGTTATCACACGAGCATCCTATGGACCATCTGGAGAGGTTCGAGGATCTTATAGCTGCTATTCGTATGGATGGAGTCCTTGAGGACTACCTACTCTGCAAGCTCTTCAAATACTCACTGATTGGAGAAGCTTCACACTGGCTCAAGCAGCTACCTACAGGATCACTGACATCCTGGGCCGACATCAAAAACGCCTTCCTGCGTAATTTCTTTGATGAGGCACGTGCTGAAGACTTAAAGAGCAAAATCGCAAATTTCGCGCAAAAGCCTGGTGAGACTTTTAAAGACGCGTGGATCAGATTTAAGTTCTTCCAGCGAGACTGTCCACACCATGGATTCAATAAAGTGCAGCTGCTAAGCACTTTCTACAGAGGTATCGCCTTGAGGTATCAGATGGCTCTTGATACTGCTAGCGAGGAGAACTTCAACACCAGGAATCCAATAGAGGTTGTGAGACTTATTGAGAACCTAGCCAACAGCAGCAGCAACAAGAACACTGACTTTGACAAGAAGAAATCGGTTGCAGCCATCGGGGAGAACCAGATGAATGAAGTCAGAGCCAAGATAGATGCTATACATGCATTTATGGGGCAACCAGTCTTCTCAGCTGAAGAAGGAGAGGCTAGAGAAGATGATACAGAGGAAGATGTGAACTACATTGGAGGTACTGGATTTCAGAAATATGGAAACCAAAGTGGAAACAGAAAGTTTTTTGGCAGTGGTTAGAAGAGAATCTACAACCAGAGTTCACAGTATTAGAAACCCTTCACCAACACCAGGAACTACGGCAACTCAGCTTACCAAAACCCACCACCACCCACCCAGGAGAGTAAGTTTGATGCCATCATTGATAGAGTTCTTGAAAGACAGCAAAAGCTTACAATGGATTTCAATGGAAAGATTGACTCTGTCTTCAACAATCTGAACACAAGGATAGACACCATTTGTACTCAAGTTAGGAAGCTTGAGACACAAATTGTCCAAACTGAAGACTCTATCAGGAGAATTGGAACTTCTAAGGAAGTAGGAGAAGGAAGCATGAAACACCACGTGAATTCTATTATAGATGATGATTTCTGGCATGTGGTGAAGCATGAGAAGCTACAAGAAGGAGAATTTGAAGTGGAAATTTCACTAAGTTTCGGAGGATCACAATGGTGCCAATCGACACCAACTACTCCACATCGATCGACGGCGAGTTACCCAGATCGATCGACAAAGCAAGAGTCAGATCGCCCGACAAACGTTTGGAGTTTGGGCGACGTGCCTTTGATTCAAACAGATCCTGAAGATTCAAATGGGAAGCAAAGGATGAATTTGGTGTCCACAGAGATGAGTTTGGACATGCTAGAGGAGTTGATGGTGAAATCATCCCTGCCACCAAGGAGCAAATAAGGAGAATCCTAGAGAGAGTATCACTTTTTCACAAGGGTTGCTTACGCCTTCCAGAACACACACACACACCCATGCATACAGACCACCACCAGTACCCTACAGTAGAGAGGAGATAGATGATATGGTGACTGATGTATGGAGAGCTCAGGCACACCTTGAGCCAGACTTTCACACATTGGTGGAAGATACTTTCCAACCTTTGGATAGCAGCTATGAAGCTCTCCAAAGTGATATGGCAGTGCTAAGAATGGAGATTGAGAGCATTAGAACCATGCTTGAGAAAGAAGCTACGCCACCTGTATCGATCGACACAGCACCTACACCATCGATCGACATCGGCAAGACTACATCCAAGGACCAACCAGAATGTTCATAACCTAAAAGAGATGAATGGGAGATTGCTTACATCAATACACAGATTGGAGACGTCTACAGCCCTCTCAACAACAATGTCGAATGGTTAAGCAAGAGGATTAATCTTCTACAGAATGAGTTGGCAACAATTCGCGAGAAAGGTCAAGCTCAGAATGCTACTATTCCGTCGATCGACACAAACTTTTCACCATCGATTGACACAAGGTTCGCAGAAATAGAAGATAGGATGAAATCATACGAGGAAAGACACGATCATTTCAGTTCACCTATCATGCGATACCTGGATACACTGTCACAACAGCTGAACGAGTTGCAACAAGACATTCGCATAGTTCAAGATCATATTGGTCTTCGTGACAGAAACGCGACATCGATCGACAGGATCAGACGCATATCGATCGACATCGAGCCACCACCAGCGAAGAGAGCATACAGCAGCAGAAGTTAACCGGATCAAACATGAGCTATACGAAGCTATGAATGCTATGGAGGAGAGACTCAACGGGAGAAATGATGACATTGACGACACTGTCAACGAACGAGTAAACAGCCTATGCAGAGCTACTCGACAGCTGAAGAACGAGATATGTGCTATGCAGTACCAAGGACAACCTTCAGAATATATCGATACAGTAACCACTGGATCGACCGACAGAACGCCCAGCGAAACGACGGACGCACATGTTGTAGCATCGATCGACACCGAATCCTTGGCAGACCGAGATCAGCTGATTCTTGACAAGATCGATGCAATACAGAATGAACTGAGGGAATTGTCAGAGTACTCCTACAACACCATCCTCAGGAAAGTTGGCAACATCGAATCTATTGAAAATACTCTGAGGAAACTCACAGATACAGTCCTCAAGATAGATAAGAAACAGCTAAGAAGTGATGATGCCACAAGAAGCTTCATTGCCACATGGTTTGATAGGAGGAGACACGAAATTTATGCTTGTTGTCCGATAAGCAGGAATTTCTGCACCAGATGAGTCACACACCCACCAAAGTCAAGCTAAATGACTATAACAAAGCGCTGAGTGGGAGGCAACCCACTATTAGGTTTTCTTTTTTTCTTTTTAAGTTATTTTTACATTTTTACATTTATTTTTCGCATTTATTTTTGCAGTTTTTAAAGATCCAAGTAGAATGATGATTCGTCAACCGAGACAAACCAGTCACATCGCTCGACACCACACAACCATCACTAACGATCGACGTACATCCCTACGTATCGATCGACACCATATCGGTCAGGTTTAGTCGTTCTATCTTGTTATATTCAGTTCTTATGATTTATTTATTTACTTCACTCCGGCTGTGTTACACTGGGACAGTGTAATTTAAGTCTGGGGGGGAGTTCACTAATATGTGTTTTTATTTTGGTTTTTATTAAAATGTTTTTCAAAAAATTATTTTTCACATAAGTATTAAATGGGAACATTGATATAGATTTATATTTGATTGTCTAACCACTCTTTATCACCATTCTAGATTTACTGATTGCAGATAGTACTAAAGATGCTAAAGTGGATCAACCTGTCACCTATATACACTAGCTGAGATTGTTTGAAGGAACCAAAGCTGACCTCCAACACTAATACTGACTTTATTTGCTTGTTTTGGGGCTTGGAAATCACTGGATCGGAATCCTCTTACAAGTCAGGAAGGTAAAAAGTATGTGTGTTTCTGGTTCCCTTCCTTCTCTCTTTTCGGCATCTCAAAGATCTAAGTTTTATGTTATAGAAGATTGAAATGATTTCTTGGGAGGTAGAGGGGTAGGAGTGTCTCCTGCGACCCCAGTATTCTAAATCTCAGGGATGATCACACATTGTGGAAACGAGGGATAGGTAAATTACCTGAGACCCCAGTATTCGCTACACTTTGTCAAAATGTATGAGTTACAAATGCAAATGTCAATGAGATAGACTATACGACCTTTGTGGCATCGAAAACCTGTTGAAATTGAAACTAATAAGAGATTCAGAGAAGAGAGATGAGGAGAGAAAAGGATCAGAGAAGACGACATGTGTGTTCAGATACTTGTTTGAGTTGAATCCATGTGTCCTTTGGTCGATACTCCCGAGGTAAAGCCTGCACTTTTATTTTATGTTAAGAAATGAGGTTAGTAGAGGGGAATGTCAGATAAGATTTGCTAAGTTGTTGACTAGATGAATTTGGTTGCTAAGCTAGGATAAGACATAATGAACTTCTGTGATTAGGATGTCTAGATATGAATTGCAAACCCATAGAGTGATGACTTCGATATTTTGAATCTTTGATTCCCTACTGTTTTCAAACCTTTTCCAAAGACTACTGGTTTTTGCTTCAGGACAAGCAAAGGAGTAAGTCTGGGGGAGTTGATATACCATGGATTTCACCCATTTTCTACCATGGTATACTAGTATTTTATATATAACTAATGTGTTTTCTAGCCTGTTAGGTATGTTTTCAGGTTCATGAGCGTTTCGTGATAAAGTGATGTTTTGGAGCATTTTGGAGTACAAAAGATAATACACCCGAGTTGACCATTCAAGACCAAGTCGGAAGTCAACATTGTGATAAGAATCGATCGATACTCATCCAGAGTTGTCGATCGATGTAGCTGAGAACTAGTGTTGTCGATCGATATCGAGGACGAAATGGTTTAGCCGACTCCTTCACCAAGACTTCACCAAATTAAGAGATTGCCCCTGACGAGTTTTTAACCTAATGGAAATGCTTAAATATTCCTGCTAAGTGTTTTTGACGGCAAGCAAGCTTTGACAAGTCTAAAAAGCACAAGTCTTGAGAGGCAAAGCAGAGAGTGTGAGAGAGAGACTAGAGTTTTTTATGTTTTGAGAGATTGGAGAGATTTGTGAACTCCATTTGTTTTCTACTCCTTATCTATGCAATTCTTTTATCTATCTATTATTATAAATTGCTTAGCTATGTTTGAGTAGTCTACTTGTTATATCTAGGGTTTAAACAGGTTTGTGGGATTAGCCCCAAACTATATTTGCTAAGTTGTGATATTCATCAAATAGATTGCACCCTAAGCTTGTTCTAGAGTAGCTAACTAGAGCATAGATCACTAGGATCTTTGATATCTTTAATTATCTGTTCGAACTAGTGTCTCCTTGGAGAAGAGCTAACCGCCCTCCTTTAGATCTAGTGTTCATTATCGGCTCGCGCCTAGGCATATCTAGAAGCCGTCGATCGATATCCCGACATGTGAATCTATCGGCGCTGCGAAAGGTGTATCACTCGATATCTCTAAAGGATATCGATCGACTCTTTTTCTGTGTCAACATACGACAGTTGAGGCCAGTGATCTAGATTATTTAACCAGTGAGACATCACTGAGAGTTAAGCGGCTGAGTTCTATAGTATCATGCAAGCAACTTGTTAGGCATTTATAGATATTATAATCTACATTCCTGAATAAAAGCCCTAAGTCTAGCACTCTTCATTATCATTTAAACAACCATCATATTGTTAGTTAGAGCAACTACCTTCCTCATTTTAAGAATTGTCATTTACATTTCTTTATTAAAACCAACTTCACCTAGGATTGATTAATTGATTAGATTTAATTGGTTCCCTATCTCCTCTTGATTTGATCCCTAAGTACTCTAGCTAAACCTCTTATTTGAGAGAGTAAGCTCTACATGGTAATTTGAGCACTATCAAAACTCGTTCCTGGATGGGAGGGTCCTTATAAGGTAATAGAGGTGCAGGGGGCAGGAGCCTATAAGCTGCAAGACAGCGACGGCAAGGTCCAACCTAACTGCTGGAACGCCTTGCATCTCAAATTCTATCATTTCTAAAGTAAGGTCCCTGGATCAAATTTTCTATACTACTACTACTACTATTATATATTTAAGTACACTGGTTTCCTACTCCTATGTATGCGATAACGTCTCCGAACTAAGCTTATAAAATACATTATTAGTTACGGCTAAAGGGGTTATAGGAACTCCAATGTACTTAAAGCGGCATACTAGCTGGATCAGATCCTAAGGGACCTTAGATCTTAGCAAACCCCATATTAGTGAGACTACTCACATTGGTGTACGACATATAAGGAACGGGTCTGATCAACCCTATTACGTTGTCTGCACCTCGGGCCTTGCGTAAAGGCCATGAGCCAAAAGTTACGTGGGGACCACTCGAACTAGTGCTACCGAAACCCTACATTAAAGACGCCATGAGCTAAATACAATGTAGGGGGCATGACGTACAACTGCAAAGTATTGTAATCAGATGCTGACGGCTGATATGCAGGGAGAAAACGTGCGAAAAAACCGGTTAGCACCAAAAATTTAATACTTATCCAGACGTGGAAAGTAGTGTGTCTGATGTGAAGTCGCTCCGCGGGGCAGGCCCACGCCAGCACCATAAGTCTGAGCGTGACCTTTCTGCAGAAAGGTAGAGAGCAGCATTGAGAATCATGAGAATGGCCTATACCTCCGGGTGGCAGAGTGCGATTTCTCAATTTCATGATCGGTAGTGGCTCCCCCACGGAGAGCAGAATACGATCGCAACCTCCCATAATGCATACGGCCTCAGTGTCAATAAAAGAACCTCAGGGTTCAATACGGCCTCAGGGTCTATAAAAGAACCTCCGGGTTCAACACGGCCTCAGGGTCTATAAAAAACCTTTAGGTTCAATACAGCCTCCGGGCATGTAAGGAATCCCCGGATTCGAAAAGATCACCTAAGTGTTGATCAAGGACTTTCGAGTCTGAATGACCTTCGGGTTTAATAAGAACCTTTGGGTTCAAGGATCTCTGTGTCCAAATACCAACCTTCGGGTTTGCCAAGGACCTTAGGGTTCAAAGGTATCAACCTCCGGGTTCAAGGTATCAATCGGGTTTAATCACGGTCCCCAGACTTAAAGATTAAACCTCAGTACTCAGAAACCTCAGGGTTCAATGAGCAAACCTTCGGGTTCAATAAAACGGCCTTCGGGCCTAGGTAAGGACCTCATGGTTCAAGGCCTTAAGAACTTCTGGGTTCTATGGCTCAAGAACCTTAGGGTTCAGACCAAGCTAGAACTTCAGGGTTCTACGCAAGGATCTTTCATTCCAAAACTAAAACTCAGGTTATTAATATTGGATTACAAGGTCTAAAAATTTCTTCAGTAATTTCAGGTTTCAGCCAGTCTACTAACAGGACCCAGGTCCTAGACTCTGTCATCCTTCCAATGGTCCAGCCCTTCCTAGAAACCTGCACGTCCACCTAGACATCCTTTCGTTTCAGAGACACGAAGTCTTCTTAATCTGATGAGGTATAAGTCCCTTGACCATCGATGCAGTAAAAGGATCCAGGCCCTAGACTCTGATATCCTCCTAAAGACTATTTTCTTTCTAAAAGACCTATGCTCATCCAGTACGACCAGACCGCGAATAGCCCCAATCAGGAGATGGTCTTGGAAAATTACGATGGTGTGGATCCGAGAGAAAAGCACGGCAGAAAAAGGCGAAAACAATAAGTATTATTGGCTATCAAAAGTCCCTATTCAGCAACAAAATCATCAAAATCCAGGGAGAAAAGCAACAACATAAAATAAGAAAAGCACAAACAATAAAAGCAACTTAAGGCTTCGGCTCCGGATGAGACAACGCCGAAGGGAAAACACCAACTCCACCTCTTCCATTCACCAAGCCCGTACTAGGCTCTCCAACGGCTCACAACGAGCTTGCTCTCGGGCCCGCTGCACGGTCAAAGCTTGATGAGTTATCACTTCCCGAAGCTGGTTACGAAGGAAAAGAACTTCTTCATGAGATGGAACGCGCCGGCGTAGACCAAACAACCTGTTGCCCTCAGCACTCCTCGGGGTCGAGGAAGTTGCAACCGAAGAAACGAAAGAAGACGAGGCATGAGATCGTCTCCTCTGAGGCTTGGCTCTACAATATTCATCGTACACTGATGATATTGAAGCCCTAGGAATCCCACCTGAAGTCAGTGTGGGAACCGAAATTCACACCATCAATGAATCGTATAATTTAGGAAACTAGGAAAACCCTAATTTCCCAGAAGTCCCAGATATCTGAGAAACCACACGCCAAGCAATCAGAACACGAAAATAAACGAGAAAACAATAAGAAATCGTAAAAATAAACGGAGAGCAACGAAATATCTTATTTCCGATTTCGCGTTTGAGCGTAACAACAAGGTAACGTGCTTCATCTACAAGAGCTGTTGGCGAGATCCCTAGTCTAATACCCGAAGGTGGCTAAACCTAATTGAGACGCAGCTCGAATAACAAAAACAGAAAATTGCCTAAATTGCTTTAAGTGCTAGTTTGCTCTGAGAAAAGTCTCTCTCTATGCCTCTCACCTTGAGCTCCTTATATACTCCCTCTTAGGTCGGTTCATGCCTTCTTCTTTTGCGCTTAAGCCGTCATAGTCCGAAAAATGGAGATATTCCATTTTTCCCGATCTTCATGATTATCTGAGGAAAGTTTCCATTTATCCGCGGAAACTGATGTTTATCCTCTAAGCATAAACCGTTGCAAGGTTTATGGGTTTTTAAGAAACCGTAACTGGGCCTCGAATCAAGTTTAGGACCCTTTGGGCCGGCTTTCGGGTTGAGACGTTTATTACGATTTCTCTGATAAAGTTAATTTTCCGCGGTTTCATCGTAAACCGAGCTGATGATCCCATTTGATTGAGAAATCAAGAAATGGTTAGCCGTGGCTTGCAGAGGATTGTGATAAGGATAGTCGAGAATGCATAGTTTTACGTCGTATCGTCGTTTCGGAAGACTTTGGACGTTTCGGAAAATGGTTGATGTTCGTATGCTCAGTTGGTATAGCGACCGAGCTTTGTCCGCACCCCGGTCGCTATAGCGACCAAGCTTGTTCCGGAGCTCGTGGCTCGGTCACTATAGCGACCGAGCGAGATTCCGTGATTCGATCGCAATAGCTATCGAGCTCTTGTTCGTGACTCGGTCGCCATTGCGACCAAGTTTGTGCCGTGGACTGAAATCAATCGTCCAAGCGTCCGAAACCATCGCGATGCTACGATGCTTTTAGGATGTTTGTTTGCGGATGTTTGGACCTTCGATAATATCGTATCGTTGATTTAAGAAATCATTGTTTTAAGAAATCGTTGTTTTAAGAAATCGTTGTTTAAAGAAATCGTTTTTTTAAAACAATATTTTCCCACAAGTTTTTCGTATAAGTTTTTTCGTATAAGTTTTCCTTTCTTGAAAACGTAGAAATTCTTAAGTTAATAATTTTTTACGAATATTTGGATGCCAACTTTGCCTTGTCCGATTTCGACCCCAACAGTCAGCATAGCAATGGGTCAGAATCGTGTTCATATCCATCGAAAGGAAAGAGAAATTATATTACCCCAAATACAGCTGTGGCGTAAAGACATCTGACTCATCAGGAATAGGATCCAACAAAACCGCCTGGAAATGCCTTTCGCCAACTTTACCAAAGTCTCGCCAGCAGGGAATACCGGCCAAGACCTCTGCAAAAACGCTACATGAGATAAGGCGGTGATAAAAGATCTATCCTGACAAGAAAAGGGGAAACATACCCACGGATCGCCAGAAGAGCGGATAGCGCGGAGCATCATTGATCTTCATAAATATGTACCTCCTATTCCAGGATTCGTTTAAAGGGAAGCTCCCTCGGATACCCCTCTGAGGTTTGTCTACCAAAGGTTCACCGTCCCGAGACCAGATTTGATAAAAACCCTTCTTGTTCGACAGAGGAAGAAAGGAATAGGAATACAAAATTTCAGGCAATCCGAAGGGGATACTGTGAAATTCACCCAACACCTGAATAGCCATTAAAGTGCGCCATGTTGCTGGTGTAAGCGGCGAAGGAGAGAATCCGAAGTACGACGCTACCTCCGCTATCAGAAAAGGAATATCACCTCTAAATCCTGCTTCCAGATAGGCCTCAAAAATAGCTATTTTGCCGGTCCCGTCATCAAGGGCTCGTTCGAATTCGTCCGCACACCTTAGCTCCACCGAATCAGGAAGCAAGTACCTCTTGCGGATTTCAACGAGATCTTCCGCCCTGATATCCAATCTTGGTCCGTCTTCGTCCTCATCGTCAAAGGAGCGAAAGCGGCATTGTCGCAAGGGAGCCATTGGAGCATCTCCACTACCCCCTCTCGAAGTTGTTCCTGGGGTCAAGATAGGAGAGGCGAATGGGTCGCCAAAAAGACATCAAGGCCTAACGTGGCCACCAACATGAGAAGCTGGGAATGCTCCAAGGAAAGCCTGATTGTTCGTCATTTGTCTCAACAAGGGTAGAGGTTCTGGTTTGGGTCTATATCATTCTAGGACGCCAGAGCATTCATATATATATATATATATATATATATATATATCCAAAAAGATTTTCCGTTGAAACACAAGAATGGAAAAGAGGATCGGCAAAAAGGATGCTCGTCGAGAAAAAGGAAGGAACGGAATTTGGGAAAATCTCCCATAATCTTTTTTGGGAAATTTCCAAAAAAAATCCCCGAGAAGATCCCGCCGCCTTAAACTTCCTGGCGCAGCGACTAAGGTTTTTCTCGTTTCTTTTTTTACAATCAAGGGTCCAT
Source organism: Raphanus raphanistrum subsp. raphanistrum (assembly GCA_019706035.1). Lineage (NCBI taxonomy): Eukaryota > Viridiplantae > Streptophyta > Magnoliopsida > Brassicales > Brassicaceae > Raphanus > Raphanus raphanistrum. The sequence goes on from CM033983.1 coordinate 38,008,840, forward strand.
TCGATCATAGGGATGGCACCCTGCTGGATCACCTCAGTCGTTAACAAGGTCCCAGCCTAAATCAGAACGATAAACCAAGGCATCTGATGATATCTCCAGCCCAAGAGAAAACTATCAAGACAAGGTCCAAAAACACATGATATCCCTTGATTCCCACGAGAAAATCAAGGAATAAGGGGCAAATTGTTGGGGAAAAATATCCAAGTACAAGTTTTCTCCAGCTTCCAGATAGGTCCTCGACTTCCAGACCCTTGCCTAAGAAGAAACCAGGGACCGAGCCCTGCTATAGGTCCGACCCCCTTGATCGGACCGATCCTTTGAGCAAAATAGAAGTTTTCCGCCTAAGGGGAAACTTCCATTTTTATGATTATGGAAGAGTTCGCCCTAATTTAAACCGACGTCTACAACTATAAAAAGGGAGCCCAAACCCTAGAATAAGGGATCGACTTTCAGAGGCTAAGAGATTAGAGTTTAGGCGACTTAGATTTAGGTTTATACACCAACGTTGTAGTCCCGAATCATAGACTCAATAATTCATCTCTTCCTGCCTCAATTCCTTACTTTTTATACAAATCTTCTAGTGTTCCGTAGTACTAAAGCGACCCTACACAAAAATAATATAACAACCCTGTCCTGTTGTGGTGGCAATGCAGGGGCTGCTTCGGTAGGAAGACCAGGGCCTTCCTTATTTAAGAGGTTCCTGGCCTTATCTGAGAGGAATTCTCTCAGGTGGCCTCTTTTGAGAAGCTCGTTGACCTCTATCTTCAAGGCTATGCAGTCCTCCGTGTTGTGGCCGTGATCACTATGGAATTCACACCATCGTTTAGGATTCCGGTTGGAATCTGAGGCCTTCATATTTGGGGGCCATTTTACTTGTTGGCCCTTTTGTCGTAGGACACCGATCAGTTCCGGCTTTGATATCAAAAGATGTGAGATATCGGGCCATGTAGACACTGCCATTCCTTCGGATCTGGCCAAGGGACAGTTTTGGTACCTGCCCTTGCCCGGGTTGCTGGTCTCCTTTGTAGGCCTAGGATGGAAGCCTTCGTCGCGATCGTTCCGCGCTGGCTTGGAGGGCTTTTGATCTTGCTTCTGGTAGGCTTTGGCCCTGCTTGCGACGTCTTTCTCCCACCTTACTTGAACCCAGGCGCGAGACAAGACATCTTCCATGGTCCTACACTTGTACTTGGTCAATTGTAAAGATATCCTTCAGGGAGTAGACCTCTTTTAAAGGCTGAGATGGCCGTATCCGCATTGCACTCGGGGATGGCCACCTTCTCTTGGTTGAAGCGCGCGATATTGTCCCGCAATGGTTCAGTCCTTGTGGGAACCGAAATTCACACCGTCAAGTTTTGTTAAATCGGAGGAAAGTCAAGTAAACCTAACTTTCCCTGAAGGTCCCGGATATCTGTTGGACCACGCACAACACAATCGGTATGACGGAAAAATAGTAAATCGGAATAGTAAAATCGTAAGAACAAAAGTAGAGCAAAAGATCTTATTTCTGAATCCGCGTTTGAGCGTGAACAACAGGTAAGAGATCGGCTACAAGAGCTGTCCATAAGTTTGCTAGTCTAGCCGCCTAATTCAAATCTAGTTGAGTCATAGCTCGCTAGTAAAAACGGAAAAAATGCCTAATTTGCTCTAAGTGCTGAGTTGCTGCGAAAATTGTTCTCCTCTTGCTCCTTGCCCCAAGCTCTCCTTATATACTCCTTCTAGGTCAGTTTATCCTTCCTTTGGGCCAAATCTGTCGCGAATCAGGCTTTTTCCATTTTTGTCGATCTTCATGTTTATCGGGAAACTTGACGTTTATCTTCGGGAAACTTGACATTTATCTTTAAAAACTTGACATTTATCTTTTTATGTAAAGAAACATAAACCGTCATATTTATCTCGAGCTAGATTTTAAAAAATCGTAAGCGGGCCATCCGGTCGTGTTCGGGCCTTTTGGGGCCGTTTTTAGACCTTCGATGTTTTTACGATTTTTACGAGAAAATACCCTGTCATGGTATCGGTTTTCGAAGGAACCCCCAATTCCTCGTATTGTTGAGATGATTGGTGTTTTAGAATAACCGTAATCGTTTTAAATGATGAATGGAAATCTTTCCGTTAACCGAACCTTTCGCGGTTTTCCGAACTTTCCAGATCATTCTGATCAAAACTAAACGGGGGTTTTAGATTCACAATTCAAGAATTTGAACTACAAGGCTTCGAGCAAGGATGCAAAGTACGTGATTGGACTAGAGTCGGGATGGGTTTACGAAGAATTGGCTGCACTCGCCGAGCAACCCACAACACGGCGCACGGGACCGCGGCGTGGCCGTGCTCGCTGGCGCCCGCGGCCGTGACCCGGTCGCTGCCGCCGGCGCCCGAGGCCGTGACGGGGTCGCTGCCGCCGGCGCCCTGGGCCGTGACGTGGTCGCTGCCGCCGGTGCCCAGGACGGTGGCGTGGTCGCTGATGCCGGTCCCCGGGGCCGTGATGCAGTCTCTGCCGCCGGCGCCTGGGACCGTGGTGTGGTCGCTGCCACCGGAGCCCGGGGCCGTGGTGCGGTCGCACAAAACACGGAGTGACCTACGGTGGTCACTGCGAGACGTCACTCCGGATGGGAGCGACCTCGGGTAGTCACTCCGGCAGGTCACTCTGGCGAGGCCTGAATGGTTAGTGATGTGGCAGTGTCACTCCGGCAGGTCACTCTGGCTCGTGGATGCGGAGTGACTTCATGGGGTCGCTCCGCAGGTCACTCCCATGCATTGCTTATACATTCTTCACTTTTATCACCTCTTTTGATCCACAAATTCACCCAAATGTCTCCAAGAACTCCATGTGGTACTCCAATACCTGATAAAGAGTTATGTATGCAAAATGCAACCTAAACATGGCTAAATCATAATCTAAATGATCAAAATGCAAATGGATGATTGGGTAAAATAATGGAAATATGCAAGATATCTACTCCCAAAAACTTGTTCTTTACTTGTCCTCAAGTGAACTTTCTAAAACTCATAGGGGAAGAGGTTTGAAGGTGGGAGCTCATAGCCAAAAGGAACACACAAAGCACTCGATTCAACATCTGAATTCAACATGAGCACACTCTCTCTTATTATACTCTGGCTTCTCTAGGCCTATCATAACTCTTTTTGTCCTTAGACTCAACATCATGCTTTCAAACATTCAAATCAGCCAACTCTCACATTCATTAAGCATAATATCAAGTGAATTCTTTGCAAATGGTCAATTGGTCCAAATCATTTGGCTAAGGGAAGGCTTTTTATTCAAGTGAGTCAAGAGGTTCAATAAATATGATTTTTAAGCTGGTTTACTCTCAAGACAAGCAGCCTTGACATTGCACATAATATATCTAAGAAAGGGATCAACTCATGCATACAATGCTCAATCTCCATTGTTCTACCCTTTTCCCAAACATACATGTTACACATTCATCTCCCAAAGCTAAACCCAACTCACATCTCTCACCCAAGGATCTCAAGAACATTTCTCAACATAGAGCTCTTTATTCTACAAGGGATTTCTCACACTTTTTGAACACCTCTTAGCTCATACCGACTTTGCTAGCTCCCTTTTCTTTATTCATTTTCTCTTCTTCTTTTTTTTTTTAAAGTTTGGGGGCCAAGACTTTTCACAAACTTGAGGTAGATGTTTCTCTACTTATCCCATTAAGACTAGTCAATTAAGCACAAAGAGTTTATTCTTTTCCTTCAACTTTTTCATACTCCCAAATCAAGTTTTACAACACTCACCCCCATCCTATAGCTAGACAATAGTGTATATAATCTAGCAAGAATGAAGACCAAGCATTGTCGTTCCCAATACTCTCAACATTATGTGCATGTAAGATTTTCCGAAAAAGGCCTCACTCATCAATCAATGAAGGCTTAAAAGGAGGAGAGGGTTTTTGGGAATGGTCTGCCACTAGAGTTTGTCAAAAAGATTGGCATAAATGATGTGACAACTCAAGTGTGTATATCCATGATTCAGTACACAAGGGACCATGAGCAAGAAGCATTTACTTCGTTCAGTTCAAATAAGGTTGTAGTTGGCTTCTAAGATCGAGTTTCAGGAAGAGTTTTCAAGGCTCAAAGCGCAGAAGGCCTTAAAGAGAGGTGCAAAAAATACTTGAGTGTGAGATTATGCTCTTTACAAGGCATTTAAATCATTGCTTCCAATGCAAGTGAATGCAACCTATATGCTCTAGACTCTCCTAAAAATAAAAATGATGCAATCTAAATGATTTTTTATGTTTTTCAGAATTTTCAAATTTTTTTTGGTTTTTCAATGCAAATAGGTGTGTGAAATGCAAGACTCAATGCAAAACATTAAGGCAAACATGATCAAATACTTGGTACCTCCCCCAAACTTAAGTCACATAGTCTCTGTGTTGTTAAGATGAGAGAGATACCCAAAAGAAATACTAAAATACAAAGAAAAACTAATATATACAAGGGAAAGGATGGAGTATCTTTAGCTAGTGAGTAGGAGGGTCCTTCCCACCTTCAGGAGTGATGGTTAGGATCTGACAGAGAAGCTCTTGAAGCTTGAAAGGGTCATCTTCGAGTTGAGGAGTGCTGATGGCTCTTGCACTTGAGAATGGCCTAGACCTTCCCTTGCACTTGATCTTGTACTCTATGGCTCCATCTTTGATCTTCATTGGCTGGAGAGTGAGAGTGTGCGGCTTCTTTTCGAGAGGTGGAGGGTGAGATTCTTTCACTATCTTCTTCTTGTCATGAGCAGCCTTTGTGGCTCTACTCACCTCCTCCTTTTTAGCGCTTTCCAAGTGCTCATTACACATTTCTTTAGAGGTCTCTCCAGAAAGACTTTCTTTCTCAACATCAACCACTTCAGCCTTGGTTTTCTTAATGGTGTGTGACAACCCATCCTGCGGAACACCCGTCCGTAGACCCAAGCTCACCGCGCTGCAGCGCACCGACCCCAACCTCTCCATTATGAGTTCTCACTAACTCCATAATTAGGTTGTTGGTGAGGTTCGAACCCCCGACCTCACCCTTTAACAACTCTCCCACAGGACAAGCTGTCAACCCTTTATTGTCACAACCCGTCCTGCGGAACCACCCGTCCGTAGACCTAAGCTCATAGCCCTGCAGGGCACTGACCCTAACCCCTCACCGTGGGAGGAAACGCCTCCACATCCACCGGTAGGTTATTGATGCGCTTGGCGTTACTCGAACCCAAGACCTCACCCTTTAACAACTTTCCACAAGACAAGCTATCACCAATTGATCTGCAGGTTAGTTGGTGACAGCTTGTCTTGTGGAGAGTTGTTAAAGAGTGAGGTCTTGGATTCGAGTAACGCCAAGCGTATCAATAACCTACCGGTGGATGTGGAGGCGTTTCCTCCCACAGTGATGGGTTAGGGTCGGTGCCCTACAGGGCTGTGAGCTTGGGTCTACGGACGGGTGGTTCCGCAGGACGGGTTGTCACAATAAATTGTAACACCCGTCTCCTCCTCTCTCGAGACCGGGGTGCTACTTACCAAAAAATACCAAATTAAACCGAATTATTCAAAACCGAAAATATTAAAATATTTAATAAAATATATCCAAAAGAAATATATTTGTAAATTTAATTATAAAAATATGTCAAATAAGTCGAGTTGAAAATCGAAATAAAATACGACAATCCCAAGACACCGTCCGTCCAGATATCCGACTACTCGTCAAGCTCACCTGCAAGGGGAAAAGAGGGGTGAGCAACAGGGGAGTCACTCAATGGGGTATGAGATGCTAATCCCGAAATCCATAGACCCGGACATAGTACTCCGAGTAAATATAATTTAACCCTAAGATGAGTCAAACATGGTACCTAAAGTACCCATAAAACAAACAATGCTCCTAGCGGGGTGCACACCCGCTGCCCACTAACGGGCCAAAATCTCCGCCGAAAAAGTTCTCGGTAACACACGCCCATAGACGATTTATCGACCTCGAAGCCTTGGCACAACAGGTCGACTAAGCTGTGCCGCAGCATCCCTACACCAAATCTTCTGGTCCCCGGCCAACTCACAGAATTACATCTTTGTGGTCGGCTAACATCCTAATCACCTCAATATAATATATATATATATTGTATATATAATCAATTATAATGAACAAGCATTGTTGAACCATCTAACACCCTAGTTCCATTTTAAACAAAGAACCTAAAACTAAGCAAGCAAAGACAGACTCGATTTCACGCAAACGGAACATATTAGAAATAAATTATACTTATCCGAAATTCTAAACCGTGTTCGAGAAGTAGAACCTCACCTTTGCAACGATCCAAGAATTGGAAACAGATCAGAAATAGCTAGATGACTTGAGCAGGAAGAACACTTATGGTTTCGCCATGGATCTTAACTTCTCGCACTAGATAGAAAATGATTAAGGATCAACCATGAGGCATGATAAGATATAGGGCTTATGAAACTTATAAAACAAGAAACCAAAATAACCACTTAACTTTCACCGCACTGGACACAACCATAATTAAATTATTGACTTCAACAAACACGGCTTGTGTCAACGGTGCAACGCGAGTAGTGGTGGTGATAACGATTCTGAAAGTGGAGAAGACAAAGCTTGAGGCGCAAGCGAGAGCAAGAACGTGAACTCACTTTCACGGATCAAGTCGACAATGACTAACGATGACTTGTACAATGACGGCATGGATCTCCGGTGATGACATGGTTTGGTGGAATGAGGTGAGATGGCCCACGATGGTGGCCGACGGTGATTGGTCTTGACGCCGCGTCTCGTACTCACATTATCCAATACATATACACATGCATGAAAAAGATAAGTGATGATCAAGAGAGATGGGAGGGAGATGAAGCATGAGAGATCGATCATGGTTTGAGGTTAGGTTCTGAGTGGAGGGGAAGAATAATGACTTTGACGGCTAGGTTAGAAAGAAGAGGAAGATGCATACGCTTTGTGTACATGCATACACAGTTTGGTTCAAGAAAACAAGAGGTTGAAATAATTATTAAACCGAGAAGAAACCAGATCGGTTTAGATGGGTTCAATCCAAAATTAATTAAAAGGAAAAATCAGACCAACCAGTTTAAGAGAATCGGGTTGTTACAGGATGATGCTTCACAAGTGATTGTTCCACAATACTCATCCTTCATCTCTGGGGGCTGGAGTGGATAAGAGACAGCTTTGTTCATTTGTAGGAGTGTGACCTTCTTGTTGTCAAAGTCGATGCAAGCTCCTACTGTTATGAGAAATGGAGTGCCAAGGATGAGTGGGAATCTCTTTGCAGTTGCCATCTTCAGAACAGTGAGGTCAACAGGGATGGTGCATGCTCCAATCTTCAAAAGAAAATCCTTGATGAGACCAATTGGGGTGGTAGAAGAAGATTCCTCAAACTGTAGTGAAGATCTGTTTGGCTCCATGCTCCCAATCCTTAGAGTCTTCACCATCTCCATGGAGATCACATTCACACTTGCAGCAGAATCAACAAGAGCATCATCGAAAGTGAGCTTACCAAGAGAGCAAGATAAGGTAAATATCCCTTGGTGTTCTTGTTTGGGGAGAGACTTTGGTGGGACTTGTGGATCAAGTTGCAGTGTAGAGAAGTCCAGGAGTTCTGCTACCTCTTCTTTGTGAGTTAGAATGTCCTGGATGAGCATCATTTGTACATGAGCCTCCCGCATACCCGAGATCTGTGGAAGCTTGACCCCAACATCACTGGGATCTTTCATGAACTTAGAGATCACCTTCTTCTGAGCTTTGGTGAGGACCCTTTGTGGAAATGGAAGCTTGTCATAGGGTGACCGCTCAACCTCAGTGGTGTCCTCCTGATTGACCTCTTTCAGCTTGTGGTCAGCGCTCCTCTCAATTGGTTTCTCAGCCTTGTGTTCATCTCGCTTCACAATCTTTGTTGCAACCATCTTGTCAACTTCCTCCACAATCTTTTCCCCAGTTGTGGTCACAATCAGTTGCTCAACCCGTCCAATCTCAGTTCCAAACACCAGTTGTTCAATCTCATCTACCTCTTTCTTGTGGTCACTCAGCTCAATCCCTGAAGAAGTAGTAGAGAGGGCAACATTGCAATACTCCGTGGGATTCTGCTCTGGTTTCCCTGGTAGAGACCCTTGCTGGCGATTTTGGTGAGTGTTCATGGAAGCAAACTGGTTCTCCAAAGCCATGAACTTGTTATTGAGATCATTGTAGCTCCCATCAATCTTGGTATGAAGGTTTTTCAACTCTTAACCAACATGCTTCTCACTTCTAGTCTGAGACTCCGAGATTTGTTTCAGTAGAGTATAGTGCTGCTTGCCTGAAGAATAGAACTAGAAGGATGAGCATGTTGTTGAGAAGATTGGTTTCCTTTGTTGGGAAAGCCAGGAGGAGGATTCTGCTGAGGCTGAGAGTTGCCTTGCTGGTAGCTATTCTTCTGGTTGTTTGGATAAGATCGCTGTTGGTAGTTGTTGTACTGAAAATTGGGCTTCTTCTTGTACCAACTACCATTTTTGTTGATGAAGCATAGCTCTTCTTGACCTTCCAAACCCTCAACTTCATTAACCACAGGTGCTGCTTCTTGGGCTGGGTTACTAACAAAGTTCAGCTGCTCTTGTGTAGCCTTATCAGCAATCAGTATGTCTATCTTATCATGTAGAGCCTTTAGCTCCTTCCTCGTTTGTTTATCATCAGTTCTATCTCCTCTGTCGTGGTCTCCACTTTAGAGTGCGTCACTCTTCACCATGTTGTCAACCAGTTCCTCTGCATCTTCCTCAGTTTTTCCCAAGAAGAACCCATTGCTAGCAGTGTCCAATCTGGATATGTACTTAGGAAGAGCGCCCCTGTAGAATGTGCTCAATAGGCTTTATTTGGAGAAGCCATGGTGTGGGCATTGAGCTTGGTAGCTTTTGAATCTTTCCCAAGCTTCACTGAATCCTTCCAAGTTCTTCTATTGGAAACTGGATATCTTATTTCTCAGCTTAGCAGTTCTTGATGTAAGGAAGAACTTCTCCAAGAATGCTCTCTTGCAGTCATCCCAGGTGGTGATGGAGTTGCTGGGTAGAGACTTCTCCCACTGGCGTGCCTTATCTCCTAAAGAGAAAGGGAATAGCTTGAGTTTGAAGGCATCCTCGGACACACCATTGGTCTTTGACAAACAACAGTAGCTGTCAAACATTTCCAAGTGATCAAATGGGTCTTCTACAGCCAAGCCATGATACTTGTTGTTCTCGATCACGTTGAGGAGTCCTGGTTTGACCTCAAAGTTGTTAGCCTCCACAGCTGGGGCTCTGATGCCAAGCTAAGTCGACTTTTATTGTGACAACCCGTCCTGCGGAACCACCCGTCCGTAGACCCAAGCTCACAGCCCTGCAGGGCACCGACCCTAACCCCTCACCGTGGGAGGAAACGCCTCCACATCCACCGGTAGGTTATTGATGCGCTTGGCGTTACTCGATCCCAAGACCTCACCCTTTAACAAGTCTCCACAAGACAAGCTGTCACCAATTGATCTGCAGGTTAGTTGGTGACAGCTTGTCTTGTGGAGAGTTGTTAAAGAGTGAGGTCTTGGGTTCGAGTAACACCAAGCGTATCAATAACCTACCGGTGGATGTGGAGCCGTTTCCTCCCACGGTGATGGGTTAGGGTCGGTGCCCTACAGGGCTGTGAGCTTGGGTCTACGGACGGGTGGTTCCGCAGGACGGGTTGTCACAATAAATTGTAACACCCGTCTCCTCCTCTCTCGAGACCGGGGTGCTACTTACCAAAAAATACCAAATTAAACCGAATTATTCAAAACCAAAAAATATTAAAATATTTAATAAAATATATCCAAAAGAAATATATCTGTAAATTTAATTATAAAAATATGTCAAATAAGTCGAGTTGAAAATCGAAGTAAAATACGACAATCCCAAGACACCGTCCGTCCAGATATCCGACTACTAGTCAAGCTCACCTGCAAGGGGAAAAGAGGGGTGAGTAAAAGGGGAGTCACTCAGTGAGGTATGCGATGCTAATCCCGAAATCCATAGACCCGGACATAGTACTCTGAGTAAATATAATTTAACCCTAAGATGAGTCAAACATGGTACCTAAAGTACCCATAAAACAAACAATGCTCCTAGCGGGGTTCACACCCGCTGCCCACTAACGGGCCAAAATCTCCGCCGAAAAAGTTCTCGGTAACACACGCCCGTAGACGATTTATCGACTTCGAAGCCTTGGCACAACAGGTCGACTAAGCTGTGCCGCAGCATCTCTACACCAAATCTTCTGGTCCCCGGCCAACTCACAGAATTACATCTTTGTGGTCGGCTAACATCCTAATCACCTCAATATAATATATATATATATATATATTGTATATATAATCAATTATAATGAACAAGCATTGTTGAACCATCTAACACCCTAGTTCCATTTTAAACAAAGAACCTAAAACTAAGCAAGCAAAGACATACTCGATTTCACGCAAACGGAACATATTAGAAATAAATTATACTTATCCGAAATCCTAAACCGTGTACGAGAAGTTCAGGATTAGACCCTCACCTTTGCAACGATCCAAGAATTGGAAACAGATCAGAAATAGCGAGATGACTTGAGCAGGAAGAACACTTATGGTTTCGCCATGGATCTTAACTTCTCGCACTAGATAGAAAATGATTAAGGATCAACCATGAGGCATGATAAGATATAGGGCTTAAGAAACTTATAAAACAAGAAACCAAAATAACCACTTAACTTTCACCGCACTGGACACAACCATAATTAAATTATTGACTTCAACAAACACGGCTTGTGTCAACGGTGCAACGCGAGTAGTGGTGGTGATAACAATTCTGAAAGTGGAGAAGACAGCTTGTGGCGCAAGCGAGAGCAAGATCGTGAACTCACTTTCACGGATCAAGTCGACAATGACTAACGATGACTTGTACAATGACGGCATGGATCTCCGGTGATGACATGGATCGGTAGAATGAGGTGAGATGGCCCACGATGGTGGCCGACGGTGATTGGTCTTGACGCCGAGTCTCGTACTCACATTATCCAATACATATACACATGCATGAAGAAGTAAGTGTTGATCAAGAGAGATGGGAGGGAGATGAAGCATGAGAGATCGATCATGGTTTGAGGTTAGGTTCTGAGCGGAGGGGAAGAATAATGACTTTGACGGCTAGGTTAGAAAGAAGAGGAAGATGCATACGCTTTATGTACATGCATACACGGTTTGGTTCAAGAAAACAAGAGGTTGAGATAATTATTAAACCGAGAAGAAACCAGATCGGTTTAGATGGGTTCAATCCAAAATTAATTAAAAGGAAAAATCAAACCAACCAGTTTAAGAGAATCGGGTTGTTACAGGATGATGTTTCACAAGTGATTGTTCCGCTATACTCATCCTTCATTTCTGGGAGCTGGAGTGGATAAGAGACAGCTCTGTTCACTTGTAGGAGTGTGACCTTCTTGTTGTCAAAGTTGATGCAAACTCCTACTGTTGTGAGAAATGGAGTGCCAAGGATGAGTGGGAACCTCTTTGCAGTTGCCATCTTCAGAACAGTGAGGTCAACAGGGATGGTGCATGCTCCAATCTTCAAAGGAAAGTTCTTGATGAGACCAATTGGGGTTGTAGAAGAAGAATCCCTAAACTGTAGTGAAGATATGTTTGGCTCCATGCTCCCAATCCCTAGAGTCTTCACCATCTCCATGGAGATCACATTCACACTTGCACCAGATCAACAAGAGCATCATCGAAAGTGAGCTTACCAAGGGAGCAAGATAAGGTAAATATCCCTTGGTGTTCTTGTTTGGAGAAAGACTTTGGTGGGACTTGTGGATCAAGTTGCAGTGTAGAGAAGTCCAGGAGCTCTGCTACCTCTTCTTTGTAAGTTAGAATGTCCTGGATGAGCATCATTTGTACATGAGCCTCCCGCATACCCGAGATCTGTGGAAGCTTGACCCCAACATCACTGGGATCTTTCCTGAACTTGGAGATTACCTTCTTCTGAGCTTTGTTGAGGACCCTATGTGGAAATGGAAGGTTATCATAGGGTGACCGCCCAACCTCAGTGGTGTCCTCCTGATTGACCTCTTTCAGCTTGTGGTCAGCGCTCCTCTCAATTGGTTTCTCAGCCTTGTGTTCATCTCGCTTCACAATCTTTGTTGCAACCATCTTGTCAACTTCCTCCACAATCTTTTCCCCAGTTGTGGTCACAATCAGTTGCTCAACCTGTCCAATCTCAGTTCCAAACACCAGTTGTTCAATCTCATCTACCTCTTTCTTGTGGTCACTCAGCTCAATCCCTGAAGAAATAGTAGAGAGGGCAACATTGCAATACTTCGTGGGATTCTGCTCTGGTTTCCCTGGTAGAGTCCCTTGCTGGCGATTTTGGTGAGTGTTCATGGAAGCAAACTGGTTCTCCAAAGCCATGAACTTGTTTTTGAGATCATTGTAGCTCCCATCAATCTTGGTATGAAGGTTCTTCAACTCTTAACCAACATGCTTCTCACTTCTAGTCTGACTCCAAGATTTGTTTCAGTAGAGTATCAGTGCTGCTTGCCTGAAGAATAGAGCTAGAAGGATGAGCCTGTTGTTGAGAAGATTGGTTTCCTTTATTGGGAAAGCCAGGAGGAGGATTCTGCTGAGGCTGAGAGTTGCCTTGCTGGTAGCTATTCTGCTGGTTGTATGGATAAGATCGCTGTTGGTAGTTGTTGTACTGAAAATTGGGCTTCTTCTTGTACCAACTACCATTTTTGTTGATGAAGCATAGCTCTTCTTGACCTTCCAAACCCTCAACTTGATTAACCACAGGTGCTGCTTCTTGGGCTGGGTTACCAACAAAGTTCAGCTGCTCTTGTGTAGCCTTATCAGCAATCAGTATGTCTATCTTATCCTGTAGAGCCTTTAGCTCCTTCCTTGTTTGTTTATCATCAGTTCTATCTCCTCTGTCGTGGTCTCCACTTTAGAGTGCGTCACTCTTCACCATGTTTTCAACCAGTTCCTCTGCATCTTCCTCAGTTTTTCCCAAGAAGAACCCATTGCTAGCAGTGTCCAATCTGGATATGTACTTAGGAAGAGCACCCCTGTAGAATGTGCTCAATAGGCTTTCTTTGGAGAAGCCATGGTGTGGGCATTGAGCTTGGTAGCTTTTGAATCTTTCCCAAGCTTCACTAAATCCTTCCAAGTTCTTCTGTTGGAAACTGGATATCTCATTTCTCAGTTTAGCAGTTCTTGATGTAGAGAAGAACTTCTCCAAGAATGCTCTCTTGCAGTCATCCCAGGTAGTGATGGAGTTACTGGGTAGAGACTTCTCCCACTGACGTGCCTTATCTCCTAAAGAGAAAGGGAATAGCTTGAGTTTGAAGGTGTTGGGGTCAAAATCGGTCAAGACGAAATCGATGTCCGAAAGTCTCGGAAAAAACATGAAAGATGTTAGAGCAACCTCGAGAGACTAATTGTTAATCGAGAGACCTTGGAAAAATATTAAGTTCGAGATTAATCATCTCGAAATCAACGGCTAGAAACGTTTTTTACACGAGGAAAAACCTACGGAAAACTAAAAAGAACGCAAAAACACGCACAAGCCGAAGGAACCGAGCAGCCGACTCCGGTCGCGGCCGTGGCCGCCGGGCGGCTAGCCCCCGTGCTGGCCGTAGCTGCCGGCGGCTAGCGCCCGTGCTGGCCGTGGCCGCCGGGCGGCTAGCCCCGGTGCTGGCCGTGGCCGGCGGCGGCTAGCGCCCGTGCTGGCCGTGGCCGCCAGGCGGCTAGCCCCGTGCTGGCCGTGGCCGCCGGCGGCTAGCGCCCGTGCTGGCCGTGGTCGCCAGGCGGCTAGCCCCGTGCTGGCTCGGGTCGTCGGGCGGCTAGTCTTCGTGCGTAAGTTCTAGGCCCCCGGGTCGCCAGAAATCCGTGTTTTGCAACTTTCCGAGATCCCGCAAACAAAACTCCTTTTCCTGCTCCAAGATTTCAGAGAACCCGTAAGACGTCAACGGACAGAAAGACTTCGTATAAAACGGTGATGGTTATCTTAAAACACCATTCGCCTCAGCAATGGATCGAAGATCTTCCGAAAGACTCGACATCCAAGTAGGAGCATTCTTTCAAAGAAATCGTAGAAAACAACGGAAGTTCGGAAGACGGCCCGAAAGGGACCAAACCCGATCGGACGGCCCATTTACGATTTTCTAAAAGATAGATACGACGGTTTGCAATTATCTTCACATAACAAGATAAATGTTAAACTTCCGAAAGGATAAATGTCAAATTTCCGAAAGGATAAATGTCAACTTTCCCGATAAACACGAAGGCCGATGAAAATGGAAAAAGTCCAGCTCGCGGCAGACTCAGCCCATCAAGAATAGACCGTCATATGGGAGTATATAAGCAAGGCTAGGAGCAGAGGAAGGGGGATCCAAAATCAGAAGAAAGAAACCACTCTAGAGCAACTTAGAACTTAGGCTTTTATTTCCTTTTTAGCGAGCTGCGACTCAACTAGGTTAGATCTAGGTTTTGAAACTAGCACGATCGACAGCTCTTGCGGCCGAGATCTCGACCTGTTGTTCAAACGCTCTCCGCGAATTCGGAAATAAGATTCTTTCTTTTGCTCTCTTTATTTTAGTATTTATTCCCAAACTAAACTCGTATTAACTTCGTCGTGCGTGGCCCAACAGATAGCCGGGATCCTCGGGGAAAACTAGGTCAACTTAGTTTTCCCATGTTTTAACTTAACTAAAATCGACAGTGCGAATTTCGGTTTCCACAGTTTGGCGCTAGAAGGAGGGGGATACACGGATTTATCTTTCTCGCAAATACGCACGCCCAGTTAAGCATGACGGCTAACGCGGAAAAAGACAAGCAAACGCACGACGGGCCAGCCGCCGATGCCAACGCTGAGAAGACTCCTGCCGGAAACGTATCGACGGTCATTGCCGAGGCAAACACCGCGATGCTGGACCAGGTGAAGGAACTGTTCGCCACCGCCCAGAAACGGTCGGAAGAACAAGAGAAACTAATGGCTTCACTCGCTAAACAGGTCAATACCTTAACAGCGAAAAGCAAACTCCCGCGCGGATCCACCAAGGTAAGGCATGTCAGGAGGCTCGACTTCGGAACTGCCGGAGACCAAGAAAAAGATGCCCC
This sequence comes from Raphanus raphanistrum subsp. raphanistrum, assembly GCA_019706035.1. Taxonomy (NCBI): domain Eukaryota; kingdom Viridiplantae; phylum Streptophyta; class Magnoliopsida; order Brassicales; family Brassicaceae; genus Raphanus; species Raphanus raphanistrum. Next base: position 38,023,964 of record CM033983.1, read on the forward strand.
GAGAAAATCCCCGGAACTCATCCCTGACGATACCACTCCGGCGGGGCAGAAGAAAACGACGGATAACCTCCCACCTCCCGCAAGGGAAAACGAAGGAGACGACGTCGAAAGAATCAATCTGGATATCAGCGATCAATCGGATCCGTCCGACGAAGACGCCGACATCCACCACAGAAGGACCCGAAGTCAGTCAGCTCGACTGGCGGCAGCCTTCGAAAAACCCATGACAGAAGAGGAAGAAGACCTTTACTGGTCAGAGCAAGAGAGGTTGGCTGAAGACCAGACTCGGGCCTATCGCAGCCAACGTAGACAAAGGAGCGCGAATGGTGCCAACGAGATCCATCATTTGCGCGAGTACATCGCAAAAACTGCAGCCGAGGTGAAAGCGGTAAAATCGCAGATTCACCACGCAACCAGCACTGCCCCCGAGATCGACATGCTCCTTGAGGAATCGAGAAAGACTCTGTTCACCTCTCGAATCACGGACGCACGAGTCTCAGATCCCGGGAAAATAAAGCTTCCCACCTACGACGGAACCATAGATCCGAAGGCACATCTGCAGTCCTTCCAGATTGCGATGGCGAGGTCTAAACTTCCGGAGCGGGAAAAGGACGTAGGCTGCTGTCTCCTATTCGTCGAGAACCTCAGAGGTGCTGCGCTCGAATGGTTCTCACACTTGAAAAGAAACTCCATCGGAAGTTTCCGCCAGCTTGCTTCAGCTTTTCTGAAGCAATTCTCCATGTTCATGGACAGGGAAACTTCCGATGTAGACCTTTGGAGTCTAATTCAAAAGGAAGATGAACCGCTCCGCGACTACATAAGGAGGTTCAAACTCGTGATGTCCAGGGTAACAGGCCTCAGCGACAGAATCGCCATCGACGCCCTGAGAAAAAACCTCTGGTACAAATCGAAATTCCGAAAGTGGATTTCTTTGGAGAGGCCACGCACCATCCAGGACACTCTCCACAAGGCGACGGATTTCATCATCATGGAAGAAGAGATGAAAGTCCTAGCGCAAAAGCATGGACCGCAGAAAGCGTCCGACAAAAAGAAAACCTCTCGTAATGACAAGTACGTCCATCACGAAGGGGAAGACGTCCAAGGCGAACATAACTATGCCGTCAATTCCGAACAAGGAAGGACCGCCGGAAACACTTGGACACGGAACTCATACAAGGACAATTCCAGCTGCGAGTTCCATCAGACGAGAGGTCACTCCACCGCCAACTGCAAAGTCCTCGGCGTTAGACTCATTACGAAGCTGCTTGCCGGCGAACTAGCAACGGTCAGGAGCGTGAAAGACCTGCTCCTAGATTCTGACCGTCCGCCGAAGACCGACGGAGCCAATCCCGAGAATAACGCTCCTGGAACTCAATCGAGCGAAAAACGCGGACGGAGACAAGACGGCGAAAGAAACAACAACAACCGCCAAAGGATCAACATGATCATCGGAGGATCGCATTTTTACCAGGACTCCGTTTCGTCGATCAAAGCCTACGGACGGAGGGCCGAAACAAGCCCCGGATGGTGTCCAGAGGACGACGTTCCCAATCACGCAATCATCTTCGAGGAACAGGATACGGCCGGACTCGATAAACCCCACTACGATCCTCTGGTCATCGACTTGGTGATTCAGGATCTCGAAGTCGGTCGCATCCTCATCGACACAGGAAGCACGGTCAACATCATGTTCCGCGACACTCTGCAGAGGATGAACATACCCCTCGGAGAAGTCATCCCAGAACCAAGACCGTTGACTGGATTCTCGGGCGTCACGTCCATGACCCTCGGAAAAATCAGACTCCCGGTCATGGCTAAAGAAGTCACGAAGATCGTCGAATTCGCGGTAGTGGATAACCCGGCTATCTATAATGCCATAATGGGAACTCCTTGGATAAACTCCATGAAGGCAGTCCCGTCCACTTACCATCACAGCGTCAAGTTTCCAACACCGACTGGAACAACGGTAATCTGGGGAAGCCAAAAACAGTCGCGACTCTGCTTCCTGGCCGAACATAAATTGCGCAGCAATCGGAACGCCCCAGTAGCTAACCCGAAGTGAACTAAGAAGCATCTGAGTATCTCCGAGAACTCAGCAAAGAACAGCTCGGATTTGTCCGAACAGGCCACAACTCAGGATAGCGGGAAAATCCTCGAGTCCATCGCCGAAAGAACGGATGACCTAACTCCCAACGCGACCACCGACTTAGCTGAAACAGTCAAGGCGTCGGAAATCGTGGAGTAATAGCAACCGCGATAGAAACAGAACTACGAGATGGCTTGATCCTTGCAAGAGGTACGTAGGCAGCTCGTCGCAACCCGACGAGTTCAGCTATCCCCCTCACCAAAAAAGGGGGGGGGGGAAGATGGGGACAAACATCCTTGTACTCCCGCAAAAATACTTTTCACATGTACTCTACATTATAAAGTCTTTAATTCAAATGCTTACTCAACGCATAAACATTACGGAAAAACGAGAATCATATCTTTGAGGAACGCGAGACGTCGTTAGTTCCCGAAAAGTCTTGATTCTCCATTCTCCTCCAAACAGTCCATCCGCGACTCTAATTAACTCTATCAAAGAGTCTGTCCGCGACTCTAAAGTTCATTTCCGTCGATTGGCCCCGACGGAAAAACATAGAAACGTTTCACTCAATCAAATTCGTAGTCTGGCTTCTAACGAAGTCCTCTTGCATCCGACAAGGATACCATAGCGCGCTATACAAAAAATCCAAATTTTGGTTAGCTCTTCGTAAAGGAAGTAGCTCGACTCGTATCCAAACGAATCATATAAGCCGATAAGCACTTTGCAGATTCTCAAACGGTACGAGTCAGGTCGAAATCGCAAACAGGCAAAACGAAAGCCGATTTGTCATCGCACAGCTTCAGTCCGTAAGTAGACCTAGGTCTTGCCCTAAACACGGCCTTGCTGGTATCTAAGACATCTCATAGGCATAAGTATCCAGAATACGAGATTACAAAATTTGCCTCTTATCGCTTACAAACCTAACGTTCGCTACAAAGTAACCTACGGATCAAGCGACAAAAAAAAAGAGATTGAATACGAAGTGACTGCACGTATTCAAACCCTCTACACTTGACAAAAGTATAAATAAAAACGCAGAATTCATAAAAGCATTCATAGCAGGGATTCAAAAGCCACCAACGGCCAATCCCGAGAAACATAAAGTCACGCGACCTCCTAAGGGTCGCAACACATACATACAAACAGCCACACTTGGCCTATCACAAATTATAATCGAATGCATAACAATCGGTTAGAGATATTCCAAACGAGGAGTCGGGCTGGTCGACCTCTTCACCCCCGTCGCCTGCATTCAAACCCGCGCCTACATCCGCCGTATCTTCCGAGACTTGGATAGGATTCCACAACTCTCGAATTCTCCCTTCGATCGGAGGAACAAAGGATTCAGCGTTAGCGCATATTCTCATCGAGCCATCCATCGCGGCAAGTTCGCCGGAAAGAGAGAAACCCTCACGCTGCATCTTGTGTAGAGTACCGACCGAACCATGACACTCGCGAAAATCGCCTACAAAGTCCTGAGCCTCTTTGTACGCTTCGAATTCGGTAGAGAAAATTTCGGCCCTTCGGTTCAGCTCGGCGGCAGCTCTTCTCTGCCCGCTCCTTTCCACACGAACGAGAGCTCGAGCCTGGACCTCGGCTTGCCGGCATTTTTGCTCCTCCACCTCCAACCGATACTTGGCGAATTCCCTTTCCGTTTCCTCCGCTTTGAAACAGGCCAACTGGGCAGTACGGAAACTTCCATCGATCGATGCGTTCCACACTCTCACGGCCTGCAAAGAAGTCGAGGTCAAATAAAAAGAAAAGGGGATTTACTCGAGTTTCGAAAACAAACCTCGTTGACCAAGCGAGCACCCTCCGCAGTCACCTTGTCCCTCTCCTAGTTGTCCAAAGACTCGTCACGGGAAAACGCCGGAGGGAGTTCATCAAAGAAGTCACCCGGGGGAGGAACACCCTGATTCTCTGTAGTAAAGTCAGGATCGTATCTCGGCAGCTCACCATCTCCCGACGAGGCCTCGAAAGCAATCTCTTTATCCTTCCGAGATCTCCGCCTCCGCCTTGAAGGGGCAAAAACGTAGGATCTATCATTGACACAAGGCCGCGTACCGCCTCGCGATCGGTGAAGCGCGACTGCCCCCTGAATCCGGTCAAGAGTAAAGGAGTTCCAGGAACAAGGCATTATCCTAAAAATGTCTCTCTTGGACGAAAGATCGGAAGGAACATGCGTGAGACACGTGTTCTCTAAAAAAAAAAAAAAAAAAAAAAAAAAGAACACACACGTTCAGTACTCGCTTTTCGGATTCTAAGAAAGGGGATGCGACAATCTTACCTCGTTGGTACAACCAGTCCGTCGGGAATAGGTGGAGAAAGCCTTCCTCGACAGACTCTCCATCTATCTTCACGAAAAAAAACGGTCAACGTAATCCTTGTCGTGCGAGGTGACTCCATGGATTACCGAAAAATTGGTCCTCGCCTTCATGGAGTATACTCCATTGATGCTCGTCGTCTTGGAGTTCCACAACCCTTCGAAATCAGCAGGGCTAAGGTCCATCCCTAACTCGTAACTCAAAATCACAACGCCAAGCCAGCTTTCCAAAGCCGGCACGTTCAGCTGGCTGATTACGATTCTGAAACGGTCGAGAGCCTGAACAATGACCCCAGGGATTGGGAACCACAGTCGGCATTGTGTCAGGAACGCCTCGTAGCAAGTAAAATAACCCTTCGGAGGATGCTCCGAACACTCATTCCCGCGAGGAATGCGAAACATGACTCCCTTCGGAACCTCATAAAACTCTCGAAGAGTTCCGAGATATTCAGGGGATACTTCGCTCGGCGAGTCAGTTTCCTTACGCGCCCTCAAAGTTCGCCGGGGAATCGGGATCACGGGAAGGGGAGCATCAGAACCGAAGACAGCGTCGCAATATGCGCTCCTGTCAATCTCTGGAACCTCGGGTTTCGGAACTTCCTCCTCGGCATGGAAACTATCCGAAGACGAGTGAGACTGCCTCCTCGAAGATTTTGATCTTGAAGTCATTCTTTTCTTAAAGGTAGAGAGAGAATTTGCAAGAGAGAGATTAACTTAAGATGCTTGGGTGAAATAAGAATGGTAAAGAATTCACAAGTCTTTATAGGCAAGGATTTGACTATTCACCCCGACCTTCCACACGATTTCGTCTCCATACTTTCCTCACGAACCATACCGCAAGCTAGGACCTACAAACCCTACGGCTCCTAGCTAGCTGGGGGGCTAACTGTTGGGGTCAAAATCGGTCAAGACGAAATCGATGTCCGAAAGTCTCGGAAAAAACATGAAAGATGTTAGAGCAACCTCGAGAGACTAATTGTTAATCGAGAAACCTTGGAAAAATATTAAGTTCGAGATTAATCATCTCGAAATCAACGGCTAGAAACGTTTTTTACACGAGGAAAAACCTACGGAAAACTAAAAAGTACGCAAAAACACGCACAAGCCGAAGGAACCGAGCAGCCGACTCCGGTCGCGGCCGTGGCCGCCGGGCGGCTAGCGCCCGTGCTGGCCGTGGCCGCCGGGCGGCTAGCCCCCGTGCTGGCCGTGGCCGCCGGCGGCTAGCGCCCGTGCTGGCCGTGGCCGCCGGGCGGCTAGCCCCCGTGCTGGCCGTGGCCGTGGCCGCCGGGCGGCTAGCCCCGTGCTGGCCGTGGCCGCCGGGCGGCTAGCCCCGTGCTGGCCGTGGCCGCCGGCGGCTAGCGCCCGTGCTGGCCGTGGTCGCCGGGCGGCTAGCCCCGTGCTGGCTCGGGTCATCGGGCGGCTAGTCTTCGTGCGTAAGTTCTAGGCCCCCGGGTCGCCAGAAATCCGTGTTTTGCGACTTTCCGAGATCCCGCAAACAAAACTCCTTTTCCTGCTCCAAGATTTCAGAGAACCCGTAAGACGTCAACGGACAGAAAGACTTCGTATAAAACGGTGATGGTTATCTTAAAACACCATTCGCCTCAGCAATGGATCGAAGATCTTCCGAAAGACTCGACATCCAAGTAGGAGCATTCTTTCAAAGAAATCGTAGAAAACAACGGAAGTTCGGAAGACGGCCCGAAAGGGACCAAACCCGATCGGATGGCCAATTTACGATTTTCTAAAAGATAGATACGACGGTTTGCAATTATCTTCACATAACAAGATAAATGTTAAACTTCCGAAAGGATAAATGTCAAATTTCAGAAAGGATAAATGTCAACTATCCCGATAAACACGAAGGCCGACGAAAATGGAAAAAGTCCAGCTCACGGCAGACTCAGCCCATCAAGAATAGACCGTCATATGGGAGTATATAAGCAAGGCTAGGAGCAGAGGAAGGGGGATCCAAAATCAGAAGAAAGAAACCACTCTAGAGCAACTTAGAACTTAGGCTTTTATTTCCTTTTTAGCGAGCTGCGACTCAACTAGGTTAGATCTAGGTTTTGAAACTAGCAACGATCGACAGCTCTTGCGGCCGAGATCTCGACCTGTTGTTCAAACGCTCTCCGCGAATTCGGAAATAAGATTCTTTCTTTTGCTCTCTTTATTTTACGTATTTATTCACAAACTAAACTCGTATTAACTTCGTCGTGCGTGGCCCAGCAGATAGCCGGGATCCTCGGGGAAAACTAGGTCAACTTAGTTTTCCCACGTTTTAACTTAACTAAAATCGACAGTGCGAATTTCGGTTCCCACAGAAGGCATCCTCGGACACACCATTGGTCTTTGACAAACCACAGTAGCTGTCAAACATTTCCAAGTGATCAAATGGGTCTTCTACAGCCAAGCCATGATACTTGTTGTTCTCGATCACGTTGAGGAGTCCTGGTTTGACCTCAAAGTTGTTAGCCTCCATAAATGGGGCTCTGATGCCAAGCCAATGACCATTAATGTTAGGACGGTCATAGGTACCAATTGGTCGAGCAGGTCGCTGGGGGGTGCTAAGGCTGAGGATTAGCCCTTGACCGTTTGCAGGCGGTGGATCAATATCAATATCCAGTTGAGCTCTTCTCTGTCTGGATATATCCCTTTCAAGTGCTCTGATGTCTGGTACAATTAGAACTAGGTTTGTTGTGCATTTTCTCCTCAAGTTCATACACCTGAAATTCAAAGAGGGATGAAGATGTAGAATCAGTAACAAGAAAAAGAAAAATGACTTAGTCTCAAGCAAGTGACTAAATCTCAATGTTTAAATCTACTCAGACCCCGGTAATGGCGGCAATTTGATGTTAGGAGTTTTCAAGGCTCCTAAGACAAATGTTGTAGTATGAGTGAATGACGAACCAATTCCAAGGGATTCAAAGCACCAAGAATACAAGCACTTCCTTAATCTAAGTGCAATCGATGATTTTTGATGATTCTAAAACTAATAATGATACTAAGAATGCAATAACAGAAGAATAAGCAGTAAATGAAATAACTTTCTTTGATGAGAAATGAGAACTTATGGGTATAGGAATTATACTTTGGGTGATCAAATTTCGAACTAAGGATGACAATGATCAATCAAACTATCAACCTTAAATCTAGACACAATCCTAAGCAAACTCTATGTCTAGATGAATGCTCATTTGCTAACATATTTCAGACATCAAATGTCTTTGGCGGAATAATATAAAAGCAATCATTAATAACAGGTCAATTGGCTATCTTAACACCTTTAACAACAAATGTCTTTGGTAAAGTATGCTAAAAACTTAGGAGAGTTGTCTCAGGCATCTCATCGAACACCTTGTGGGTGGGAGATACCTAAAGATTAACTTTTGAGAGGCCAACTCAGAAGATGCATTATGAATACTCTCCTAGCAAGGAATAAGGTTTGATTTACACTAAGACATCCTAGAACTAGCCTAATCACCCTTAATCTTCCTAACCCATGAATTCAAAGGTGGATTACTCACTAATCTCCATGATTCCTCTTAAACCCATATTGGATTTCAGATTAATCATGTAAGAGATAATAGATAAGAAATCAACAGGATGACAAGAACATAACAATGAAATGATCAAAAGAGATGAACTTTCTTAAGAGGGTTGTGTTTTTCTCAATGTCAAAAGATAATCTGCCTAATTGGCTTACAAAGATATTTAAACTTAGGTTTTAGAAGTGTAAAACGTGCATAACAAATAACCAAAAGGCCCCTTGATATACCATGGATTTTACCCGTTTTTAACCATGGTATACTAGTATTTTATTATATATTTAATCTGTTTTCTAGCCTGTTAGGTATGTTTTCAGGTTCAGAAGCATTTTGTGAGAAAGTGATGTTTTTGGAGCATTTTGGAGTACAAGAGATGATATACCCGAGACCATTCAAGACTAAGTCGGAAGTCAACATTGCGATTATAATCGATCGATACTCATCCTGAGTTGTCAATCGATGTAGCTGAGAAGATCCGCATACTAGAAGATTATAATCGATCGATACACATCCAGTGTTGTCGATCGATATCGAGGACAAAATGGTTTAGCCGACTACTTCACCAAGACTTCACCAAATTACGAGATTGCCCTAGCCGAGTTTTTAACCTACTGGAAATGCTTAAATATTCCTGCTAAGTGTCTTTTGACGGCAACCTTCGAAAGAAGCAAGCTTTTAACAACCCTCAAAGCAGAGAGTGTGAGAGAGAGACTAGAGTTTTATTTGTGTTTGAGAGATTGGAGAGATTTCTCATCTCCTTTTGTATTTCTACTTTATTCTATCTATGCAATTCTTTCATCTATCTATTGTTATGAATTGCTTAGCTATGTCTGAGTAGTCTACTTGTTAGATCTAGGGTTCAAATAGGTTTGTGGGATTAGCCCCAAACTATAATTGCTAAGTTGTGATACTCATCAAATGGATTGCACCCTATGCTTGTTTTAGATTAGCTAACTAGAACATAGATCACTAGGATCTTTGATTATCTTGAATTATTCATTTGAGCTTGCCTGTCTCCAGTTGAGAAGAACGACAGTTCCTCCTTGAGACCTTGTGGTCATTTTCGGCTCGCGCCCAGGCAGATCTAGAAGCCGTCGATCGATATCCGAACAGGTGAATCGATCGGCGCTGCGAAAGGTGTATCGCTCGATATCTCAATAGGATATCGACCGACTCTTTTTCTGTGTCATCATGCGAAAGGTGTGGCCAGAGATCTAGATAATTTAACCAGTGATACTTCACTTGAGTTATGCGGCTGAGATCTATAGTATCATGCAAGCAACTTGTTAAAGCATTTATAGAGATTATAATCTCCATTCCTGAATAGAAACCCTATGTATAGCACTCTTTATCACATTTAAACAACCCATCATATTGTTAGTTAGAGCAACTACCTTGCTTATTTTAGGAATTGTTATTTTTATTTCTATCATATAAACCAACCTTGCCTAGGATTGATTAATAGATTTTATTTAATTGGTTCCCTAGCTCCTCGTGATTCGATCCCTAAGTACTACAGCTGTACCTCTTATTTGAGAGAGTAAGCTTTACTGGGTAATTTGAGCACTATCAAATTTGGCGCCGTTGCCGGGGAGTTTTGATCGCCATTAGATTTAATCTTATTAATCTTAAGTTTTTCTTTTTACCCCCTTTCTAATTAAAATTTTTCTTGTCTTTTCAGGTATATGCCCAGCAGTACCAGAAGCAACAGGGGAAATCAACTATTATTCTCAGAAGATCCTGCACACTTGGAACGTTTAATCCGCAAAGACCTACGCTCCGCATCGATCGACAGAAACGCCATACCATCGACTGATACTCACGTTCAACAGTCGACCGACACTCAGATAGAACCGTCGACCGATACCGTTCGCCGATCCACATCGTTCGATACTTCTAACCGTATATCGATCGACACTACTCCGCGAAGCATGGTCGCGATTGTTATTCTCACGCAGGGCGAGAATGGAAACCTGTATGACCAAGATGGTCATCTGCGTAATGCAACATGTCAGAAGTTAGATGCACAGGGAAACATAATCCCTGAGCCTGAAGCTGAGTCTACAGGAGAAGCTCAAACACGATCGTTGGCAGACTATAACCGTCCAGACGAGTACTACACCAACAGATCAGCTATTCGACTTCCAGAGATTCAGAAGCCGAACTTCGAGCTCAAGCCTCAGTACTACTCTCTCGTGTCTCAGATACCTTATTCTGGGCTATCACACGAACATCCTATGGACCATCTGGAGAGGTTCTAGGATCTTATCGCTGCTATTCGTATGGATGGAGTCCTTGAGGACTACCTACTCTGCAAGCTCTTCAAATACTCACTGATTGGAGAAGCTTCGCACTGGCTCAAGCAGCTACCTACAGGATCACTGACATCCTGGGCCGACATCAAAAACGTCTTCCTGCGTAATTTCTTTGATGAGGCACGCGCTGAAGACTTAAGAAGCAAAATCGCCACTTTCGCGCAAAAGCCTAGTGAGACTTTTAAAGATGCGTGGATCAGATTTAAGTTCTTCCAGCGAGACTGTCCACACCATGGATTCAATGCAGTGCAGCTGCTAAGCACTTTTTACAGAGGTATCGCCTTGAGGTATCAGATGGCTCTTGATACTTCTAGTGAGGGAAACTTCAACACTAGGAATCCAATAGAGGGTGTGAGACTTATTGAGAACCTAGCCAACAGCAGCAGCACCAAGAACACTGACTCTGACAAGAAGAAATCGGTTGCAGCCATCGGGGAAGACCAGATGAATGAAGCCAGAGCCAAGATAGATGCTTTACATGCATTTCTGGGGCAGCCAGTCTGCTCAGATGAAGAAGGAGAGGCTAGAGAAGATGATACAGAGGAAGATGTGAACTACATTGGAGGTACTGAATTTCAGAGATATGGAAACCAGAGTGGAAACATAAACTTTTTTGGCAGTGGTCAGAAGAGAAACTACAACCAGGGTTCACAGTATCAGAAACCCTTCACCAACACAAGGAACTACGGCAACTCAGCTTACCAAAACCCACCGCCACCCACCCAAGAGAGTAAGTTTGATGCCATGATAGATAGAGTTCTGGAAGGTCAGCAGAAGCTTACAGTAGACTTCAATGGGAAGATTGATTCTGTCTTCAACAATCTGACCACGAGGATAGACACCATTTGCACTCAAGTTAAGAAACTTGAGACACAGATTGTCCAGACTGAAGACTCTATCAGGAGGATTGGAACTTCTAAGGAAGTAGGGGAAGGAAATAGGAAACACCACGTGAATGCTATCATAGATGATGATTTTTGGGAAGTGGTGAAACAGGAGAAGCTACAAGAAGGAGACTTTGAAGTGGAAAGTTCACTAAGTCTCGGTGGATCACAATGGTGTCGATCGACACCAACTAGTCCACATCGATCGACATCGATGATGTCATTTCCGGATACGACTGCAGATTGCAATGCGGTTAGGATATTGACACATGCTGAATTCACGGCTTCTCATCCATACCCACCCACCCACACCTACAAAGATATCGATCGACGAGACGAGCCACTCATCGATCGACCCAAAGACGAGAAACATATCGATCGACCCTTTTCTCCACTTATCGATCGATGCGCACCTCTCACATACCGAGTGCAACTACCATCGATAGACAACAACCGAATCAATGCACTCAGACCCACACAGAAACCACAAGCTAACCCTACAGAGATTACTGGTAAACCTTCAGACACTAAACCTACATCAGAGGGAACTGAAGGAAGAAGGTTAAGGAGTAGGAAGGAGAAGATTCCTAAGAACCTTAAGAGGGAAGCTAATGAAAAAGAGATTGATGGTTTCACTAAGAGAGTTATCAGAATCCCACCAGAGAAACCTTTTGAGGAGGTTTACTTCCCAAACAGATTGTGGATGTTCTTCAGAGAAACAAGGGAGACTGAAACTGACATTAGGAAAAGGTTTGACAATGTCAGAGAAGATATGAGGAAACTGATTACTTTGCAGAAGAAGAGTGATCCTGGGAAGTTTGCAATACCCTGTGTAGTACAAGGGATTGAATTTCCTCATGCACTATGTGACACTGGTTCATCAGTCAACATCTTACCAAAGGTCATGGCAGACCATCTGGGCCTGCAAGTAGAGACTTCACCAGAGATCTTTACATTCGTAGATTACACTCAGAAAAACTCTGAAGGCTTCATCAGAGACCTGGAGGTACATATTGGTAATGCTATCGTCCCTGTGGATTTTCATGTCCTTGACATCAAGCTAAATTGGAACTCTTCCCTCTTACTTGGAAGAGCATTTATGGCTACAGTAGGAGCCATATGTGACATGAACACCAACAGGATGTGCTTGACTATGATAGATCCAAAGATCCACTATGACCCTATCAAGCTTGGCAAACCACCAGCCAAATCAGTGGTAAAAGAAGATGATACTGGTATCATAGCATTTTGTCATTGTGAAGTCGAGTATGAGACAGAGTACTCGGGATCGATCGACAGTACTTTAACATCATCGATCGACACTTGCAAGTCAGAGGAGATCGACAACAAATATGGATCATCGATCGACAGAGACCCACCAGATGATGAACTCGATCTACCAGATCATTGCTACCCGAACTTCGCCATCCCACCCAGCCGAAAGGAAGATGATTACTCAGTAAGGAGTTGGGCAGATAGCTGATTTCATGAGAGTTTTGCAGCAACGGTCAGAAGTGTGAAAGACCTGCTCCTAGATTCTGACCGTCCGCCGAAGACCGACGGAGCCAATCCCGAGAATAACGCTCCTGGAACTCAATCGGGCGAAAAACGCGAGCGGAGACAAGACGGCGAAAGAAACAACAACAACCGCCAAAGGATCAACATGATCATCGGAGGATCGCATTTTTACCAGGACTCCGTTTCGTCGATCAAAGCCTACGGACGGAAGGCCGAAACAAGCCCCGGATGGTGTCCAGAGGACGACGTTCCCAATCACGCAATCATCTTCGAGGAACAGGATACGGCCGGACTCGATAAACCCCACTACAATCCTCTGGTCATCGACTTGGTGATTCAGGATCTCGAAGTCGGTCGCATCCTCATCGACACAGGAAGCACGGTCAACATCATGTTCCGCGACACTCTGCAGAGGATGAACATACCCCTCGGAGAAGTCATCCCAGAACCAAGACCGTTGACTGGATTCTCGGGCGTCACGTCCATGACCCTCGGAAAAATTAGACTCCCGGTCATGGCTAAAGAAGTCACGAAGATCGTCGAATTCGCGGTAGTGGATAACCCGGCTATCTATAATGCCATAATGGGAACTCCTTGGATAAACTCCATGAAGGCAGTCCCGTCCACTTACCATCTCAGCGTCAAGTTTCCAACACCGACTGGAACAGCGGTAATCTGGGGAAGCCAAAAACAGTCGCGACTCTGCTTCCTGGCCGAACATAAATTGCGCAGCAATCGGAACGCCCCAGTAGCTAACCCGAAGCGAACTAAGAAGCATCTGAGTATATCCGAGAACTCAGCAAAGAACAGCTCGGATTTGTCCGAACAGGCCACAACTCAGGATAGCGGGAAAATCCTCGAGTCCATCGCCGAAAGAACGGATGACCTAACTCCCAACGCGACCACCGACTTAGCTGAAACAGTCAAGGCGCCGGAAATCGTGGAGTAATAGCAACCGCGATAGAAACAGAACTACGAGATGGCTTGATCCTTGCAAGAGGTACGTAGGCAGCTCGTCGCAACCCGACGAGTTCAGCTATCCCCCTCACCAAAAAAGGGGGGGGGGAAGATGGGGACAAACATCCTTGTACTCCCGCAAAAATACTTTTCACATGTACTCTACATTATAAAGTCTTTAATTCAAATGCTTACTCAACGCATAAACATTACGGAAAAATGAGAATCATATCTTTGAGGAACGCGAGACGTCGTTAGTTCCCGAAAAGTCTTGATTCTCCATTCTCCTCCAAACAGTCCATCCGCGACTCTAAATAACTCTATCAAAGAGTCTGTCCACGACTCTAAAGTTCATTTCCGTCGATTGGCTCCGACGGAAAAACATAGAAATGTTTCACTCAATCAAATTCGTAGTCTGGCTTCTAACGAAGTCCTCTTGCATCCGACAAGGATACCATAGCGCGCTATACAAAAAATCCAAATTTTGGTTAGCTCTTCTTAAAGGAAGTAGCTCGACTCGTATCCAAACGAATCATATAAGCCGATAAGCACTTTGCAGATTCTAAAACGGTACGAGTCAGGTCGAAATCGCAAACAGGCAAAACGAAAGCCGATTTGTCATCGCACAGCTTCAGTCCGAAAGTAGACCTAGGTCTTGCCCTAAACACGGCCTTGCTGGTATCTAAGACATCTCATAGGCATAAGTATCCAGAATACGAGATTACAAAATTTGCCTCTTATCGCTTACAAACCTAACGTTCACTACAAAGTAACCTACGGATCAAGCGACAAAAAAAAAGAGATTGAATACGAAGTGACTGCACGTATTCAAACCCTCTACACTTGACAAAAGTATAAATCAAAACGCAGAATTCATAAAAGCATTCATAGCAGGGATTCAAAAGCCACCAACGGCCAATCCCTAGAAACACAAAGTCACGCGACCTCCTAAGGGTCGCAACACATACATACAAACAGCCACACTTGGCCTATCACAAATTATAATCGAATGCATAACAATCGGTTAGAGATATTCCAAACGAGGAGTCGGGCTGGTCGACCTCTTCACCCCCGTCGCCTGCATTCAAACCCGCGCCTACATCCGCCGTATCTTCCGAGACTTGGATAGGATTCCACAACTCTCGAATTCTCCCTTCGATCGGAGGAACAAAGGATTCGGCGTTAGCGCATATTCTCATCGAGCCATCCATCGCGGCAAGTTCGCCGGAAAGAGAGAAACCCTCACGCTGCATCTTGTGTAGAGTACCGACCGAACCACGAAACTCGCGAAAATCGCCTACAAAGTCCTGAGCCTCTTTGTACGCTTCGAATTCGGTAGAGAAAATTTCGGCCCTTCGGTTCAGCTCGGCGGCAGCTCTTCTCTGCCCGCTCCTTTCCACACGAACGAGAGCTCGAGCCTGGACCTCGGCTTGCCGGCATTTTTGCTCCTCCACCTCCAACCGATACTTGGCGAATTCCCTTTCCGTTTCCTCCGCTTTAAAACAGGCCAACCGGGCAGTACGGAAACTTCCATCGATCGATGCGTTCCACACTCTCACGGCCTGCAAAGAAGTCGAGGTCAAATAAAAAGAAAAGGGGATTTACTCGAGTTTCGAAAACAAACCTCGTTGACCAAGCGAGCACCCTCCGCAGTCACCTTGTCCCTCTCCTAGTTGTCCAAAGACTCGTCACGGGAAAACGCCGGAGGGAGTTCATCAAAGAAGTCACCCGGGGGAGGAACACCCTGATTCTCTGTAGTAAAGTCAGGATCGTATCTCGGCAGCTCACCATCTCCCGACGAGGCCTCGAAAGCAATCTCTTTATCCTTCCGAGATCTCCGCCTCCGCCTTGAAGGGGCAAAAACGTAGGATCTATCATTGACACAGGGCCGCGTACCGCCTCGCGATCGGTGAAGCGCGACTGCCCCCCGAATCCGGTCAAGAGTAAAGGAGTTCCAGGAACAAGGCATTGTCCTAAAAATGTCTCTCTTGGACGAAAGATCGGAAGGAACATGCGTGAGACACGTGTTCTCTAAAAAAAAAAAAAAAAAAAAAAAAAACATGAAAGATGTTAGAGCAACCTCGAGAGATTAATTGTTAATCGAGAAACCTTGGAAAAATATTAAGTTCGAGATTAATCATCTCGAAATCAACGGCTAGAAATGTTTTTTACACGAGAAAAAACCTACGGAAAACTAAAAAGTACGCAAAAACACGCACAAGCCGAAGGAACCGAGCAGCCGACTCCGGTCGCGGCCGTGGCCGCCGGGCGGCTAGCTCCCGTGCTGGCCGTGGCCGCCGGGCGGCTAGCCCCCGTGCTGGCCGTGGCCGCCGGCGGCTAGCGCCCGTGCTGGCCGTGGCCGCCGGGCGGCTAGCCCCCGTGCTGGCCGTGGCCGTGGCCGCCGGGCGGCTAGCCCCGTGCTGGCCGTGGCCGCCGGGCGGCTAGCCCCGTGCTGGCCGTGGCCGCTGGCGGCTAGCGCCCGTGCTGGCCGTGGTCGCCGGGCGGCTAGCCCCGTGCTGGCTCGGGTCGTCGGGCGGCTAGTCTTCGTGCGTAAGTTCTAGGCCCCTGGGTCGCCAGAAATCCGTGTTTTGCGACTTTCCGAGATCCCGCAAACAAAACTCCTTTTCCTGCTCCAAGATTTCAGAGAACCCGTAAGACATCAACGGACAGAAAGACTTCGTATAAAACGGTGATGGTTATCTTAAAACACCATTCGCCTCAGCAATGGATCGAAGATCTTCCGAAAGACTCGACATCCAAGTAGGAGCATTCTTTCAAAGAAATCGTAGAAAACAACGGAAGTTCGGAAGACGGCCCGAAAGGGACCAAACCCGATCGGACGGCCCATTTACGATTTTCTAAAAGATAGATACGACGGTTTGCAATTATCTTCACATAACAAGATAAATGTTAAACTTCCGAAAGGATAAATGTCAAATTTCCGAAAGGATAAATGTCAACTTTCCCGATAAACACGAAGGCCGACGAAAATGGAAAAATCCCAGCTCGCGGCAGACTCAGCCCATCAAGAATAGACCGTCATATGGGAGTATATAAGCAAGGCTAGGAGCAGAGGAAGGGGGATCCAAAATCAGAAGAAAGAAACCACTCTAGAGCAACTTAGAACTTAGGCTTTTATTTCCTTTTTAGTGAGCTGCGACTCAACTAGGTTAGATCTAGGTTTTGAAACTAGCAACGATCGACAGCTCTTGCGGCCGAGATCTCGACCTGTTGTTCAAACGCTCTCCGCGAATTCGGAAATAAGATTCTTTCTTTTGCTCTCTTTATTTTACGTATTTATTCACAAACTAAACTCATATTAACTTCGTCGTGCGTGGCCCAGCAGATAGCCGGGATCCTCGGGGAAAACTAGGTCAACTTAGTTTTCCCACGTTTTAACTTAACTAAAATTGACAGTGCGAATTTCGGTTCCCACAGAAGGCATCCTCGGACACACCATTGGTCTTTGACAAACCACAGTATCTGTCAAACATTTCCAAGTGATCAAATGGGTCTTCTACAGCCAAGCCATGATACTTGTTGTTCTCGATCACGTTGAGGAGTCCTGGTTTGACCTCAAAGTTGTTAGCCTCCACAACTGGGGCTCTGATGCCAAGCCAATGATCATTAATGTTAGGACGGTCATAGGTACCAATTGGTCGAGCAAGTCGCTGGGGGGTGCTAAGGCTGAGGATTAGCCCTTGACCGTTTGCAGGCGGTGGATCAATATCAATATCCAGTTGAGCTCTTCTCTGTCTGGATATATCCCTTTCAAGTGCTCTGATGTCTGGTACAATTAGAACTAGGTTTGTTGTGCCTTTTCTCCTCAAGTTCATACACCTGAAATTCAAAGAGGGATGAAGATGTAGAATCAGTAACAAGAAAAAGAAAAATGACTTAGTCTCAAGCAAGTGACTAAATCTCAATGTTTAAATCTACTCAGACCCTGGTAATGGCGTCAATTTGATGTTAGGAGTTTTCAAGGCTCCTAAGACAAATGTTGTAGTATGAGTGAATGACGAACCAATTCCAAGGGATTCAAAGCACCAAGAATGCAAGCACTTCCTTAATCTAAGTGCAATCGATGATTTTTGATGATTCTAAAACTAATAATGATACTAAGAATGCAATAACAGAAGAATAAGCAGTAAATGAAATAACTTTCTTTGATGAGAAAGGAGAACTTATGGGTATAGGAATTATACTTTGGGTGATCAAATTTCGAACTAAGGATGGCAATGATCAATCAAACTATCAACCTTAAATCTAGACACAATCCTAAGCAAACTCTATGTCTAGATGAATGCTCATTTGCTAACATATTTCAGACATCAAATGTCTTTGGCGGAATAATATAAAAGCAATCATTAATAACAGGTCAATTGGCTATCTTAACACCTTTAACAACAAATGTCTTTGGTAAAGTATGCTAAAAACTTAGGAGAGTTGTCTCAGGCATCTCATCGAACACCTTGTGGGTGGGAGATACCTAAAGATTAACTTTTGAGAGGCCAACTCAGAAGATGCATTATGAATACTCTCCTAGCAAGGAATAAGGTTTGATTTACACTAAGACACCCTAGAACTAGCCTAATCACCCTTAATCTTCCTAACCCATGAATTCAAAGGTGGATTACTCACTAATCTCCATGATTCCTCTTAAACCCATATTGGATTTCAGATTAATCATGTAAGAGATAATAGATAAGAAATCAACAGGATGACAAGAACATAACAATGAAATGATCAAAAGAGATGAACTTTCTTAAGAGGGTTGTGTTTTTCTCAATATCAAAAGATAATCTGCCTAATTGGCTTACAAAGATATTTAAACTTAGGTTTTAGAAGTGTAAAACGTGCATAACAAATAACCAAAAGGCCCCTTGATATACCATGGATTTTACCCGTTTTTAACCATGGTATACTAGTATTTTATTATACATTTAATCTGTTTTCTAGCCTGTTAGGTATGTTTTCATGTTCAGAAGCATTTTGTGAGAAAGTGATGTTTTTGGAGCATTTTGGAGTACAAGAGATGATATACCCGAGACCATTCAAGACTAAGTCGGAAGTCAACATTGCGATTATAATCGATCGATACTCATCCTGAGTTGTCAATCGATGTAGCTGAGAAGATCCGCGTACTAGAAGATTATAATCGATCGATACACATCCAGTGTTGTCGATTGATATCGAGGACAAAATGGTTTAGCCGACTACTTCACTAAGACTTCACCAAATTACAAGATTGCCCCTGCCGAGTTTTTAACCTAATGGAAATGCTTAAATATTCCTGCTAAGTGTCTTTTGACGGCAACCTTCGAAAGAAGCAAGCTTTTAACAACCCTCAAAGCAGAGAGTGTGAGAGAGAGACTAGAGTTTTATTTGTATTTGAGAGATTGGAGAGATTTCTCATCTCCTTTTGTATTTCTACTTTATTCTATCTATGCAATTCTTTCATCTATCTATTGTTATGAATTGCTTAGCTATGTCTGAGTAGTCTACTTGTTAGATCTAGGGTTCAAATAGGTTTGTGGGATTAGCCCCAAACTATAATTGCTAAGTTGTGATACTCATCAAATGGATTGCACCCTAGCTATGCTTGTTTTAGATTAGCTAACTAGAACATAGATCACTAGGATCTTTGATTATCTTGAATTATTCATTTGAGCTTGCATGTCTCCAGTTGAGAAGAACGACAGTTCCTCCTTGAGACCTTGTGGTCATTTTGGCTCGCGCCCAGGCAGATCTAGAAGCCGTCGATCGATATCCCAACAGGTGAATCGATCGGCGCTGCGAAAGGTGTATCGCTCGATATCTCAATAGGATATCGACCGACTCTTTTTCTGTGTCATCATGCGAAAGGTGTGGCCAGAGATCTAGATAATTTAACCAGTGATACTTCACTTGAGTTATGCGGCTGAGATCTATAGTATCATGCAAGCAACTTGTTAAAGCATTTATAGAGATTATAATCTCCATTCCTGAATAGAAACCCTATGTCTAGCACTCTTTATCACATTTAAACAACCCATCATATTGTTAGTTAGAGCAACTACCTTGCTTATTTTAGGAATTGTTATTTTTATTTCTATCATATAAACCAACCTTGCCTAGGATTGATTAATAGATTTTATTTAATTGGTTCCCTAC
Source organism: Raphanus raphanistrum subsp. raphanistrum (assembly GCA_019706035.1). Lineage (NCBI taxonomy): Eukaryota > Viridiplantae > Streptophyta > Magnoliopsida > Brassicales > Brassicaceae > Raphanus > Raphanus raphanistrum. The sequence continues at coordinate 38,043,745 of CM033983.1, forward strand.
CTCCTCGTGATTCGGTCCCTAAGTACTACAGATGTACCTCTTATTTGAGAGAGTAAGCTCTACTGGGTAATTTGAGCACTATCAAATTTGGCGCCGTTGCCGGGGAGTTTTGATCGCCATTAGATTTAATCTTATTAATCTTAAGTTTTTCTTTTTACCCCCTTTCTAATTAAAATTTTTCTTGTCTTTTCAGGTATATGCCCAGCAGTACCAGAAGCAACAGGGGAAATCAACTATTATTCTCAGAAGATCCTGCACACTTGGAACGTTCAATCCGCAAAGACCTACGCTCCGCATCGATCGACATAAACGCCATACCATCGACTGATACTCACGTTCAACAGTTGACCGACACTCAGACAGAACCGTCGACCGATACCGTTCGCCGATCCACATCGTTCGATACTTCTAACCGTATATCGATCGACACTACTCCGCGAAGCATGGTCGCGATTGTTATTCTCACGCAGGGCGAGAATGGAAACCTGTATGACCAAGATGGTCATCTGCGTAATGCAACAGGTCAGAAGTTAGATGCACAGGGAAACATAATCCCTGAGCCTGAAGCTGAGTCTACAGGAGAAGCTCAAACATGATCGTTGGCAGACTATAACCGTCCAGACGAGTACTACACCAACAGATCAGCTATTCGACTTCCAGAGATTCAGAAGCCGAACTTCGAGCTCAAGCCTCAGTACTACTCTCTCGTGTCTCAGATACCTTATTCTGGGCTATCACACGAACATCCTATGGACCATCTGGAGAGGTTCTAGGATCTTATCGCTGCTATTCGTATGGATGGAGTCCTTGAGGACTACCTACTCTGCAAGCTCTTCAAATACTCACTGATTGGAGAAGCTTCGCACTGGCTCAAGCAGCTACCTACAGGATCACTGACATCCTGGGCCGACATCAAAAACGCCTTCCTGCGTAATTTCTTTGATGAGGCACGCGCTGAAGACTTAAGAAGCAAAATCGCCACTTTCGCGCAAAAGCCTAGTGAGACTTTTAAAGATGCGTGGATCAGATTTAAGTTCTTCCAGCGAGACTGTCCACACCATGGATTCAATGCAGTGCAGCTGCTAAGCACTTTCTACAGAGGTATCGCCTTGAGGTATCAGATGGCTCTTGATACTTCTAGTGAGGGAAACTTCAACACTAGGAATCCAATAGAGGGTGTGAGACTTATTGAGAACCTAGCCAATAGCAGCAGCACCAAGAACACTGACTCTGACAAGAAGAAATCGGTTGCAGCCATCGGGGAAGACCAGATGAATGAAGCCAGAGCCAAGATAGATGCTTTACATGCATTTCTGGGGCAGCCAGTCTGCTAAGCTGAAGAAGGAGAGGCTAGAGAAGATGATACAGAGGAAGATGTGAACTACATTGGAGGTACTGAATTTCAGAGATATGGAAACCAGAGTGGAAACATAAACTTTTTTGGCAGTGGTCAGAAGAGAAACTACAACCAGGGTTCACAGTATCAGAAACCCTTCACCAACACAAGGAACTACGGCAACTCAGCTTACCAAAACCCACCGCCACCCACCCAGGAGAGTAAGTTTGATGCCATGATAGATAGAGTTCTGGAAGGTCAGCAGAAGCTTACAGTAGACTTCAATGGGAAGATTGATTCTGTCTTCAACAATCTGACCACGAGGATAGACACCATTTGCACTCAAGTTAAGAAACTTGAGACACATATTGTCCAGACTGAAGACTCTATCAGGAGGATTGGAACTTCTAAGGAAGTAGGGGAAGGAAATAGGAAACACCACGTGAATGCTATCATAGATGATGATTTTTGGGAAGTGGTGAAACAGGAGAAGCTACAAGAAGGAGACATTGAAGTGGAAAGTTCACTAAGTCTCGGTGGATCACAATGGTGTCGATCGACACCAACTAGTCCACATCGATCGACATCGACGATGTCATTTCCGGATACGACTGCAGATTGCAATGCGGTTAGGATATTGACACATGCTGAATTCACGGCTTCTCATCCATACCCACCCACCCACACCTACAAAGATATCGATCGACGAGACGAGCCACTCATCGATCGACCCAAAGACGAGAAACATATCGATCGACCCTTCTCTCCACTTATCGATCGACGCGCACCTCTCACATACCGAGTGCAACTACCATCGATAGACAACAACCGAATCAATGCACTCAGACCCACACAGAAACCACAAGCTAACCCTACAGAGATTACTGGTAAACCTTCAGACACTAAACCTACATCAGAGGGAACTGAAGGAAGAAGGTTAAGGAGTAGGAAGGAGAAGATTCCTAAGAACCTTAAGAGGGAAGCTAATGAAAAAGAGATTGATGGTTTCACTAAGAGAGTTATCAGAATCCCACCAGAGAAACCTTTTGAGGAGGTTTACTTCACAAGCAGATTGTGGATGTTCTTCAGAGAAACAAGGGAGACTGAAACTGACATTAGGAAAAGGTTTGACAATGTCAGAGAAGATATGAGGAAACTGATTACTTTGCAGAAGAAGAGTGATCCTGGGAAGTTTGCAATACCCTGTGTAGTACAAGGGATTGAATTTCCTCATGCACTATGTGACACTGGTTCATCAGTCAGCATCTTACCAAAGGTCATGGCAGACCATCTGGGCCTGCAAGTAGAGACTTCACCAGAGATCTTTACATTCGTAGATTACACTCAGAAAAACTCTGAAGGCTTCATCAGAGACCTGGAGGTACATATTGGTAATGCTATCGTCCCTGTGGATTTTCATGTCCTTGACATCAAGCTAAATTGGAACTCTTCCCTCTTACTTGGAAGAGCATTTATGGCTACAATAGGAGCCATATGTGACATGAACACCAACAGGATGTGCTTGACTATGATAGATCCAAAGATCCACTATGACCCTATCAAGCTTGGCAAACCACCAGCCAAATCAGTGGTAAAAGAAGATGATACTGGTATCATAGCATTTTGTCATTGTGAAGTCGAGTATGAGACAGAGTACTCGGGATCGATCGACAGTACTTTAACATCATCGATCGACACTTGCAAGTCAGAGGAGATCGACAACAAATATGGATCATCGATCGACAGAGACCCACCAGATGATGAACTCGATCTACCAGATCATTGCTACCCGAACTTCGCCATCCCACCCAGCCGAAAGGAAGATGATTACTCAGTAAGGAGTTGGGCAGATAGCTGATTTCATGAGAGTTTTGCAGTAGACATAGCCACCTCTTCCCACAGTGGAGACCACAGTGAAGAACACGATGCAGACTATTGGGAGGAGAGAGCTTGGGAAAATTACTTGGAGAACGACAGATTTGCAATTCGATTCCCACAATCGATCGACATCAAACGCCCACCATCGATAGATTATCTACTTCATCCCGCAAAACGACATCGTCCATCGATCGACATCGCCAGTATCACATCGATCGATATTAACCCGGACGACTTGAAGGACAAAATCAGAATTTCACCGATTAGGGCAACACATGGGTATAAAAGGTTGACAACTCAAGCCACGAAAATTCAAAACTTTTCACCTTCTACCCAGCAGCTTCCAGCATTCAGAAACCTATCAATGGAGGACTGCAACAACATGAACTATCGATCCAACCGTGCAACTAGACGTGCACCATCGATCGCCACCACCACCGCACCATCGATCGACGCTTTCAACAGAGCTCAACCTCGATCTCATGAACCTTACGATATCAGGAACGTTTCACTAACACCTGATGAATTTGGAATTTTCAGGGACACAGATGGCTATGCAAGAGCAATGGATGGAAGAGTTCTGCACATAACCAGAGAAGACATAGCAGACATCCTCCAAGTTGCCAATGGACCAGAAAACCTGTTCACACAGCAACGTAGTCATCCAGACATCCTAGCTCACGTCCAGGACAACCACAACACCAACTCAAGGGAGGATACAGTTCCTCAACAATTCGGTCAACCTGGGAATTCACCATCGACCGACATCGTTTCAACACTATCAATCGACGGCGGATGTCCTGGATCAATCGACAGAACAAGAGTCAGATCGTCCGACCGACGATTGGAGTTTGGACGACGCGCCTTCCATACTGATGGATCCAGGAGATTCAAATGCGAAGCTAAGGATGAATATGGTGTCTACAGAGATGAGTTTGGCTATGCTAGAGGAGTTGATGGTGAGATCATCCATGTTACCAAGGAGCAAGTAAAGAGAATTCTGGATAGAGCATCCCTTTTTCACAAAGGTTGCTTACGCCTTCCAGTACACACACGCCCTTACCATGCATACATACCACCACCAGTACCCTACAGTAGAGAGGAAATAGATGATATGGTGACTGATGTATGGAGAACTCAGGCAGACCTTGAGGCAAACTTGCACACATTGGTGGAAGACACTTTCCAGCCTTTGGATGTCAGTTACAAGGACCTCCAGAATGATATGGCTGAGATAAGAGTGGAACTTGGAAACATATTGACCATGCTTGAGAAAGAGGCTCCGCAACCAGTATCGACCGACAGAGTACCTGTACCATCGATCGACATCGGCAAGACTACATCCATGGACCGACCAGAATGTTCATCACCTAAGAGAGATGAATGGGAGGTTGCTTATATCAATACACGGATTGGAGACGTCTACAGCCCTCTCAACAAAAATGTAGCATGGTTGAACAAGAGGATCGATCTTCTACAGAAAGAGATAGCATCAATTCACAAGAAAGATCAAGCTAAGAATGCTACTTTTCCATCGATCGACACACTGAACTCACCGTCGATCGACAAAAGGTTCGCAGAACTGGAAGATAAGATGAAATCTTACGTAAGGAAGCATGAAATTTTCAGTTCACCTATCCTGCGATTCCAGGCCACAATGTCACGACAGCTGAACGAGCTACAAAGAGACATGAGCATAGTTCAAGATCATCTTGGTCTTCGTGACAACAAGGCAAGATCGATCGACATGCCTAGACCAACATCGATCGACATCGAGCCACCACCAGCGAGAAGAGAATGCACTACAGCAGAAGTTGATGAACTTAAACATGAGCTGTACGAGGCTATGGATGCTATGGAGAGGAGACTCAACGGGACCTGTGATACCATTGACTACACTGTTAACGAACGAGTTAACAGCCTATGCAGAACTACTCGCCATATGAAGGGCAATATATGTACTCTGCAGTACCAAGGACAATGCTCACAGTCGATTCCAAGTCGACCGACAGACCCCTCAGCGAAATGACCGACGCGCATCTGGTCGCATCGATCGACACCGAGTCTTTAGCAGATCGAGATCAGTTTATTCTTGACAGGATCGATGCATTGTAGAGTGAGCTGAATGAATTGTCCGTACATACCTACCAGACCATCGACATGAAGGTTGGCAACATCGAATACATTGAGAATTCTGTGAGGAAACTTCAAGATACAGTCCTCAATATAGATAAGAAACAACTACGAGCGGATGATGCCACAAGAAGCTTCGTCGCCACATGGTTCAATAGTAGGAGACACAAAATTGATGATTGCTGTCCAGCAATCAGCAGTTTCTGCACCCCATGAGTCACTCACCTACCACAGTCAAGCTAAATGACTATAATAAAGCGCTGAGTGGGAGGCAACCCACTATTAGGTTTTCTTTTATTTTTCTTTATTTTATTTATTTTTCATTTTTTCTTTTATTTTTCGGATTTATTTTGCAGTTTTTATTAGATCCAAGCAGAATGATGATTTCATCGACCGACATTCACCATTCATATCGCTCCACACCACACGACCATTACTAACGATCGATGTATACCACTACGAATCGATCGACACCTTGTCGATCAGGTTTATTCATTCTAACTTGTTATATTTATTAATTATGATTTATTTATTTATTTACCTCACCACCGGCTGTGTTACACTGGGACAGTGTAATTTAAGTCTGGGGAGGAGTTTACTAATATGTGTTTTTATTTTGGTTTTTATTTTAAATTGTTTTTCAAAATTATTTTTTCGCATAAGTATTAAATAAGAATATTGATATAGATTTATATTTGATTGTCTGACCACTCTTTAGCACCATTCTAGATTACTGATTGCAGACAGTACTAAAGATGCTAAAGTGGATCAACCTGCCATCTATATTCCCTAGCTAAGATTGTTTGAAGGAACCAAAGCTGACCTCCAACACTAATACTGACTTATTTGCTTGTCTTGGAGCTTGGAAATCACTGGATCGGAATCCTCTTACAAGTCTGGAAGGTAAAAAGTCTGTGTGTTTCTGGTTCCCTTCCTTCTCTCTCTTCAGCGTCTCGAGATCTAAGTTTATGTTATAAAAGATTGAAATGATTTCTTGAGAGGCAGAGGGGTAGGAGTGTCTCCCGCGACCCCAGTATTCTAAATCTTAAGGATGATCACACATTGTGGAAACGAGGGATAGGTTGAGTACCGAACCCCATTATTCGCTACACTTTGCCAAAAATGTATGAGTTACAATGCAAATGTCAATGAGATGGACTAGATGACCTATGTGGCATCGAAACCTGTTGAAATTGAAACTAATAAGAGATTCAGAGAAGAGAGATGAGGGAAGAAAGGAATCAGAGAAGACTACCTGTGTGTTCAGATACTTGTTTAAGTTGAATCCATGTGTTCTTTGATCGATACTCCCAAGGTAAAGCCTGCACTTTTATTTTATGTTAAGAAATGAGGCTAGTAGAGGGGAATGTCAGATGAGATTTGCTAAGTTGTTGACTAGATTAATTTGGTTGCTAAGCTAGGATAAAGCATAATGAACTTATGTGATTAGGATATTTAGACATGAATTGCAAACCCATAGAGTGATGACTTCAATATATTGAATCTTTGAGTTCCTGCTATTTTCATACTTTTTCCAAAGACTACTGTTTTTGCTTGAGGACAAGCAAAGGAGTAAGTCTGGGGGAGTTGATATACCATGGATTTTACCCGTTTTTAACCATGGTATACTACTATTTTATTATATATTTAATTTGTTTTCTAGCCTGTTAGGTATGTTTTCAGGTTCAGGAGCATTTTGTGAGAAAGTGATGTTTTTGGAGCATTTTGTAGTACAAGAGATGATATACCCGAGTTGACTATTCAAGACTAAGTCGAAAGTCAACATTGCGATTATAATCGATCGATACTCATCCTGAGTTGTCGATCGATGTAGCTGAGAAGATACGCGTACTAGAAGTTTATAATCGATCGATACACATCCAGTGTTGTCGATCGATATCGAGGACGAAATGGTTTAGCCGACTACTTCACCAAGACTTCACCAAATTACGAGATTGCCCCTGACGAGTTTTTAACCTAATGGAAATGCTTAAATATTCCTGCTAAGTGTCTTTTGACGGCAACCTTCGAAAGAAGCAAGCTTTTAACAACCCTCAAAGCAGAGAGTGTGAGAGAGAGACTAGAGTTTTATTTGTGTTTGAGAGATTGGAGAGATTTCACATCTCCTTTTGTATTTCTACTTTATTCTATCTATGCAATTTTTTCATCTATCTATTGTTATGAATTGCTTAGCTATGTCTGAGTAGTCTACTTGTTAGATCTAGGGTTCAAATAGGTTTGTGGGATTAGCCCCAGACTATAATTGCTAAGTTGTGATACTCATCAAATGGATTGCACCCTATGCTTGTTTTAGATTAGCTAACTAGAACATAGATCACTAGGATCTTTGATTATCTGGAATTATCCATTTGAGCTTGCCTGTCTCCCATTGAGAAGAACGACAGTTCCTCCTTGAGACCTTGTGGTCATTTTCGGCTCGCGCCTAGGCAGATCTAGAAGCCGTCGATCGATATCCCGACAAGTGAATCGATCGGCGCTGCGAAAGGTGTATCGCTCGATATCTCAAAAGGATATCGACCAACTCTTTTTCTGTGTCATCATGCGAAAGGTGTGGCCAGAGATCTAGATAATTTAACCAGTGATACTTCACTTGAGTTAAACGGCTGAGATCTGTAGTATCATGCAAGCAACTTGTTAAAGCATTTATAGAGATTATAATCTCCATTCCTGAATAGAAACCCTATGTCTAGCACTCTTTATCACATTTAAACAACCCATCATGTTGTTAGTTAGAGCAACTACCTTGCTCATTTTAGGAATTGTTATTTTTATTTCTATCATATAAACCAACCTTGCCTAGGATTGATTAGTAGATTTTATTTAATTGGTTCCCTAGCTCCTCGTGATTCGATCCCTAAGTACTACAGCTGTACCTCTTATTTGAGAGAGTAAGCTCTACTAGGTAATTTGAGCACTATCACCCCTGACTAATCAATAACTTTGAGTGCAAACAGAACACGGAGTGACCTAGGGTGGTCCCTGCGAGACGTCACTCCGGATGGGAGCGACCTCGGGTAGTCACTCCGGCAGGTCACTCTGGCGAGGCTTGAATGGCGAGTGATGTGGCAGTGTCAGTCCGGCAGGTCACTCTGGCACGTGGATGCGGAGTGACTTCATGGGGTCGCTCCGGAAGGTCACTCCCATGTGTTGCTCATACATTCTTCACTTTTATCACCTCTTTTGAGCCACAAATGCACCTAAATGTCTGCAAGAACTTCATGTGGTACTCCAATACCTGATAAAGACTTATGTATGCAAAATGCAACCTAAAACATGGCTAAATCCTAATATAAATGATCAAAATGCAAATGGATGATTGGGTAAAACAATGGAAATATGCAAAATATGCAAAAGTTGATCTTTAGGTATCTCCCACCCACAAGGTGTTCGATGAGATGCCTGAGACAACTCTCCTAAGTTTTTAGCATACTTTACCAAAGACATTTGTTGTTAAAGGTGTTAAAATAGCCAATTGACCTGTTATAAATGATTGCTTTTTATATTATTCAGCCAAAGACATTTGATGTCTGAAATATGTTAGCAAATGAGCATTCATCTAGACATAGAGTTTGATTAGGATTGTGTCTAGGCTTAAGGTTGATACTTTGATTGATCATTGCCATCCTTAGTTCGAAAATTGATCACCCAAAGTCTAATCCCTATACCCATGAGTTCTCTTTTTTATCAAAGAAAGTTACTCTGTTTACTGTTTTATTGTTCAGTTATTGCATTCTTAGTATCACTAGTAGTTTTAAAATCATCAACATCATTGATTGCACTTAGATTAAGGAAGTACTTGCATTCTCAGTGCTTTGAATCCCTTGGAACTGGTTCGACATTCACTCATACTACAACATTTGTCTTAGGAGCCTTGAAAACTACAACATTTTGATCATTTAGATTAGGATTTAGCCATGTTTAGGTTGTATTTTGCATACATAAGTCTTTATCAGGTATTGGAGTACCACATGGAGTTTTTGAAGACATTTGGGTGCATTTGTGGCTCAAAAGAGGTGATCTCAAATCCAATCTAGAAACACGTGCAAGAACTCAATCAAATGCTAAAAATGGATCCATGGGACTAGGGATTTGATCTTGGGTGATCAAGATTCAATAAAAGATGGCAAACACACAATCAATCTATTACCTTATGGGTTAGGGTGATTAAGGCTGATTAAGTGTAGAGTCTAGGGTGTTTCATTGTAGATTTATCTTGTTCCTTGCTTGTTGAGAGATCTTAATGCTATTTTAGTTTTGAGAGGTCAACTCAGAAGATGTATTATGAATACTCTCTGATACACTAAAAATAAATCATTGCTACTGCCAAGTTAACAGTTGCAATTGTAGTATTTGAGATTCAAATCCAGAGGACCAGTCTACACTCTAGTTCTATGAGTTCCGAAATCAAGCTAAGAAGAAAATATGATTTTGGTTTTAAAGGAGACAATAGTTAACAAGTAAAAACACAAGTTTGATTCAATTTAACAAGGAGCTAGCCTAGGGTATTTCATTTGGTGCTGAATTTGAGACAAACAATTATTCAAGCGCGATGAAGTGCTTCTCGAACTCGGATCACTCAGCTGGAACACTCCACTGTCGTGGCAGTGATCGCTTTGCAGAACGATCTCACCACCTAATTGTCGTTGGGATGAGAATCGATTGCAAGCTTTAGAGAACAGGTCCGATCAGTTCACTTACCACCCTAATATCTACTTTCGCTGATTAGGGATACTAAGCTCATTCAATACATGTCAAGTTATCTCCTAAGTGGTTAACTAGGTGATGAACTAGGGATCTAACATCAAGTGATCAGATTGATGAAAGCAGTAAGAACAGTATGAATGAAGAACAATTAAGAATCGCTTATCTATGTTTAACTCATGTCTCAACATCCTAAAAACCCCAGGAGCAAGGCTACTACTCGATCATGATGCAGAGAATCAAAGACATAAATCCTGAATAAAATTGCATAAGAACAGAGTAGAAAACAATAGGGTTCAGATGATCTTCTCTATGAGAGGATGGATTCTTCTCCCTTACAAGTTGCAGATCGCAAATCACAGTGTTCTCTTGTAAAAACTAGCATAACAAATAAAATAGGATAGATGGCGTTTTTTATATGGAGGCGCCAATTAGGTAGAAAAGAGATTAGGGCAACATGGCTTTAATTCCCGAAATAGGAGTTTCCATATTCGGCGAGAACAATCTCGGGATCACTCCGTCTTATTGTTCCGCTTGAGAGAGAACAGTCTCGGGATTGTTCTACTTGAGTGTTCTGTGAAGGATTGCTCCAAAAAGACATCGTTTCTTCATGCTCCACAAATGCACCCAAATGTCTCCAAGAACTCCATGTGGTACTCCAATACCTGATAAAAACTTATGTGTGCAAAATGCAATCTAAACATGGCTAAATCCTAATCTAAATGATCAAAATGCAAATGGATGATTGGGTAAAACAATGGAAATATGCAAGATATCATTAGGAAGGTGTGGAGACGTAATCGTTTGTCGAAAGTCTGAATGAATAGTAACTTTCATTCTTTGTCTATAAAGATGGAGTAAGATTTTTTTATCATTCTTACTTCATCCAAGAGGCATTCTTCCTCACACTCGTCGTTGGGTGACTCACCTGATGTGGTCATCCCGAAACACGAGTACGAAGTTGAAGGAGACGCGAGGGCGGCGAATTACAAAGCTTTATGCGACTCGCTTCCGCCTCCGCATGACATTCCCATTCCCAAAAGACCTTTGAGGCCGCCGGGTGCACCCTTTACACCGAGCATGGTCTCTGCTGACTATCTTACGACTCTCTGGAACTTTTACCAAGTTCCGAGCGGAGTTACGTTTTGGATCCCGACCGGCAACGAAAGCGCGAGGAACCCTCCGCAAGGTTTCTTTACTTGCTATGAGGGTTTCCTGAGGTATTGCCGCATGTGGTTACCGATTCCTGGCACCATCGTCCGCGCGCTTCACCGCTTTGGTCTCGATCAGCCAGCTAACCTTTCCATCCTTGGAGAGTTGGTTCGGCGTGCTAATCTCGAGTTATGAGCTATGGATGGATCTTAGCCCTGGCGACTTCGAGGGACTCTGGTGTACCAAACCAACAGGGATCAATGGTTCGTACTCCATGGTGACAAAGAAGGACATGGCCATAATTCAGGGGACTACTTCGAACCCCAATTCATGGTTCAACCGCTTCTTCCTTGTCCAAATAGATGGGGAGTACGTCGAGTAGAGCTGCCTCCACCTATTCCCCAAGGAGTGGAATTTCAATCGCGGTAATACGACTAGTTTTGTTTTTCGTTTTGATACTTTGAAAGTGCACGAAGATAATTTTTTTTTAATTATCATGTAGCGAACAGGATCCTTCCGCGAACCCCTGCCGATCTTTTCGCCAAGCGAGATCTTCTTCGGGACAGGCCGTTTTTCTGGAATACCTTTACCATTGAACGGATCCGAAGTGCGGTAGAGCTCCACCGTTCCCGAGCCACTCCCCAGCCTCTCGACTTTCCGTACGACATTAGCCGATCGTCAACTTGCCTGCTCAGAGGCGGAAAAACAGGTCTCGGAAAGGCAAAGGAGTTGCCTCTGAGACTGTCTCGGGAGATTCTCCGCTGCCGGGATGGGACCCTAGTTTCGCCCCAGGGGAAAGGAGTGGAACTAGCGAGGTTCCCCCCTCTAGCGACTTTTTTGCTGACCTCTGATCGTATATACATTTTTATTATTATATATATATATTTCTTTGATCTTAAGTTCATGCAGGGGATGAGGGTGTTTAACGTGGCGCTCGACGGAAATTTCCGGGGGTCGCGCATCTCTCACTTCAAAGCCGAGGAGGCCGAAAGAGAACTTTTTCGGTTCCGTAATGAGGTTGAGGAACAGAACCAGAGACAGGCCGAGCTCCATTTGTTGGGAAAAATATCCAGGCATAAGTTTTCTCCAGCTTACGGATAGGTCTTCGACTTCCAGACCTTTGCTTTAGAAGAAACCAGGAACCGACCCCTGCCATAGGTCCGACCCCCATGATCAGACCGACCCTTGGAGAAAAATAGAAGTTTTCCGCCTAAGGGGAAACTTCCATTTTCCGATTATAGAAGAGTTCGCCCTACTTTAAACCGACGTCTACAATTATAAAAAGAGAGCCCAAACACTTGAGCATGGGATCGACTTTCTGAGGCTAAGAGATTAGATTTTAGGCGACTTAGAACTAGGTTTATACACCAACGTTGTAGTCCCATACACAATACTCAATAAACATCTCTTCTATCCTCGATTCTTTATCTTTTCATACAAATCTTCTAGTGTTCCGTAGTACTAAAACAACCCTACACAAAAATACCTTAACAGTTTGGCGCTAGAAGGAGGGGAGTAATCCAACTACGTGATGATGACACTAGAGGACGATACTAATCAAGCCGAGATGACTTCGAGGGAGATCGAGCTCCTCAACCGGCTCGAAACCCTTAAGAGTCAGATCACCGACCTCCATAAAGTTGAGGAGACCATGCCTGGAGGTCACGAACTTCTCCAAGAAGTTCAAACCCTAAAAGAACAGCTTGGGGAACACTCCAAGCAGCTGCAGCAAAGCGCCGAGAAGCTAGACGCCATGGAAGTAGAAAATCTTGTCCTTCGACAAGAGAACCAAACCCTCGGCGAAACCAGCAATAAGCGAAAGCGATTCCGAACTAAGGTTCGACTTTTTGCTTCGCTTAGTACTCCTCGGGATGGTGAAGGAACGTCTCGCCAACCCACCGCCACAAGTAACGAAACCGATGGCCAAGAGGCCACTCACGACGTGACCCGTGTGCAAGTGGATAGCGATTCCAATACGGAGGACGAAGAATACTCACCCGATGATCCCGCAATCTCAGATCCGGCTCTAGCTGCCTACCTTGAAAGGGTGGTCTCCGAAAGGTTCGGTACCATTCAATCTATGGTAGAAAGGCTTCCAGGGGTAGCTCCCCCTATTCGAAGAAGCAATCCAGGGTCCTACTCCAATACACCTTTTGTGGAAGAGATTTCCTCAGTAGAGATGCCGCCCAAGTTCTCTTTCCCGAGCATAAAGATGTACGAAGGTACATGAGATCCTGACAATCACATTGCTCACTACAAGCAACGCATGCTAGCCATAGCAATTCCTAGAGAAGCAAGGGAATCTACCATGTGCAAAGTATTTGGATCAACCCTGACCGGTCCTGCTCTTCAATGGTACATTAATCTTCCTACCAAGTCCATCAGGTCCTTTGCAGCCCTTAGCGATAAGTTTATAAAGCAATTCCCCAGTAGCCGCAATCTAGAGAAAAATTCAGATGATCTCTATGAAGTCCTCCAGCATTATAATGAACCCTTGCGTTCCTACATAGCACACTTCAACCAAGAGAAGGTGGCTATTCCCGAGTGCAACGCTGATACGGCTACCTCAGCCTTTAAGTGAGGCCTACTCCCGGAAGGAGATCTCTACAAGGAGCTGACCAAGTACAAGTGCAGGACTATGGAAGATGTATTATCCCGCACTTGGGCTCAAGTAAGATGGAAGGAAGACGTTGCAAGTAGGGCAAAGGCTTACCCGAAGCACGATCAGAAGTCCTCAAAGCTAACTAGGAACAAACGCGATGAGGCCTTCCATCCCAAGTTAGCTAAGTAGACTAACAATCCAAGCAGGGGTAGATATCAACAATTTCCTTTGCCTAGATCCGAAGGGATGATGGTGTCAACATGGCCCGATATCTCTCATCTTGCGTTAACAAGCCGAAGCTGATCGGTGTTCTACGACAAATTGTTCCGCAAGTCAAGTGGCCCCCTAAGATGAAGGCCTCTGATGCTAACTGGAACCCCAAACGATGGTGCGAATTCCATAACGATCATGGGTGGGAGGATTGTATAGCCTTGAAGATAGAAGTCGCCGAGCTTCTCAAGAAAGGCCATCTGAGAGAGTTCCTTTCGGATAAGGCCAAGAACCTTTTGAATAAAGAAGGTCTCGGTCTTCCTACCGAAGCGGCTCCCGCATTGCCACCACAGCAAGACCGGGTGATCCATGTCATCTCAGCCGGATCGGAAGTAAGTGGAATCAGCAGTGCCGCTGCCAAGAGAAGCACTCGCAATGCCAGGAATGGCCAAGAGGCCGAGGGTCCTAAGCGCTTACTCCTAGGAACAGATGAGATCAGCTTCACTGCGAGGGAGCAGGAGAAGGTCCTAGCTCCTCACCATGACGCCCTTGTTATTTCACTTACCATAGCGAACTGCTTGGTCAAGCGAATACTAGTGGACAATGGGAGCTCCAGTAACATTATCTTCCATTCAGCCTACGCCGATATGGGGCTGGAACCTAAGGCCCTAACAAGGAAGGCGACCCCTCTTGTAGGCTTCAGCCGAGAGGTAAAGCAAACCTTAGGAGAGGTCATTCTCCCAGTATATGCCAAGGGAATAAACCAGGCCACGAAGTTCTTAGAAGTGGACTGCCCTTCATCATATAATGTGATACTGGGAAGGCCTTGGATCCATGACATGGGAGCCATACCTTCGACCTTCCATCAGCTGGTTAAGTTTCCAAATCCTTGGGGCATTAAAGCAATCAAGGGAGATTAGGAAAATTCTAGGTCATGCTACGAATCTTTGGAGTCTTTACCCCAAAGGCAAAGACTCAGGTCTTATAGCAATTTCAAAAGAAGCTTCCAGCCCCGCATACCGAAGAGCCGGAAGTGGAGGAGATGGATGAGGTTCCAATAGTAGAAGGAAATCCGAAACAAAACTTGAAGGTAGGCTCCAAGCTCCCAGAAGGGCTAAGGCGGAGAGTGGTCGACTTCTTGAGGTCTAACTCCGATTGCTTTGCCTGGTCCAATGAGGACATTCCTAGAATCGATCCTGATGTTATCATGCACCAGCTTCAAGTGGATCCAATGCATCCCCCTGTCAGACAGAAAACGAGGAAGTTCGCCCCTTAAAGGGACGAAATTATCAACGAAGAGGTCAAGAATCTGCTTGACGCCGGATTCATACGGGAAGTACAATACCTGGAATGGCTAGCTAATGTGGTGGTCGTGAGGAAGAAGAATGGGAAGTAGAGAGTCTGCATCGACTTCACGGACCTTAATAAGTCCTGTCCTAAAGACTCATTCCCCTTGCCTCATATTGACAAGCTAGTCGACGCGACTGCTGGTCACCAATTGATGAGCTTCATGGATGCATTCTCCGGATACAACCGAATCCTAATGCAACCAGACGATCAAGAGAAGACCTCATTCATGACCTCCCGGGGCATCTACTACTACAAGGTCATGCCCTTTTGATTGAAGAATGCCGATTCCACCTATCATAGGCTTGTCAATATGATGTTCGCCGACTTGATAGGGCAGACCATGGAGGTTTATATCGATGATATGCTGGTAAAATCCTTGGACAACGAGGATCATATCTCGCACCTTCAACAGGCATTCACCACCCTCAGGAGGTACAATATGAAACTCAACTCCTCAAAATGCTCATTCGGGGTAAGCTCTGGGAAGTTCCTGGGATACATAGTCACCCATAAGGGCATTGAAGCAAACCCAGAGCAGGTAAGAGCAATCCAGGTGATACCTTCCCCTCATAACGTCAAGGAGGTTCAGAGATTGACAGGAAGGATGGCCGCCCTGAGTAGGTTCATCTCCAGGTTGTCCGATAAGTAGCATGCCTTCTTCGAGACCTTGAATGACCCCAAAGACTTCCAATGGACCGATATGTGAACTAGCCCTATCTGATCTCAAGGCCTACCTAACTACTCAACCTCTCCTCTCGACGCCCTTGGAAGGGCAAGTCCTACTGCTGTATTTAGCAGTATCGGAGCATGCGGTTAGCACGGTCCTTGTAAGGGAAGAAGGAACGAAATTAATTAAAAAATTTCCAAAATATTAAAAACCTTAATAGGCTAATAGGGTTATAATTATATTTTTAATATTTCCAAAATATTAAAAACCAAAAATATAAGCCAAAATTTAGAAACCCTAATATATACACTAAGTTTGCCACACGTAGTCACAATCTCACGACTTCACCCTAAGAAAAACAACTGAAAAATTGAGAGAAGATGGGTTCCAGGAGCGATTCAGAAGAGCAGTTCACAATGGATACCGACTACTCCACCGAATACAGTGAACATCGCGAGTGTAACTACCTTAGCTGCTCTTGATTCAGCTGAACAGATTGCTGATCTAAGAGCTGATAGTGGTGATGGTGCTACTGCTTTTGCTTCCGGTGGAAAGAAGAAAGGAAGCAAAAGAAGAATTATCAGTCTAAACGATGAAAGTGATGATTCTGATGTTGAAATCACTCCACAGACCCAAACAAGCTAGCCTCGCAGGAAGAGCAGTTTTGGAACAGCCACAAGGAAACCCATGATGTAATCCACTATAGGCGGTGGTATTGGCTCCTCCTCACAGGTGTGTAGAAAGGAAAAGTCTGTACCAAAGAAAGCTGTGATTCGTGGAGGTATAAGGAAGCTACTGTCTCGGTCACAAAAGGGCAAGGGCAAGGCATCGGCTAGCCAGTCGCAAAAGAAGAAGGCAGTGTCACAGAGGAAGACGATTGAGGAGATACCAGAACTTGGCGATGAATTGTATGAAGAAGAGTTGGATGAGGATGAGATTGTGAAGAAGAAACGGAAGAAAGGCAGAGATCAGATGTGTGGCGAGATTTCAAGGTGGTTCATAACCCCAATGGAACTATGAAAGCTGCATGCAACCATTGCAGGAATCACTATGCATGGCATTCACACTCTCATGGAACCAGTGGGTTGAGAAGGCATCGTCTGAGGTGTAAAATGTTTCCTAGGAATGGAGGAAACCAGCAACAACTCAATCTGGAGGGGAAAGTAGTATCTCGCAAGTATGATCATACTGTGTTTCGGCAATTGGTAGCTAAGACCATCGTCCAGCATGATCTACCATACTCCTACGTCGAGTATGAAAGAGTGAGAGAGACATGAAAGTATTTGAATGTAGATGTCAAAACCATTTTTCGAAACACGGCGAGATCAGATGTCTACAAGTTATATGAAAGCGAGAGAGACACACTGGAGAGAGAATTGGCGACTCTCCCTGGACGTGTCTCATTCATGTCTGACTTGTGGACATAGGTGAAGCAGGAAGGATACATGTTTGTGACAGCACATTACATTGATCGGAACTGGAAGTTGAACAGCAAGATTCTGACATTTTGTGCTCTGCCACCTCCACATAATGGTATGAATTTTGCACTTCAGCTCCTTGAATCATTGAAAGAATGGGGAATTGATAGAAAGGTGTTCTCAGTGACACTAGATAATGCTACAAGTAATGATTCAATGCAAGATATTGTGAAATCACAGCTCAATTTGTCTGATGATTTACTGTGTGGAGGGGAGTTTTTCCATGTCAGATGTGCAGCTCACATACTTAATCTCATAGTGCAAGATGGGTTGAAGGTTATAGGAGGCCCTTTGCACAAAGTAAGAGAGAGTGTTAAGTATGTTTTAGGATCGCCAACGCGAGAAACACTGTTCCAAAGATGTGTGGATGATACGGGTCCAGTAGATGATGGGTGGCTCATCTTGGACGTCTCGACGAGATGGAACTCTACTTTCTACATGCTTGAGCGAGCCATCAAGTACGGTAAAGCATTTGTTCTGTTGGAGATATTTGATAAGTGATGAAGGCCTTTTGCAAGGGTCCTATCAAATGCTGTAATATAAATGATGTTAATCCAGTTCTAAGTGATTGTCAAGCAAAGGGAATACAAGAGTATGCTTAATCTAAATGCTACCAACATATTGAGAATGATATTAATCTAAGATAATACTAAAAAGCAATAAAGGTAGAAACTTTCTTGATTATGAGATGGGAGAACTCATGGATTAGGGAATATGACCTTGGGTGATTAGGTTTTGAACTAAAGATGATCACTTTCAACCTATCTAGCAAACCTTAGGCCTAGAATCTATTATAAACAAGCCCTATATCTAGGTGAATGCTCATTTACTAGCAAATCTCAAGCATCTAATGTCTTAGGTTGAATGAAATGCAAGCAATAATTAATATCAAGTCAACTAGCCATCTTAACACCTTTAACAACAAATCTCTTTGGTAAAGAGTATTAAAAGCTTAGGAGAGTTAGTTCAGACATTTCATCGAACACCTTGTGGGTGGAAAATGCCTAAAGCTCAACCTTTGAGTGGCCAACTCAAAAGAAGCATTAAAAGTACTCTACTAGCAAGGAAATAGATAGATCTACACTAATACATCCTAGATCTAGCCTAATCACCCTTAATCTCCCTAACCCATGAATCCAAAAGTGGATTACTCACTAATCACCATGATTACTCTTAAACCCATGATGGATTTTAGCTTAATCATGTAGAGAAAGAAAGATGAGAACTAGAATCCACACAAGAACACAAGATCAAGATGAGATTAAGATTGAAAGGAAATCTAGAAAATCACCAAGAGGTTTTGTTCTTAAGAAAATTCTAAGATAAGTCCCAAATTGGGAGATTACAAAGTATTTATACTTAGGTTTAGGGAAAGGAAAAGACATAAGACAAAATACTAAAATGGCCCTTGGAGAAGGCTAATTTGGACATTAATAAGTGATAAAAACGACCCAGGGTCGAGAATGGTCGAACCAACCCAGTCCTGCCCAAACCGGGCGCTTCTTCCTTGCCCAATGGTCCTCTTCCGCCCGGGTACATGATCCCGGTCCCTCTCTTCCCGGTCCTCAATCGCCCGGGTACATGAACCCGGTCCTGGCTTCCCGGTCGCTGCTCATCTCTTTTGCGCCCGAGGTGCCCACTCCGGTCTCGTCCATCCCAGTCCATGTTTCTTCTTCTCTTGTTCAGGATGCGATCGAGTTGTCCACTCTGGTTCAAGCCTCCCCGGTCCAAATGATTCTTAACTTGTCTTGCTTGGCGAAACACCATTCTTGATCTCTTTTTGGATTTTTAAACTCTCAAACACTTCAAATCACCTCTTAGGATGCTCTGACACCTGATAGGGACATATGTATGCAATATGGATCCTAAAGACACCTAAATCCTAATATATATGATAGAAATGCATAAAAAGAGAAGTTAAAACAATGAAAATATGCAAGACATCAACTCCCCCACACTAGTCCTTTACTTGTCCACAAGTAAACTAGCAAGGATCAAGGAGGAGAGGTTTGAAGGAGAGGACTCATAACCAAAAGAATGCTCTTCTTAGTTCTCAGCTTAATAACCTTGTATAATCATACCAACTAGCTAAAGAAATCACTTTATCCAACTCTAGCTTCTCAACGCTTAATAAAATCTGTTGACCTTTACACTCATTCATCATGAATCCACAAATCCATTTACTCTCTAACAATCATTAAGTAAACTCAATAGATATCTTGGAAATGGTCAAATGGTCCAAGTCATTTGGTTTAGTGATTAAAGGCTTTGATGCAAAGTGAAGCAAGAGGTTCAAAAGGAAAATTTATTTGGGTGGCTAACTCTAAAATCAAGTAGCCTTTGACATTGCACATAATTTATCTAAGAAAGGGATCAACTCATGCATACAATGCTCAATCTCTATTGCTCTACCCTTTTTCCAAACATAAATCAAGTAATGCCAAACCCAACTCACATCACTCACCCAAAGCTATCCCCAAGAACCTAAGACACTTTTTATATATAACTCTTTTCTTTTGAAGTCTAACAAGGGATTTTCACACTTTTAAACACTCTCTAGCTTTTCTTTTAACCCATCTAGCCCCCTCTCTTTATTCTTTTCTTTTTTCTTATTATTTATATATATATATATATATATATATATATATATATATATTTATCTTTTTCTCTTGGGACCAAGACTTCATTTCAAACATGAGATAGATAGTTTCTCTTCTTATCCCAAAAAGACTAATACATTGAGCTCTAAGAGTTGTGGGAACCGAAATTCGCACCGTCAATATTTCGTATATTTTAGGAAAGTAGGAAAACCCTAATTTCTTAGAAGGTCCCGGATTTCTGAGAAACCACACGTCAAGCAATCAGAACACGACAATAACGAGAAAATAAAATAAAACTCGTAAAAAGAGAGCAAGAAGGATTTTATTCCGAATCTGCGTATGAGCGTAACAACAACAAGGTAACGTGCTTCGGCTACGAGATCTGTCGGCGAGATTCCTAGTTCTAATACCCGAAGGTGGCTAAACCTAATTGAGTCGCAGCTCGAAAACAAAAACGGAAAGTTGCCTGAAATGCTCTAAGTGCTAAGGTTGCTCTGAAAAAAGTGATCCCCTATGCCTCTCGCCTTGAACTCCTTTTATACTCTCTCCAAGGTCGGTTTAGGCTACCCCTTTTGCCCTTAAGCCGTCATAGTCGAAAAATGGGAATATTCCATTTTTTCTGATCTTCATGATTATCTGCGGAAAGTTTCCATTTATCCGCGGAAACTGATGCTTATCCTCCAAGCATAAACTGTCATAAGGTTTATAGGTTTTTAAGAAATCGTAAGAGAGCCTCGAATCAAGTTTAGGACCCTTTGGGCCATCTCTTTGATTCGAGACGTTTTTATGATTTCTCTGCTAAAGTTAAGTTTCCGCGGTTTTTATCAAAAACCAAACGGACGATTCCATTTGATCGAGGGATCAGAAACGGATATTCGAGAATGCATAGTTTTATGTTTATCGTCGTTTTGGAAGACTTCGGATGTTTCGGAAAACGATTGATATACGAACGCTCGGTCGCTATAGCGACCGAGCTTCGTATGGAGTTCGTTCGCTACAGCGACCGAGCTTTGTATGACCCTGCGATTGTCAAGCCCTTATTCTCGCGTAATAACGATTCTTCGTTATTTCCGATGATCGTGTTTTAACGAGAACTTCATTTAATCGCAGAACTTTTCGCAAGGTTACGATTTTTACGATTTCTTTTCGTAAAAAATAAATAAAGTTTATTTTATCGAATGTTTCGATACTAAGATCGTAACGACGGTTTTTGACCCCAACAGTTAGCCTCTTAGTACGTTAGAATCGTTGGGAGATTCAAGCTCACGTTAAGGTGAGTCGGATAAGATAGTCGTTTCTTTTGATGAAATTCGTATTCGTAAACTCGTAAAAGATATTCATACGAAAAGATCGTAAAAGATAAAAATGTATATATATATATATATATATATATAATTTTTTTTTTTTGAATAGTATGTAACCATACTTCTATAAGTATTGAGATTTTCTCCTTCACTTCTTTCACACCTCTTTTCTTTTCTCCCAAATTCTCTCTCAAGATGTCTTCCCCTCAAGATAGCAAGAAGAACTCAGATGTTGAGATGAGTGAAGCTCCGCTGGCTCCGGTCAACGAATCTGTACCCGAGCCTACCTATGTTGCTGGCTTCCTTTCATTCTGCGCCGTCGAAGAGAAACCATCCTCTCCTGCTGCGACGGACACCCCAGCTTCTGGTTCCGAGGTGCCAATCCTCCCTGAGGTCGGAGAGCGTTCCGAGCCGCAATCTCTAGAAGTTCCGCCCCAGGCTTCGGGATCGTTGTCCGTTCTGATCATCATCGAAGACAAGGAGGAAGCTGTCGAGCCTGTACCTCGAGCCAAGAGGGAGATCGTTCTGGGGTTGCGAGCAGCAAGTGCTGTCCCGGTTTCCTGGTCCCGGAAGAGGAAGTGTGTGGCACCCGCCGAGGGAGGTCCTTCGCTGCCGGAGGGATTGCGCATCGCGCCTGTTCTCCGCGGAAAGGTATGTTGTTTGGATTTTAACTTATCCTTCCGTTTTAATTCTATGCTTGTTAACACGACTTTTCTCTCCGCAGTTCATATCTCTGATTGACGGGATGATTGGAGATTGCAGTACCGAGGCCGCTCGTCTTGCCAGGGAGCTCGGGGAAGCGCAGGGCCAAATATCCAAAATCCAGGGTACAATGACGGCGCTGACGGATTCCTGTACTGCTAAGGTGTCTAGGCTTGAGGGACAGGTCGGGGAGCTCGAGAGAGATCTTGGGAAAACTGCGAGTGCTTTGATCAAGGAGAAGAAAACCAGAAAGGCAAAGGCTTCAGAAGTTCGTCGACTCCAGCGCCATATCGAGACTAGTGAGGACTTGATGCGTCGTAGTGCGGATGATGCCATGAGTGATTTGCGTGCCGGGTTCCAGTCCCGTTTAGCGGGTTTTGCTGAGATCCTGGGCTCCTTAGAGCTCGTTTACCACAGGGATCTGATCTCGGCGAGCATTGATGGTGGGATGGCGATTGTTCGTGCGCTTATAGACGATCCTTCTGCCTCTCTTCAGTCCGAGGAGGATAGCTTATCGGCCCGTAGGTCCGAGTTGGGATCCGTGGACAGGAACTTCGAGCTTCTGCTGTCCGATCTGCGATCCGAGTGCGTTTTGGAGCAATCTGCGGAGGACACCGAGAAGCCCGGTTCGGCGACCGGAGAAGATGGCGATGACGCGGCTCCGAGCGAGGCAAGTGAAGGGGAGGTCTAGGTTTAAGGTTGTGGTCTTTGGTTCAAGTGTTTTATGAGTTTGAGTTTGTTCCGGCCTTTTAAGGCCGTGTTTTTATTTTCGGGATTGGCCATTTGTGGCTTCGAATCCCTACCGCGTTGCGGTTTTTAATTAATGAAAATTTGGATTTGCGTATTTATGAGAACTTCCGTATATCGAAGTTTGAGGGACAGGGTATGAGTTGTCGTCTCATTCCTGCCTCCCAGACGATCACCGTATCCGTCGTATGTACAAAGCGAGATTTTCCGCGGTTTATGACTTTACGCGAGGGTTCGTAGAACGGACAGACTTAGTGAAGAGACAAGTTTTGGGATCTGGTATCGGGTGTCGACACTATGCCTATGAGATGTTAAGTACCAGCAAAGCTGGGTTTAGGGCAAGACCTAGGTTTACTTTTGGATTGAGGCTTTGCTATGACAAATTGGCTTTTGTTTTGTCTGTTTGCGATTTTAACCTGAATCGTACCGTTTTAAAATCCACGAAGTGTTATCGGCTTATTATGATTTGTCTGGGTACGATTCGGAGCTAGTTCCTTTACGAAGAGCTCAGACGAAATTTCGATTTTCTTGTATAGCGCGCTATGGTATCCTGGTCGGATGTAAGAGAGCCTACCCTGAGGTGGCTTGTCTGTTTAGGACGTTAGAGTTCGTTTGTTGTGATCAGCAACAAAGACATAATGCCGTTTTTGTAGGCGTTTTGTATGAGAAAAAATTTATTCGGGAACGAAGCAACGTCTCGCAGTGCGGTGAATGGATTTTCTTATTCCATAAAAGCGTTATGGATTTTTACTTAAGATTTGATTTATACTTTCGTCAAGTGCAAAGGGTTGAATCCGAGTAGTCACTTCGGATTTTGATTTTGTCGTTTGGTCCGTATGCTACTTTTTAGCGAGCGTTTTTAGGTGTAACCAATGAGAGATATGTGTTTGTTCGTAAAGAGTTTCGAAAGTTGTTGGAGTGTACGAATATACGTACCCTGCTCCCCCTCTTTTAATCGGGGGGGATAGCTGAACCCGCCGGTTAGCGAGTTGCCTACGTACCCATTTTCGGGGATCAAGCCGTCTCGTAGTTCTTTGATTGCGATGTTTTTAGTGATAATATTTTTTGAGATGCATGATGTTCCAAGTTCTCGGGATTTTCACACCTTGCATGTTTTCAATTCGTAAGAACCAGGCCGAACGACTTCTATAATCTTGTATGGTCCCTCCAAGTTGGCTCCTAGCTTCCCTACGTTTCGTTCGGCAGTGTTCTGGAAGACTTTGCGCAAAACTAAGTCTCCTACGTGAAATCGGCGATTTTGGACGTTGGAGTTATAGTATTTTGCGGCTGCATGCTGATAGTTTTGGATTCGGGTCAGGGCCCGGTCTCTTTGCTCGTTGACGAGATCGAGGTTATCCAAAAGCATGGCATTGTTTATTTCTTCCCTTTCCGGGAGAAGTCATCTACGGATTCCGGGAAATTCGACTTCCGCGGGAATCATGCACTCGGTGCCATATACGAGGGCGAAGGGTGTTTCTCCAGTTCCACGCCTCGGAGTTGTGCGATGTGACCAGAGGACTCCTTCGAGTTCCTCCGCCCATCTCCCTTTCTTTTCATCCAAGCGTTTCTTAAGTCCGTCGAGGACGGTCTTATTGATTGTTTCTGCCTGTCCGTTGCATTGCGGATATCTGGGAGTTGATTTGTTTAACCGTATCTTCCATTTTTCGCAAAATGCTTCGAAGCGGGTAGAGATGAACTGGGATCCGTTATCCGTTACTATTTCGTACGGGATTCCATGTCTGCAGATAATGTTTTTCCATACGAAATTTTCGACTTGGACATCCTTTATACTCGCGTATGATTCAGCCTCTACCCATTTCGAAAAGAAATCTGTGAGGACCAGCAGAAAACATTTTTGCTTGGAATTGTGAAGAGGTCCTACGATATCCATAGCCCAGCGCATGAAAGGGTATGGCAACGTAATGGAGGAGAGTTCTTCTGCAGGTTGCCGAATAGTCGGAGCATGCCTCTGGCATTTTTCACATTTTCGTGTGAATTTTTTGCAGTCCCGATCATCGTTGGCCAGTAATACCCATGGCGTTTGATTTTTACGGCGAGCGATCTTCCGCCGGAATGATTTCCGCAGGAACCAGAATGAACTTCTTCCATTACTTTTCTAGCCTTATGTCCTTTTAAACACGTTATGAGTGCGACCGTTACATAACGAGCGGCTTGAGTTCGATCTTTTCGAGCCGCCCACTTCTCGGGAGGTAATTTTCCGTCGATGATATACGCTCGTGTCGCCTCCAGCCATGGCGTATCGCAGCCATATTCGTTTTGTTCAGGCATTTCTTCTGATTGGACCGTGATTTCCTCTTTGTTATCATCTTGGATAAGATTGATGGCGACGGGAGGCCCAATACTCAGATGTTCAATGAACTCCACCGGGATTACTCTTTTTAGTCCCGGATCCGAGCTCGAGGCTAGGGCTACGAGTGCGTCTGCCTGCGTATTCTCGGAACGAGAAATTCGAGTGAGAGCGAAGGAGTCAAAGTCTTGGGACAAATTTTGGACCAGTTTGAGGTATGCTTCCATCCTTTCATCTCTGGCTTCATATTCCCCGCTGTACTGGCTCGCAACCAGTTGAGAGTCGCAGTAAGCATGGGTATTTTGTATCTTCAAACCGTGGGCTAATCGTAATCCTGCGATAAGTGCCTCGTACAATGCATCGTTATTCGACGCGTGGAATTCCAACCTAAACGATTGTTCAAGGATTTCTCCGGTCGGCGATGTCAGGCGGATGCCGATTCCGGATCCTTGTTTTGACGACGATCCGTCAACGTGGAGGAGCCAAGTCGAGTTAGGCTCCTTGTTAGTTATGGCTTTGGTTGGTAGCTTCACCAAGAAATCCGCGAGTACTTGAGACTTTTCACTCGTTCTGGGACGATAGTTTATATCGTATTCGCTGAGTTCGACGGCCCATTTGGCTAATCTTCCTGACTGGCTCGAACTATGCAAGATAGTTCGGATGGGGAACGTTGTAAGGATGACGATGGTGTGGGATTGAAAATACGGTCGAAGCTTCCGCGCCGATGTTACGACTGCGTATGCTAATTTTTCCATCAGGGGATAACGTGTTTCGACGTTCAGCAGTGTTTTGCTTACATAGAAGATAGGTTTCTGATCCCCACGTCCTTCCCGGATCAGGATGCCGCTCGAGGCAGTTGCTGTTACTGCTATGTATAGGAATAAAGCCTCCCCTTCTACGGGTTTGGCGAGAATTGGGGGAGTCGCCAGATAGTGCTTTAGTTGTTTGAAAGCGTCTTCGCACTCATCCGACCACTCGAATTTCTTGTTTCCCCGCAAGACATCGTAGAAAGGTAAGCATTTGTCTTTTGATCAGGATATGAACCGATTGAATGCTGCGACCCTTCCGGTCAACCTTTGTACTTCTCGCTTGTTTTTGGGAGAGGCCATACCAATGAGTGCATCGATCTGTTTTGGGTTGGCTTCTATCCCGCGATAAGTTACTAGGTACCCGAGGAATTCACCCGATGCTACGGCGAATCTGCACTTGGCCAGGTTGAGTTTCATGTTATGTGAATTCAGCCGAGCGAAGCATTTCTCAAGATGGTCGACATGGTCGTTAGCGTGGAGGGAGTTGACGAGCATGTCGTCGATGTAAACCTCCATTGTTTTTCCGAGTTGATCGGCAAACATTCGATTGACGAGTCGTTGATACGTTGCGTCGGCGTTCTTAAGGCCGAAAGGCATTACTATGTAGCAATAAGTTCCGCGATCCGTAATGAATGCTGTTTTCTCGCGGTCGTCGGGATTCATCATAATCTGATTGTACCCTGAGAATGCGTCCATGAAGGATAAGAGTTCGTTTCCTGTCGTTGTGACGAGTAGCCGATCGATGTGCGGCAAAGGGAAACTATCCTTCGGGCACGCTTTATTGAGATCGGTAAAATCGACGGACACTTGCCATTTTCCAATCTTCTTTTTGACCACGACATGATTTGCAAGCCAATCGGGGTAACGGACTTCCGTTATCGACCCCACTTTGAGAAGTTTTTCGACTTCCTCGTTGACTGCGGTTGCTCGTTCGGGGCCTAGCTTTCGCCTTTTTTGCTTGACCGGTTTGAATGTTGGGTCGGTATTCAGTTCATGGCAGGTAATGTTAATGTCGATTCCTGGCATGTCCTCCGCAGTCCATACGAGTTTTGTCTTTAAAGGTTCGCGGAGATTGGCTCCGATTTTGACGCATCGCTCTGGGAATGCTTCATCGAGACAAACCGTAACTACGGGTTCACAGGTTGGTTCGCGTTTTTCTTCTAGGGCATCAGCCTTTCGAGATTGCCAGAAGAGTTCAGCTAAATCCTGCGTGTCTTCGTCCGAAATCGATTTCTTAGTTTTCCTGGGAGCGATGTCGAGATCGGACCTCTTGCGTTTGAGTTCCGCAGCAAGGCATATCCGCGACATTCTGGGATTTACCCAGATTGTTTTGGTCCCGTGGGGGGTCGGAAACTTAAGGCACAGATGATACGTCGACGGAACTGCTCTCATGGAATTTATCCAGGGGGTGCCTATGATCGCGTTATACGATGCCGGGAGATCCACTACTAGAAATTCCGTGAGTCTTTCTGCCGTTCCGGCTTTGACTGCGAAACTGATCGATCCCGAAGCGATAGTGGGTTCTCCTGAAAGCCCTACCAGCGGGCTGGAGCCTTCCGTGATTTTCGACGGATCGACCTGCATCTTTGCGAGAGTTTCTTTGAAAATGATGTTAACCGAACTTCCGGTGTCAATCAATACTCTCGCAACGTCGATGTCGTGGATTATCAGCTCAATTACCAGGAGGTCGTCGCGAGGTTTGGTCTGTTCGACCGCTGCTCTCTCCCCGAATGAGATCTCGTCTGGAAAATATGAGATTTCCATCTTGTTTTTGATCGTTGAGCGGTTTTTGCGGGTAAGATTGATCCGTACCCCCCCCCCCCTCCTTCTAGCGCCAAACTGTGGGAACCAAAATTTGCACCGTCAATATTTCGTATATTTTAGGAAAGTAGGAAAACCCTAATTTCCCAGAAGGTCCCGGATTTTTGAGAAACCACACGTCAAGCAATCAGAACACGAAAATAACGAGAAAATAAAATAAAATCGTAAAAAGAGAGCCAGAAGGATTTTATTCCGAATCTGCGTATGAGCGTAACAACAACAAGGTAACGTGCTTCGGCTACGAGAGCTGTCGGCGAGATCCCTAGTTCTAATACCCGAAGGTGGCTAAACCTAATTGAGTCGCAGCTCGAAAACAAAAACGGAAAGTTGCCTAAAATGCTCTAAGTGCTAAGTTTGCCCTGAAAAAAGTGATCCCCTATGCCTCTCGCCTTGAACTACTTATATACTCTCTCCAAGGTCGGTTTACGCTTCCCCCTTTTGCCCTTAAGCCGTCATAGTCAAAAAATGGGAATATTCCATTTTTTCCGATCTTCATGATTATCTGCGGAAAGTTTCCATTTATCCGCGGAAACTGATGCTTATCCTCCAAGCATAAACCGTCATAAGGTTTATGGGTTTTTAAGAAACCGTAAGTGGGCCTCGAATCAAGTTTAGGACCCTTTGGGCCGTCTCTTTGATTCGAGACGTTTTTACGATTTCTCTGATAAAGTTAAGTTTCCGCGGTTTTTATCGTAAACCAAACAGACGATTCCATTTGATCGAGGGATCAAGAAATGGATAGTCGCGAGTTGCGGAGAACGGCTATATGGATAGTCGAGAATGCATAGTTTTACGTTTATCGTCGTTTTGGAAGACTTTGAATGTTTCGGAAAACGATCGATATACAAATGCTCGGTCGCTATAGCAACCGAGTTTGTTCCCGAGCTCGGTCGCTATAGCGACCGAGCTTTCGTATGAGCTCGGTCGCTATAGCGACCGAGCTTGTGCATGAGCTCGGTCGCTATAGATAGCGACCTAGCTTCGTATGGAGTCCGTATGATCCTGCGATTGTCAAGCCCTTATTCTCGCGTAATAACGATTCTTCGTTATTTCCGATGATCGTGTTTTAACGAGAACTTCATTTAATCGTGGAACTTTTCGCAAGGTTACGATTTTTACGATTTCTTTTCGTAAAAAATAAATAAAGTTTATTTTATCGAATGTTTCGATACTAATTTCGTAATGACGATTTTTGACCCCAATAAGAGTCTATTCTTTTTCTTCCATAACCTTTTTATAACTCACCCCACCCAATCCTATGAGCTAGACAATAGAGTGCCTAATCTAGCAATAATAGAGACTAAGCATTGTCGTTCCCAATACTCTCAAGATTATGCGCATGTAAGTGATAGTGCTCAAATTACCCAGTAGAGCTTACTCTCTCAAATAAGAGGTACAGCTGTAGTACTTAGGGATCGAATCACGAGGAGCTAGGGAACCAATTAAATAAAATCTACTAATCAATCCTAGGCAAGATTGGTTTATATGATAGAAATGAAAATAACAAATCCTAAAATGAGCAAGGTAGTTGCTCTAACTAATAATATGATGGGTTGTTTAAATGTGATAAAGAGTGCTAGACATAGGGTTTCTATTCAGGAATGGAGATTATAATCTCTATAAATGATTTAACAAGTTGCTTGCATGATACTATAGATCTCAGCCGCTTAATATATGTGATAAATCACTGGTTAAAATATCTAGATCTCTGGCCACACCTTTCGCATGATGACAAAGAAAAAGAGTCGGTCGATATACTTTTGAGATATCGAGCGATACACCTTTCGCAGCGCCGATCGATTCACCTGTCGGGATATCGATCGACGGATTTTAGATCTGCCTAGGCGCTAGCTGAATATGACCACAAGGTCTCAAGGAGGAACTGTCGTTCTTCTCAACGGGAGACATGCAAGCTCAAATGGATAATTCAAGAAAATCTAAGATCCTAGTGATCTATGTTCTAGTTTGCTAATCTAAAACAAGCATAGGGTGCAATCCGTTTGATGAGTATCACAACTTAGCAATTATAGTTTGGGGCTAATCCCACAAACCTATTTAAACCCTAGATCTAACAAGTAGACTACTCAGACATAGCTAAGCAATTCATAACAATAGATAGACGAAAGAATTGCATAGATAGAATAAAGTAGAAATACAAAAGGAGATGAGAAATCTCTCCAATCTCTCAAACACAAATGAAACTCTAGTCTCTCTCTCACACTCTCTGCTTTGAGGGTTGTTAAAAGCTTGCTTCTTTCGAAGGCTCAAGGTTGCCGTCAAAAACACTTAGCAGGAATATTTAAGCATTTCCATTAGGTTAAAAACTCGTCAGGGGCAATCTCGTAATTTGGTGAAGTCTTGGTGAAGTAGTCGGCTAAACCATTTCGTCCTCGATATCGATCGACAACACTGAATGTGTATCGATCGATTATAATCTTCTAGTACGCGGATCTTCTCAGCTACATCGATCGACAACTCAAGATGAGTATTGATCGATTATAATCGCAATGTTGACTTCCGACTTAGTCTTGAATGGTCAACTCGGGTATATCATCTCTTGTACTCCAAAATGCTCCAAAAACATCACTTTCTCACAAAATGCTCCTGAACCTGAAAACATTCCTAACAGGCTAGAAAACAGATTAAATATATAATAAAATACTAGTATACCATGGTTAGAAACGGGTAAAATCCATGGTATATCAACTCCCCCAGACTTACTCCTTTGCTTGTCCTCAAGCAAAAACAATAGTCTTTGGAAAAAGTTTGAAAATAGCGGGAACTCAAAGATTAAAAATATTGAAGTCATCACTCTATGGGTTTGCAATTCATGTCTAAACATCCTAATCACAGAAGTTCATTATGCTTTATCCTAGCTTAGCAACCAAACTCATCTAGTCAACAACTTAGCAATTCTCATCTCACATTCCCCTCTACTAACCTCATTTCTTAACATAAAATAAAAGTGCAGGCTTTACCTTGGGAGTATCGATCAAAGGACACATGGATTCAACTCAAACAAGTATCTGAACACACAGGTAGTCATCTCTGATCCCTTTCTCCCCTCTTCTCTCTTCTATGAATCTCTTATTAGTTTCAATTTCAACAGGTTTCGATGCCACAGGTCATCTAGTCCATCTCATTGACATTTGCATTGTAACTCATACATTTTTGGCAAAGTGTAGCGAATAATGGGGTTCAGTACTCAACATATCCCTCGTTTCCACAATGTGTGATCATCCTTGAGATTTAGAATACTGGGGTCGCAGGAATCACTCCTACCTCTCTGCCTCTCAAGAAATCATTTCAATCTTTTATAACATAAACTTAGATCTCGAGATGCCGAAGAGAGAGAAGGAAGGGAACCAGAAACACACAGACTTTTTACCTTCCAGACTTGTAAAAGGATTCCGATCCAGTGGTTTCCAATCCCGAAGACAAGCAAATAAATCCCTATTAGTGTTGGAGGTCAGCTTTGGTTCCTTCAAACAGTCTTAGCTAGTGAATATAGATGGCAGGTTGATCCACTTTAGCATCTTTAGTACTATCTGCAATCAATAATCTAGAATGGTGCTAAAGAGTGGTCAGACAATCAAATATAAATCTATATCAATGTTCCTTATTTAATACTTATGCAAAAAATAATTTTGAAAAACAATTAAAAAAAACAAAATAAAAACACATATTAGTAAACTCCCCTCCAGACTTAAATTATACTGTCCCAGTGTAACACAGCCGGTGGCGAGGTAAAATAAATCATAAATAATAAGTATAACAAGGTAGAATGAATAAACCTGATCGACAAGGTGTCGATCGATTCGTAGTGATATACGTCGATCGTTAGTAATAGTCGTGTGGTGTCGAGCTATATGAATGGTGAATGTCGATCGATGGAATCATCATTCTACTTGGATCTAATAAAAACTAATAGTGGGTTGCCTCCCACTCAGCGCTTTGTTATAGTCATTTAGCTTGACTGTGGTAGGTGAGTGACTCATGGGGTGCAGAAACTACTGATTGCTGGACGCAATCATCAATTTTGTGTCTCCTACTATTGAACCATGTGGCGACGAAGCTTCTTGTGGCATCATCCTCTCGTAGTTGTTTATTATCTATCTTGAGGACTGTATCTTGAAGTTTCCTCACAGAATTCTCGATGTATTCGATGTTGCCAACCTTCTTGTCGATTCTGGTAAGTTTGTACGGACAAATCTTTCAGCTCACTCTGTAATGCATCAATCCTGTCAAGAATAAACTGATCTCGATCTGCTAAAGACTCGGTGTCGATCGATGTGACGAGATGCGCGTCGGTCATTTTGCTGAGGGGTCTGTCGGTCGACTCGGAATCTACTGTGTCGATCGACTGAGAGCATTGCCCTTGGTACTGCAGAGTACGTATATTGCCCTTCATATGGCGAGTAGTTCTGCATAGGCTGTTAACTCGTTCGTTAACAGTATAATCAATGGTATCACAGGTCCCGTTGAGTCTCCTCTCCATAGCATCCATAGCCTCGTACAGCTCATGTCGAAGTTCATCAAATTCTGCTGTAGTGCATTCTCTTCTCGCTGGTGGTGGCTCGATGTCGATCGATGTTGGTTTAGGCCTGTCGATCAATGTTGCCGTGTTGTCACAAAGACCAAGATGATCTTGAACTATGCTCATGTCTCTTTCTAGCTTGTCCAGTTGTCGTGACATTGTGGCCTGGAATCGCAGGATAGGTGAACTGAAAAGTTCATGCTTCCTTACGTACGATTTCATCCTATCTTCCAGTTCTGCGAACCTTGTGTCGATCGACGATGAGTGCAGTGTGTCGATCGATGGAAAAGTAGCATTCTGAGCTTGATCTTTCTTGCGAATTGATGCCAGCTCGTTCTGTAGAAGATCGATCCTCTTGCTTAACCATTCGACATTGTTGCTGAGAGGGCTGTAGACGTCTCCAATCCGTGTATTGATATAAGCAACCTCCCATTCATCTCTCTTTGGTGATGAACATTCTGGTTGGTCCATGGGTGTAGTCGTGCCGATGTCGATCGATGGTACAGGTACTCTGTCGGTCGATACTGGTGGCGTAGCCTCTTTCTCAAGCATGGTCAATATGTTTCCAATCTCCACTCTTATCTTAGCCATATCATTCTGGAAGTCCTTGTAATTGACATCCAGAGGCTGGAAAGTGTCTTCCACCAATGTGTGCAAGTTCGCCTCAAGGTATGCCTGAGCTCTCCATACATCAGTCACCATATCATCTATCTCCTCTCTATTGTAAGGTACTGGTGGTGGTATGTATGCATGGTAGGGGCGTGTGTACTCTGGAAGGTGTAAGCAACCTTTGTGAAAAAGGGATCCTCTATCCAGAATTCTCTTTACTTGCTCCTTGGTAACATGGATGATCTCACCATCAACTCCTCTAGCATAGCCAAACTCATCTCTGTAGACACCATATTCATCCTTTGCTTCCCATTTGAATCTCCTGGATCCATTAGTATTGAAGGCGCGTCGTCCAAACTCCAATCGTCGGTCGGGCGATATGACTCTTGGTCTATCGATCGATCCGTGATGTCCGCCGTCGATCGATGGTGATGAAACGATGTCGATCGATGGTGAATGTCTAGGTTGACCGAAGTGTTGAGGAATTGTATCCTCCTTTGTGTTGGTGTTGTGGTAGTCCTGGACGTGATTTAGGATGTCTGGATGGCTACATTGCTGTGTGAACAGGTTTTCTTGTCCATTAGCAACTTGGAGGATGTCTGATATGTTTTCTCTGGTTATGTGCAGAACTCTTCCATCCATAGCTCTTGCATAGCCATCTGTGTCCCTGAAAATTCCAAATTCATCAGGTGTTAGTGAAACGTTCCTGATATCGTAAGGTTCATGAGATCTCAGTTGAGCTCTGTTGAAGGTGTCGATCGATGGGTGTGTGGTGGTGGCGATCGATGGTGCACGTCTAGCTGCACAGTTGGATCGATTGGACATGTTGTTGCAGTCTTCCATTGATAGGTTTCTGAATGTTGGAAGCTGCTGGGTAGAAGGTGAAAAGTTTTGAATTTTCGTGGCTTGAGTTGTCAACCTTTTATACCCATGTGTTGCCCTAATCGGTGAAATTCCGATTTTGTCCTTTAAGTCGTCCGGGTTAATATCGATCGATGTGATACTGGCGATGTCGATCGATGGACGATGTCGTTTTGCTGGATGAAGTAGATAATCGATCGATGGTGGGCGTATGATGTCGATCGATGGTGGGAATCGAATTGCAAATCTATCATTCTCCAAGTAATTTTCCCAAGCTCTCTCTTCCCAATAGTCTGCATCATGCTCTTCGTTGTGGTCTCCACTGTGGGAAGAGGTGGCTATGTCTACTGCAAAACTCTCATGAAATCCGCTATCTGCCCAACTCCTTACTGAGTAATCATCTTCCTTTCGGCTGGGTGGGATGGCGAAATTCGGGTAGCAATGATCTGGTAGATGTAGTTCATCATCTGGTGGGTCTCTGTCGATCGATGATCCATATTTGTTGTCGATCTCCTCTGTCTTGCAAGTGTCGATCGATGACGTTAAATTGATGTCGATCGACCCCGAGTACTCTGTCTCGTACTCGACTTCACAATGACAAACTGCGATGATACCAGTATCATCTTCCTTTACCACTGATTTGGCTGGTGGTTTGCCAAGCTTGACAGGGTCGTAGTGGATCTCTGGATCTATCATAGTCAAGCACATCCTGTTGGTGTTCATGTCACATATGGCTCCTACTGTAGCCATGAATGCTCTTCCAAGTAAGAGGGAAGAGTTCCAATTTAGCTTGATGTCTAGGACATGAAAATCCACAGGGACGATAGCATCACCAATATGTACCTCTAGGTCTCTGATGAAGCCTCCAAAGTTTTTCTGAGTGTAATCCACGAATGTAAAGATCTCTGGTGAAGGCTCTACTTGCAGGCCCAGATGGTCTGCCATGACCTTTGGTAAGATGCTGACTGATGAACCAGTGTCACATAGTGCATGAGGAAATTCAATCCCTTTTACTACACAGGGTATTGCAAACTTCCCAGGATCACTCTTTTTTGGCAAAGTAATCCTTTTCCTCATATCCTCTCTGACATTGTCAAACCTTCTCCTAATGTCAGTTTCAGTCTCCCTTGTTTCTCTGAAGAACATCCACAATCTCTTTGTGAAATAAACCTCCTCAAAAGGTTTCTCTGGTGGGATTCCGATAACTCTCTTAGTGAAACAATCAATCTCCTTTTCATTAGCTTCCCTTTTAAGGTTCTTAGGAATCATCTCCTTCCTACTCCTTAACCTTCTTCCTTCAGTTCCCTCTGATGTAGGTGTAGTGTCTGAAGGGTTACCAGTGATTTCTGTAGGGTTAGCTTGTGGTTTCGGTGTGGGTCTGAGTGCATTGATTCGGTTGCTGTCAATCGATGGTAGTTGCACTCGGTATGTGAGAGGTGCGTGTCGATCGATAGGTGGAGAAAAGGGTCGATCGATACGTTTCTCTTCTTTGTGTCGATCAATGAGTGGCTCGTCTCGTCGATCGATATCTTCGTAGGTGTGGGTGGGTGGGTATGGATGAGAAGCCATGAATTCAGCATGTGTCAATATCATAACCGCGTTGCAATCTACAAGCGTATCCAGAAAAGACATCGTCGATGTCGATCGATGTGGACTAGTTGGTGTCGATCGACACCATTGTGATCCACCGAGACTTAGTGAACTTTCCACTTCAAAGTCTCCTTCTTGTAGCTTCTCCTGTTTAACCACTTGCCAAAAATCATCATCTATGATAGCATTGACGTGGTGTTTCCTATTTCCTTCCCCTACTTCCTTAGAAGTTCCAATCCTCCTGATAGAGTCTTCAGTCTGGACAATCTGTGTCTCAAGTTTCTTAACTTGAGTGCAGATGGTGTCTATCCTCGTGGTCAGATTGTTGAAGACAGAATCAATCTTTCCATTGAAGTCTACTGTAACCTTCTGCTGTCCTTCCAGAACTCTATCAATCATGGCATCAAACTTACTCTCCTGGGTGGGTGGCGGTGGGTTTTGGTAAGCTGAGTTGCCGTAGTTCCTTGTGTTAGTGAAGGGTTTCTGATACTATGAACTCTGGTTGTAGTTACTCTTCTGACCATTGCCAAAAAAGTTTCTGTTTCCACTCTGGTTTCCATATCTCTGAAATCCAGTACCTCCAATGTAGTTCACATCTTCCTCTGTATCATCCTCTCCTTCTTCAGGTGAGCAGACTGGCTGCCCCAGAAATGCATGTAAAGCATCTATCTTGGCTCTGACTTCAGTCATTTGGTCTTCCCCGATGGCTGCAACCGATTTCTTCTTGTCAGAGTCAGTGTTCTTGGTGCTGCTGCTGTTGGCTAGGTTCTTAATAAGTCTCACAGCCTCTATTGGATTCCTAGTGTTGAAGTTCCCCTCACTAGCAGTATCAAGAGCCATCTGATACCTCAAGGCGATACCTCTGTAGAAAGTGCTTAGCAGCTGCACTTCATTGAATCCATGGTGTGGACAGTCTCGCTGGAAGAACTTAAATCTGATCCACGCGTCTTTAAAAGTCTCACTAGGCTTTTGCGCGAAAGTGGCGATTTTGCTCCTTAAGTCTTCAGCGCGTGCCTCATCAAAGAAATTACGCAGGAAGGCGTTTTTGATGTCGGCCCAGGATGTCAGTGATCCTGTAGGTAGCTGCTTGAGCCAGTGCGAAGCTTCTCCAATCAGTGAGTATTTGAAGAGCTTGCACAGTAGATAGTCCTCAGGGACTCCATCCATACGAATAGCAGCGATAAGATCCTCGAACCTCTCCAGATGGTCCATAGGATGCTCGTGTGATAGCCCAGAGTAAGGTATCTGAGACACGAGAGAGTAGTACTGAGGCTTGAGCTCGAAGTTCGGCTTCTGAATTTTTGGAAGTCGAATAGCTGATCTGTTGGTGTAGTACTCGTCTGGACGGTTATAGTATGCCAACGATCGTGTTTGAGCTTCTCATGTAGCCTCAGCTTCAGGCTCAGGGATTATGTTTCCCTGTGCATCTAGCTTCTGACCTGTTGCATTACGCAGATGACCATCTTGGTCATACAGGTTTCCATTCTCGCCCTGCGTGAAAATAACAATCGCGACCATGCTTCGCGGAGTAGTGTCGATCAATATACGATTAGGAGTATCGAACGATGTGGATCGGCGAACGGTATCGGTCGACGGTTCTGTCTGAGTGTCGGTCGACTGTTGAACGTGAGTATCAGTCGACGGTAGTGCGGTTCTGTCGATCGATGCGGAGCGTAGGTCTTTGCGGATTGAACGTTCCAAGTGTGCAGGATCTTCTGAGAATAATAGTTGATTTCCCCTGTTGCTTGTGGTACTGCTGGGCATGTACCTGAAAAGACAAGAAAAAAATTTAATTAGAAAGGGGGTAAAAAGAAAAACCTAAGATTAATAAGATTAAATCTAATGGCGATCAAAGCTCCCCGGCAACGGCACCAAATTTGATAGTGCTCAAATTACCCAGTAGAGCTTACTCTCTCAAATAAGAGGTACAGCTGTAGTACTTTGGGATCGAATCACGAGGAGCTAGGGAACCAATTAAATAAAATCTACTAATCAATCCTAGGCAAGGTTGGTTTATATGATAGAAATGAAAATAACAAATCCTAAAATGAGCAAGGTAGTTGCTCTAACTAACAATATGATGGGTTGTTTAAATGTGATAAAGAGTGCTAGACATAGGGTTTCTATTCAGGAATGGAGATTGTAATCTCTATAAATACTTTAACAAGTTGCTTGCATGATACTATAGATCTCAGCCGCTTAACATATGTGATAAATCACTGGTTAAAATATCTAGATCTCTGGCCACACCTTTCGCATGATGACACAGAAAAAGAGTTGGTCGATATCCTTTTGAGATATCGAGCGATACACCTTTCGCAGCGCCGATCGATTCACCTGTCGGGATATCGATCGACAGCTTCTAGATCTGCCTAGGCGCGAGCCGAATATGACCACAAGGTCTCAAGGAGGAACTGTCGTTCTTCTCAACGGGAGACAGGCAAGCTCAAATGGATAATTCAAGATAATCTAAGATCCTAGTGATCTATGTTCTAGTTAGCTAATCTAAAACAAGCATAGGGTGAAATCCATTTGATGAGTATCACAACTTAGCAATTATAGTTTGGGGCTAATCCCACAAACCTATTTAAACCCTAGATCTAACAAGTAGACTACTCAGACATAGCTAAGCAATTCATAACAATAGATAGATGAAAGAATTGCATAGATAGAATAAAGTAGAAATACAAAAGGAGATGAGAAATCTCTCCAATCTCTCAAACACAAATAAAACTCTAGTCTCTCTCTCACACTCTCTGCTTTGAGGGTTGTTAAAAGCTTGCTTCTTTCGAAGGCTCAAGGTTGCCGTCAAAAACACTTAGCAGGAATATTTAAGCATTTCCATTAGGTTAAAAACTCGTCAGGGGCAATCTCGTAATTTGGTGAAGTCTTGGTGAAGTAGTCGGCTAAATCTTTTCGTCCTCGATATCGATCGACAACACTGAATGTGTATCGATCGATTATAATCTTCTAGTACGCCGATCTTCTCAGCTACATCGATCGACAACTTAAGATGAGTATCGATCGATTATAATCGCAATGTTGACTTCCGACTTAGTCTTGAATGGTCAACTCGGGTATATCATCTCTTGTACTCCAAAATGCTCCAAAAACATCACTTTCTCACAAAATGCTCATGAACCTGAAAACATACCTAACAGGCTAGAAAACAGATTAAATATATAATAAAATACTAGTATATCATGGTTAGAAACGGGTAAAATCCACGGTATATCAGTAAGACTTTCAGAAAAAGGCCTCACTCATCAAAATATTATAGGCTTGAAAGGAGGGAAGGGTTTTAGGGAATTGAGTGCCACTTGAGATTGTCTAAAAAAGATAAGCAGAGAATGGTAGAGACAATCTCAAATGTTCTATCCATGACTCAGTACACAAGGGACCATATATGCAAGAGACTATGAGTTTAAGTAAGACAGGAGCAAATTTTTAAGAGAGAGCTTCATCAATCAAACAGGCATAAAGAAGAACTATCAAAGCACGAAGTTTACAAGGGATTTTTAAGGACTGCTCGAGCTACTTACTATGATTATAAAGGTTATCACTTTAAGAACTTCGCATGAGCATTCTTTACAAGGTAACTATCATCCCTGTCCCCTTATGCATGATGCAACCTATATGATTTTATATATATATATATATATATATATATATATATATATGCAAGTGAATGATCTAGACTCAATCTTAATGCAACTACATGATTCTTTTTGTTTATTTTTTTTCGAATTTTTCAGTTTTTTTTTTGGTTTTTCTATGCAATAACTATCTACAAATGCATACTTATGACATAAAACACAAGATGATCAGCAACTTGGCATCTCCCTCACACTTAATTCACACAATCTCTGTGTTTGTTAAATATAGAGAAGAGCCTAAAAGAAGAAAAATCTAAATGCAAAGATGAATGGTATATACAATTGTAAGGTTTTGGAGTACCTCATGGAGTATGGGAGGTGGCGGATGCCTCTCCCTCGGAGTCAGCTTCATCCTCAGTGGTATGGGTTTCTCAAGTGGCGGAGAGACTGCTCCCTTGTTTCTGGCGCGGATGGGTCATAAAGTGGCCGAGGTGGGGGCGCAAGGAAAGCATCAATGTCAAAGTCCTCTGCCTTGCAGCCAGATACATCCCCTCTAGTCAAAACATCAGCCACTTTTCTCATGAATTGAGCTGAAACTTCAGCTTGTTTCTTTACAGTTCTTCTCAGCTCCTTGCATTTGTTGGTGAACTTGTAGATAGTCCTATCTTGAGCTCTGCTCCACCTCTGAAGGGTACTGATTTGATCATGAGCTTGGCGAAGGGGACCAAGAGGTAAGGCATCAGTGCACTGGTCGAACTTGTAACGAGGAGGACCAAAGAGGTGTTCAGTGGCTCTGCTGGTGTACCCATGATCATATACATCAGCTTTGCTTGCTGGTGCTGTCTTTTCACCTCCACGAAAAGTCATAGGGCCAAGTGCTCCGTGGCATTTAAGCAAGTGTTCTTCACCGATTTCAAACTGGATTGCACCTGGACTTGACAAGATGGTGAGTGGGATGTTGGGAAGAACAATCTCAGCTTTCTTGTTGAGCCTCTTGTAGGAGTATACACACCTTCCATTAAATCTCCCTGAGAAGAACTGGACTTTCTTGAGGTATTTTCCATCCAAGTAGGCTGGACCTTTTTTATCATTTCCCAAGTCGATTCCCAAGTAACCCAGCAATGGGGTTATCCAGCCACCAATACCAATCTGAGGATCTGAATCTTGGTTTGTCCAAGCCCAATCTTTGTAAAACATGAGGCGCTTCACAAAGTATCCCACCATACCAAAATCAGTGTAGAAGTCATCAGGGACAATAGGCAACTGAGGGTGGGAGGCATAGTGCTGGATAGCTTGGTGAAGAAACCTCAACTCCTCTCCAGCAACATTACTCGCCTCCTTCTCATGAAAAAGAGTGTGAATAAGCAACCTGTAGAGATATCGCACGGTGGGGTGTCTAATGGCGGGGTTCATGTCCTTCCTACCACCTCTTTCCTTCCCTGATATCACTGTCCAAGTTAGGTCTGCAATTTCTTTGTTGTTTGGGGTATTGGTGAGCTTAGGAAGAGCAGGATTCTTCCCATCTTGGAGACCAAGAGCTTCTCCAATATCTGTTAAGGACATGGTGTGAAACTGGCCATCAATCTTGAACTTGATTCTTCCCCATCCTTGCTGCGCATGCCTCTTTTTGTGGAATGTTGCTTCAAGTGTAGACAAGAACTGGCAAGAGACCTCGGGATAAGTGTGGTAAGCCACTGGATAGAAACTGCCCACCTTCATGTATTCGAGCATCTCCTTAACATCATCTTCAATCTCCAATTCCTTTAAGATTGTCTTGTTTACAAATCTTGTTGGAGGCCAAGCAATTCCTTTCCTCATTTGCTCCACCAGCTCAGCTTCTGTGGTTTTCTTCTTCCTATCTCTGCCAGCATTGAAGTATTGTCTCTTGGGAGGGCCTTGTTCCTCATCACTGTCCGGAGGGTGTTCTTCAGCTTTATCACTATCACTCTCTTCAACCACTGGCCTCTTGCCTTCTTTCTTCTGATTTGCTCGCAACTGCTGGTCCTCAAAGGCTTGGTTCTGGTGCACCTCCTCGCAAACTGACTGAGCAGTGGGTTGCTTGGTAGTTGGTTTTAGAGGTGGTGCTGGAGCTTGGGTTGAAATGGTAAGATCAGCTTCTTTGTTGCTTTTCTCCAATACAAGAGCTCCTCCACCTCGACCCCTTGGCGCCCTTGCTCTCTTGGGAGGGGATTGCTTGTGAGCAATGTCAGCCACACTCTCATCAACAGAAATTCTTTTGCCATCTCTCTTGTCTTGTGTTTTCTTCCTTAGCATGGCTAAAGCTTGCTGCCTACATTCCTCCTAGG
The DNA here is from genome assembly GCA_019706035.1 of Raphanus raphanistrum subsp. raphanistrum. Classification (NCBI taxonomy): domain Eukaryota; kingdom Viridiplantae; phylum Streptophyta; class Magnoliopsida; order Brassicales; family Brassicaceae; genus Raphanus; species Raphanus raphanistrum. The sequence goes on from CM033983.1 coordinate 38,085,063, forward strand.
AACCAGGTTGTGAACCCAACACTTTCCATGTTCTAGCAGTCTCTCTCTCAGCATTCTTCCTCTTCTCAGTTTCTCTCTCTGCTTCAGTTTGTCTTGCCATTGGTACCTGAAAGAGTAAACCCTTGGAAAAGGAGTGAGCAAAGGAAAGAAAAGTTTCTCAAAGAGAGAGATATGATCAAAGCTAAAGAGCTCAGCTAAATGATCTAGAAAACTCAATTAGAAATTAAAAGCTAGGCAAAACAAGAGTTTTAAACTAAATTAGAGGATCCCATGTTCAAAATTATTAATTTTTTTTTTTTCTTATGAATAATGAGAATCTCTAATCAGCAAAACTCTTGATCAATCACTCTAAATTACGAAATCAACCTTAAATCTAAGTTCTCCATCAACTTAGCATTCAATCGACTCCAAGAACATCCTAAAACAAGCAATTTTTGAAAAACCCCCAAATCTCATGAACCCTAATTTCTTGAAGTTCAAATTAATCTCAATTCCACCATGAAATCAACTACCAGCATGATATATAAACTTTCCCTAGTCTATTTTAAAAGAATCTAGCAAGAAAAAGCTCAAATTTCAAGTTCAAATTTTTAGGGTTCATGAGAGTTACTGTGGGAACCGAAATTCGCACCGTCAATATTTCGTATAAATAAGGAAACTAGGAAAACCCTAATTTCCCAGAGGACCTGGATTTCTGAGAAACCACACGTCAAGCAATTAGAACACGACTATAAATGAGAAATAAAGTAAAAATCGTAAAAAGAGAGCAAGAAAGGATTTTATTCAGAATCCTCGTTTGAGCGTAACAACAACAAGGTAACGTGCTTCGCCTACGAGAGCTGTCGGCGAGATCCCTAGTTCTAATACCCGAAGGTGGCTAAACCTAATTGAGTCGCAGCGCAAATAACAAAAATGGAAAGTTGCCTAAAATGCTCTAAGTGCTAAGTTTGCTCTGAGAAAAGTCTCTCCTTATGCCTCTCGCCTTGAATTCCTTATATACTCCCTCCTATGTCGGTTTACGCTTCTCCCTTTTGCCCTTTAGCCGTCATAGTCGAAAAATGAGAATATTCCATTTTTTCCGATCTTCATGATTATCTGCGGAAAGTTTCCGTTTTCCGCAGAAACTGATGTTTATCCTCCAAGCATAAACTATCATAAGATTTATGGGTTTTTAAGAAATCGTAAGTGGGCCTCGAATTAATTTTTAGGTCCTTTGGGCGGTCCTTCGATTAGAGACGTTTATTACGATTTCTCCGATAAAGTTAAGTTTCCGAGGTTTTATCGTAAACCGAACGGGCGATCTCATTTGATCGAGAGATCAAGAAATGGTCAGTCGTGGCTTGCGGAGAATCGTTATACGGATAGTCGAGAATGCATAGTTTATGTCGTATCGTCGTTTCAGAAGACTTTGGACGTTTCGGAAAACGATCGACGTACGAATGCTCGGTCGCTATAGCGACCGAGTTTGTTCTTGAGCTCAGTCGCAATAGCGACCGAACTTGTTCTCGAACTCAGTCGCTATAGCGACCGAGCTTGTTCTCGAGCACAGTTGCTATAGCGACCGAGCTTTGTATGGAGCTCGGTCGCTATAGCGACCGAGCTTGTTCTCGAGCTCTGTCCCTATAGCGACCGAGCTTTGTATGGTTCTCGAGCTCGATCGCTATAACGACCGAGCTTCGTATGGTTCTCGAGCTCGTTTGCTATAGCGACCGAGCTTCGTATGTTTCTCGAGCTCGATCGCTATAGCGACCGAGCTTCGTATGGTTCTCGATCTCGATCGGTATAGCAACCGAGCTTGTTCCCGAGCTCGGTCGCTATAGTGACCGAGCTTGTTCCCGATCTCGGTCGCTATAGCGACCGAGCTTTGTATGATCCTGCTATTGCCAAGCCTCTATTCTCGCGTTTTCACGATCTCCTGTTATTCCCGATGATCGTGTTTTAACGAGAACTTCGTTTAATCGGGGAACCTTTTGCAAGGAAACGGTTTTTATGATTTCTTTTCGTAAAAATAAATAAAGTTCTATTTTAGCGAATGTTTCGATACTAACTTCGTAGCGACGGTTTTTGATTCCAATAGTTAGCCCCCCATTACGTTAGAATCGTTCGGGGATTCAAGCATACGTTAAGGTGAGTCAGACAAGATAGTCGTTTCTTTAGACGAAGTTTGTATTTGTGAACTCGTAAAAGATATTCATACGAAAAAGGAGATCGTAAAAGATTTTTTTTTTATAGTATGTAACCATACTTCTATAAGTATTGGGACTTCTCCTTCACTTCTTTCACACCTCTTCACTTTTCTTTCTCCCAAATTCTCTCTCAAGATGTCTTCCTCTCAAGATGGCAAGAAAAACTCAGATGCTGAGATGGCTGAAGCTCTGCCGTCTCCGGTCGTCGAGCCTACTCCCAAACCTACTTGCGTCGCCGGCTTCCTTTCGTTCCGCGAGAAGATGGCTCGTCGCAAGGCTGAAAAGGAAATCATCAGTGCCGTCGAAGAGAACCCACCCTCTCCCGCCGCGGTGGATGCCCCAGCTTCCAGCTCATCCGAGGTCCCAATCCTTCCTGAGGTCGGGGAGCATTCTGAGATGCAATCTCTAGGAGTTCCGCCCCATGCTTCAGGATCGTTGGCAGTTCCGATCATCGTTGATGACAAGGAGGAGGCTATTGAGCCAATACCTCTAGTTAAGAGGGAGATCGTTTTGGCGTTGCGTGCAGCTAATGCTGCTCCGGTTGCTTCTGCTCGGTCTCGGAAGAGGAAGTGTGCGGCGCCTGCCGAGGGAGGTCCTTCTCTGCCGGAGGGATTGCGCATTGCACATGTACTCCGCGGAAAGGTACGTTGTCCATATTTTAACTTATCCTTCCGCTTCGATTTTATGCTTGTTAACACGACTTTTTCCTCCGCAGTTCATATCTCTGATTGACGGGATGATTGGACATTGCAGCACCGAGGCCGCTCGCCTTGCCAGGGATATCAGGGAAGCGCAGGGCCAAATATACGAGATCCAGGGTACAATGACGGCGCTGACGGATTCCTGCACTGCTAAGGTGTCTAGGCTTGAGGGGCAGGTTTGCGAGCTCAATAGAGATCTTGGGAAAACAGCGAGTGCTTTGATCAAGGAGAAGAAGACCAGGAAGGCAAAGGCTTCGGAGGTTCGTCGACTTCAGCGTCAGATTCAGACCTGCGAGGACTTGACGAGTCATAGCGCTGATGATGCCATGGGCGCTTTGCGTGCTGGGTTCCAGTCCCGTTTAACGGGATTTGCTGAGATCCTGAGCTCTTTAGAGCTCGTTTACCGCATGGATCTTATCTTGGCAAGCACCGATGGCGGGATGGCGGTTGTCCGTGTGCTCAGAGACGATCCTTCTTCGTCCCTTCAGTCCGAGGAGGATAGCTTATCGGCCCGTAGGGCTGAGTTAGGATCCGTGGACAGGGACTTCGATCTTCTGCTGTCCGATCTGCGATCTGAGTGCGTTATGGAGTGATCTGCGGAGGATCCCGAGAAGCCCGGTTCGGCGACTGGAAAGGATGGCGATGACGCGGCCCCGAGCGAGGCAGGTGAAGGAGACGTCTAGGTTTAAGGTTATGGTCTTTTGTTCAAGTGTTTTTTGAGTTTGAGTTTGTTCCGGCCTTTAAGGCCGTGTTTTTATATTCGGGACTGGCCACTTATGGCTTCGAATCCCTACCGCATTGCGGTTTTTAATCAATGAAATTTAGATTTGCGTATTTATGAGAACTTCTGTATATCGAATTTTGAGGAACGGGGTATCAGTTGTCGTCTCATTCCTGCCACTCAGATGATCACCGTATCTATCGGGCATACAAAGCGAGTTTTTACGTGGTTTATGAATTTACGCGAAGGTTCGTAGAACGGACAAACTTAAATGAAGAGACAAATTTTGGGATCTCGTACTTGGGGTCGATACTATGCCTATGAGATGTTAAGTACCAGCAAGGCTGGGTTTAGGGCAAGACCTAGGTTTACTCTCGGACTGAGTCTTTGCGATGACAAATCGGCTTTCATTCTGCCTGTTTGCGATTTTAACCTGACTCATACCGTTTTAAAATCCGCGAAGTGTTATCGGCTTATATGATTTGTCTGGGTACGAATCGAAGCTACTTCCTTTACGAAGCGCTTAGACGAAATTTCAATTTTCTTGTATTGCGCGCTATGTTATCCTTGTCGGATGTAAGAGAGCCTACCCTTAGGTGGCTTGTCTGTTTAGGACGTTAGGGTTCGTTTGTTGTTATCGGCAACAAAGACGTGATGCCGTTTTGTAGGCGTTTTAAATGTTTTGTTTGAGACGAAGCGACGTCTTGCAGTGCGGTGAATGGATTTTTCTTATGCCATAAAAGAGTTACGGGCTTTTGGATAGCGTAGTTAGACCGCGAATTGCCTTCGGGTGATAATTAGATGTGATAATCGTTTTGGTGGATACTTGATCCGTTGTTTGTTTGAAGAGTTTCGAAAATTCGGAGTCTTTGTTTGTAAAGAGTTTCGAAAGTCATGGGAGTATACGTGTATACGCACCCTGCTCCCCCCTTTTAATCGGGGGGGGGATAACTGAACCCGCCGGTTAGCGAGTTGCCTACGTACCCCTTTCCATGGATCAAGCAGTCTCGTAGTTATTTGATTGTGATGTTTTAGTGATAATATTTTTTGAGATGCATGATGTTCCAAGTTCTTGGGATTTTGACACCTTGCATGTTTTCTATTTCGTAGGAATCGGGCCGGACGACTTTTATAATCTTGTATGGTCCTTCCCAATTTGCTCCCAGCTTTCCTGCGTTTCGTTCGGCAGTGTTCTGGAAGACTTTGTGCAAAACTAAGTCTCCTACGTGGAATCGGCAATTTCGGACGTTGGAGTTATAGTATTTTGCGGCTTCGTGCTGATAGTTTTGAATTCGGGTCAGGGCCCGGTCTCGTTGCTCGTTGATGAGATCGAGGTTATCCAATAACGTGGCATTGTTGATTTCTTCCCGTTCTGGGAGAAGCCGTCTACGGATTCTGGGAAATTCGACCTCTGCGGGAATCATGCATTTGGTGCCGTATACGAGGGCGAAGGGTGTTTCTCCCGTTGCGCGCCTCAGAGTTGTGCGATGTGACCAGAGGACTCCTTCGAGCTCCTCCGCCCATCTTCCTTTCTTTTCATCCAAACGTTTCTTAAGTCTGTCGAGGACGGTCTTATTGATTGTTTCTGCCTGTCCGTTGCATTGCGGATACCTGGGAGTTGATTTGTTTAATCGTATCTTCCATTTTTCGCAAAATGCTTCGAAGCGAGTAGAGATGAACTGGGATCCGTTATCCGTTCCTATTTCATAAGGGACTCCATGTCTGCAGATAATGTTTTTCCCTACGAAATTTTTGACTTGGACGTCCTTTATACTTGCGTATGATTCGGCTTCTACCCATTTTGAAAAGATATCCGTAAGGACCAGCAGAAAATGTTTTTGCTTGGAATTGTGAAGAGGCCCTACGATATCCATAGCCCAGCGCATGAAAGGGTATGGTGACGTAATGGAGGAGAGTTTTTCCGCAGGCTGCCGAATAGTCGGAGCGTGCCTCTGGCATTTTTCACATTTTCGTGTGAATTTGTTGCAATCCCCGATCATTGTTGGCCAGTAATACCCGTGGCGTTTGATTTTTACGGCGAGTGATCTACCGCCGGAGTGATTTCCACAGGAGCCGGAATGAACTTCTTCCATTACTTTTCGCGCCTTATCCCCTTCTAAACACGTCATGAGTGGCCCAGAGAACTTCCACTTGTAAATTTCACCGTCAACCGTTACGTAACGAGCGGCTTGGGTTCGTATTTTTTGAGCTTCCCACTTCTCGGGGGGTAATTTTCCGTCGATGATATACGCTCGTATCGTCTCCAGCCACGGCGTATCGCAGCCATATTCGTTATGTTCTGGTGTTTCCTCTGATTGGAGTGCGATTTCCTCTTCGTTATCATCTTGAATGAGATTGATGACGACGAGAGGTCCAATGCTCGGATGTTCGATGAATTCGACCGGGATTACTCTTTTAAGTCTCGGATCCGAACTCGAGGCCAGGGCTGCGAGGGCGTCTGCTTGCGTATTCTCGGAACGAGGAATTCGAGTGAGAGCGAAAGAATCAAAATTTTGGGACAAATTTTGGACTAGTTTGAGGTATGCTTGCATCCTTTCGTCCCTGGCTTCGTACTCCCCGCTATACTGGCTCGCAACCAGTTGCGAGTCGCAGTAAGCATGGATGTTCCGTATTTTCAAACCGAGGGCTAATCGTAATCCCGCAATAAGGGCCTCGTATTCTGCCTCGTTATTCGATGAGTGGAACTCCAATCTAAATGATTGTTCGAGGATCTCTCCGGTCGGCGATGTCAGGCGGATGCCGATACCGGATCCTTGTTTTGACGACAATCCATCAACGTGAAGGAGCCAAGTCGAGTTAGGCTCTTTCTTAGTTATGGCTTTGGTCGGTAGTTCCACCAAGAAGTCCGCGAGTACTTGAGACTTCGCACTCGTTCTGGGACGACAATCTATATCGTACTCCCTGAGTTCGACGGCCCATTTAGCTAACATTCCCGACTGGCTCGGACTATGCAAGATAGTTCGGATGGGGAAAGTTGTAAGGATGACGATGGTGTGGGATTGAAAATACGGTCAGAGCTTCCGTGCTGATGTTACGACTGCGTATGCTAATTTTTCCATCAGAGGATACCGTGTTTCGGCGTCCAGCAATGTTTTGCTTACGTAGAAGATGGGTTTCTGATCTCCACGTTCTTCCCGGATCAGGACGCCACTAACGGCCGTTGCCGATACTGCTATGTATAGGAATAGAGGCTCCCCTTCCACGGGTTTTGCGAGAACTGGGGGAGTCGCCAGATAGTGCTTTAGTTGTTTGAATGCGTCTTCGCACTCATCCGACCATTCAAATCTTTTGTTCCCCCGCAAGACATTGTAGAAAGGTAAGCATTTGTCAGTTGAGCGGGATATGAACCGATTGAGTGTTGCGACCCTTCCGATCAACCTTTGTACTTCTCGCTTGTTTTTGGGAGAGGCAATCCCGATGAGTGCATCGATCTGTTTTGAGTTGGCTTCTATCTCGCGATAAGTTTCCAGGTACCCGAGGAATTCACCCGATGCTACGGCGAACCTGCACTTGGCTGGGTTGAGTTTCATGTTATGTGAATTCAACCAAGCGAAGCATTCCTAAAGATGGTCGACATGGTCGTTAGCGTGGAGGGATTTGACGAGCATATCGTCGATATAAACCTCCATTGTTTTTCCGAGTTGATCGGCGAACATTCGATTTACGAGTCTTTGATACGTTGCGCCGGCGTTCATAAGGCCAAAAGGCATTACTTTATAGCAATAAGTTCTGCGGTCCGTAATGAATGCGGTTTTCTCGCGGTCGTCGGGATTCATCATAATCTGATTGTATCCTGAGAACACGTCCATGAAGGATAAGAGTTCGTTTCCTGCCGTCGCTTCAACTAACCGGTCGATGTGCGGCAAAGGGAAACTATCTTTCGTACAAGCTTTATTGAGATCAGTAAAATCGACAAACACTCGCCATTTTCCGTTCTTCTTTTTGACCACGACGGGATTAGCAAGCCAATCGGGGTAACATACTTCCGTTATGGATCCCACTTTGAGAAGTTTTTTGACTTCCTCGGTTACCGCGGTTGCTCGTTATGGGCCTAGCTTTCGCCTTTTCTGCTTGATTGGTTTGAACGTTGGGTCGGTATTCAGTTCATGGCAGGTAATGTTAATGTCGATTCTTGGCATGTCCTCCGCAGTCCATGCGAATGTGTGGATATTTTTCTTAAGACAAGTTACGAGTTTTGTCTTCAAAGGTTCGCGGAGATTGGCTCCGATTTCGACGCATCGCTCTGGGAATGCTTCATCGAGACAAACCGTAACTACGGGTTCACAGGTTGCTTCGCTTCTTTCTTCTAGGGCATCATCCCTTCGAGATTGCCAGAAGAGTTCAGCCAAATCCTGAGTGTCTTCGTCTGAAATCGTTTTCTTAGTTTTCTTGGGAGCGGTGTCGAAATCGGACCTCTTGCGCTTCAGTTCCGCAGCGAGGCATATCCGCGACATTCTGGGATTTCCCCAGATCGTTTCGATCCCGTGGGGGGTCGGAAACTTAAGGCACAGATGATATGTCGACAGGACTGCTCTCACGGAATTTATCCAGGGAGTGCCCATTATCGCGTTATACGATGCCGGGAGATCCACTACAAGGAATTCCGTGAGTCTTTCTGCCGTTCCGGCTTTGACTGTGAAACTGATCGACCCCGAAGCGATGGTGGGTTATCCTGAAAGCCCTATCAGCGGGTTGGAGTCTTCCGTGTTTTCGACGGGTCGACCTGCATCTTTGCGAGAGTCTCTTTGAAGATGATGTTAACCGAGCTTCCGGTGTCAATCAGTACTCTCGCGATGTCAATGTTGTTGATTACCAGCTCAATTACCAGGAGGTCGTCGCGAGGTTTGGTCTGTTCGACCGATGCTCTCTCCCTGAATGAGATCTCGTCTGGAAAAGATGAGATTTCCATCTCGTTTCTGATTGTTGAGCGGTTTTTGCGGGTAAGATTGATCCGTACCCCCCCCCCCCCCTCCTTCTATCGCCAAACTGTGAGAACCGAAATTCGCACCGTTAATATTTCGTATAAATAAGGAAACTAGGAAAACCCTAATTTCCTAGAGGTCCCGGATTTCTGAGAAACCACACGTCAAGCAATCAGAACACGACAATAAACGACAAATAAGGTAAAAATCGTAAAAAGAGAGCAAGAAAGGATTTTATTCCGAATCCTCGTTTGACCGTAACAACAACAAGGTAACGTGCTTTGGCTACAAGATCTGTCGGCGAGATCCCTAGTTCTAATACCCGAAGGTGGCTAAACCTAATTGAGTCGCAGCTCGAATAGCAAAAACGGAAAGTTGCCTAAAATGCTCTAAGTGCTAGGTTTGCTCTGAGAAAAGTCTCTCCTTATGCATCTCGCCTTGAATTCCTTATATTCTCCCTCCTAGGTCGGTTTACGCTTCCCCCATTTGCCCTTTAGCCGTCATAGTCGAAAAATGAGAATATTCCATTTTTTCCGATCTTCATGATTATCTGCGGAAAATTTCTATTTTTCCGCGGAAACTGATGTTTATCCTCCAAGCATAAACCGTCATAAGATTTATGGGATTTTAAGAAATCGTAAGTGGGCCTCGAATCAAGTTTTAGGACCTTTGGGCCGTCCTTCGATTAGAGACGTTTATTACGATTTCTCCGATAATATTAAGTTTCCGCGGTTTTATCGTAAACCGAACGGATGATCCCATTTAATCGAGAGATTAAGAAATGGTCAGTCGTGGCTTGTGGAGAATCGTTATACGGATAGTCGAGAATGCATAGTTTTATGTCGTATCGTCGTTTCGGAAGACTTTGGACATTTCAGAAAACGATCGACGTACGAATGCTCGGTCGCTATAGCGACCGAGCATGTTCTCGAGCTCAGTTCGCTATAGCGACCGAGCTTGTTCTCGAGCTCAGTCGCTATAGCGATCAAGATTTGTAAGAAGCTTGGTCGCTATAGCGACCGAGCTAGTTCTCGAGCTCAGTCGCTATAGCGACCGAGCTTCGTAAGATCCTGCGATTGCCAAGCCTCTATTCTCGCGTTTTAACGATCTTCTATTATTTCCGATGATCGTGTTTTAACGAGAACTTCGTTTAATCGCCGAACCTTTTGCAAGGAAACGATTTTTACGATTTATTTTCGTAAAAATAAATAAAGTTCTATTTTATCGAATGTTTCTATACTAACTTCGTAGCGACGGTTTTTGACCCCAACAGTTACGAATTTGAACTTAAAAAACTCATACCTTGGTATGGATGAAGGAAAATGAAGAAATGATTCAAGAAGATAGACTAATGGGAGAAAGACTTTGATTTAGGAAAAAGAATGGATTGATTTGGTGGAGATTTTAGTTATATATGGTGTTTTTGGTTCTTGGAGGCTAGAGAGGTTTTTAGATTTGTGAAAGAGATGAAAAGAGAGAGAGAGAGAGTAGAGTTAGGTTAAAAGAGGGGTTTGAGTGCGGGTCGTCGGGTCTGGGCGAGAATAAAGACAGACTTACCTGGACGCGGGTCGTGGAGCGGGATGCGGGTCTGGATCGGTGTGCGGGTCTGGAGCGGGATGCATTTTGGAGCATGCTGTCCGTACGGTTTTGCGCCCGGGTTCAAGATTCCGGTCTCATCTATCCCGGTCCAAATGGACCTTCTGTCCGTACGGTTTTGCGCCCGGGTTCACGATCCCGGTCTCATCCATCCCGGTCCAAATGGACCTTCTCGACCTGATATGCGCCCTGGTATGCGACTCCGATCTCGTCCACTTCGGTCCTTTTTCTAAAAAAAAAATTTCTAGCTTTTTTTTCTCTTCAGCCCATATCAAACCATCTTCTTTCCCTCTTCATCCATGGTAACAATTCTCCCAAGCTTACTCCACTTCAATCAAATGTCTTGAAAAAGAAATCCTAATGCTTTACAAGGATAGACATGGGACTTCCTCCCAAGTGAGCTTGTTTAAAGTCTCTAGCTTGACTTTGCTTCCTTTGAGGTTAGGCTGGGGTTGGATAAGAAAGTGGAATGGGGATTCCATCTTCCTCTGGTGTTGTAGCAATGTAGAGCTTGACTCTTTGCCCATTGACTATGAAATCTCCTCCTTTCTTGTCCCATAGCACAATAGCACCATATGGTCTCACTTCTTTGACCTTGAAAGGTCCGGACCATCTTGACTTGAGCTTTCCGGGATACAACTTTAGCCTAGAGTTGAAAAGGAAGACTTGATCTCCAGCTTTGAACTCTCTTTTCAAGATGCATTTGTCATGAAATGCCTTAGTTTTCTCCTTGTAGATCTTTGAGCTTTCAAAGGCATCCCTCCTTATCTCATAAGGCTCATGTAACTGAGACAGTCTCTTCTCCTTGGCACTCTTGATTTCAAAGTTCAACAGTTTCACAGCCCACATTGCCTTATACTCAAGCTCAACTGGTAGGTGGCAAGCTTTCCCATAGACAAGGTTGAAAGGTGTGGTGCCTAAGGGAGTCTTGTATATTGTCCTATAAGCCCAAAGTTCATCATCAAGCTTGTCTGACCAGTCTTTCCTCTTAGTACCCACAATCTTCTCCAATATGCTCTTGATTTCCCTGTTGGAAAGCTCCACTTGCCCACTAGTCTGAGGATGATATGGTGTGGCTACCTTGTGCTTAACACCCTTCTTCTTTAGGAGGCCTTCAAACAACTTATTGATGAAATGTGATCCTCCATCACTTATAACCGCTCTAGGGACTCCAAACCTTGGGAAAATATTGCTCTTGAACATCTTGATCACCACTCTTAAATAATTTGTAGGACTTGCAATAGCTTCTACCCACTTGGACAAATAATCCACAGCCACCAAGATGTATTTGTTGCCATAAGATGAAGGGAAAGGTACCATGAAGTCTATTCCCCATACATCGAAGACCTCCACTTCAAGGATTGGGTTTTGAGGCATCTCATTCCTTTTTGTTATGTTCCCTCTCCTTTGGCAAGAATCACATCTTGAGACAAAGTCTTGTGCATCTTTAAACATGTGTGGCCACCAGAATCCAGCTTGTAGAACTTTAGCAATTGTCTTGAAAGTAGCAAAATGACCTCCATATGAAGATCCATGGCATTGTTTCAGGATCCCATCAACTTCTTCTTCAGCCACTGCCCTTCTATAGAGATATCCTTGCAAAGGATGTAGAGAAATGGCTCATCCCAATAGTACCTTTTCAATTCCTTGTAGAACTTCTTTCTTGGCATAACCTTCAAACTCTAATGGCTCCTTTCCAGTGACAAGGTAGTTCACAAAATCTGCATACCAAGGCTCCTTCTCTTTAGATGCCTTTACCTCTTCAATCTTCTTGCATGTCTCACAAACTGCAACCACTGCCCTAATAGCCATGATTTTCTCTTCACGAAGTCTTTCATCAATAGAGATTTCACTTTCAATCCTCAGCCTAGACAAGTGATCAGCCACTCAATTCTCAGTGCCGGACTTGTCTCTGATCTCTAAGTCAAACTCCTGAAGCAAAAGAATCCACCTCAATAGTCTTGGCTTGGCATCCTTCTTGGCCAAGAGGTGTCTCAAAGCAGCATGATCAGTGTAGACAATGACCTTTGACCCCACCAAGTAACTTCTGAATTTCTCAAAGGCAAAAACAATGGCCAGCATCTCTTTCTCAGTTGTGGCATACCTCATCTGAGCATCATTCAATTTCTGGCTAGCATAGTAGATCACATGAGTCTTGCCATCCTTCTTCTGCCCAAAACAGCTCCAACAGCAAAATCACTAGAATCACACATGATCTCAAAAGGGGAGATTCCAATCAGGTGGCTGGACAATAGGAGCACTAACCAGGTCACCTTTCAGCTTCTTGAAAGCTTCAAGACATTCTGAATCAAAGCTGAAAGTGGCCTCTTTGCATAGTAGCTTGGTCATTGGCCTAGCAACCATTGAGAAGTCCTTGACAAACCTTATATAGAACCCAGCATAGCCAAGGAAACTTCTGATGTTCTTCACTGTCTTTGGTGGAGGTAGACTAACCATCACTTCAATCTTAACCTTGTCCACCTCAATGTCTTTTTCTGAAATCTTGTGCCCAAGTACAATCCCTTTTTTGACCATGAAATGACACTTCTCCCAATTCAGCACAAGGTTGGTGCCTTCACATTTCTGTAGGACCCTGCACAAGTTGGACAAACAAGCAGAAAACGAAGATCCGTAGACAAAGAAATCATCCATAAATACCTCCACTATATCCTCATTGAGATCTGAGAAGACAGACATCATGCACCTTTGAATGGTTGCTGGTGCATTACATAACCCAAATGGCATCCTTCGATATGCAAAGGTGCCATAGGGGCATGTGAATGTTGTCTTCTCTTGATCATCAGCATGTATGGAGATTTGGAAGAATCCTCAATACCCATCAAGAAGGCAATAGAAAGGGTGGTTTTCAAGTCTCTCAAGCATCTGATCAATAAATGGCAATGTAAAATGATCCTTTCTAGATGCAGAGTTGAGCTTTCTATAATCAATACACATCCTATGGCCAGTTATGGTTCTAGTTGGTATCAATTCATCCTTGTCATTTTAACCACAGTGATACCACCCTTCTTTGGAACCACATGCACAGGTGATACCCATTTAGAATCTGAAATAGGGTAAATAATACCAGCATCTAAGAGTTTAAGAATCTCTTTCTTTACAACATCCTTCAGGTTAGGATTTAACCTTCTTTGATGCTCTATAGAAGTCATTGATTCATCCTCAAGATGTATCCTATGCATGCACAAAGAGGGTGATATCCCTTTGATATCATCTAGTGAGTATCCTATTGCTCTTCTAAACTTTTTAAGTTCATTCAAGAGTTGAGACAATTCATGTTCACTAAGCTCACTACTCACAATGACAGGGTAAGTCTCATTGGGACCAAGGAGTGCGTACCTTACACCATGGGGAAGGGGTTTAAGCTCCACTTTTGGTGCCTTAAGTTCTACCCAATCACCTTGGTGGGTGTCCTCTTGCTGAGTGGCTGAGGAAGACTGCTGAGTTTCTTGTTGTAGCTCCTCACAATGATCCATTCCAGCAACCCTTTTGTGTGAATCCAGCATGTTCCCATAGGCAGCACTCTCCTTGTTCTTTAGCACTTGGGTTTCCCTATCAATGGTAAGAGCATGCTGAAAGGAATCCTCAAGTTCCAACTCCTCTAGTAGCTCATCAGCTAAAGCTTCCATCTCCTCAATGTAAAAGATTTGCCCTTGAACAGTTGGCCTCTTCATTATCTCATTTATGTCAAAGTGGAAAATGTGCTCCTTGCCCAAGTGAAGATCAATCTTGCCTTCCTTCACATTTATTATTGCTCCTGCTGTGGCTATGAATGGTCTTCCAGGGATCAATGGATCTCTAGCTTCCTCATCCATCTCTAGCACCACAAAATCAGTAGGAATTTCACAATTTCCCACCATCACAGAGAGATCTTCCAAAACACCAATGGGAAACTTAACAGAGCGATCAGCAAGCACCAAAGAGAGTTTGCACTTCTTGTATTGGCTGAATCCAAGATTCTAGGAAACAGATAGAGGCATGAGGCTAACACTAGCTCCCAAATCACATAAACACCTTTCAAACATCAAAGGACCAATGGCACAAGGTAGAGTGAAGCTTCCTGGATTCTCTAGTTTCTTAGGGATTGTCAATCTCTGGATGATGGCCCTGCACTCATGAGTAAGAACCATCATTCCCTCCATTTCCTTCTTCTTAGCAGCCACAGCATCCTTCCAGAACTTGCTGTACTGAGGGACAAGCATGAAGGCATCAATGATGGGCATTGTAACCTGAACTTCACTCATTTTGCTTCTCAAAAATGCTTTGTACTTTTCCAACAGTTGCTTCTTGAATCTTCCAGGAAATGGCAGCTTAGGTTCATAGGGAGGAGGAACAAAAGAGGACTCTTTTGTTGGAGTAGCAACTTCACCTTGCTTCATTGTTCTCTTCTCTTCTCCCACCTTATCTTTACTCTTAGCTTCAACAATCTTTTCCAGAATCTCTTCATCAACCTTCTCATATTACAATCACCACATCATCATCTATGTTGATGGCCACCTCCCCACCTTGTTTCTCATCATCCTTGATGAGGATTCTTGGAGGCAGCTCTCTTCCACTTCGTAAGGTGATTGCTTTCATTGCTTCCTTAGGATTTTGCTCCGGTTTTCAGGTAGTGTTCCTTGTTGTCTACTTGGCTGAGAGTTCATAGAAGCAAATTGGCTCTCCAACGCCCTGATCTTGCTGTTCAGCTCTGTGTAGCTAGTATCAATTTTGGAGTGCACCGTTTTGAACTCATGACCAATGTACTTTGCTACTCTAGACTGAGCTTCCATTATCTTCTTGAACATGGAATCCATACTTGAATCAGGAGCTTTAGCTTGAGAAGAGCTTCCTTGAGTTTGAGTGGACTGATTGCTGTGGTTCCCAAAACTAGGAGGGGTGTTTTGCCTAGGCTGGTAGTTCCCTTGCTGAGTGTTTTGCTTAGGCGGGTATCCTCCTTGCTGGTTGTTTGGATAAGACCTTGGCTGGTAGATGTTGTACTGAAAGTTAGGTTCCTTCCTGTACCAAGTACCATTGTTGTTGATGAAAGAAAGCTCTTCCTGCCCTTCCAAAACATCAACCTCATTCACCTTAAGAGGAGCCTCTTGACTAGGATCACCAACAAAATTAATCTGCTCCTTCTTAGCTTGGTTGGAAAGAACCAAATCCAACTTCTCTTGCAAGGACTTGATGTCTTTCCTTGTTTGTTGATCTTCACCTCTGTTGGCCCTATCATACTCCTCACTGTAGACTGAATCGCTCTTGGCCATGTTCTCTAGCAGTTCCTCTGCCTCATGCTCAGTTCTTCCCAAGAAGAAACCATTGCTAGCAGTGTCAAGCCTGTTTCTGCAAGATGGTAGAACTCCCCTGTAGAAGGTGCTAAGAAAACTCTCCTTCCTGAAACCATGATGAGGACATTGAGCTTGGTAGTCCTTGAATCTCTCCCATGCCTCATTGAAGCTCTCTAGATTCTTCTGTTGAAATCCAGAGATTTCATTTCTGATCTTAGATGTTCTTGAAGTGGAGAAAATTTTCTCTAAGACGGCTATCTTACAGTCCTCCCAAGTAGTGATAGTGTCAGACCTCTCCCACTGATATGCCTTATCTCCCGATGAGAAAGGGAACAGCTTCAACTTGAATGCATCTTCAGAAACACCATTTGTCTTGGAAAAACCACTATATTGATCAAACTTGTACAAGTGATCAATAGGATCCTCAGCTGCAAGCCCATGGTACTTGTTATGCTCTATGGTGTTGAGCAGCCCTGACTTGATCTCAAAATTGTTGTTCTCCACTGGTGGTGCTCTGATTCCCAGCCTATGACCCTGAATGTGAGGCTGATCATAGGCTCTGATGGCTCTAGCTTGGCGCTGTGGGTGTTGTGGCTGGCGTGGTGGTCTTGGGTTGTCAGCTCTTGGACCATTGCCTCCTTGGGCATCACCATCTTGAGGATGATGCTCCATATCAAACCCTAATATCTCCAAATGAGCATGTTGCTCTACTTCTATTCTCGGTCTTGCTAGTTCCTTCTCAAGTGTAGCAATCTCTTCAACAGTAGGTACCAAGTTAAATGCACCTCTGCTTCTTGTGATCATACACCTGAAAGTCAAAGATAGAGGAAGAAAGAGAATCAATATCACAAGAAAATAAAAATGACTTAGTCTCAAGTAAGTGACTAAATCCTAATGTCACAATCAACTTAGAATTTGGCAACGATGCCAATTTGATGAAGGCCTTTTGCAAGGGTCCTATCAAATGCTGTAATATAAATGATGTCAATCCAGTTCTTAGTGATTGTCAAGCAGAGGGAATACAAGACTATGCTTAATCTAAATGCTACCAACATATTGAGAATGATTTTAATCTAAGATAATACTAAAAAGCAATAAAGGTAGAAACTTTCTTGATTATGAGATGGGAAAACTAGGGAATATGACCTTGGGTGATCAAGTTTTGAACTAAAGATGATCACTTTCAACCTATCTAGCAAACCTTAGGCCTAGAATCTATCATAAACAAGCCCTTAATCTAGGTGAATGCTCATTTACTAGCAAATCTCAAGCATCTAATGCCTTAGGTTGAATGAAATGCAAGCAATCATTAATATCAAGTCTACTAGCAATCTTAACACCTTTAACAACAAATCTCTTTGGTAAAGAGTGTTAAAAGCTTAGGAGAGTTGGTTCAGACATTTCATCAAACACCTTGTGGGTGGAAAATGCCTAAAGCTCAACCTTTGAGTGGCCAACTCAAAAGAAGCATTAAAAGTACTCTACTAGCAAGGAAATAGATAGATCTACACTAATACATCCTAGATCTAGCCTAATCACCCTTAATATCTCTAACCTGTGAGGGATTAAACTCACCACCTAGATTTTAGATCAGGTTTAAGGTTTAGGAAAGGTTAGGGAAAGATAACGTGGGCTGAATCCCGTAATAACTTGTTGAATGAACTTCGATTTTGTATTGATATTGTGGTAAAAGAATGGTTACAAAAGATGTTTCTCTTGATGATTACAAAGATAACAAAATGTTTAAAAGATGATGTGAATAATCGTGAAAAATGAATAAGGGTTGAATCCCCCTCTTTCTTGACTTGCTTTCTCTTTAAATAGCCTCAGGTCCCGCTTGATCGTCACCAACTGATTCCCGAGATCTTCTCTGTTTATTGAGGAATCCGCAACAGCTTCCCTTTGACCGGGTCCTGCGCTCTTCTGTTACGATGTGAGCTTCCTCTTCATCGTGACCTCTTCGGAGATTGCCCTTAGCTTCCAGCCTCCGGCTCCGTAATGAACCTTAGCTCAGGTCTCTGATACGCGTTGGGCTTTGTCTCGGCCCAATACTTGCTTTGGTTCTATTGTCAGCTAGCGGGCCATATTTGGGCCCAACTGTTGCCCCCAGCTTTCGAGATTAGACTTCGTTATTCTCGGGAGCTAGACCTAGCCGCCCAACCTAGATCTTATTGTTGAGATAATGATTACTGGCTATCTCAACCATATATATTCTCGCTTGATCGGACGGTTGTAATCTCTCTCTAATTAGATCGACGACTTAGATTAAAGCGAGTTTGAAATTTGATTTCCGATTTTCGAGACGTGATGGGATATAAAGCTGAGAGAATTAACTGCTTGTCTCTCCACTTCCTCCACGCCTCTCGACGGTTTCCAAGGTAATTAACCTCTTTTCCTTTATTTTACTGCGTTTTCTTATTTTTTTCTTTTTATCCGCTTCTTGATCGAACTAGTTCTCCATCTTTAACCTCTCTCTGAGATTTCGCCTTAGTCCAATTTCTCTCTTTTGCTTCCTATTTCCCTTTCCTTTTACTATCATGAGTCAAAAAGAAGGTTCCGACGAGGTTCAAATCTCAGCCTCCGGTGCCCGCATTATGAAGGTCAAGCGGGAAGCCGGTGAAAAGATGACAAAAGCCAAGAAGAAGAAGGTTAAAGACTCGATCGGAGCGAGAGTCAAGAGGATGAAGAAGAAAGGGGGCAAGAGCGCCTCCTCCGGACCTCACTTCCCTTCGCTCTTGAAGAGTCAAGACGTCGTCAATCTTGTTGTTCAAGCTCACGGCCAGAGTGACCTAGCTAGAGCTTGTACCGAAGATGAAACCCCCGAAACCGTTCTGGAGGGTTGGTTTTGTCTTCATGAGAAATATATTTCTAAGTGTCATCTTAGATTCCCTCTTCCGACCCTCTTGCTAGATCTCCTAGATCATTACCAGCTGGCCCTTTCTCAACTCTGCCCATCTGTTATCCAAGTGATAAATGGGTTCATCACTAGGGCCAAGGAGGAAGGAGTTATCGTGGGGTTGAATGAGCTAATGAGTCTCTTTTCTATAAAGGAGAGTACTTCCAAGGATGGCGGAAGCGGTACCTACTACCTCCCCTGTCGTCCAGGGCTAGGCATCTTTAAGTTCACGGCCAGTGATGATGACTGGCGGAAGAAGTACTTCTATGTCAAGATTGACCCCTCGACGGTTCCTGTAGGCCGTGACCTCAGGACCTCTTGGTCTGACAATTCTGGTTAGGATTTTAGGGATGTGTTTGCATGTTTATTTTTGCTTATCGTGATGTTCTAATTGCTTTTGATTCTTTTGCAGAGATTGAGGATCCTGTCAAGCTGTCCGGTAAACTTACCAGGGCTCTCCATAGAAAGCTGCAGCACAGTCCCAATAACTGGGCAGCTTACACTACCTCCAGAATCGGATCGGCCAGGTTCCCTGATCGATACAACTCATCTTTTCCCGACTCAGTAACGGTTGCTGGTTTAGAAGGTAACCTTCTACTCTTGATTCATGGTTTTTACTGTTCAAATCTGTCTTATGTGATTAATGAATCCTTTTCATGAGTTAGTCTCTGAAGGTGATTCAGTTTTCGAAGTTTCATCCGGAGCAAGTACTTCCGAGAAGACCCAGTCCCAAAAGATGCCTATTCAGCCCTCCTTTCGTTCCAGGGGTAGGTCGACCAAGGCTGCCAGCTCCTCTAGAGGAAGCGACAAGAACCAAGGAGGATCCTTCCTTGACTCTGTGAAGGAAGCTCTCGACGAGGGAGGCTCTGCCCCCTGCTAAAGACGTTGGTCCTTTGGAGTCCAAAGCTCAGGAAGTTGGTCTCCCCTCTAAGGTTCCGGTGACGGGAGCTAATCCTCAAATGGCGAGGGATCCTCCGGACTTTGAGCCTCCGAGGAGCAAGAGGTCCCGAACTGACCAGGTTGACAGACCTTCGAGGTCTTCCTCCTCCTCATCTAGAGGGGGAACCGTAGGCTGGAACTTTGCTCATTCGAAGCCTGGATCGGTTTTGGACGATTCATGGGGTTTGGCTACTCTGATGAGGCATATGAAGAGTACCGGGTGTTCCCTCCCCTCTATCTCTAGTCTCACGAACAAGGATGAGTACGTTGATATTGCTCATCACATGGGTCAGGTATGAAGTCTATTTCAACTTTTTAGCTTGATTTCTTTTTTGGAAGATATTCACTAAGTCGTTGTCTTTCTTTTTTGTAGCTGGCTGGCGCTATTAACAGGGCTCAGTTCAAGTTCGAGGACGCTGTACACAATGCTCCCAGTGCCGAGGAATTAGCTCAGGTCACTGATCTGGTCAAGGCCACCAAGGCTGAGCTCAATCAGACTCGGGCTCTGATCTCGGATCTCCAAGCTGAGGTAAAGAGGCTTGGCTCCAAATGTGATGCTCAGCAGGGGACGATCGAGAGCCAGTTGATTGACCTCCAGGTGAAGAATATGAAGATTGGGGATTTGGATGCTGCTCGTAAGATAGCCGAGTATCAAGTCAAGGAGCTGATTGCTTCATCCCAGGGCAGCCAGAAGAACAAGGAAGCTGAGGTCAAGCTAGCCGTCCGAAGAGAAAAGAAGGAGGTAGCTGATGCTTACAACAAAGTTCTGGTTATTGTCAAGGAGAAGTTCTCCAAGAAGAAGGACGAAGTCGATCTCCTGGTTCATGCTCAAGAGATTCAAGCCAACACCGAGCTCCTGAAAGACATGCTGGATGGCGAGATTAAGAGTACTCAAGACGAGTATGATCGCTTGGTGGCAATGATGCCAGAGGCTGTTGCGGCGTACGAGAAGGCTCAGGTCTCGGATTTCTCGATCGGCAAGCTCCCTCTTCCCCAACTCTCTGAGAGCTCAGGTACTTTTGAGGTTAATATGTTTAATCTCTCCGTTTCTGGAGAGTTCGGTTCTAATGTGGGTTCTTACTCAGCCCCAGTCGAAGCCGCCCCTGGAGGTGGCGACAAGGAGATGGAGGAAGAGATTCCTGAGGAGGAAGATCCGGTTGGCAAGGGAGCTGAGAAGAGCTCGGATGACAAGGAAGTTTAAGAGCTGAGGCTCTTCCATGTGTTTCTAGGATTTCCGCCCAATGGGCTTTGGTTTCTTTTATTTCTAAGACTTATAGCCTGAGGAGGCTTTTAAACCTTTGTCGGCTTGTACTTTGAATCTTTGTTAGCCTGGGGAGGCTTTTAAACCTTTGTTTAATTTCAAACTTGGTTTTCAGTTTCATTTTAAGTTTTTCTGCTTTAGTCGTAGAATATGACATTTGATCATAATCGGGTTTCATGATAAGTCTTGGAGACTTGGATCGTTTTTAGCTCCTTAAGAGGAATTCTTGGAATATCGAGATTAGCTTAAGGTTTTTAGGAGCCTGAGCTTAACTCGGGTACTTTAGGTAAGGGTTCTTGGGAACCTGAATTTGTTTGTGGGATTTTAAGACCCGTTGGGACTTGTTTAGGATTTTAAGACCTTTCGATGTTTGATAAGGATTTCAAGACCTTTGTATTTAAGGATTTTAAGACCTTTGAGACTTGATAAGGATTTTAAGACCTTTGAGATTTGATAAGGATTTCAAGACCTTAGGTCCAGGTTCGTTGAGACCTGATATTGCTTGAAGGATTTTAAGACCTTTAGTGGTTTATCAAATTTGATTTCGTTTGAAGGATTTCATGACCTTCAAGATTATTAAGGATTTTAAGACCTTAGGTCCAGGTTCATGGAGACCTTAGCTGATCCGGAGGGTTTTAGGACCCTAGGTCCATGGTCGTAGGGACCTATGTTGTTAAAGAATTGAGACATTGAGAATAATTGCTTTATTGATAATTGGATACATGGTATCATAGTAATCATACAATTGTTGTATTATAATGATCATACACTTGCTGCTTGGGCTATGTGATTTTAATCAGACATATGCCCCCTTTGGTTGTGGTGAACGAAGTGTTGAAATGAGGTTAAGGCTGCACTCATGACGGAGTTGCCTACGTACCCAGTCAAGGGATCAAGCCTAACGTAGTTCAGGAATTTTAGGTACCTAACTGATAGTATCTCTTAAGATTCGTGGCGTTCCACGATCTGATTTCAGGTACCCCGGTTCGCACCTTTCGGAGCTTGTAAACGCCAGGTCGTACAACATGGATGATCTGATAGGGACCTTCCCAGTTGGTTCCTAACTTTCCAGCATCTGGTTCCTTGGTTCCTTCGAAAACTTTCCTAAGTACTAGGTCACCTACAGCGAACTGTCGGAGCCTGACTTTGGAGTTGTACTGTCGTGCCATTGCTTGCTGATAGTTTTGAATGCGAATCAGGGCTCGGTCCCGTCTTTCCTCGATTAGGTTGAGGCTGTACGTTAGGAGCTGATCGTTAGCTGCGGGGTCGGATGTACAGAGGTCTCGGCGAAGGCTACCAGCAATGGTTTCGGCTGGGACGACAGCTTCCATCCCGTAGGCTAAGGAGAAAGGAGTTTCTTCTGTAGCTTTTCGTGGGGTGGTTCGACATGCCCAAAGTACTTCAGGTGACTTTTCTGACCAGAGTTCTTTCTGGGTTCCAAGGCGTTTCTTGAGGTTTGCTAATACTGATTTATTAGCAGCCTCCGCCTGTCCGTTTCCTTGAGGTCGGCGAGGTGTTGAGAAGGTCAGGCGAATATTCCACTTGTCACAAAATATTTTGAAATCGTGGGATATGAATTGTCCTCCATAGTCAGTTACGATTTCGTATGGGACGCCGTGTCTACCCACGATTTCTTTCCACACAAATCGTTCGACCTCGACTCTGGTTACCTGTTAGAAAGCTTCAGCCTCTATCCATTTCGTGAAGTAGTCTGTTAGGACTAAGAGGAAGCGTAGCTTCTTCTTTCCACTTCCTGATGCTACTAGTGATCCTACGATGTCCATGGACCATCTCATAAATGGATAAGGGGCGGATATGTTGGACAGCTTTTCCGCAGGTTGGTGTATAATCGGTGCATGCCTCTGGCACTTGTCGCATGAAGAGGAATAGGCCTCACAGTCTGCAATAATGGTAGGCCAGAAATATCCCTGTCTTTTGATTCTGATGGCTAGAGCTCTTCCTCCAGAGTGGTTCCCGCAGGAGCCGTCGTGCATTTCCTTCATGAGTCTCATAGCAACGAGGCCATGGACGCATTTTAGGTAAGGTCCGGAAACGCTTCGTTTGTGGAGGATAGACTCGATTACGCAGTATCTCGCGCTTAATGCTTTGAGCTTCCGAGCCTCCCATTTATTGGGTGGAGTCTCTCCTTCCAGGATGTATTGCGTGATTGGAATTCTCCAATCCTCTCTCCCTACAACTTTGTTATGAAGAGACGAGGGAGGTTCCTGTTCTGGACCTGGTGTCGTGGTGCCCCCGGAGGTATTTGTAGGATTGGGCTCCAGGGAGTCTGAATTCCGAGGAATACCTCCAATTCCTTCATTATTCTCTGGGGTCTGGACGGTGCCCTCAGATGAATTTTGGAGAGCTGAACGGCTTCTGGTTTTAACTCTGCAGACGAGTGGGTCTGAGTTGGTGCCCCCGGGGGTATTCGTGAGATCAGGCTCCAAGGAGTCTGAATTTCGAGGAATACCTTCCGTGTTTTAGATTGTGTTCCCGGAGGTATGCTTTTTAGAGCTACGTATTCTGGTTTTTGGGAACCAAAATGTTGTGAGAACTTGGGTAGCTACCGTTTCAGGGCAGGTACCTTCGGGTTGCTCTGTTAGCTTGCTGTCTATCTCAGCTTTAGTAGCTATGTCGATGCTTGGTTTTTCGATTCCTTCTACGGGTATGATCCGTTTTACGAGGGGGTCTGACGTGGAGGCTAAAGCAGCCAACGCATCTGCTGAGGAGTTTTCTCCTCGTGGGATCCTTGTTAGCTCGAATTTGTCGAACTGCCTAGTGAGGTTTGGACAACTTCGAGATATGCCCCCATTCTTTCGTCCCTCGTTTCATATTCTCCGTGAAACTGGCCAGCTACTAGCTGTGAATCACTATAAGCGTTTAGCTCTCGAATTCTGAGACTTAGGGCGAGTTTCAACCCTGCGATTAGTGCTTCATATTCAGCTTCGTTGTTTGAGGCGCTGAATCCGAGCCAATATGACTGCTCAATTGTTTCTCCCGCTGAAGAAGTTAGCCTTAGACCGACACTGGAGCCCTGTTTTGATGAGGCTCCGTCGACATATAGGCTCCACTTCGGAGATTCCATTTCGGAGTCTAATTGCTCGGATGCTAGTTCAATGATAAAGTCGGCAAGGACCTGAGCTTTCGCTGCTGCTCGAGGTCTATACTCAATATCATATTCACTGAGCTCTATGGCCCATTTAGCCAATCGCCCTGACTGGCTAGGGCTGTGTAATATCATTCGTAATGGTTGTGAAGTCATTACGACGATTGAGTGCGATTGGAAGTAAGGTCGCAATTTTCTGGCAGCTGTTACGACTGCTAGAGCTAATTTTTCCATTGCATGGTACCTTGTTTCGGCGTCTATCAAACTCTTCTTGATGTAATAGACAGGTCTTTGTTCGTTTTGTTCCTCTCGTACCAGCACGCCGCTAACTGCAGCAGTCGATACAGCGAGGTACAGGTACAATGGCTCTCTTACTACAGGTTTAGATAGGATCGGAGGTTCGGAGAGGTAAGCTTTCAATTGCTTGAAGGCTTCCTCGCATTTCTCGTCCCATAAGAACTTCTTATTATTTCTTAGAAGCTTGTAGAATGGGAGGCACTTATCGGTGGACTTGGATATGAATCGATTTAGTGCCGCGATTCGTCCAGTCAATCTCTGTACCTCTCTGGTTGTCTTAGGTGACGGCATTTCTAGGAAGGTTGCTATCTGCTGCGGGTTGGCTTCAATGCCTCTTTCGGTTACGAGATAGCCTAGGAACTCGCCTGAGGGTACCCCGAAAGTACATTTAGTGGGATTGAGCTTCATATCGTACTTGTTAAGGATATCGAAGCATTCCCTTAAGTGGGAGATATGGTCTTCTCCAGCTGAGGATTTGACTAGCATATCGTCAATATAGACCTCCATGGTTTTTCCAAGTTGCCCAGCAAACATCTTATTTACTAGCCTCTGATAGGTAGCTCCTGCGTTCTTTAATCCGAATGGCATAACCTTGTAACAATAGGTTCCTCGTTCGGTTATGAATGCAGTTTTCTCCTGGTCGTCAGGATCCATCATGATTTGGTTGTACCCTGAGAAGGCATCCATAAAGGATAGGAGTCGGTGGCCAGCTGTTGCTTCAACCAGGCGGTCGATGTGAGGTAACGGGAAGCTGTCTTTAGGACAAGCTTTGTTCAGGTATGTGAAGTCTACACAGATTCTCCATTTCCCGTTTTTCTTCTTTACCACTACTGGGTTAGCTAACCACTCGGGGTAGTGTACCTCTCGAATGGACCCAGCTTTCGTAAGTCGGTCAACTTCGTCGTTAACAGCTTGAGCCTTTTCGAGGCCTAGCTTGCGACGCTTTTGTTTGATCGGTTTGAAAGTAGGGTCTACTTTTAGTTTATGGGTGGTGACGTTCGGATCTATGCCTTTCATGTCGTTGGTGGACCATGCAAAGGTCTTGACATTGCTTTTCAGGAAATCAATGAGCTCCTTTTTTGTCTCAGGAGGTAGCTCGGATCCGATGCTCACCTGTCTTTCAGGATCTGAGTCGTCGATGCAAACTTTTCCGGTGAGGTTCTTGGGGGGACCTCGAATATTTTGTTGCATTTCGCGACCCTCCTGGATCTGTAATTGCTATTGGGGGGATTTTTTGAGGATTTCGAATCCTCCCAAATAGCAGATCCTGGATATCTTCTGGCTACCGTGTACGGTAGCTATTCCTTCGGGTGTTGGGAATTTCACACATTGATGATACGTCGAGGCTACTGCCTTCATTTTGTGAATCCAGGGTCTTCCCAGGATCGCATGGAACGGGGAAGGTCTGTCGATGACTACTAAGTTGGTCATTTTCATTATTCCGCCAGCTATGACTGGGAGCTTGATAGTGCCCAATGAGGTAGCTGTTTCTCCGGAGAAGCCTATGAGATTAGCTTTCTGGCCAATAATTTCGTAGTCGTCTATTCCCATCCCTTTTAGGGTGTTGTAGAAAATAAGGTCGACAGAGCTTCCTGTGTCTATCATGAGTTTAGGGACCTCGTATCCTGCAATGTTCAGGGTGACAATCAACGCATCATCGTGAGGTCTGTCAAGGTTTGAGGTCTCGCTTTCCCAAAAAGAGATCTTAGTATTGGTCTCGGGGTTGGGAGGCTTAGGTCCAGTGTTAGACACAGCCTTCCGTACGTGATCCTTAATGGAGTTGACGGAATCTTGACATATGTCTGATCCTCCAAGGATACAGTCCACCCTCGAGTCGGGGCTCGATTGAGGGGACAGTTTGCTTAAGAGAACTTCGACTTGTAAACTTTTTCCTTGGGGGAATTTTCCGAGAATCAACTCGACTCTTTTCTTGGGAGCTGGAGGTGGCGAATCGGTCTCCTTCTCGGGTGACCTCTCGCGCTTTGGAGAGGTGTCTCTGGGACCTCTTTTCTGATAAGATGGTGGCTTTTTAAGGTCCACTCCCTTTATTTCTCCGGCTGCGAACTTAGCTGCCAGTTGTCGTTGGAGGTCCCAACATTCCTCAGTTGAGTGCCCTGCTCGATCATGATAAGAGCAATGTTTGTTTTTATCAAAGCCTTTTGACCAGGGAGTTTTGTTTGCTGCGGCGACAGGTTTTTCTTCCTTGTCTTCCTCGATTGCGTAGGAATGTTCTCCCTGAGTTTGGTTATTTCGGGGGTTCCCCCTTTTATGAGGTCCCTTTGCCTCAGAGGATTCACCTTTCGAGTGATTCTGAGGCTTCTTGTGGAGTTTATCCAATGCGGCTGTCTCCTCCTCCAAAGTAATGTATCTGGTGGCTTTATGAAGTGCATCATCGATAGTTGGAGGAGTATTGAGTGTTAGCTCTGACCAGAATTTCGATTTATAGAGCAGACCTCTCCTAAGAGCCTCGATGGCGACTAGGTCGTTAGAATTCGAGAGCTTAGTTCTTATTGCCCTGAATTTCTCGATGTAGACTCGTAGTGAGTCCCCTATTCCTTGTCTGACCTTCCAAAGGTCGGCCTCGGAGGCTTGCTTCAGGATATGGGTCGAGTACTGCTTCATGAAGGCGTTAGTTAACTGATCGAAACTATCTATCGAGGCTGGTTCGAGACCAGAGAACCACTCAAGGGCTGTTCCGACCAGGTTTTCGGCGAATGTCCTGCAGTAACCTGCTTCACATTCTTCCTGTGTAAAATGGGCTTTAACGATTGCCAATCGGAAAGCTCTCAAATAGGCCTTTGGGTCAGAGGTCCCATCATACTCGGGAATTCTGATTTTTCGGGTATCTCTTATGTAGGAGCTGGCAATTCTGTCAGTGAATGGAGTTCCACGGGTTTCTTCGATCAAGCTATCGATTTCGGGAGCTGAGCTCGTAGCTTTATGGACTTGAGCTCCCAATTTTTGGAGAGCTGCATGAGTTCGTTCCATATATCTACGGATAGCTTCAGGTCCTTCCATGGGAAGGACATTTGGGTCGTTATTAGGTATCCGACGGGCAGGTTCCTGACGGAATCGTGTAGGCTCATCCTCCCATGCAGCTGGTGGGCTAAATCGCTCACCAGCTCTTGGGTTATCTGAATCTATCTGTTGATACCCGTCCCCATTCGGGGTTGAGCCTCTGGTTTGATAAACCAGAGCTGCTGTTCTGCCTCCAGATGGGAAGGATACTCCTGCCCCGGACCTAAATTCAGGTGGCGGAGGAGGTAGGCGAGAGCTCCTATCAGCGACCTGACTGGGTGTGGAACTGGTTGTTGCCACGTTGCTTCCCATAGCACTGGTGATAGGAGGGTTAAACACGGGAGCTGTCCCAGTATGAGGTGTCTGGAAAGCAGATCCGCGTCCTTCCGGAACAGTGCTATCAGGAGAAAAGTCTAAACGTCCTCAGGGGAACGAGGGATCGGTCAATCGATCTCGTGAAGTGACCCCCGGAGCTTGACATTGCGGTGGTTGGGTTGTTGCGTTTAGAGATCTAGTTATCTCTTCGAATCGTTGCTGACGAGCAGCTAGCTGATGCATTGTACGCTCACTTTCCTGAGCTTTGTCTACTAATTGCATCATCATCTGGCGAATCTCAGAGAGCTGAGCCTCCGTTTGATTTGGGGTGGCTTGCTGCTGAGGATTCTCGGTGGTTGGGAGCCCGGAGGCGGTTCCACTTGATGATCTCGGGTTAGTAGCCCCGGTTGTAGTCTGGCTCGTTCGAGTGCCAGCCGGAAGCTGTTGCCCAGATCGGTGGTCGCCACAGTCGAGGCTCCGTGGTTACGAGACTAGAACCTCCGTCGTTCGGTGAGCCATCGCTCTGAATCGGGAGGTTAAGGTCAGACGGATTTGTGGTATGATCGGTAGGATTCATCCTCAAGTTAGAGTAAGGGATTCGATTGTTTCTTCCCCACAGACGGCGCCAATTGTGAGGGATTAAACTCACCACCTAGATTTTAGATCAGGTTTAAGGTTTAGGAAAGGTTAGGGAAAGATAACGCGGGCTGAATCCCGTAATAACTTGTTGAATGAACTTCGATTTTGTATTGATATTGTGGTAAAAGAATGGTTACAAAAGATGTTTCTCTTGATGATTACAAAGATAACAAAATGCTTAAAAGATGATGTGAATAATCGTGAAAAATGAATAAGGGTTGAATCCCCCTCTTTCTTGACTTGCTTTCTCTTTAAATAGCCTCAGGTCCCGCTTGATCGTCACCAACTGATTCCCGAGATCTTCTCCGTTTATTGAGGAATCCGCAACAGCTTCCCTTTGACCGGGTCCTGCGCTCCTTCTGTTACGATGTGAGCTTCCTCTTCATCGTGACCTCTTCGGAGATTGCCCTTAGCTTCCAGCCTCCGGCTTCCGCTATTGTCAGCTAGCGGGCCATATTTGAGCCCAACATAACCCATGAATCCAAAAGTGGATTACTCACTAATCACCATGATTACTCTTAAACCCATGATGGATTTTAGCTTAATCACGTAGAGAAAGAAAGATGAGAACTAGAATCCACACAAGAACACAAGATCAAGAAGAGATTGAGATTCAAAAGAAATCTAGAAAATCACCAAGAGGTTTTGTTCTTAAGAAAACTCTAAGAGAAGTCCCAAATTGGGAGATTACAAAGTATTTATACTTAGGTTTAGGGAAAGGAAAAGACATAAGACAAAAGACTAAAATGGCCCTTGGAGAAGGCTAATTTGGACATTAATAAGTGATAAAAATGACCCAGGGTCGAGAATGGTCGAACCAACCCGGTCCTGCCCAAACAGGGCGCTTCTTCCTTGCCTAATGGTCCTTTTCCGCCCGGGTACATGATCCCGGTCCCTCTCTTCCCGGTCCTCAATCGCCCAGGTACATGAACCCGGTCCTGGCTTTCCGGTCGCTGCTCATCTCTTTTGCGCCCGAGGTGCCCACTCCGGTCTCGTCCATCCCGGTCCAGGTTCCTTCTTCTCTTGTTCAGGATGCGCCCGAGTTGTCCACTCCGGTCCAAGCCTCCCCGGTTCAAATGGTTCTTGACTTGTCTTGCTTGGCCAAACACCATTCTTCATCTCTTTTTGGATTTTTAAGCTCTCAAACACTTCAAATCACCTCATAGGATGCTCCAACACCTGATAGGGACATATGTATGCAATATGGATCCTAAAGACACATAAATCCTAATTTATATGATAGAAATGCATAAAAAAGTAGTTAAAACAATGAAAATATGCAAGACATCAATAAGAAGAATTTTAAGACAGCACCCACTGCTGAGGAATGGGATAAAGCAGCCAATATCTCCGAGTTTTTGGCACCTTTTGCTGAGATCACAGCGTTGATGTCGGGATCGAGTTACCCGACTGCAAACTTGTACTTTTATCAAGTTTGGCTGATCCATAATTGGCTTCAAAGAAATGAGGACAACGAAGATGATGCTGTCAGATACATGATGCCACCAATGAAAGAGAAGTTTGACAAATATTGGGATGAAGTTAGTTGTCTTTTTGCTATGGCAGCAGTCTTCGATCCACAGTTTAAGCTTTCGATTGTCAAATGTTGTTTAGGGAAGCAGACTTGAGTACACGTGATGCAAAGTTGAAGAACTTGCGAGAGAAGCTTAACAATCTGTTTCAGACATACCACAAAAATTCCAAGAATAACTCACCTTCTACTGAGCCTCGTGAGTCTGTTCCAAAGAAGCCTCTAAGGCAGGGTCTAGCCGAATGTTTGGGAACTACACGGTCAGTGTTTTATTTTTAAAATTACCTTCTCTTTTATTTTTAATCGATCTGAATCTCTGATATATTTTTATTAAAAACATTCATAGGATTTCTTTGCATTTCGCAAAGTCAGTAGCATTGTGAGTGGGAAGACACCTCTAGAAGCCTATCTTGAAGAACCAGCTTTGAACTTTACTAGTTTCCAGAGCTTGGACATACTTGATTGGTGGAAAGATAATGCGCATCAGTTTGGTGATTTGGCTGCAATGGCATGTGATCTGCTAAGTGTTCCAATTACGACAGTGGCTTCGGAGTCCTCCTTTAGCATTGGATCGCGAGTTCTGAATAAATATAGGAGTTGGCTACTCCCCAAGAATGTGCAAGCTCTAATATGCACTAGGAATTGGATCAAGGGATATGAATCTTATGCACATGGTAATTAACTCATATTATAATTTATTTTTGACTACAATTATGTTGTATCCTAAGCAAAAGACATTCTCTTAATTTACAGATGAAGAAATGGATAAAGATGGTGATGGTGATGGTGATCGTGATGGTGGTGGTGATGGTGATGGTGATCGTGGTGGTGGTGGTGGTGGTGGTGGTGAAGGGAAATTACCATCATTTGAGTCCATTGTCAATGGGGAAGATGTAGACGATCAAGATTGATTTGTTGTTTTGCTTTAGCTGGATTTGGTTTTTACCTTAGTTGGATTTGGTGTTTTATCTTAGTTGGATTTGGTGTTTTGCTTTATTAAATCTATACATTGCTGGTTAAAGATGCTTGAATACAATCATTTGAAGTTTTTCTTGAATTTAAATTTTGTTTCAGACTTTATCATTTCATCTTGTACATGGATTTAAATTTCAATAGACACAATTTACTTTAATAACTTAGTGAACTATATCAATGTACATGTCTCTCTTTTACCAATCGTATAGTGAACTATATCTATGTACATGTCTAATGTTTTTCTTATTATGTGAACTTAGGTGTGCAATGGAGCAGTCTGAGGCGTCATGGAGCAGTCATGGAGCAGCCAGCAGCATCAAGAACCAAAAAGACTGCATTTCGCTAAAGGCCCGCGGGCTGGACCGCAAAAGACTGTGCATTAGGCGGTACGGGCTTGGGACGACCATTCGGAGACCGCAGCCCGCGCGGGCCTGAACCGCAATGACCCGCAAAGAAGTGAGCCAGCCGCGGGACGGGACAACCCATTTGACAATCCTATCCATGGGGAGCAGAATACGATCACAACCTCCCATAATGCACACGGCCTCAGTGTCTATAAAAGAACCTCCGGGTTCAACACGGCCTCAAGGTCTATAAAGAACCTTCGGGTTCAATACAGCCTCCGGGACTGTAAGGAATCTCCGGATTCAAGAAGATCACCTAAGGGTTGATCAAAGACTTTCGAGTCTAAATGACCTTCGGGTCTAATAAGAACCTTCGGGTTCAAGTATCTCTGAATCCAAATACCAACTTTCGGGTTGGCCAAGGACCTCATGGTTCAAAGGCATCAACCTCCGGGTTCGAGGTATCAATCGGGTTTAATCACAGTCCCAGGACTTAAAGATTAAACCTTGGCACTCAGAAACCTCAGGGTTCAATGAGCAAACCTTCGGGTTTGATAAAACGGCCTTCGGGCCTAGGTAAGACCCTCGAGGGTCAGTAAGTCTCCTTGGCAACATCCGATTCAGGGAGAGGCGGCTCACCATCAAATGACGGAGGAGGCAGTCCACGCAGCTTGGCCTCAGACTCCCTCACCAGCTACTATCGTTCAAACTCCACCGCCAGCTCCCACTTACCGGTCTGCTCCTTGAGCCATTCCCTCATCAATTCCCAACGGGCGATCACCTTCGCTCTGCTCACGGCCATCATCTTCTCGTCCTCAAAGGAGTCCTTCTCGGACTTCAACCCACACAGCTCCTCCTGGGTCTCCTCCAATTGGCGTGTCAGAGTAGCATTTTCAGCAGTAGTGGCAGCCTCTGCTTCCTTTGAATTCTTCAGCTTGAGCTGAAGGGACTTGATCTCCTTCCCCTGAGCCAGGGCCTTATTGTAAGACCCAAACCTGGATCCCATGATCCAACCAGTCCGCGGCCTTACTTATTAATTCTAAGTGTACTTCAGCCGGTTATGGTCCAATCTTTACTTAGTCATTTTTCAATCATTTGAGGTTCATGTAATAATAAAAACAATGCAGAAGTTTAAGGCAACAATCATATTTTATATATGTCAAATGTTATCCATACAAAGCATTCAAATCATTCAATTGCACAATAGGCTATGATAAATCCAAATGTAAACAATAAGTACTACATCACACATCCCACACGGCCAAGGTCTTCATGGCTCCTTAGCCTTACCACGGTCCCTGTCAGAACCTGAAATCAAAACCCACAACACATATGCATAAGAATCATGACCGATATCCTAGCAAATACAATCCTAAGCATGGTTTGGGACACTAAGTCCATTTCTGGCCGATTTGTGACCCATTGATTTACTCATCCAAAAACTAATTAAAACACATGATAAATCATGATAATTCATGATTAAGAGAATGGTCCAAGCGGATTTCCCAGAACCGGCCTTGATCATATTGATCTTGGCCATGAACAACCTAACCGGCCTCATGGTACCATCTCGAAATCAATCATATAAAATTATTCTATCACTTTGATAATTCATTATAAATCCCCACTAAGAGATATCAAACGCCAAATCCCAATAACTCCCACTGGAAGTATGAGATCGGACCTTACATGCCCAACCAAGGCCATGGAGAGATTACTCTGATCTAACCAAGACTTGGTGGCGTGTTCATGAGTTTAGACTCATAGATAACTTCAGAATATGATATAGAAGAGATGTAATGACAGAATAAGAACATTAGATGCAACCATCCACTCATGGATCAAACGGCCAAACCATCCGGATGGATGATTTCAGGCGGTTTGTTCTTGGTTTGCATCCAGTACCTTAGGCGTGTGTTCGGAAGCCCCCACACTCTTCTCTGCAGCCTTCTCCTTTCCTCTGGTATCCATTTCCGATCAAGCTTCACTTGCCCACGGCTTAGAATCCACCGGAATCTCCTTGCCTCCACACGGACTGCCTTGCGGTCACACTTCTCTTTTCTCTCTTTGATTCTGTAGAGATTTGGGCAGAGTTTCCCCTTATGTTTCTGATGAATTATGTCGACAGAGGAGGGGTTTATTTATAGGGAAGAGGCTTGGCAACCGTCCGGGCGATGTGATTGGTCATTTGGCCAACGGACACCTTTTCGCCCAAAACCGTCCAACCGCTTGCAAACCGTCCCTTTCTTCCTTTGGGCTGATCGATCTCAAGCCCAAATGCTTGCCCACAAGCTCAGCTCCCTTGCCCAAACCACCTAGACCCAACGGACACCCATGACCAGCATCCGGTCCATGACCATCACTCATGGTCCGCAATGACCGGTCAAGACTCCTTCACTCCGTCCAGCTGAGTTCAGCTGAGTACTAGTTGCCTGAGCTGAGTGAGCTACTCCTCCAGCTCCTGTGAGCTGCCCAATACTGTGTGAGCTCCCTACCAGCTCCACCTAGCTGATTGAGCTGCTTCCGGACCATGTCCAGCTTCCGGATCACTCATCCAGCTACCATTTCCTCCTTTTCTTCTTGTTCTGGTCAAGTCTCAGCTTCCTGATGCACTTAACCCTTAGTTTAGACCATGACACGCTTGCCTTTAGGTCTTTATGACCTGGCCAGCCCATCTCCCCGCACCATGGTCTGTCCGGATGCCTTAGTTAGAACTAGGGACATGACAAGTCTCCCCCACTTGGGAGGAACTCGTCCCCGAGTTCATACTGGATGATTCTCCAACCACATACTGACTATACCACTCAGGATACTCAGCTTTCATTCTTGCTTCTGTTTCCCAAGTGATAATGTCTTTGCCATTGAATTCCCATACAATTTTTAGCATAGGAACTGTCTTCTTTCTCATTGCCTTTTCCATCCGATCAATGATCCGAACCGGCCTTGTTTCTAAGGTGAGGTTCTTACCAAGATCTTTTGGAATTTCTGGCAAAACAATGTCTTGATCCGTTAGGCACTTCCTTAGTTGAGACACATGGAATACATTATGGTAGGCATCCATTTCAGATGGCAAATCCAGTTTGTAAGCCACTGCCCCAACTCTTTCAAGTATCCTGAATGGACCTAAGAACCTTGGGTCTAGCTTCCTTCTTCCAGAAACTCTTGCCCTACCTTTGAAGGTAATTATCTTGAGATAGATTAGATCACCAACCTCAAACTCAAGGTGTTTCCTTCTCTTATCAGCATAGCTCTTTTGGCGGTCTTGAGCTTCCTTCATCTTTTCCTTGACCAGTTTGATCTTTTCTGTGGTCTCTTCCACAATCTCGGGACCTATTATGCTGCGCTCCCCCACTTGGGTCCAGCATAAAGGTGTCCTGCAAGGCCGCCCATACAATGCTTCATAAGGAGACATACCTATGCTGGTGTGAAAGCTGTTGTTGTATGCAAACTCCACCAGTGGTAAATGCTTCTCCCATGAGTCACCCCAATCTAGAACACATGCCCTTAGCATATCTTCCAATGTCTGGATGGTTCTTTCTGACTGACCATCCGTTTGAGGATGATAGGATGTGCGCATATTTACTCTTGTCCCTAGGGCCTTTTGGAAGGCTCTCCAGAAATAAGAAGTGAACCTAGGGTCTCTGTCTGAGACTATACTGGCCGGCACTCCATGCAGCCTCACAATCTGATCTATGTAGATTTTTACAACCTCATCCACTCCATCACCTTTCTTGATGGGCAAGAAGTGTGCAGATTTGGTCAGGCGGTCCACAACCACCCATACTGCATCCTTCTTGTTTCTGGTTGTGGGAAATCCAGTCACAAAGTCCATTGTGATGTGATCCCACTTCCATTCTGGTATGGGAAGGTTTTGTAGTAAACCACTTGGAACTTGATGTTCAGCCTTGACCAATTGACAAGTAGGGCACTTGGCCACCCACTCAGCAATGTCAGCCTTCATCCTAATCCAATGGTAATACCTTTTGATGTCCTTGTACATCTTGTTCAGTCCCGGGTGCACTGAGAACTTAGACTTATGAGCTTGGCTCATAATCTCTTCCTTTAGTCCCCGGTCACCAGGAACACTAACCCGCCCATGTACCAAAATGGGAGCATTGTTTGTGACCTGGTACTCAGTCTTGTCATTCTTTGCAACCTTTTGCAAATTCTCATCCAAGCCTTGTGCTTGTTGTATTCTGGTAAGTAGATCAGCCTGGTTCACAGCCTCTAAACCCAAAGGCTCATCCTCACTTGCCATGGTGTCGAGATGTAGTGACCGGACCATCCCTTCCAGGATCTCTGCTTCCTTCTCAGCTGATACCTCAGCCCTACGCCTGCTTAAAGCATCTGCCACTAGATTGGCCTTGCCTGGGTGATAGGCAATGTCCAAATCATTGTCGGCCACAAACTCCATCCACCGCCTTTGTCTCAAATTCAACTCAGGTTGAGTGAAAATGTACTTCAGGCTCTTGTGGTCAGTGAGAATCTGGACTTTGGCGCCATACAAGTATGATCTCCATATCTTCAAGGCAAACACCACTGCGGCCATCTCTAGGTCGTGTGTTGGGTAGTTGCCCTCATGCTTCCTGAGTTGCCTTGAGGCATATGCTATGACCTTCCCATTCTATGTGAGCACACAGCCTAATCCAGTAATGGATGCATCCGTGTACACCACATATGGTTGATCTTCCTCATGTAACACCAAAACTGGTGCACTGGTCAGCATGTTCTTCAAAGCCTCAAAACTCTTTTCACAAGCTTCTGACCAGATGAATTTGACATCCTTTCCAGTAAGTTGTGTCATAGGTTGTGCCACACTTGCAAACCCTTTGACATACTTCCTGTAGTATCCGGCCAAACCCAAGAAGCTTCTTACTTCTGTAGCATTCTTTGGTCTTGGCCACTCTTGTATGCACTTGATCTTCTCCGGATCAACAGACACTCCTTCCTCAGACACCACATGTCCTAGGAAGCCAATGCTCTTCTGCCAAAGCTACACTTGCTTAGCTTGGCAAACAATTGTTGCTCTCTCAGCCTTTCCAACACCAATCTGAGATGCCTCTCATGGTCTTCCCGGGTCTTAGAGTAAACTAGTATATCATCAATGAAGATGATTACAAATTCATCTAAGTACTCCCTGAAAATTCCATTCATCATCTTCATAAAGGCTGCTGGTGCATTAGTCAATCCGAATGGCATAACCACAAACTCATAGTGGCCATACCTAGTCCGGAAAGCTGTCTTCTTTACATCTTCTGATGCAATGGGGATTTGATGATAACCTGATGCCAAATCAATCTTGGAGAACCACTTGGCTCCCTTCAGTTGATCTAGCAACTCATCAATCCGGGGCAATGGGTACTTATTCTTTATAGTCACCCTATTCAACCCCCTATAATCTATACACAACCTGAAGCTACCATCCTTCTTCTTGACAAAGAGGACTGGTGCACCCCAGGGTGAGACACTTGGGCGTATGAACCCTTTTTCTAACAACTCTTCAAGTTGTTTCTTTAGCTCAGCCATCTCAGCTGGAGCCATGCGGTATGGGCTCTTTGACATTGGGGCCGTCCCTGGTTCCAGTTCTATTATGAATGGGTCTGACCTATCAGGGGGAATGCCCTGTAGTGACCTAAACACATCATCAAACTCACTGACCAGCGGTATCCCGTCCGGGCCACCATCCCCTACGACCTCTTTAGTGGTGATTGTGGCTATATAAGCCTCACAACCTTGTTCCAGCATCCTTGCCGCTCGGACTGCTGATAACACTAAGCATCCAGAGGCCGGATTAATACCTTGGTACTTGATCGGGGGTCCACACCCACTCTCAAACTGCACCCTTCCTTGATGACAGTCTAAGGTGGCCCGATTCTTGCCAAGCCAGTCCATACCTAGGATCACCTCGTGATTCTTAAGGCGGACCACAATCAGATCCACCGGCATTGCCTTACTATGGATCATTACTGGAATGTCTTTGACTAGACCTAGTGGGTGCATCATTTGCCCACCGGCTGCACTCACCAAGCCAAGATCATCCCTAGTTCCCATTTGGAACATACCTTTTCCAATCATATCTGGACTCACAAAACTATGTGTAGCTCCAGTATCAAATAATACATGTGTTTCCACACCACCAATACATAAGGTCCCTACATAAGACCTCATCTAA
Source organism: Raphanus raphanistrum subsp. raphanistrum (assembly GCA_019706035.1). Classification (NCBI taxonomy): domain Eukaryota; kingdom Viridiplantae; phylum Streptophyta; class Magnoliopsida; order Brassicales; family Brassicaceae; genus Raphanus; species Raphanus raphanistrum. Next base: position 38,121,991 of record CM033983.1, read on the forward strand.
GTATCTAGTCCATCCTAGATTCCATACCATGCCATTTTAATAAATTTAAAAATTTAAGAAGAATGGGTTTCAGAATTATACCAGTGATCGCCTTGAAGGGTCCGGACTCATCCACATCCCTTGAAAGCTCATAGACTCGAGGTGCTGAAGTTTGGCCTTGTTTGGGGTCTGGCCGGTTCTGCTCACCATGACCCTTGCCTTGTCCAGTTTGCAACTGGGGACAGTCCACACGGAAATGCCCTTTCTTACCACACTGATGACAAGTCCTGGCCTCACTGGTCGAGCCTTGCCCACGGTTCCTATCCGGACCAGGACAATCCCGAGCTGAGTGATCCATCTTGCCACAGCGGGTACAAGTTCCCATTGCCTTCCAGCACTCTCCTCCATGGTGTTTGCCACACTTGGGACACTCTGGCCTACCACTTGAGGTTTTACCCCCTTCAGCCGCATCCCTCTTTCTCTTCTTGTCACCACTCTGACCGGAAGACACCACCACACTCTTGAGCTTGTGCTTGTTCTCCTCAGCCAGATTGGTCTCCAGCATTGCCATCCTTTCCACCAACTCAGAGACTGTGTTGAAGGTACGGACTGAGCAATAAGTCTTAAGCTCAGGCCTCAAGCCCCTTATGAACCTGCGGACCTGAACCTTCTCATCCTCAAGTTCCTTACCCACATACCTTCTGAGCCGGTTGAACTCTTCCTCATACTCCCTTACTGACCGCTTGCCCTGGACCAAGTCCAAGAACTTAGCTTCCAAACGGTCCCATGCTTCAGCTGGAAAGTATTTGTGGTTGAACTCAACCTCAAAGTCAGAGAACTTCACAATGGTGCCATTGGTGCGCTTGTCTAAGGACAGCCACCAGTTGTGTGCATCTCCCTCCAGGAAGTGCACTGCTATGTCTCTTTGGTACTCCTCAGGGCACCTTGTTGACCTGAAGTTCCTAGCCAGCCGGTCCCTCCACTCATCTGCCTCCATGGGATCAGCACTTCCAGCAAAGTGTTTGGTTCCCAAACGGGTGATGTGCTCAAGCACCTTCAGATAATCAACCTTCTTGGTTGTCCCAACTGGTGGATCTAACTCAATCACCTCAGCAAGAGGCGCCACATATCCACCAGTCACACCCACACCAGGAGCTATCATTGGTGCTTGAGTAGTTTGACCCATAGATGAATTCACCACTGGTGTGAACACTTGGGTCATAGCCAGCATCTGACTTCCCATCAACTTGATCGCATCAAGTATTTGCTTCATGGTTGGTTCAGCCACTGGTTCATCCGGTCCAATCCTCCCATCTCCTTGGATGTTTGGATCAGCCCGGTTACCAGTCTCTGAGGACTCAGCTTCACCTTCCTGCTCATTCCTTTGCTGTCCACTTCCTGCTCCTAACTGGTTTCCAGCTGCATTCAGTGGCTGCCCGGTCTCGTCCAACTGTCTATTCTCTCCACCCAGCTGAACCTCAGTCTGGTTCACTTGAGTCTCAGTCAGGATGGCCTCACTGGTCTGGCCAGTAGGTGGAATTGACAGCAGCAATTGCGGATTGGGCACTGAGGCATCTCCTGCTCCGGACGCCCCTGTCCCTTCCTTGCTCTTCCGAGACTTCTTCCTTGTTCCCTTAGGACAACAAAGACAAACACAAGGCAAAGGTTAGATTAACATTTTTATTTGCAAACCTCAAGCAATATCATGTTAACCAAAACCCAAAACCTGCCATGAGACCCAGCCGGATGTGTGATGACCTGCCCTAACCCAACAGCCTAGAATCAAGCATGCTCTGATACCAACTTGTAAGACCCAAACCTGGATCCCATGATCCAACCAGTCCGCGGCCTTACTTATTAATTCTAAGTGTACTTCAGCCGGTTATGGTCCAATCTTTACTTAGTCATTTTTCAATCATTTGAGGTTCATGTAATAATAAAAATAATGCGGAAGTTTAAGGCAACAATCATATTTTATATATGTCAAATGTGATCCATACAAAGCATTCAAATCATTCAGTTGCACAATAGGCTATGATAAATCCAAATGTAAACAATAAGTACTACATCACACATCCCACACGGCCAAGGTCTTCATGGCTCCTTAGCCTTACCACGGTCCCTGTCAGAACCTGCAATCAAAACCCACAACACATATGCATAAGAATCATGACCGATATCCTAGCAAATACAATCCTAAGCATGGTTTGGGACACTAAGTCCATTTCTGGCCGATTTGTGACCCATTAATTTACTCATCCAAAAACTAATTAAAACACATGATAAATCATGATAATTCATGATTAAGAGAATGGTCCAAGCGGATTTCCCAGAACCGGCCTTGATCATATTGATCTTGGCCATGAACAACCTAACCGGCCTCATGGTACCATCTCGAAATCAATCATATAAAATTATTCTATCACTTTGATAATTCATTATAAATCCCCACTAAGACATATCAAACGCCAAATCCCAATAACTCCCACTGGAAGTATGAGATCGGACCTTATATGCCCAACCAAGGCCATGGAGAGATTACTCTGATCTAACCAAGACTTGGTGGCGTGTTCATGAGTTTAGACTCATAGATAACTTCAGAATATGATAGAGAAGAGATGTAATGACAGAATAAGAACATTAGATGCAACCATCCACTCATGGATCAAACGGCCAAACCATCCGGATGGATGATTTCAGGCGGTTTGTTCTTGGTTTGCATCCAGTACCTTAGGCGTGTGTTCGGAAGCCCCCACACTCTTCTCTGCAGCCTTCTCCTTTCCTCTGGTATCCATTTCCGATCAAGCTTCACTTGCCCACGGCTTAGAATCCACCGGAATCTCCTTGCCTCCACACGGACTGCCTTGCGGTCACACTTCTCTTTTCTCTCTTTGATTCTGTAGAGATTTGGGCAGAGTTTCCCCTTATGTTTCTGATGAATTATGTCGACAGAGGAGGGGTTTATTTATAGGGAAGAGGCTTGGCAACCGTCCGGGCGATGTGATTGGTCATTTGGCCAACGGACACCTTTTCGCCCAAAACCGGCCAACCGCTTGCAAACCGTCCCTTTCTTCCTTTGGGCTGATCGATCTCAAGCCCAAATGCTTGCCCACAAGCTCAGCTCCCTTGCCCAAACCACCTAGACCCAACGGACACCCATGACCAGCATCCGGTCCATGACCATCACTCATGGTCCGCAATGACCGGTCAAGACTCCTTCACTCCGTCCAGCTGAGTTCAGCTGAGTACTAGTTGCCTGAGCTGAGTGAGCTACTCCTCCAGCTCCTGTGAGCTGCCCAATACTGTTTGAGCTCCCTACCAGCTCCACCTAGCTGATTGAGCTGCTTCCGGACCATGTCCAGCTTCCGGATCACTCATCCAGCTACCATTTCCTCCTTTTCTTCTTGTTCTGGTCAAGTCTCAGCTTCCTGATGCACTTAACCCTTAGTTTAGACCATGACACGCTTGCCTTTAGGTCTTTATGACCTGGCCAGCCCATCTCCCCTCACCATGGTCTGTCCGGATGCCTTAGTTAGAACTAGGGACATGACACTTATCCTTTTCCTCCCAAAGCGGAGCATTCAAACTCTCCATCTCTTTCTTGGATGATTGCTCATTCACCATTGCTCGTTCACCATATCTATGAGATGGTGGACCTGAGACATTGCCTGCAAAAAAATCACAATAGTCACTAATCTGTATAGCAAAATTAAAAGAAGAAGATACGGTGTCATACCTGGAGGAGATCGAATTGGATGGTCTCAAAGGCTTTTGGGATATCCCTAGATGGAAAAAAGCTGGCACTTTCAGGGACCGTCGTGGAGGAAAGATCAGCCACCACCTTGGCCAAATCCACGCAAGGCTGTAAAGAGGGCTTCGGGGTTGACCCCGAGGCCCGAGTTTTTCTTTTGGAGGCAGAGGGGGCTAAGCTAGTAGGTCCCTTACGCTTGCTACTCTTGAGAAAGAGCACGTCATCATCATCCGAGACGGTGGCCTTAGAAACAGGCTTCTTGGCTGAGAGCTTCAATACGGCTTTGTTGAACGCATCCATGGCCTGTTCTCCCGTTGATCCTGACATATTACCTGAAAAGGACAAAGCAAGAAATCAGCAAATCAACTAACAGAGAGAAATATGATGTAAAGAGCTTACGCCAAATACTACACTGCTCTAGAATTTCTTTTCTGATGAGGAATGTGACCTGACGACGCTGCGTAGGGAGCCCAAGGACTTGGTCAGCTATCTCCTTTCCTTCCGGAATGGGTAAGCGAGGCACGTCTGAAACACATAAAGAAGACAAGTTAGCATTATAATTGGGGACTATCAAAAATGGATGAGGCTACCTACCCACTACGTGCCAAATAGGGGAGAAGCCGGGAAAGTTTACAAACGCAAATCTCTCTGCTCATCTACCACTAAAAACTGGGTGACGCTTCCTTACACCCTTCTCGATCTCCCGGACCAGAGCGTTGCTGCTGCGAGGATGGAGATAGTATTTGTGAGGGATTAAACTCACCTCCTGGATTTTAGATCAGGTTAAAGTTTAGGAAAGGTTAGGGAAAGATAACATGGGCTGAATCCCGTAATAACTTGTAGAATGAATTATGATTTTGTATTGATAACTTGGTAAAAGAGTGGTTACAAAGAGATGTTTCTCTTGGTGATTACAAAGATAACAAAGTGTTTGAGAGATTATATGAATGATTGTGAAAATGAATAAGGGTTGAATGAATCCTTCTTCTTGATTGTCTTCCTCTTTAAATAGCCTCAGGCTCCATTTGATCGGCACCAACTGGTTCTCGAGATCTCCTCCGTGATTTGTGGGATTTGCAACAGCTCCCCTTTGACCGGGTCCTGCGCCTACTTTCACGTCCACGAGCTGCCTCTTTTCCGTGACCTCTTTAGTGAACATCTTTAGCTCACAGCCTCCGGCTCCAGCTTAGCTGCCTTTAAGGATTGAATTCGCGATGGGCCTGTCGCGGCCCATTATCATCTCTTGTTATTCGCCGTTAGCTATCGGGCCATACTCGGGCCCAACAGTTGCCCCCAGCTTTCGAGATTAGACTTCGTTATTCTCGGGAGCTAGACCTAGCCGTCCAGCCTAGATCTTCTTGTTGAGATAATGATTACTGGCTATCTCAACCATATATATTCTTGCCCAATCGGACGGCTGTAGTTTTTCTTCAATTAGATCGACGGTTCAGATTAAGGAGAGTTTGAAATGTGGTTTCCGATTTTCGAGACGTGATGGGATATAAAGCTGCGAGTATTAACTGCCTGTCTCTCCACTTTCTCCACGCCTCACGACGGTTTCCAAGGTAAATTCTCTCCTTTCCTTTATTTTACTGCGTTTTCTTTTGTTGTTTTTTTTATCTGCTTCTTGATCGAAATAGTTCTTCACCCTCAACCTCTTTTAGAGATTTCATTCTTGGTCAACTTAGTCCGATTCCCCTCTTTTTGCTTCCTTTTTCTCCTTTTCCTTTACTACCATGAGTCAAAAGGAAGGTTCCGGTGAGGTTCAAATCTCTGCTTCCGGTGTTCATATTATGAAGGTTAAGCAGGAAGCCGGCAAAAAGATGAAGGACACCAAGAAGAAGAAAGCTAAAGACTCAATCGGAGCGAGAGTCAAGAGGATGAAGAAGAAAGATGGCAAGAGCGCCTCCTCTGGACCTCACTTTCCCTCGCTCTTGAAGAGTTAAGATGTCGTCAACCTTACTGTTCAAGCTCACGGCAAGAGTGACCTAGCTAGAGTTTGTACCGAAGATGAAACCCCCGAAACTGTTTCAGAGGGTTGGTTCTGTGTTCACGAGAAGTATATCTCTAAGTGTCATCTTAGGTTCCCTCTCCCCACCCTCTTGCTAGATCTCCTAGATCATTATCAACTGGCCATTTCCCAACTTTGTCCCTCGGTCATCCGAGTGATAAACGGATTCATCACTAGGGCTAAGGAAGAAGGAGTTATCGTGGGTTGACCGAGCTAATGAGTCTCTTTCTGATAAAGGAGAGCACTACCAAGGATGGCGGAAGCGGTACCTACTACCTCCCTTGTCGTCCAGGGCTTGGCATCTTCAAGTTTACGGCCAGTGATGATGACTGGCGGAAGAAGTATTTTTACGTCAAGATTGACCCTTCGACGGTTCCTTTAGGCCGAGACCTCAGGACCTCTTGGTCTGACATTTCTGGTTAGGATTTTAGGGATGTGTTTGCATATTTATTTTTGCTTATCGTTATGCGCTAACCGTCTTTGATCCTTCTTGCAGAGATTAAGGGCCCTGTCAAGTTGTCCGGTAAACTTACCAGAGCTCTCCATAGGAAGCTGCAGCACAGCCCCAATACCTGGGTAGCTTATACTACCACGAGAGTCGGATCAGCTAGGTTCCCTGAACGATACAAGGCTTCCTTTCCTTATTCGGTTACGGTTGCCAGTTTAGAAGGTAACCTTCCTTTATTGATTTTAAATTTTCAATGTTCGAATTTGTCTTTTTGGACTAAGGATTCTTTTCATGATTCAGTCTCTGAAGGTGAATCGATATTCAAAGTCTCGTCTGGAGCCAGTACCTCTGAAAAGACTCAGTCACAGAAGATGCCTATTCAGCCCCCGTTCCGTTCCAGGGGTAGATCAACCAAAGCTGCCAGCTGCTCTCGAGGAAGCTACAAGAACCAAGGAGGATCCTTCCTCAGCTCTGTGAAGGAAGTCTTCGATGATGGAGGCTCTGCTCCTGCTAAAGATGCCGGTCATTCCGAGCCCAGAGGTCAGGAAGTTGGCCTTCCCTCCGAGGTCCCGGTGACGGAAGCTGATCCTCAAATGGCGAAGGATCCTCAAGAGTTTGAGCCTCCGAGGAACAAGAGGTCCAAGACCGACCAGGTTGACAGAACTTCGAGGTCTTCCTCCTCCTCTTCTAGAGGAGGAACCGTTGGCTGGAACTTCGCTCACTCGAAGCCTGTGTCAGTCTTGGATGATTCGTGGGGTTTGGCCACGCTGATGAGGCACATGAAGAGAACCGGATGTTCCCTCCCCTCGATCACCAATCTCACGAATAAGGATGAGTATGTTGAGATTGCCCATTACATGGGTCAGGTATGATTTTCATTTCGACTTTTTAGCTTGATCCTTTTCGGAAGATGTTCACTAAATCACTGTTTTCATTTTTTGTAGCTGGCTGGCGCTATTAACATGGCTCAGTTCAAATTCGAGGACACTGTGCAATATGCTCCCAACGCTGAAGAACTAGCTCAGGTTACTGAGCTAGTCCAGGCCACCAAGACCGAGCTCAACCAGGCTCGGGCTCAGATCTCCGAACTTCAAGCTGAGGTCAAGAGACTTGGTTCCAAGGCTGACATTCAGCAAGGGAAGATCGAGAGTCAAGCGATTGACATCCATGTGAAGAACAGGAAGATTGGGGAGTTGGATGCTGCTCGGAAGATACCCGAGTACCAGGTCAAAGAGCTGATTGCTTCATCCCAAGACAACCAGAAGAACAAGGAAGCTGAGGTCAGGCTAGCCGTCAGGAGAGGAAAGAGGGAGGTAGCTGACGCTTATAACAAGGTCCTGGTTTCTGTCAAGGAGAAGTTCTCCAAGAAGAAGGATGAAGTCGATCTTCTGGTTTATGCTCAAGAGCTTCAAGATAATACTGAGCTCCTGAAAGACATGCTGGACAACGAGATCAAGAGTGCTGAAGATGAGTACACTCGCTTGGTGTCTATGATGCCGGAGGCAGTTGCTGCGTACGAAAAGGCTCAAGTCTCGGACTTCTCGATCAGCAAGCTCCCTCTTCCTCAACTCTCTGAGAGCTCAGGTACTTTTGAGGTTAATATGTTTAATCTCTCCTTTTCTGGAGAGTTCAGTTCTAATTTGGGATTGGTGGGTTCTTGCTCAGCCCCAGTTGAAGCCACCCCGGGAGATGACGACAAGGAAATGGAGGAAGAGGTTCCTGACAAGGAGGATGAACCGGTTGACAAGGGAACTGAGAAGAGCTCAGGTGACAAGGAGGTTTAAGAGCTGAGGCTCTTTCGTGTGTTTCTAGGATTTCTGCCCAACGGGCTTTTGTTTCGTTTGCTTCTAAGACTTATAGCCCGAGGTGGCTTTTAAACCTTTGTTCGTGTTAAGGTCTTTTGAACCTTTGTTGGCCTGAGGAGGCCTTTAAACCTTTGTTGGCCTGAGGAGGCCTTTAAACTTTTATTTATCTAAACTTGGTTTTTAGCTTTGTTCCAAGTCTTTCGATTTGACTTAGTCATTTTTTGGATGAATTCGAACTTTGTTAAGAGTTTTAATAGGAAATGTATTGCGGTTATTAACTAAGAGGTTTAGTGAATCCTCAGAATTAGATCTCGGGTTTTATGATAAGTCTGGAAGACTTGGATTGTCTTTAGTTCCTTAAGAGGAATTCTTGGAATATCAAGATTAGCTCAAGGTTTTTAGGAACCTGAGTTTGGTTTGAGCTCTCTTTTGAGAGTGGTTCATGGGAACCTGAATTCGTTTGTTGGATTTTAAGACCCTTTGAGACTTGCTTAGGATTTTAAGACCTTTTGAGATTTGATAAGGATTTTAAGACCTTTGTATTTTGTTAAGGATTTCAAGACCTTAGGTTCAGATTCGTGGAGACCTGATTTTGTTTGAAGGATTTTAAGACCTTGGTGGATTCTAAGGATTTTAAGACCTTAGGTTTAAGTTTATCAATTTTGATTTCGTTTGAAGGATTTTAAGACCTTCGAGAGTATTAAGGGTTTTAAAACCTTAGGTCCAGGTACTTGGAGACCTGATTTGATCTGAAGGGCTTTGAGACCTTAGGCCCGTGTTTGTAGGGACCTGAATTTTTAAAGAGTCGAGTTATCGAAGATAATTGTTTTATTGACAATGGAATACAAGGTATCATAATAATCTTACAACTGCTACTTGGACTATGTGATTTTAATCAGACATATGCCCCCTTTGGTCATGGTGAACAGAGTGTTGAAATGAGGTTGGGGCTGCACTCATGACAGAGTTGCCTACGTACCCAGTAAAGGGATCAAGCCTAACGTAGTTCAGGAAATTTAGGTACCTAATGATAGTATCTCTTAAGATTTGTGGCGTTCCACGATCTGATTTCAGGTACCCCGGTTCGCACCTTTTGGAGCTTGTAAACGCCAGGTCGTACCACATGGATGATCCGAATGGGACCCTCCCAGTTGGTTCCTAACTTCCCAGCATCTGGTTCCTTGGTTCTTTAGAAAACTTTCCTAAGTACTAGGTCACCTACAGCGAACTGTTGGGGCCTGACTTTGGGTTGTACTGTCGTGCCATTGCTTGCTGATAGTTTTGAATGCGAATCAGAGCTTGGTCCCGTCTTTCCTCGATTAGATCGAGGCTGTCCTTCAGGAGCTGGTCATTAGCTACATGATCGGACGTACAGAGTTCCCGGCGGAGGCTACCAGCAATGGTTTCGGCTGGGACGACAGCTTCCATCCCGTAGGCTAAGGAGAAAGGGGTTTCCTCTGTAGCCTTTCGTGGGGTGGTTCGACATGCCGAAAGTACTTCAGGTAACTTTTCTGACCAGAGTTCCTTCTGGGTTCCGAGGCGTTTCTTGAGGTTTGCTAATACTGATTTATTAGCAGCCTCCGCCTGGCCGTTTCCTTGAGGGCGTCGAGGTGTTGAGAAGGTCAGGCGGATATTCCATTTGTCACAAAATATTTTGAAGTCGTGGGATATGAATTGTCCTCCATTGTCAGTCACGATTTCATATGGGACGCCGTGTCTACACACGATATCTTTCCACACAAATTGTTCGACCTCGAATCTGGTTACCTGTTGGAAAGCTTCAGCCTCTATCCATCGTGAAGTAGTCTGTTAGGACTAAGAGGAAGCGTAGCTTCTTTTTTCCACTTCCTGACGCTACTAGTTGTCCTACGATGTCCATGGACCACCTCATAAATGGGTAAGGGGCGGATATGTTGGATAGATTCTCCACAGGTTGGTGTATAATCGGTGCATGCCTCCGGCATTTGTCGCATGAGGAAGAGTAGACCTCACAGTCTGCAATAATGGTAGGCCAGAAATAGCCCTATCTTTTGATTCGGATAACCAGAGCTCTGCCTCCAAAATGGTTCCCGCAGGAGCCGTCGTGCATTTCCTTCATGAGTTTCATAGCAACGAGGCCATGGACATATTTTAGGTAAGGTCCGGAAACGCTTCGTTTGTGGATGACGGACTCGATTATGCAATATCTCGCGCTTAATGCTTTGAGTTTTCGAGCCTCCCATTTATTGGGTTGAGTCTTTCCCTCCAGGATGTATTGCGTGATTGGTACTCTCCAGTCCTCTCTCCCTACAACTTTGTTATGAAGAGACGAGGGAGGTTCCTGTTCGGGACCTGGTGTCGTGGTGCCCCCGGAGTTATTCGTAGGATTAGGCTCCAGGGAGTCTAACTTCTGAGGAATACCTCCAATTTCCTCGTTATTCTCTGGGGTCCGGATGTTGCCCCCAGATGAATTTTTGAGAGATGAGCGACTTCTGGTTTTGACTCTGCAGAGGAGTGGGTCCGAGGTCTGAATGGTGCCCCCGGAGGTATTCGTGGGATTTAGCTCCTGGGAGTCGGAATTTCGGGGAATACTTTCATTTTTGTCGTTGTTCTCCGTGTTTTGGATTGTGTTCCCGGGTGTATGCTTTTTAAAGCTACGTATTTTGGCTTTCGGGAACCAGAAAGTTGTGAGAACTTGGGTAGCTGCCGTTTCAGGGTAGTTACCTTCGGTTTGCTCTTTTGGCTTGCTGTCTATCTCAGCTTTAGTAGCTATGTCGATACTTGGTTTTTCGATTCCTTCCACGGGTATGATCCGTTTTATGAGGGGGTCTGATGTGGAGGCTAAAGCAGCCAATGCATCTGCTGAGGAGTTTTCTCCTCGTGGGATCCTTGTTAGCTCGAACTTGTCGAATTGCCTAGTGAGGTTCTGGACGACTTCGAGATATGCCCCCATTCTTTCGTCCCTCGTTTCATATTCTCCGTGAAACTGGCTGGCTACTAGCTGTGAATCACTATAAGCGTTTAGCTCTCGAATTCCGAGGCTTAGGGCGAGTTTCAACCCTGCGATTAGTGCTTCATATTCAGCCTCGTTGTTTGAGGCGCTGAATCCGAGCCTATAGGACTGCTCGATGGTTTCTCCAGCTGAAGAAGTCAGCCTTAGCCCAACACCGGAGCCTTGTTTTGATGAGGCTCCGTCGACATACAGGCTCCACTTTGGAGATTCCATTTCCGAGTCTAATTGCTCGGATGCTAGCTCAATGATAAAATCGGCAAGGACCTGAGCCTTTGCTGCTGCTCGAGGTCTGTATTCGATGCCGTATTCACTGAGCTCAATGGCCCATTTAGCCAATCGCCCTGACTGGCTGGGGCTGTGCAATATCATTCGTAATGGTTGCGAAATCATTACGATTCGAGTGCGATTGGAAGTAAGGTCGTAATTTCCTGGCGGCTGTTACGACCGCTAGCGCTAATTTTTCCATTTTAGGGTACCTAGTTCCGGCGTCTATCAGACTCTTGCTAATGTAATAGACATGTCTTTGTTCGTTTTGTTCCTGTCGTACCAGCACGCCGCTAACTGCAGCAGTTGATACGGCGAGGTACAGATACAGTGGCTCTCCTACTACAAGTTTGGACAGGATCGGAGGTTCGGAGAGGTAAGCTTTCAATTGCTTGAAGGCTTCCTCATATTTCTCATCCCATACGAACTTCTTATTATTTTTTAGGAGTTTATAGAATGGGAGGCACTTATCGGTTGACCTGGATATGAATCGATTTAATGATGCGATTCGTCCAGTCAATCTTTGTATTTATCTGGTTGTCTTAGGTGACAGCATTTCCAGGAAGGTCGCTATCTGCTGCGGGTTGTCTTCAATACCTCTTTCAGTTACGAGGTAGCATAGGAACTCGCCTGAGGGTACCCCGAAGGTACAGTTAGTGGGATTGAGGTTCATATCGTACTTGTTAAGGATATCGAAGCATTCCCTTAAGTGGGAGATATGGTCTTCTCCAGCTGAGGATTTGACTAGCATATCGTCAATATAGACCTCCATGGTTTTTCCGAGTTGTCCAGCAAACATCTTATTTACTAGCCTCTGATAGGTAGCTCCTGCGTTCTTTAACCCGAATGGCATAACCTTGTAACAATAGGTTCCTCGTTTGGTTATGATCGCAGTTTTTTCTTGATCCTCAGGATCCATCATGATTTGGTTGTATACTAAGAAGGCATCCATGAAGGATAAGAGTCGACGGCCAGCTGTTACTTCAACCAGGCGGTCGATGTGAGGTAACGGGAAGCTGTCTTTAGGACAAGCCTTGTTTAGGTCGGTGAAGTCTACACAGATTCTCTATTTCCCGTTTTTCTTTTTTACAACTACCGGGTTAGCTAACCAGTCAGGGTAGTGTACCTCTCGAATGAACCCAGCTTTCGTAAGTCGGTCAACTTCGTCGTTAACAGCTTGAGCCTTTTCGAGGCCCAGCTCGCGACGCTTTTGTTTGATCGATTTGAAAGTGGGGTCTACTTTCAGTTTATGGGTGGTGACGTTCGGATATATACCTTTCATGTCATTGGTGGACCATGCAAAGGTTTTGACATTGCTTTTCAGGAAGTCAATGAGCTCCTTTTTTGTCTCAAGAGGTAGCTCAGATCCGATGCTCACCTGTCTTTCAGGATTTGAGTCGTCGATGCAAACTTTTTCGGTGAGGTTCTTAGGGGGACCTCGAATATTTTGTTGCATTTCACGACCCTCCTGGATCTGTAATTGCTATTGGGGGGACTTTTTGAGGATTTCAAATCCTCCCAGGTAACAGATCCTGGAGATCTTCTGGCTACCATGTACGGTAGTTATCCCTTCAGGTGTTGGGAATTTCATGCATTGATGATAAGTTGAGGCTACTGCTTTCATCTTGTGAATCCAGGGTCTTCCTAGGATCGCATGGAACGGGGAAGGTCTGTTGATGACTACTAAGTTGGTCATTTTCATTATTCCGCCAGCTATGATTGGGAGCTTGATAGTTCCCAATGAGGTAGATATTTCTCCGGAGAAGCCTACAAGATTAGCTTTTTGGCCAATAATTTCGTAGTCGTCTATTTCCATCCCTTTCAGGGTGTTGTAGAAAATAAGGTCAACAGAGCTTGCTGTGTCTATCATGAGTTTAGGCACCTCGTATCCTGCGATGTTCAGGGTGACGATCAGAGCATCATCGTGAGGTCTGTCAAGGTTTGAGGTCTTGCTCTCCCAGAAAGAAATCTTAGTATTGGATTCGGGGTTGGGAGGCTTAGGTCCAGTGTTAGACACAGCCTTCCGTACGTGATTCTTAATAGAATTGACGGAGTCTTGACATATATCTGATCCTCCAAGGATACAGTCCACCCTCGAGTCGGGACTCGATTGAGGTGACGGTTTGCTCAAGAGAGCCTTGATTTGTAGGCTTTTTCCTTGGGGGAATTTTCCAAGAATCATATATACTCTCTTCTTGGGAGCTGGAGGTGGCGAATCCGTCTCCTTCTCCGGTGACCTTTCGCGTTTTGGAGAGGTATCTCTGGCACCTCTTTTCTGATAGGGCGGTGGCTTTTTGAGGTCCACGCCCTTTATTTCTCCGGCTGCGAATTTAGCTGCCAGCTGTCGTCGGAGGTCCCAGCATTCTTCAGTTGAGTGCCCTTCTCGATCGTGGTAGGAGCAATGTTTGTTCTTATCAAAGCCTTTTGACCAGGGAGTTTTGTTTGCTACGGCGACAGGTTTTTCTTCCTTGTCCTCCTCGATTGAATAGGAATATTCTCCCTGAGTTTGATTGTTTCGAAGGTTCCCCCTTTTATGAGTTCCCTTTGCCTCTGAAGATTCACGTTTCGAGTGATTCTGAGGTTTCTTGTGGAGTTTATCCAATGCAGATGTCTCTTCCTCCAAAGTAATATATCTAGTGGCTTTATGAAGAGCATCATTGATAGTTGGAGGAGTATTGAGTGTTAGCTCCGACCAGAAATCCGATTTATACCATAGACCTCTTCTAAGGGCCTCGATGGCGACTTGGTCGTTGGGATTCGAGAGCTTAGTTCTTTCTGCTCTGAATTTCTCGATGTAGACTCGTAGCGAGTCTCCCATTCCTTGTCTGACCTTCTAGAGGTCGGCCTCAGAGGCTTGCTTCAGGATATGGGTCGAGTACTGCTTCATGAAGGCATTATTTAACTGATCGAAACTGTCTATCGAGGCTGGTTCGAGACCAGAGAACCACTCAAGGGCTGTTCCAACCAGTTTTTCGGCGAATTTCCTGCAGTAACCTGCTTCACATTCTTCTTGCGTAAAATGGGCTTTCACGAAAGCTAATCGGAAGGCTCTCAAATAGGCCTTTGGGTCAGTGGTCCCATCATACTCGGGAATTCTAATTTTTTAGGTATCTCTTATGTAAGAGCTGGCAATTCTGTCAGTGAATAAAGTCCCACGGGTTTCTCCAATCAAGCTCTCGATTTCGGGAGCTGAGCTCGTTGCCTTATGGACTTGAGCATTCAACTTTTGGAGAGCTGCGTGAGTTCGTTTCATATATCTGAGAATGGCGTCAGGTCCCTCTAGAGGAAGGACATTTGGGTCATTATTAGGTATCTGACGAGCAGGTTCCTGGCAGAATCGTGTTGACTCATCTTCCCATGCAGCTGGTGGGCTAAAACGCTCACCGGCTCTTGGGTTATCGGCGTCTGCCCTTTGATAACCGTCCGCATTCGGGGTTGACCTTCTGGTTTGATAAACCAAGGCTGATGTTCTGCCCCCGGATGGGAAGGATACTCCTACTCCGGACCTAAAAACAGGCGGCGGAGGAGGCAAACGAGTGCTCCGGTCAGCAATCTGACTGGGTGTGGAGCTGGTTGTTGCTACGTTACTTCCCATAGCACTGGTGATGGGTGGGTTAAACGCGGGAGCTGTCCCAGTATGAGGTGTCTGGAAAGCAGACCCCCGTCCTTCCGGAGCAGTGCTATCAGGAGAAAAGGCTAAACGTCCTCGGGGGAACGAGGGATCGGTTAATCGATCTCGGAAAGTGACCCCCGGAGTTTGATGTTGCGGTGGTTGGGTTGTTGCGTTTAGAGATCTAGTTATCTCTTCGAATCGTTGCTGCCGAACAGCTAGCTGATGCATTGTACGCTCATTTTCCTAAGCTTTGTCTACTAATTGCATCATCATCTGACAAATCTCAGAGAGCTGAGCCTTTGTTTGATTCGGAGTGGTTTGCTGCTGAGGATTCTCGGTGACTGGAAGCCCGGAGGCGGTTCCACCTGATGATCTCGGGTTAGTAACTCCAGTGGCAGTTTGGCTTGTTCGAGCGCTAGCCGGAGGCTGTTGCCCAGATCGGTGATCGCCACGTCGAGGCTCCGGAGTTACGAGACTAGAGCCTCAATCGTTCGGTGAGCCATCGCTTTGAATCGGAAGGTTAGAATCAGACGGATTCGTTGTCTGATCGGTAGGATTCATTCTTAAGTTCGAGTAAGGGATTCGATTGTTTCTTCCCCACAGACGGCACCAATTGTGAGGGATTAAACTCACCTCCTGGATTTTAGATCAGGTTAAAGTTTACGAAAGGTTAGGGAAAGATAACATGGGCTGAATCCCGTAATAACTTGTAGAATGAATTATGATTTTGTATTGATAACTTGGTAAAAGAGTGGTTACAAAGAGATGTTTCTCTTGATGATTACAAAGATAACAAAGTGTTTGAGAGATTATATGAATGATCGTGAAAATGAATAAGGGTTGAATGAATCCTTCTTCTTGATTGACTTCCTCTTTAAATAGCCTCAGGCTCCATTTGATCATCACCAACTGGTTCCCGAGATCTCCTCCTGATATACCATGGATTTAACCCGTTTTTAACCATGGTATACTAGTGTTTTACTATATATTTAATCTGTTTTCTAGCCTGTTAGGTATGTTTTCAGGTTCAGGAGCATTTTGTGAGAAAGTGATGTTTTTGGAGCATTTTGGAGTACAAGAGATGATACACCCGAGTTGACCATTCAAGACTAAGTCAGAAGTCAACATTGCGATTACAATCGATCGACACTCATCCTGAGTTGTTGATCGATGTAGCTGAGATGATCCGCGTACTAGAAGATTATAATCGATCGATACACATTCAGTGTTGTCGATCGATATCGAGGACGAAATGGTTTAGCCGACTACTTCACCAAGACTTCACCAAATTACGAGATTGCCCCTGACGAGTTTTTAACCTAATGGAAATGCTTAAATACTCCTGCAAAGTCTTTTTGACGGCAAGTTTTAAAACCCTTTGAAGCTTGAAGCTTTTCACAACCAAAGCAGAGAGTGTGAGAGAGAGACTAGAGTTTTATTTGTTTGAGAGAGATTGGAGAGATTTCTCATCTCCTTTTGTATTTCTACTTTATTCTATCTATGCAATTCTTTCATCTATCTATTGTTATGAATTGCTTAGCTATGTCTGAGTTGTCTACTTGTTAGATCTAGGGTTTAAATAGGTTTGTGGGATTAGCCCCAAACTATAATTGCTAAGTTGTGATACTCATCAAATGGATTGTACCCTATGCTTGTTTTAGAGTAGCTAACTAGAACATAGATCACTAGGATCTTAGATTATCTTGAATTATCCTTTTGAGCGATGCATGTTTCCCGTTGAGAAGAACGACAGTTCCTCCTTGAGACCTCGCCGTCATATTCGGTTCGCGCCTAGGCAGATCTAGAAGCCGTCGATCGATACCCTACTGGTAAATCGATCGGCGCCGCGAAAGGTGTATCGCTTGATATCTCAAAAGGATATCGACCGACTCTTTTTCTGTGTCATCATGCGAAAGGTGTGGCCAGAGATCTAGATATTTTAACCAGTGATTCATTCACATATGTTAAGCGGCTGAGATCTATAGTATCATGCAAGCAACTTATTAAAGCATTTATAGAGATTATAATCTCCATTCCTGAATTGAAACCCTTTGTCTAGAACTCTTTATCCCATTAAAACAACCATTCATATTGTTAGTTAGAGCAACTGCCTTGCTCATTTTAGGATTTGTTATTTTCATTTCTCATATAAACCAACCTTACCTAGGATTGATTAGTAGATTTAATTTAATTGGTTCCCTAGCTCCTCGTGATTCGATCCCTAAGTACTACAGCTGTACCTCTTATTTGAGAGAATAAGCTCTACTGGGTAATTTAAGCACTATCAAATTTGGCGCTGTTGCCGGAGAGCTTTGATCGCCATTAGATTTAATCTTATTAATCTTAGGTTTTTCTTTTACCCCCTTTCTTATTTAAATTTTTTCTTGTCTTTTCAGGTACATGCCCAGCAGTACCAGAAGCAAAAAGGGAAATCAACTTTTATTCTCAGAGGATCCTGCACACTTGGAACGCTCAATCCGCAAAGCCCTACGCTCCGCATCGATCGACAGAACCGCATTACCATCGACTGATAGTCATGTTAAACAGTCGACCGACACTCAGACAGCACCGTCGACCGATACCGTTCACCGATCAACATCGATCGATACTTCTAACCGTATATCGATCGACACTACTCCGCGAAGCATGGTCGCGATTGTCATTCTCACGCAGGGCGAGAATGGAAACATGTATGACCAAGATGGTCATCTGCGTAATGCAACAGGTCAGAAGCTAGATGCACAGGGAAACATAATCCCTGAAACTGAAGCTGAGGCTACAGGAGAAGCTCAAACACGATCGTTGGCAGACTATAACCGTCCAGACGAGTACTACACCAACATATCAGCTATTCGACTTCCAGAGATTCAGAAGCCGAACTTCGAGCTCAAGCCTCAGTACTACTCTCTCGTGTCTCAGATACCTTATTCTGGGCAATCACACGAGCATCCTATGGACCATCTGGAGAGGTTCGAGGATCTTATCGCTGCTATTCGTATGGATGGAGTCCCCGAGTACTACCTACTCTGCAAGCTCTTCAAATACTCACTGATTGGAGAAGCTTCGCACTGGCTCAAGCAGCTACCTACAGGATCACTGACATCCTGGGCCGACATCAAAAACGCCTTCTTGCGTAATTTCTTTGATGAGGCACGCGCTGAAGACTTAAGGAGCAAAATAGCCACTTTCGCGCAAAAGCCTAGTGAGACTTTTAAAGACGCGTGGATCAGATTCAAGTTCTTCCAGCGAGACTGCCCACACCATGGATTCAATGAAGTGCAGCTGTTAAGCACTTTTTACAGAGGTATCGCCTTCAGGTATCAGATGGCTCTTGATACTGCTAGTGAGGGGAACTTCAACACTAGGAATCCAATAGAGGTTGTGAGACTTATTGAGAACCTAGCCAACAGCAGCAGCACCAAGAACACTGACTCTGACAAGAAGAAATCGGTTGCAGCCATCGGTGAAGACTAGATGAATGAAGTCAGAGCCAAGATAGACGCTTTACACGCATTTCTGGGGCAGCCAGTCTGCTCAGCTGAAGAAGGAGAGGCTAGAGAGGATGATACAGAGGAAGATGTGAACTACATTGGAGGTACTGGATTTCAGAGATATGGAAACCAGAGTGGAAACAGAAACTTCTTTGGCAGTGGTCAGAAGAGTAACTACACCCAGATTTCACAGTATCAGAAACCCTTCACCAACACAAGGAACTACGGCAACTTAGCTTACCAAAACCCACCGCCACCCACCCAGGAGAGTAAGTTTGATGCCATGATTGATAGAGTTCTGGAAGGTCAGCAGAAGCTTACAGTAGACTTCTATGGGAAGATTGATTCTGTCTTTAACAATCTGACCACGAGGATAGATACCATCTACACTCAAGTTAAGAAACTTGAGACACAGATTGTCCAGACTGAAGACTCTATCAGGAGGATTGGAACTTCTAAGGAAGTAGGGGAAGGAAATAGGAAACACCACGTCAATGCTATCATAGATGATGATTTCTGGCAAGTGGTGAAACAGGAGAAGCTACAAGAAGGAGACTTTGAAGTGGAAAGTTCGCTAAGTCTCGGTGGATCACAATGGTGTCGATCGACACTAACTAGTCCACATCGATCGACATCGACGATGTATTTTCCAGATACGCTTGCAGACTGCAACGCGGTTAGGATATTGACACATGCTGAATTCACGGCTTCTCATCCATACCCACCCACCCACACCTACGAAGATATCGACCGACGATACGAGCCACTCATCGATCGACACAATGAAGAGAACCGTATCGATCGATCCTATTCTCCACCTATCGATCGACACGCACCTCTCATATACCGAGTGCAACTACCATCGATAGACAGCAACCGAATCAATGCACTCAGACCCACACCGAAACCACAAGCTACCCCTACCGAAATAACTAGTAACCCTTCAGACACTACACCTACATCAGAGGGAACTGAAGGAAGAAGGTTAAGGAGTCGGAAGGAGAAGATTCCTAAGAACCTTAAGAGGGAAGCTAATGAAAAGGAGATTGATGGTTTCACTAAGAGAGTTATCGGAATCCCACCAGAGAAACCTTTTGAGGAGGTTTATTTCACAAAGAGATTGTGGATGTTCTTCAGAGAAACAAGGGAGACTGAAACTGACATTAGGAGAAGGTTTGACAACGTCAGAGAAGAGATGAGGAAAAGGATTACTTTGCTAAAGAAGAGTGATCCTGGGAAGTTTGCAATACCCTGTGTGGTACAAGGTATTGAATTTCCTCACGCACTATGTGACACTGGTTCATCAGTCAGCATCTTACCAAAGGTCATGGCAGACCATCTGGGCCTGCAAGTAGAGCCTTCACCACAGATCTTTACTTTCGTGGATTACTCTCAGAGAAACTCTGGAGGCTTCATCAAAGACCTAGAGGTGCACATTGGTGATGCTATCGTCCCTGTGGATTTTCATGTCCTAGACATCAAGCTAAATTGGAACTCTTCCCTCTTACTTGGAAGAGCATTTATGGCTACAGTAGGAGCCATATGTGACATGAAGACCAACAGGATGTGCTTGACTATGATAGATCCAGATATCCACTACGACCCTGTCAAGCTTGACAAACCACCAGCCAAATTAGTGGTAAAGGAAGATGATACTGGTATCATCGCAGTTTGTCATTGTGAAGTTGAGTACGAGACAGAGTACTCGGGATCGATCGACAGTACTTTGACGTCATCGATCGACACATTCAAGTCAGAGGAGATCGAAAATAACTATGGATCATCGATCGACAGAGACCCACCGGATGATGAATTCGATCTACCAGATCATTGCTACCCGAATTTCGCCATCCCACCCAACCGAAAGGAAGATGATTACTCAATAAGGAGTTGGTCAGATAGCGGATTTCATGAGAGTTTTGCAGTAGACACAGCCACCTCTTCCCACAGTGGAGACCACAGTGAAGAACATGATGAAGACTATTAGGAAGAGAGAGCTTGGGAAATCTACTTGGAGAATGACAGATTTGCACCACAATCGATCGACATCAAACGCCCACCATCGATCGATTATCTACTTCATCCAGCAAAACGACATCGTCCATCGATCGACATTGCCAGTATAATATCGATCGATATTAACCCGGACGACTTAAAGGACAAAATTCACCGATTAGGGCAACACATGGGTATAAAAGGTTGACAACTCAAGCCACGAAAATTCAAAAATTTTCACCTTCTACCCAGCAGCTTCCAGCATTCAGAGATTCATCAATGGAAGACTGCAACAACATGATCAATCGATCCAACTATGCAGCTAGACGTGCACCATCGACCGCCACCACCACACACCCATCGATCGACACCATCAACAGAGCTCAACTAAGATCTCATGAACCTTATGATATCAGGAACGTTTCACTAAAACCTGATGAATTTAGAATTTTTAGGGACACAGATGGCTACGCAAGAGCTATGGATGGAAGAGTTCTGCACATAACCAGAGAGGACATAGCAGACATCCTCCAAGTTGCCAATGGACCAGAAAACCTGTTCACACAGCAACGTAGCCATCCAAACATCCTACAACACGTCCAGGACAATCACAACACCAACACAAGGGAGGATCCAGTTCCTCAACACTTCGGTCAACCTCGACATTCACAATCGATCGACATCGTTTCAATGCCGTCGATCGACGGCGGATATCCAGGATCGATCGACAGACCGAGAGTCCGATCGCCCGACAGACGACTGGAGTTTAGACGACGTGCCTTCACTACCGATGGATCCAGGAGATTCAAGTGGGAGGCTAAGGATGAATATGGTGTCTACAGAGATGAGTTTGGCTATGCTAGAGGAGTTGATGGTGAAATCATCCATGTTACCAAGGAGCAAGTAAAGAGACTTTTGGATAGAGCATCCATTTTTCACAGAGGTTGCTTACAACTTCCAATACACACACGCCCTTACCATGCATACACACCACCACCAGTGCCCTACAATAGAGAGGAGGTGGATGATATGGTGACTGATGTATGGAGAGCTCAGGCGCACCTTGGGGCAAACATGCGCACATTGGTGGAAGACACTTTCCAGCCTTTGGATGACAGTTTCAAAGACTTCCAGAATGATATGGCTGAGATAAGAGTGGAGCTTGGAAACATATTGACCACGCTTGAGAAAGAGGCTACGCCACCAGTATCGACCGACAGAGTACCTGTACCATCGATCGACATCGGCAAGACTACATCCATGGACCGACCAGAATGTTCATCACCTATGAAAGCTGAATGGGAGGTTGCTTACATCAATACACGGATTGGAGACGTTTACAGCCCTCTCAACAACAATGTCGAATGGTTAAGCAAGAGGATCGATCTTCTACAGAAAGAGTTGGATACAATTCGCCAGAATGACAAAGCTAAGGTTGCTACTTTTTCATCGATCAACGGTCCTGAACCAATATCGATCGACAGCGAGCCACCACCAGCGAGAGGATCAGGCACTCCAGCATCAGTTGATGAACTTAAAGATGAGCTGTACGAGGCTATGGAAGCTATGGAAAGGAGACTCAACGGGACCTGTGATACCATTGACTACACTGTTAACGAAAGGGTTAACAGCCTCTGCAGAACTACTCGCCACATGAAGGGCAATATACGTGCTCTGCAGTACCAAGGACAGTGTTCACAGTCGATCGACACAATAGATTCTGAGTCGACCGACAGACCCATTAGCGAAATGACCGACGCGCATCTCGTAGCATCGATCGACACTGAGTCTTTAGCAGACCGAGATCAGTTTATTTTTGACAGGATCGATGCATTACAGAGTGAACTGAAATTATTGTCCGTACAAACCTACCAAACCATCGACAAGGAAGTTGACAAAATTGAATACATCGAGAATTCTGTGAGGAAACTTCAAGATACAGTCCTTCAGATAGATAAGAAGCAACTACAAGCGGATGATGCCACAAGAAGCTTCATCGCCACATGGTTCAATAGTAGGAGACACAAGATTGATGATTGCTGTCCGGCAATCAGCAGTTTCTGCACCCCATGAGTCACTCACCTGCCACAGTCAAGCTAAATGACTATAACCAAGCGCTGAGTGGGAGGCAACCCACTATTAGGTTTTCTTTTTCTTTATCTTATTTTATTTTTGCTTTTCTTTTTTTTTTCTTTTTTTCTTTTCTTTTTCGAATTTATTTTGCAGTATTATTAGATCCAAGTAGAATGATAATTCCATCGACTGACATTCACCATTCATATCGCTCGACACCACACGACCATTACTAACGATCGACGTATACCACTACGAATCGATCGACATCTTGTCGATCAGGTTTATTCATTCTAACTTGTTATATTTATTATGTTTTATTTTATTTACCTCACCACCGGATGTTACACTGGGACAGTGTAATTTAAGTCTGGGGGGGAGTTTACTAATATGTGTTTTTATTTTGGTTTTTATTAAAATGTTTTTCAAAATTATTTTTCGCATAAGTATTAAATAGGAACATTGATATGTAACTATATTTGATTGTCTGACCACTCTTTAGCACCATTCTAGATTACTGATTGCAGATAGTACTAAAGATGCTAAAGTGGATCAACTTGCTATCTATATTCACTAGCTAAGATTGTTTGAAGGAACCAAAGCTGACCTCCAACACTAATACTGACTTATTTGCTTGTCTTGGGGCTTGGATATCACTGGATCGGAATCCTCTTACAAGTCTGGAAGGTAAAAAGTCTGTGTGTTTCTTGTTCCCTTCCTTCGCTCTCTTCGGCATCTCGAGATCTAAGTTTATGTTATAAAAGATTGAAATGATTTCTTGAGAAGCAGAGGGGTAGGAGTGATTCCTGCGACCCCGGTATTCTAAATCTCAAGGATGATCACACATTGTGGAAACGAGGGATAGGTAAATTACCAAAGACCCCATTATTTGTTACACTTTGTCAAAAATGTATGAGTTACAATGCAAATGTCAATGAGATGGACTAGATGACCTTTGTGGCATCGAAACCTGTTGAAATTGAAACTAATAAGAGATTCAGTGAAGAGAGAAGAGGGGAGAAAGGAATCAGAGAAGACTACCTGTGTGTTCAGATACTTGTTTGAGTTGAATCCATATGTTCTTTGATCGATATTCCCAAGGTAAAGCCTGCACTTTGTTTTATGTTAAGAAATGAGGTTAGTAGAGGGGAATGTCAGATGAGAATTGCTAAGTTGTTGACTAGATGAGTTTAGTTGCTGAGCTAGGATAAGGCATAATGAACTTCTGTGATTAGGATTTTAGACATGAATTGCAAACCCATAGAGTGATGACTTCAATATATTGAATCCTTGAGTTCCTGCTATTTCCAAACCTTTTCCAAAGACTACTGTTTTTGCTTGGGGACAAGCAAAGGAGTAAGTCTGGGGGAGTTGATATACCATGGATTTCACCCGTTTTTAACCATGGTATACTAGTGTTTTACTATATATTTAATATGTTTTCTAGCCTATTAGGTATGTTTTCAGGTTCAGGAGCATTTTGTGAGAAAGTGATGTTTTTGGAGCATTTTGGAGTACAAGAGATGATACACCCGAGTTGACCATTCAAGACTAAGTCGGAAATCAACATTGCGATTACAATCGATCGATACTCATCCTGAGTTGTCGATCGATGTAGCTGAGAAGATCCGCGTACTAGAAGATTATAATCAATCGATACACATTCAGTGTCGTCGATCGATATCGAGGACGAAATGGTTTAGCCGACTACTTCACCAAGACTTCACCAAATTACGAGATTGCCCCTGACGAGTTTTTAACCTAATGGAAATGCTTAAATACTCCTGCAAAGTCTTTTTGACGGCAAGTTTTAAAACCCTTTGAAGCTTGAAGCTTTTCACAACCAAAGCAGAGAGTGTGAGAGAGAGACTAGAGTTTTATTTGTTTGAGAGAGATTGGAGAGATTTCTCATCTCCTTTTGTATTTCTACTTTATTCTATCTATGCAATTCTTTCATCTATCTATTGTTATGAATTGCTTAGCTATGTCTGAGTAGTCTACTTGTTAGATCTAGGGTTTAAATAGGTTTGTGGGATTAGCCCCAAACTATAATTGCTAAGTTGTGATACTCATCAAATGGATTGTACCCTATGCTTGTTTTAGAGTAGCTAACTAGAACATAGATCACTAGGATCTTAGATTATCTTGAATTATCCTTTTGAGCGATGCCTGTTTCCCGTTGAGAAGAACGACAGTTCCTCCTTGAGACCTCGCCGTCATATTCGGTTCGCGCCTAGGCAGATCTAGAAGCCGTCGATCGATACCCTACTGGTAAATCGATCGGCGCCGCGAAAGGTGTATCACTCGATATCTCAAAAGGATATCGACCGACTCTTTTTATGTGTCATCATGCAAAAGGTGTGGCTAGAGATCTAGATATTTTAACCAGTGATTCATTCACATATGTTAAGCGGCTGAGATCTATAGTATCATGCAAGCAACTTATTGAAGCATTTATAGAGTTTATAATCTCCATTCCTGAATAGAAAACCTATGTCTAGCACTCTTTATCCCATTTAAACAACCCTTCATATTGTTAGTTAGAGCACTTGCCTTGCTCATTATAGGATTTGTTATTTTCATTTCTATCATATAAACCAACCTTGCCTAGGATTGATTAGTAGATTTTATTTAATTGGTTCCCTAGCTCCTCGTGATTCGATCCCTAAGTACTACAGCTGTACCTCTTATTTGAGAGATTAAGCTCTACTGGGTAATTTGAGCACTATCACCTCCGTGATTTGAGGGATTTGCAACAGCTCCCCTTTTACCGACCCCTTGGAGCAAAATAGAAGTTTTCTACCTAAGGGGAAACTTCCATTTTTTCGATTATGGAAGAGTTCTTCTATTACTTGAAGCCGACATCTACAACTATAAAAGGGGAGCCCAAACCCTAGAATGAGGGATCCACTAGCACAAGTGGCAAAACATTCCTTACCATTTGAGTCAAACCCGGGTTCAACACCCAAACGAGACTCAAATAAATAATAAAGGTTTAACCACCTAAGATCGACAATTCGAGACTTAGAGATTAGAGTTGAGGCTGCTAGAACTAGGGTTCATACACCATCAAACGTTGTAGTCCCGATCAATAACTCAATAACATCTCTTTGTTCTCGATTTACAACTCTTACAAACGAATCCTCTAGTGTTCCGTAGCACTTAAACGATCCTACACAAAAATACCCTAACAGTTTGGCGCTAGAAGGAGGGGAGTGATCCAACTACGTGACGATGGCATTAGAGGACGATGCTAACCAGACGGAGATGACCCCGAGAGAGATCGAGCTCCTCAACAAGCTCGAGTCTCTTCAGAGTCAGGTAACCGATCTTCACAAAGCTCGGGAGACAAGATCCGGAGGTCCCGAACTTCTCCTTGAAGTTCAAACCCTAAAAGACCAACTTGGAGAACACTTCAAGCAACTACAGCAAAGCGCCGAGAAACTAGACGCCATAGAGGTGGAGAATCTTGTCCTCCGACAAGAGAACCATACCCTCGGCGAAGCTAGCAACAAGCGAAAGAGGTTTCGGACTAGGATACGACCCATGGCCTCACTCTACACTCCGCGTGACAGCGAAAATGCACCTCGCCGACCCGCCTCAACCGAAGACGAACACGAAAGCCAAGGAGCCGCGAACGGTGGGAACCGAGTACAAGCAGATAGCGAATCCGGTACGGAGGACGAAGAGTATTCACCCGATGATCCTGGGATCTCAGATTCGGCCCTAGCAGCCTACCTAGAAAGAGTGGTCTCCGAAAGGTTCGGTACCATTCAATCTATGGTAGAAAGGCTCTCGGGGGCAGCTCCTCCTATTCGAAGAAGCAATCAGGGGTCCTACTCCGATACACCTTTCGTGGAAGAGATTGCTTCGGTGAAGATACCGCGAAAGTTCTCTTTCCCAAGTATAAAGATGTACGAAGGTACTGGGGATCCCGACAATCATATTGCTCAGTACAAGCAACACATGCTAGAAGTAGCAATCCCTCGGGATGCACGGGAAGCTACCATGTGCAAAGGATTCGGATCGACTTTGACCGGCCCTGCTCTTCAGTGGTTTATCAACTTGCCCACCAAATCCATCAAATCCTTTGCAGCCCTTAGCGATAAGTTCGTAGAGCAGTTCGCTAGCAGCCGTGACCTAGAGAAGAACTCGGATGATCTCTATGAGATCCTCCAGCATAGGAATGAGCCCCATCGTTCTTACATAGCTCGCTTCAACCAAGCGAAGGTAGCTATCCCTGAGTGCAACGCTGATACGACTATCTCAGCCTTCAAGAGGGGTCAACTTCCAGAGGGAGATCTTTACAAGGAGCTGACCAAATACAAGTGCAGGATTATGGAAGACGTGCTCTCTCGTGCTTGGGATCAAGTAAGATGGGAAGAAGATGTTGCTAGTAGGGCTAAAGCCGGTCCGAAGTATGATCAGAAGTCATCAAAGCTTACAAGGAGTAACCGCGATGAGCCTTCTCACTCTAAGTCCGCTAGGGAGACTAGTAACCCGAATAGGGGCAGGTATCAGCATCGACCTTTGCCTAGATCCGAAGGGATGATGGTGTCTACTTGACCTAACATCTCCCATCTTGCGATATCCAAACCGGAGCTGATCGGTGTCTTATGACAAATGGGTCCTCAAGTCAAGTGGCCCCCTAAGATGAAGGCCGCGGAGGCTAATCGAAACCCCAAGCGATGGTGCGAGTTCCATAGTGACCATGGTCATACTACGGAGGATTGCATAGCCTTAAAGATGGAAGTCGCCGAGCTCCTCAAGAAAGGCTACCTACTGGAGTTCCTCTCGGCTAAAGCCAAGAACCTTCTAAATAAAGAAGGTCCCGGTCTCCTTATAGAGGCAGCTCCCGCATTGGCACCACAGCAAGACCGGGTGATTCACGTCATCACAGGCGGATCATAGGTAAGCGGAATTAGCAGTGCCGCAGCCAAGGGAAGTACTTGCAATGCGAGGAACGGCCAGGAGGCCGAGGGTCCCAAGCGCCTACTCCATGGAACAGACGAGATCAGTTTCACTGCAAGGGAGCAGGAGAAGGTCCTCATCCCTCATCATGACGCTCTCGTCATTTCACTTACCATAGAAAACTGCTTGGTCAAGCGGATACTAGTAGATAATGGGAGCTCCAGCAACATAATCTTCCATTCGGCCTTCGCCGACCTGGGTTTGGAACCTACAGCTCTAACCAGAAAGGCAACTCCCCTCGTAGGCTTCAGTGGAGAAGTCAAACAAACCTTAGGAGAGGTCCTTCTTCCCGTGTATGCCGAAGGGGTAAACCAAGCCACAAAGTTCCTGGTCGTCGACTGCCCCTCATCATACAACGTGATATTGGGAAGGCCTTGGATCCATGATATGGGAGCCGTACCTTCAACTTTGCACCAGCTGGTCAGGTTCCTAACCCCTTGGGGCATCAGAGCGGTCAAGGGGGATCAAGAGAATGCTAGGTCTTGCTATCAGACTACCCTTAGGGGAAAGACTCAGGTCTTATAGCAATTACAGAAGAAGCTTCCGGCCCCGCATACCGAAGAGCCGGAAGTGGAAGAAATGGATGAGGTCCCGCTGATAATGCTCAAATTACCCTGTAGAGCTTACTCTCTCAAATAAGAGGTACAGCTGTAGTACTTAGGGATCGAATCACGAGGAGCTAGGGAACCAATTAAATAAAATCTACTAATCAATCCTAGGCAAGGTTGGTTTATATGATGGAAATAAAAGTAACAATTTCTAAAATGAGCAAGGTGGTTGCTCTAACTAACAATATGATGGGTTGTTTAAATGTGATAAAGAGTGCTAGACATAGGGTTTCTATTCAGGAATGGAGATTATAATCTCTATAAATGCTTTAACAAGTTGCTTGCATGATACTATAGATCTCAGCCGCTTAACTCAAGTGATATCTCACTAGTTAAATTATCTAGATCTCTGGCCACACCTCTCGTATGATGACACAGAAAAAGAGTCGATCGATATCCTTTTGAGATATCGAGCGATACACCTTTCGCAGCGCCGATCGATTCACCTGTCGGGATATCGATCGACGGCTTCTAGATCTGCCTAGGCGCTAGCCAAATATGAACACAAGGTCTCAAGGAGGAGCTGTCGCTCTTCTCAACGGGAGACAGGCAAGCTCAAATGGATAATTCAAGATAATCAAAGATCCTAGTGATCTATGTTCTAGTTAGCTAATCTAAAACAAGCATAGGGTGCAATCCATTTGATGAGTATCACAACTTAGCAATTATAGTTTGGGGCTAATCCCACAAACCTATTTGAACCCTAGATCTAACAAGTATACTACTCAGACATAGCTAAGCAATTCATAACAATAGATTGATGAAAGAATTGCATAGATAGAATAAAGTAGAAATACAAAAGGAGATGAGAAATCTCTCCAATATCTCAAAACAAATAAAACTCTAGTCTCTCTCTCACACTCTCTGCTTTTCTCTTGAGGGTTGTCAAAAGCTTGCTTCTTTCGAAGGTTGCCGTCAAAAAACACTTAGCAGGAATATTTAAGCATTTCCATTAGGTTAAAAACTCGTCAGGGGCAATCTCGTAATTTGGTGAAGTCTTGGTGAAGTAGTCGGCTAAACCAATTCGTCTTCGATATCGATCGACAACACTGGATGTGTATCGATCGATTATAATTTTCTAGTACGCGGATCTTCTCAACTACATCGATCAACAACTCAGGATGAGTATCGATCGATTATAATAGTAATGTTAACTTCCGACTTAGTCTAAAATGGTCAACTCGGGTATATCATCTCTTGTACTCCAAAATGCTCCAAAAACATCACTTTCTCACAAAATGCTCATGAACCTGAAAACATACCTAACAGGCTAGAAAACAGATTAAATATATAATAAAATACTAGTATACCATGGTTAAAAACGGGTAAAATACATGGTATATCAACTCCCCCAGACTTACTCATTTGCTTGTCCTCAAGCAAAAATAGTAGTCTTTGGAAAAGGTTTGAAAACAACAGGAACTCAAAGATTCAAAATATTGAAGTCATCACTCTATGGGTTTGCAATTCATGTCTAAACATCCTAATCACAGAAGTTCATTATGACTTATCCTAGCTTAGCAACCAAACTCATCTAGTCAACAAATGAGCAAATCTCATCTGACATTCCCCTCTACTAACCTCATTTCTTAACATAAAATAAAAGTGCAGGCTTTACCTTGGGAGTATCGATCAAAGGACACATGGATTCAACTCAAACAAGTATCTTATACAGGTAGTCTTCTCTGATTCCTTTCTCCCCTCTTCTCTCTTCTCTGAATCTCTTATTAGTTTCAATTTCAACAGGTTTCGATGCCACATAGGTCATCTAGTCCATTTCATTGACATTTGCATTGTAACTCATACATTTTTGGCAAAGTGTAGCGAATAATGGGGTTTGGTACTCAACCTATCCCTCGTTTCCACAATGTGTGATCATCCTTGAGATTTAGAATACTGGGGTCTCAGGAGACACTCCTACCCCTCTGCCTCTCAAGAAATCATTTCAATATTTTATAACATAACTTAGATCTTGAGACGTTGAAGAGAGAGAAGGAAGGGAACCAGAAACACACAGACTTTTTACCTTCCATACTTGTAAGAGGATTCTGATCCTGTGATTTCCAATCACCAAAACAAGCAAATAAGTCAGTATTAGTGTTGGAGGTCAGCTTTGGTTCCTTCAAACAATCTTAGCTAGTGAATATAGGTGGCAGGTTGATCCACTTTAGCATCTTTAGTACTATCTGTAATCAGTAATCTAGAATGGTGCTAAAGAGTGGTCAGACAATCAAATATAAATCTATATCAATGTTCCTATTTAATACTTATGCGAAAAATAATTTTGAAAAACAATTTGAATAAAAACCAAAATAAAAAACACATATTAGTAAACTCCCCCCCCCCAGACTTAAATTACACTGTCCCAGTGTAACACCGCCGATGGTGAAGTAAATAAAATAAATCATAATTAATAAATATAACAAGTTAGAATGAATAAACCTGATCGCCAAGATGTCGATCGATTTGTAGTGGTATACGTCGATCATTAGTAATGGTCGTGTGGTGTCGAACGATATGAATGGTGAATGTCGGTCGACGGAATCATCATTCTACTTGGATCTAATAAAAACTGCAAAATAAATCCGAAAAAATAAAAGTAAAAATGAAAAATAAAATAAAATAAAGGAAAATAAAAGAAAACCTAATAGTGGGTTGCCTCCAACTCAGCGCTTTGTTATAGTCACTTAGCTCGACTGTGGTAGGTGAGTGACTCATGGGGTGCAGTGGGGGTTGTTGTTTGCTGGTGGGCAAACATTTCCCTCATCTTGGACTCAGCAGCAGTGAAGCTTCTTGTGGCATCATCCGCTCGTAGTTGTTTCTTATCTATCTTGAGGACTGTATCTTGAAGTTTCCTCACAGAATTCTCAATGTATTCGATGTTGCCAACCTTCCCGTTGATGGTCTGGTAGGTATGTACGGACAATTCCTTCAGCTCACTCTGTAATGCATCGATCCTGTCCAGAATAAACTGATCTCGATCTGCTAAAGACTCGGTGTCGATCGATGCTACGAGATGCGCGTCGGTCATTTCGATGAGGGGTCTGTCGGTCGACTCAGAGTCTACTGTGTCGATCGACTGTGAGCATTGTCCTTGGTACTGCAAAGCACGTATAATGCCCTTCATATGGCGAGTAGTTCTGCAGAGGCTGTTAACTCGTTCGTTAACAGTGTAGTCAATTGTATCACAGGTCCCGTTGAGTCTCCTCTCCATAGCATCCATAGCCTCGTACAACTCATGTTTAAGTTCATCAACTTCTGCCGTAGTGCATGCTCTCTTTACTGGTGGTGGCTCGATGTCTATCGATATTGGTTTAGGTCTGTCGATCGATGTCGCGGTTCTGTCACGAAGACCAAGATGATCTTGAATGATGCTCATGTCTTGTTGTAGCTCGTTCAGCTGCTGTGACAGTGTGTTCTGGAATCGCAGGATAGGTGAACTGAAATTTTCATGCTTCTTCACGTATGCTTTCATCCTATCTTCCAGTTCTGCGAACCTTGTGTCGATCGACGGTGAATATTGTGCGTCGGTCGATGAAAAAGTAGCATTCTTAGCTTGTTCTTTCTTGCGAATTGATGCTAGCTCTTTCTGTAGAAGATCGTTCCTCTTGCTTAACCATTCGACATTGTTGTTGAGAGGGCTGTAGACGTCTCCAATCCGTGTATTGATGTAAGCAACCTCCCATTCATCTCTCTTAGGTGATGAACATTCTGGTCGGTCCATGGATGTAGTCTTGCCGATGTCGATCGATGGTACAAGTACTCTGTCGGTCGATACTGGTGGCGTAGCCTCTTTCTCAAGCATGGTCAATATGTTTCCAAGCTCCACTCTTATCTCAGCCATATCATTCTGGAAGTCCTTGTAACTGACATCCAAAGGCTGGAAAGTGTCTTCCACCAATGTGTGCATGTTTGCCTCAAGGTGTGCCTGAGCTCTCCATACATCAGTCACCATATCATCTATCTCCTCTCTACTGTAGGGTACTGGTGGTGGTATGTATGCATGGTAAGGACGTGTGTGAACTGGAAGGCGTAAGCAACCTTTGTGAAAAAGGGATGCTCCATCCAGAATTCTCTTTACTTGCTCCTTGGTAACATGGATGATTTCACCATCAACTCTTCTAGCATAGCCAAACTCATCTCTGTAGACACCATATTCATCCTTAGCTTCCCATTTGAATCTTCTGGATCCATCAGTATTGAAGGCACGTCGTCAAAACTCCAATCGTCTGTCGGGCGATCTGACTCTTGGTCTGTCGATCGATCCGGGATATCCGCCGTCGATCGATGGTGATGAAACGATGTCGATCGATGGTGATGAAACAATGTCGATCGATGGTGAATTCCTAGGTTGACCGAAGGGTTGAGGAACTGTATCCTCCCTTGTGTTGGTGTTGTGGTTGTCTTGGACGTGAGCTAGGATGTGTGGATGGTTACGTTGCTGTGTGAACAGGTTTTCTGGTCCATTAGCAACTTGGAGGATGTCCGCTATGTCTTCTCTGGTTATGTGCAGAACTCTTCCATCCATTGCTCTTGCATAGCCATCTGTGTCCCTGAAAATTCCAAATTCATCAGGTGTTAGTGAAAAGTTCCTGATATCATATGGTTCATGAGATCGAGGTTGAGCTCTGTTGAAGGCGTCGATCGATGGTGATGTGGTGGTGTGATATACCATGGATTTTACCCATTTTTACCCATGGTATATAAGTGTTATAGATACTATTTACAATGTATTGGAGTCTTTTTAGAGTATTTACAGGTTCAGGGACGATTTGGAGAAATATGGTGATTTTGGTGTCTTTTGGAGTCTTTCGCAGTGCAGAACTGCACAGACGCTTCAGATGTTTAGCACTCGATGGAGAACTTCCCACCGTTGGATTTAGCCCATCTTTTGACAAAAGATAGAGCTTTGAGTTAGCTTTCCAATGCCACCGGTCTGAGGTCAATCCGCATCTTGTAGCAGACGTTATGCCCGTTTTAATGAAGAGTGATCAGTCTGCCTCGCGAGAGAAAGCTGTCGAGAAGAGGATTGTATGTCGATCGATGCAACAGAGTGCATGTCGATCTACAGGGACATCAGAATGTGGTCTGAGTATATTTTATGACCAACTGAAGCCCAGGAGTCACCACAAAGTTACCAAAATACCCTTGACGACCAGAAACCCTATTTATGTTATTTCTAAGCCACTGTTGACGGCTACGCTTTCTACGCTTTCTTTTGATTCATTGTTTTTAGTTTAGGAGAGAAGAGAGTAACTCCTTCAGTGTCCTCTTGGAACTCCTTTGGTTTTTATATCTATTCTATTGCAATTTCATATACTCAGCTATGATTTCTGTGACAACTATCATGTCTGAGTAAATCCACCTGTTAGGTTTAGGGTTCAGATAGGTTATATGGGATTAGCCCCAAATATAGAATTGCTAAGTTGTGGTATTAATCATTGAGACTGTTCTTAATGCTTGTTCTTGAGTAATTAACCTGAACTTGATCATAGAATCATTAGGCACAAGCGAGAGCCTGGTCTCTTATCTGACTTGTCTTCTCTGATCAAGGATTGCTAGATAACAGCGAGAGCTGGTTTAGAAACCCTAGCGAACATATCTTCAACCCGTGCATTAAGCCTACTAGAAGCGCGTCGATCGATATCCCGACAGGTAAATCGATCGACGGAGCGAAAGGTGTATCGATCGATACTCCTATAGAGTCATCGATCGACACTTTCTAATTGATCATCCCGACATATGAGATCATTGGATTTAGTAATAGATAACCTATACAACGAGAGTTGATATGTTATTCTTATAGTTGAGTTCTATAATATCATATTTTAGTATCTATATCATTATAATCCCAACCTGAAGAGAAACCCTAGATCTGGCTACCATCATTCCATCAAACAACTCTTGGTTACATAAGAGCAACTGCCTTGTTCACTTTGCTTTCATTACATTCATATTTACTGCTTTATAACTGTTTGCCTAGTTAAATCTTAATATCTATAGTTTAGTGTGCGCCCTAGCTCTCTGTGGATTCGATCCCTAAGTACTACAATCGAACCTCATATTTGAGAGAGTAAGATCACTTGTTAGGGTAATTTGAGTGATATCAAATTTGGCACCGTTGCCGGGGAGCAAGGATTCGCCATTAGACTTGATAAATAGGTTTATTCCTGGTTTTATTTACTGTTTTAAGTTACTTACGAATTTTTTTTTCTTGTTTTTCAGGTACATGCCAATTAGTACCAGAAGCAGCAAAGGAGAATTGATTTTCTTCTCAGACCCAGCATGTTTGAAACGCTCGATCCGCAAAGAGAAACTCGCAGCATCGATCGATACCACTTATACATCATCGATCGACACTTGTGAAAGAGAATCGATCGACACATCATCTGCAACATCGGTCGATACCAATCTGCGAGCAACCATGAGCGAGATACTTGTGCTACAAAGGGATGAGAATGGGGACCTGCATGACCAGGATGGTCATCTGCGTAATGCAGCAGGTCAGAGACTTGATCCTCAGAGGACTGTAATCCCTAACTCCGATATTGATGCTACAGGAGCTGTTATACCTGTAGATGAGAATACTCGACAAAGGACACTGGCTGACTACAACCGTCCAGAGGAACACTATTTCAACAGATCAGCCATTCGTCTACCAGATATCCAGACACAGAATTTCGAGCTGAATCCAAAGTACTACACCCTCGTGGCACAGATACCTTACTCTGAATTATCTCACGAGCATCCTATGGACCATCTAGAAAGGTTCGAGGATCTTATTTCTCTTATCTGTATGGATGAAGTCCCTGAGGACTACTTGCTTTGCAAGCTCTTCAAATACTCACTTGTTGGAGAAGCTTCGCTTTGGCTTAAGCAGCTACCACCAGGATCTCTTACATCCTGGACCGACATCCAAAATGCATTCCTGAGAAAATTCTTTGATGAAGCACGGACTGAAAAAATAAGAGATAAAATTTGGACATTCTCTCAGAGATCTACAGAAGGTTTCAGAAGCTCTTGGGAGAGGTTCAGGAGCTACGAAAGGGACTGTCCACATCATGGTTTTACGGAGGTTCAGTTGTTGATGAAGTTCTGCAATGGTATTGATGTGCAATATCATGTAATGCTGGACACTGCAAGCGAGGGGAACTTTAGAACAAGGACCCGAGAGGAAGCTAAGAGACTGATTGAGAGCTTGGCGTCCAGCACCAGTGTCAAAAATCTAGATATGCACAGGATAAAATCAGCTGTAAAGGATGACAACAAGATAATTGAGGCTGAGATTAATTCTGTACATGAAGTCTCATTTGTGGAGCACGCTATATACCAGGATGAGGATCAGTACAATTTATAAGAGTGAAATTTATGCTAGAGGAGCGCTTGAAAGAACAACAGAAGATCACTGATGAGCTTAATATGCATTTGGATTCTCTCTGCAAAGAGGTAAATGGAATGATAGACATCATCGATACCCGTTTCAAGATGTTGTGCACCCAAATTTCTCAGATTGCAAAAACTTTGAAAAATGAAAATTTTCTTCAAAGGAACGACACTGTTAACTCGGGTACTGTTCATCCGGTTACTATTCATCCGACTACTGTTCATCCCGGTACTGTTCACGCGAGTACTGTTCATCGAGGTACTGTTCATCTGATATCAATCGACACTGTTCATCGGTGTACTGTTCATCGAGGTACTGTTCATCTGATATCGATCGTTACTGTTCATCGCGGTACTGTTCATCGTGACACTGTTCATCGAGATACTGTTCATCGTAACACTATTCATCCCGACTGGGAAGAGAAGCAGGTCGATTCCAGATGGGATAACTACATTGGGGAAGTAATCAAACATGAGAAGTTGGAAGAAGAAGTCTTTTTAGTCGAAAGTTGCATGTCCATTGGTAGCTCGTACTTGTGTCGATCTACACCATTAGCTGAACATCGATCAACACCACTTTTAGGGTCATGCAGTACTGTTCAAATCCAAAGCCACTCAGATTTCGCTGCTCAACACCCACATCCTCCCATCCCGTACCATGCTAAAACATATGACGTCGAGCAGTACAAACAAAACAGCATCGATCGACCTCCACGGGAAAGCATCGATCGACAGCGGCTCACTATAAATCTAGTGTGTTTACCAGACCCTTATGCCCACGATTTGAATGCAACTCACAACCCATCTCAGACGCCAGTTTGCTTAAAGACAATGGAGAAGACCAAACAGCAACCTGCAGATGCACTAGACCAAAAGCAATTGGCTCTAGTTGAAACTTCTTTCGTTGAAAGTGTCGATCGACGACATCCACCTGGTATCGATCGACACCAAATGGACGGACATGAACCTGTCATGGAACGGCATGCAACAAAAGAAGTGATTCAGATTGGGATGAGGTCGAAAGCTAAGAAACTCTATGTTCCCAAACACCTGAAGAGAGAAGCTAACAAAGCTGAATTTGATGGATTTCACAAGAGGGTGAAGAGAGTTCCTAAGGGTATGACTTTTGAGGAAGCCTATTATAAGTACAGACTTGGTAATTTCTTCAGAGAGAGTAGAGAGACAGAAAAGGACATGGATATATTATTTAACAAGGTCTGCCGTAAGCCTAAAAAGACTCTAAAGAAGGAACAAGATCCTGGAAAGTTTCTGATTCCATGCTCTATAAATAACCACGATTTTCCAAACGCCCTCTGCGATACTGGATCTGCAGTGAGCATCATGGCTATAGACACTGCTGAAGTATTAGGATTAAAGACGGAACCTTCAAAAGATAGTTTTGCTTTCGTTGATAACTCCAAAGCAAACTCAGCAGGCATGATCAGGAATGTTAAAGTGGAGATAGGAGAATGCACTATTCTTGTGGATTTTCATGTCGTGGAGCTCAAATCAGGCAGGACATCTTCCCTTCTTTTTGGAAGAGCCTTCATGGCTACAGTGGGAGCATTTTGTGATCTTAAGAAGAATAGGATGTGCCTAACTAATGTTGATGAAAATGTCTTCTATGATCCTGTGGAGAAGAAGAAAAGTGAAGATTTGATTTCATACATAGAGATGTTTGAAGATCCAGCACCTCTAACATATGCAGATCGCGAGTTTGCAAAATCAGGATCAACATCGATCGACATTCAGCTTTCAAGATCGGTTGACAATGAGCCTCACGAATCGACCGACACAGAGCCTTTAGAATCAGTCGACAGCATCCAAATTTCAGAAAAGAACGAGACTGAAAAGTCTAAGTCTGTGGGAAGACCTAGAAAGAGGAAGAAGAAAATGAAAAGGAATATAGATGTATATTCTCTATCACTGGTCCCTTCTCAGTGTCAGGAGGAAAGTCTTGAGTGTAGAGTGCGCCGCAGAGGAGGTCCAACTTCTTTTGCTAAGGTTAGAGTGCTTTTTTTTTTTTTTTGGGCGCACTCTACACTCAAGACTTTCCTCCTGAGTGTAGGTTAGAGTGCTATCTGATCAAAAACTAAGAGACAAAGGGGAAGCGTCTGCAAGAGCTTTCATCAACTGCATCAACCAAATGAGGAAGAGAGACACAGAAACTTGTTTTGGAGCAAGTTCACATCCTCATCCAGATTAAATCAGACCTCCAAAAGTCAAGCTAATGACTAAAAATAAGCGCTGAGTGGGAGGGAACCCACTGTTAGGTTTGTTTTACATTTGGTTTTATTTTCATATACTACTGATTTTTGTTTTTAATTATTGCAGGTTAAAAAAAAAAAAGAGATGAACAGTACGCCCGACACTGTAGCAACAGTGCCGAGCGACACTGTAGCGAGGACATCGATCGATACTATAGCAAGCAAATCGATCGACACTGTAGCAACACTACTGTAGCAGAGTCACTGTTCATCCGAAAAATATAATAATTTGGTTTTATATTTATCTATTACTGTTTGTTTTAGTGTTTTATATATCAGGTAATCAAAAGGAAGGATCCAAGGAAGAAACTTGATCTACCAACATCGACTTATGACTGCGCAGCATCGGTCGACAGAGCATTAATAGCATCGATCGATCGCCGCTTAATTGTGTTGATCGATAGAGCATCAAGAGTATCGATCGCCACTTGACTGTGTTGGTCAATATTCACATCAAAGTTAGGTATATTGTTTTTCCTTGTTAATTATTGTCCTTGTGATTTATTCTTCCACCAATCTTAGACTGTATAACACTGGTAACAGTGTTGTTTAAGTCTAGGGGAGGTTGTACTAATATTATAATTTAGATTAGCTATTTAGAATAGGGACTCGAGTAAACGATTGCCATATTATCGACCGATGAGAAGAAGTCGATATCTATCGACATAACCAAATCTGCCACGACCGATAACAACACATTTGAATCGATCAACATCTATTCTGGTCAGGTATTTCGTTCTAACTTGTTAAATTGAGTACTTATGGTTTATTTCTCACCATTATAGTGTTATTAAAGTCTGGGGGAGGTTCTACTGATATTGTGTTTTAGTTAAAAAAAAAAAAAAAAGGGATCCAAGTAAACGATTGCCCAGCACATCGCCCGATGAGACCAGCTCGATATCGATCGCCAGCACTTCATATCAAACGATCGATTGTCTCTTCATTGTGTCAAACGATCTCTCTAACCATCGACCGATGAGACCATGTCGATATCATTCGACAGCGCTTCATCTTCAACGATCGATTGATACTTCATTGTGTCGATCAACACAGACATCAGCGAGCTGGTATATCGTTCTTACTTGTTACTTTTGTGCTATTGTTTATGATATTCACCTTACCACCGACTGTTTTACACTGGGGACAGTGTAATTTAAGTATGGGAGTACTAACGATTATCTACTTTATGAATCTTATTTAAAACGTTTTCAAAAAAGTTTTTATTGAGTCAAGAAGGGGATATAATCTTAATCGATTTACTACTTGTCATCTAACCACTCTTTAGACAAGTCTTAGATTTACTAACTGCAGAAGTACTAGAGATACTAAAGTGGATCAACCTGTCAACTATGTTTGCACTTGCTGAGATTGTTTGAAGGAACCAAAGCTGACCTCCAACCTAATACTGACTTGATTTGCTTGTCTTGGGGCTTGGTATACATTGGAACGGAATCCTCCTGCAAGTCTGGAAGGTACTGTTTATGTGTTTCTGGTTCCCTTCCTTCTCTCTCTTCGGCATCTCAAGATCTAAGTTTATAAAGAAAAGATTGATATGATTTCTTGAGAGGCAGAGGGATAGGTAAATTACCTGTGACCCCATTATTCTAAATCTCGAGGATGATCACACATTGTGGAAACGAGGGATAGGTAAATTACCTGAGACCCCATTATTCGATACACTTTGTCAAAATGTATGAGTTACAAATGCAAATGTTAATGAGATAGATTAGATGACCTTTGTGGCATCAAAACCTATTGAAATTGAAACTAATAAGAGATCCAGAGAAGAGAGATGAGGGGAGAAAGGGATCAGAGAAGACTACCTGTGTGTTCAGAAACTTGTTTGAGTTGAATCCATGTGTCCTTTGATCGATACTCCCAAGGTAAAGCCTACACTTTTATTTTTATGCAAGAAATGAGGTTAGTAGAGGGGATTGTCAGACAGGATCTGTTAGGTTGTGGAACTAGTGGAATTTGGTTGCTATACTAGGATATTGTATAATGTGCTTCTAAGGTTAGGATGTTTAATGATTTGGTTTGCACTACTAGAGAGATGATGAACTGAGTTTTTAAAATCCTTCAAGTCCCTGCTGTTTTCAAACCTCTTTCAGAGAGACTGTCTGTTGGTTTTGCTTGAGGACAAGCAAAAGGATAAGTCTGGGAAGTTGATATACCATGGATTTTACCCATTTTTACCCATGGTATATAAGTGTTATAGATACTATTTACTATGTATTGGAGTCTTTTTAGAGTATTTACAGGTTCAGGGACGATTTGGAGAAATATGGTGATTTTGGTGTCTTTTGGAGTCTTTCGCAGTGCAGAACTGCACAGACGCTTCAGATGTTTAGCTCTAGATGGAGACCTTCCCACCGTTGGATTTAGCCCATCTTTTGACACAAGATAGAACTTTGAGTTAGCTTTCCAATTCCACCGGTCTGAGGTCAATCCGCATCTTGTAGCAGAAGTTATGCTCGTTTTAATGAAGAGTGATCAGTCTGCCTCGCGAGAGAAAGCTGTCGAGAAGAGGATTGTATGTCGATCGATGCAACAGAGTGCATGTCGATCGACAAGGACATCATAATGTGGGCTGGGTATATTTTATGACCAACTGAAGCCCAGGAGTCACCAAAAAGTTACCAAAATACCCTTGACGACCAGAAATCCTATTTATGTTATTTCTAAGCCATTGTTGACGGCTACGCTTTCTACGCTTTCTTTTGATTCATTGTTCTTAGTTTAGGAAAGAAGAGAGGAACTCCTTCAGAGTCCTCTTGGAACTCCTTTGGTTTTTATATCTATTCTATTGCAATTTCATCTACTCATCTATGATTTCTGTGACAACTATCATGTCTGAGTAAATTCACCTGATATGTTTAGGGTTCAGATAGGTTATAAGGGATTAGCCCCAAATATAGAATTGCTAAGTTGTGGTATTAATCATTGAGACTGTTCTTAATCCTTGTTCTTGAGTAATTAACCTGAACTTGATCATAGAATCATTAGGCACAAGCGAGAGTCTGGTCTCTTATCGGACTTGTCTTCTCTGATCTAGGATTGCTACATAACAGCGAGAGCTGGTTTAGAAACCCTAGCGAACATATATTCAACCCGCGCATTAAGCCTACTAGAAGCGCGTCGATCGATATCCCGACAGGTGAATCTATCGACGACGCGAAAGGTGTATCGATCGATACTTCTATAGAGTCATCGATCGACACTTTCTAATTGATCATCCCGACAGGTGAGATCATTGGATCTAGTAATAGATAACCTATACAACGAGAGTTGATATGTTATTCTTATAGTTGAGTTCTATAATATCATTATAATCCCAACCTGAATAGAAACCCTAGATCTAGCTACCATCATTCCATCAAACAACTCTTGGTTACATAAGAGCAACTACCTTGTTCACTTTGCTTTCATTACATTCATATTTACTGCTTTATAACTGTTTGCCTAGTTAAATCTTAATATCTATAGTTTAGTGTGCGCCTTAGCTCTCTGTGGATTCGATCCCTAAGTATTACAATCGAACCTCTTATTTGAGAGAATAAGATCACTTGTTAGGGTAATTTGAGTTATATCATGGTGGCGATCGACGGTGCACGTCTAGCTGGTGAAAAGGTTTGAATTTTCGTGTTTGTAGTTGTCAATCTTTTATACCCATGTGTTGTCCTAATCGGTGAAATTCTGATTTTGTCCTTTAAGTCCTCCGAGTTAATATCGATCGATGTGATACTGGCGATGTCGATCGATGGGCGATGTCGATCGATGGACGATGTCGTTTTGCTGGATGAAGTAGATAATCGATCGATGGTGGGCGTTTGATGTCGATCGATTGTGGGAATCGATTTGCAAATCTGTCATTCTCCAAGTAATTTTCCCAAGCTCTCTCTTCCCAATAGTCTGCATCATGTTCTTCACTGTGGGAAGAGGTGGCTATGTCTACTGCAAAACTCTCATGAAATCCGCTATCTGCCCAACTCCTTACTGAGTAATCATCT
The DNA here is from genome assembly GCA_019706035.1 of Raphanus raphanistrum subsp. raphanistrum. Classification (NCBI taxonomy): domain Eukaryota; kingdom Viridiplantae; phylum Streptophyta; class Magnoliopsida; order Brassicales; family Brassicaceae; genus Raphanus; species Raphanus raphanistrum. The sequence goes on from CM033983.1 coordinate 38,163,652, forward strand.
TCCTTTCGGCTGGGTGGGATGTCGAACTTCGGGTAGCAATGATCTGGTAGATCGAGTTCATCATCTGGTGGGTCTCTGTTGATCGATGATCTATATTTGTTGTCGATCTCCTCTGAGTTGCGAGTGTTGATCGATGATGTTAAGGTGCTGTCGATCGATCCCGAGTACTTTGTCTCGTACTCTACTCCACAATGACAAACTGCTATGATACCAGTATCATCTTCTTTTACCACTGATAATTTGGCTGGTGGTTTCCCAAGCTTGACAGGGTCGTAGTGGACGTCTGGATCTATCATAGTCAAGCACATCCTGTTGGTGTTCATGTCACATATAGCTCCTACTATAGCCATAAATACTCCTCCAAGTAAGAGGGAAGAGTTCCAGAGTTTTTCTGAGTGTAATCCACGAATGTAAAGATCTCTATTGAAGGCTCTACTTGCAGGCCCAGATGGTCTGCCATGACCTTTGGTAAGATGCTGACTGATGAACCAGTGTCACATAGTGCATGAGGAAATTCAATCCCTTGTACCACACAGGGTATTGCAAACTTCCCAGGATCACTCTTCTTCTGCAAAGTAATCATTTTCCTCATATCCTCTCTGACATTGTCAAACCTTCTTCTAATGTCATTTTCAGTCTCCCTTGTTTCTCTGAAGAACATCCACAATCTGCTTGTGAAGTAAACCTCCTCAAAAGGTTTCTCTGGTGGGATTCTCCTCACTGTGGTCTCCACTGTGGGAAGAGGTGGCTATGTCTACTGCAAAACTCTCATGAAATCCGCTATCTGCCCAACTCCTTACTGAGTAATCATCTTCCTTTCGGTTGGGTGGGATGGCGAAATTTGGGTAGCAATGATCTGGTAGATCGAGTTTATCATCTGGTGGGTCTCTGTCAATCGATGCTCCATAGTTGTTGTCGATCTCCTCTGACTTGTAAGTGTCGATTGATGACGTTAAAGTACTGTCGATCGATCCCGAGTACTCTGTCTCGTACTCGACTTCACAATGACAAACTGCGATGATACCAATATCATCTTCCTTTACCACTGATTTGGCTGGTGGTTTGCCAAGTTTGACAAGGTCGTAGTGGATCTCTGGATCTATCATAGTCAAGTACATCCTGTTGGTGTTCATGTCACATATGGCTCCTACTGTAGCCATAAATGCTCTTCCAAGTAAGAGGGAAGAGTTCCAATTTAGCTTGATGTCTAGGACATGAAAATCCACAGGGACGATAGCATTACCAATATGTACCTCCAAGTCTTTGATGAAGCCTCCAGAGTTTCTCTGAGAGTTATCCACGAAAGTAAAGATCTCTGGTGAAGGCCCTACTTGCAGGCCCAGATGGTCTGCCATGACCTTTGGTAAGATGCTGACTGATGAACCAGTGTCACATAGTGCATGAGGAAATTCAATACCTTGTATCACACAGGGAATTACAAACTTCCCAGGACCACTCTTCTTTGGCAAAGTAATCCTTTTCCTCATATCTTCTCGGACATTGTCAAACCTTCTCCTAATGTCAGTTTCAGTCTCCCTTGTTTCTCTGAAGAACATCCACAATCTCTTTGTGAAATAAACCTCCTCAAAAGGTTTCTCTGGTGGGATTCCGATAACTCTCTTAGTGAAACCATCAATCTCCTTTTCATTAGCTTCCCTCTTAAGGTTCTTAGGAATCTTCTCCTTCCTACTCCTTAACCTTCTTCCTTCAGTTCCCTCTGATGTAGGTGTAGTGTCTGAAGGGTTATCAGTGATTCAGGTAGGGTTAGCTTGTGGTTTCGGTGTGGGTCTGAGTGCATTGATTCGGTTGCTGTCTATCGATGGTAGTTGCACTCGGTATGTGAGAGGTGCGTGTCGATCGATAGGTGGAGAAAAGGGTCGATCGATACGTTTCTCTTCTTTGTGTCGATCGATGAGTGGCTCGTCTCGTCGGTCGAAATCTTCGTAGGTGTGGGTGGGTGGGTATGGATGAGACGCCGTGAATTCAGCATGTCTCAATATCCTAACCGCGTTGCAATCTGCAGTCGTATCCGGAAATGACATACTTGATGTCGATCGATGTGGACTAGTTGGTGTTGATCGACACCATTGTGATCCACCGAGACTTAATGAACTTTCCACTTCAAAGTCTCCTTCTTGTAGCTTCTCATGTTTCACCACTTGCCAAAAATCATCATTTATGATAGCATTCACGTGGTGTTTCCTATTTCCTTCCCCTACTTCCTTAGAAGTTCCAATCCTCCTGATAGAGTCTTCAGTCTGGACAATCTGTGTCTCAAGTTTCTTAACTTGAGTGCAAATGGTGTCTATCCTTGTGGTCAGATTGTTGAAGACAAAATCAATCTTCCCATTGAAGTCTACCGTAACCTTCTGCTGACCTTCCAGAACTCTATCAATCATGGCATCAAACTTACTCTCCTGGGTGGGCGGCGGTGGGTTTTGGTAAGCTGAGTTGTCGTAGTTCCTTGTGTTGGTGAAGGGTTTCTGATACTGTGAACTCTGGTTGTAGTTACTCTTCTGACCACTGCCAAAGAAGTTTCTGTTTCCACTCTGGTTTCCATATCTCTGAAATCCAGTACCTCCAATGTAGTTCACATCTTCCTCTGTATCATCTTCTCTAGCCTCTCCTTGTTCAGCTGAGCAGACTGGCTGCCCCAGAAATGCATGTAAAGCATCTATCTTGGCTCTGACTTCATTCATCTGGTCTTCCCCGATGGCTACAACCGATTTCTTCTTCTCAGAGTCAGTGTTCTTGGTGCTGCTGCTATTGGCTAGGTTCTCAATAAGTCTCACAACCTCTATTGGATTCCTAGTGTTGAAGTTCCCCTCACTAGCAGTATCAAGAGCCATCTGATACCTCAAGGCGATACCTCTGTAGAAAGTGCTTAGCAGCTGCACTTTATTGAATCCATGGTGTGGACAGTCTCGCTGGAAGAACTTAAATCTGATCCACGCGTCTTTAAAAGTCTCACTAGGCTTTTGCGCGAATGTGGCGATTTTGCTCCTTAAGTCTTCAGCGCGTGCCTCATCAAAAAAATTACGCAGGAAGGCGTTTTTTTGATGTCGGCCCAGGATGTCAGTGATCCTGTAGGTAGCTGCTTGAGCCAGTGCGAAGCTTCTCCAATCAGTGAGTATTTGAAGAGCTTGTAGAGTAGGTAGATCTCAGGGACTCCATCCATACGAATAGCTGCGATAAGATCCTCGAACCTCTCCAGATGGTCCATAGGATGCTCGTGTGATAGCCCAGAATAGGGTATCTGAGACACGAGTGAGTAGTACTGAGGCTTGAGCTCGAAGTTCGGCTTATGAATCTCTGGAAGTCGAATAGCTGATCTGTTGGTGTAGTACTCGTCTGGACGGTTATAGTCTGCCAACGATCGTGTTTGAGCTTCTCCTGTAGCCTCAGCTTCAGGCTCAGGGATTATGTTTCCTTGTGCATCTAGCTTCTGACCTATTGCATTACGCAGATTACCATCTTGGTCATACAGGTTTCCATTCTCGCCCTGCGTGAGAATAACAATCGCGACCATGCTTCGCGGAGTAGTGTCGATCGATATAGGGTTAGAAGTATCGAACGAGTGGATCGGCGAACGGTATCGGTCGACGGTGATGTCTGAGTGTCGGTCGACTGTTGAGCTTGCAATGTGATTACAGTACTTTGCAATGTACGTCATGCCCCTGATAGTGCTCAAATTACCCAGTAAAGCTTACTCTCTCAAATAAGAGGTACAGCTGTAGTACTTAGGGATCGAATCACGAGGAGCTAGGGAACCAATTAAATAAAATCTACTAATCAATCCTAGGCAAGGTTGATTTATATGATAGAAATAAAAATAACAATTCCTAAAATGAGCAAGGTAGTTGCTCTAACTAACAATATGATGTGTTGTTTAAATGTGATAAAGAGTGCTAGACATAGGGTTTCTATTCAGGAATGGAGATTATAATCTCTATAAATGCTTTAACAAGTTGCTTGCATGATACTATAGATCTCAGCCGCTTAACTCAAGTGATATCTCACTGGTTAAATTATCTAGATCTCTGGCCACACCTCTCGTATGATGACACAGAAAAAGAGTCGATCGATATCCTTTTGAGATATCGAGCGATACACCTTTCGCAGCGCCGATCGATTCACCTGTCGGGATATCGATCAACGGCATCTAGATATGCCTAGGTGCGAGCCGAATATGAACACAAGGTCTCAAGGAGGAGCTGTCGCTCTTCTCAACGGGAGACAGGCAAGCTCAAATGGATAATTCAAGATAATCAAAGATCCTAGTGATCTATGTTCTAGTTAGCTAATCTAAAACAAGCATAGGGTGCAATCCATCTGATGAGTATCACAACTTAGCAATTATAGTTTGGGGCTAATCCCACAAACCTATTTGAACCCAAGATCTAACAAGTAGACTACTCAGACATATCTAAGCAATTCATAACAATAGATAGATGAAAGAATTGCATATATAGAATAAAGTATAAATACAAAAGGATATGAGAAATCTCTCTAATCTCTCAAAACAAATAAAACTCTAGTCTCTCTCTCACACTCTCTGCTTTTCTCTTGAGGGTTGTCAAAAGCTTGCTTCTTTCGAAGGTTGCCGTCAAAAAACACTTAGCAGGAATATTTAAGCATTTCCATTAGGTTAAAACTCGTCAGGGGCAATCTCGTAATTTGGTGAAATCTTGGTGAAGTAGTCGGCTAAACCATTTCTTCTTCGATATCGATCGACAACACTGGATGTGTATCGATCGATTATAATCTTCTAGTACGCGGATCTTCTCAGCTACATCGATCGATTATAATAGCAATGTTAACTTCCGACTTAGTCTAGAATGGTCAACTCGGGTATATCATCTCTTGTACTCCAAAATGCTCCAAAAACATCACTTTCTCACAAAATGCTCCTGAACCTGAAAACATACCTAACAGGCTAGAAAACAGATTAAATATATAATAAAATACTAGTATACCATGGTTAAAAACGGGTTAAATCCATGGTATATCACCCGCTCACGGAAGGGAACTCGAGCCGAAACTTAAGATCCAACTCTGATTGCTTTGCCTGGTCTCACGAAGACATGCCTGGAATTGATCCTGATGTTATCATGCATCAACTCAAGGTGGATCCAATACATCCTCCTGTGAGACAGAAGAGGAGAAAATTCGCTCCTGAAAGGAACAAGATAATCAACGAAGAGGTCAAGAACCTACTAGATGTTGGATTCATACGAGAGGTGCAATACCCGGAATGGCTAGCCAATGTGGTGGTCGTCAAGAAGAAGAATGGGAAGTGGAGAGTCTGTATCGATTTTACGGACCTTAATAAGTCCTGTCCTAAAGATCCTTTCCCTCTGCCTCACATCGACAAGCTAGTCGATGCAACGGCTGGTCACGAGCTGATGAGTTTCATGGATGTGTTCTCTGGATATAACCAGATCCTAATGCACCCTGACGATCAAGAGAAGACCTCATTCATGACCTCAAGGGGTATCTACTGTTACAAGGTCATGCCTTTCGGATTGAAGAACGCCGGCTCGACCTACCAAAGGCTTGTCAACATGATGTTCGCCGATTAGATAGGGCAGACCATGGAAGTTTACATTGATGACATGTTGGTAAAGTCCCTAGACGCCGAAGACCACATCTCACACCTTCAACAAGCCTTCACCACTCTCAGGAGGTACAACATGAAGCTAAACCCTTCAAAGTGCTCGTTCGGAGTAAGCTCTGGAAAGTTCCTAGGTTACATAGTCACCCACAGGGGCATTGAAGCAAACCCAGAGCAGGTGAGAGCGATCCAGGTGATACCTTCACCTCGCAATGTCAAGGAGGTTCAAAGGCTGACAGGAAGGATGACTGCTTTGAGCAGGTTCATCTCCAGGCTATCGGATAAGTCGCATGCCTTCTTCGAAACCTTGAAGGACCCCAAGGACTTCCAATGGACCGAGAAATGTGAGCAACCCCTATCCGATCTCAAGGTCTATCTCACTACTCCACCTCTCCTCTCAAAACCCTTGGAATGTGAGGTCCTGTTGCTCTATTTGGCGGTATCGGAACACGCGGTCAGTGCGGTCCTAGTAAGGGAAGAAGGAAGAAAACAACACCCTACTACTACGTGAGCAAATCTTTACTAGACGCGGAGACCCGCTATAGTCACCTCGAGAAGCTGGCCCTTTCTTTAGTTAACGCTGCTCGAAAGCTACGCCCCTACTTCCAGGCTCATCAAATCGTGGTGGTGACCTCCTTCCCCATCAAGGCAGTTCTGCATAAGCCAGAAGTGTCTGGACGATTAGCAAAATGGGCTATAGAGCTGGGGGAATACGACGTGATCTTCCGGCCTGCAACAGCCATCAAATCGCAAGTCCTGGCGGATTTCGTAGCTGAATTCTCTCCTGCCATGCTTCCAGGCCTTGAACAAGAGGTAAAGCTTCGTGATACCGAAGGGGAGAAAGGCGAATGGACACTGTACGTTGATGGGTCTAGTAACGTAAGGGGCGTAGGCGTGGGACTGGTCCTAACTTCCCCCACGGGGGAATCAGCCTCAAGGGCCGTACGTTGCAACTTTAAAGCAACGAACAACGAAGCTGAGTATGAAGCCCTAATAGCAGGGCTGACACTAGCCAAACAGATGGGGGTGGAAGATATCCAGGTCTTCAGCGACTCACAACTGATCATAAGCCAAGTCCAAGGAGACTATCAAGCGAAAGATCCGAGCATGATCAGATACCTATCTGTGGCTAAGCGACTACTCGATAGGTTCCAACATTGTAAGCTCACCCAGATCCCTAGGGAGCATAACTCCCAGGCCGACTCTCTAGCTAACCTAGGGTCTGCCCTAGAAACCACGAATCATGGTCTCGAGGAGGAACTGTCGTTCTTCTCAACAGGAAATAGGCATCGCTCAAATGGATAATTCAAGATAATCTAAGATCCTAGTGATCTATGTTCTAGTTAGCTACTCTAAAACAAGCATAGGGTACAATCCAATTGATGAGTATCACAACTTAGCAATTATAGTTTAGGGCTAATCCCACAAACCTATTTAAACCCTAGATCTAACAAGTAGACTACTCAGACATAGCTAAGCAATTCATAACAATAGATAGATGAAAGAATTGCATAGATAGAATAAAGTAGAAATACAAAAGGAGATGAGAAATCTCTACAATCTCTCTCAAACAAATAAAACTCTAGTCCCTCTCTCACACTCTCTGCTTTGAGGGTTGTTAAAAGCTTCAAGCTTCAAGGTTTCAAAACTTGCCGTCAAAAATACTTAGCAGGAGTATTTAAGCATTTCCATTAGGTTAAAAACTCGCCAGGGACAATCTTGTAATTTGGTGAAGTCTTGGTGAAGTAGTAGGCTAAACCATTTCGTCCTCGATATCGATCGACAACACTAAATGTGTATCGATCGATTATAATCTTCTAGTACGCGGATCTTCTCAGCTACATCGATCGACAACTCAAGATGAGTATCGATCGATTATAATCGCAATGTTGACTTCCGACTTAGTCTTGAATGGTCAACTCGTGTGTATCATCTCTTGCACTCCAAAATGCTCCAAAAACATCACTTTCTCACAAAATGCTCCTGAACCTGAAAACATACCTAACAGGCTAGAAAACAGATTAAATATATAATAAAATACTAGTATACCATGGTTAAAAACGGGTAAAATCCATGGTATATCAGTACTCTAATGACCCGCGACCGAAAAGGAGGCGGAACCTGAAGAAGTATATGGTAGACGAAGGAGAGACCTGGATGACGCCCATCATCAACTATCTAAGGCATGACACCTTGCCTGAAGATCGAGACGAAAGTCAGAAGATAAGGCGCCAAGCTGCAAGGTATTGCTTTTCTGAAGGGAAACTGTACCGAAGATCCTTCTCAGGACCCTTGATATACCATGGATTTGACACGTTTTTAACCATGGTATACTAGTGCTTTACTATATATTTAATCTGTTTTCTAGCCTGTTAGGTATGTTTTCAGGTTCAGTAGCATTTTGTGAGAAAGTGATGTTTTGGAGCATTTTGGAGTACAAGAGATGATACACCCGAGTTGACCATTCAAGACTAAGTCGGAAGTCAACATTGCGATTACAATCGATCGATACTCATCCTGAGTTGTCGATCGATGTAGCTGAGAAGATCCGCGTACTAGAAGATTATAATCGATCGATACACATTCAGTGTTGTCGATCGATATCGAGGACGAAATGGTTTAGCCGACTAGTTCACCAAGACTTCACCAAATTACGAGATTGCCCCTGACGAGTTTTTAACCTAATGGAAATGCTTAAATACTCCTGTAAAGTCTTTTTGACGGCAAGTTTTGAAAATCCTTTGAAGCTTGAAGCTTTTCACAACCAAAGCAGAGAGTGTGAGAGAGAGACTAGAGTTTTATTTGTTTGAGAGAGATTGGAGAGATTTCTCATCTCCTTTTGTATTTCTACTTTATTCTATCTATGCAATTCTTTCATCTATCTATTGTTATGAATTGTTTAGCTATATCTGGGTAGTCTACTTGTTATATCTAGGGTTTAAATAGGTTTGTGGGATTAGCCCCAAACTATAATTGCTAAGTTGTGATACTCATCAAATGGATTGTACCCTATGCTTGTTTTAGAGTAGCTAACTAGAACATAGATCACTAGGATCTTAGATTATCTTGAATTATCCATTTGAGCGATGCCTGTTTCCCGTTGAGAAGAACGACAGTTCCTCCTTGAGACCTCGCGGTCATATTCGGTTCGCGCCTAGGCAGATCTAGAAGCCGTCGATCGATACCCTACTGGTAAATCGATCGGCGCTGCGAAAGGTGTATCGCTCGATATCTCAAAAGGATATCGACCGACTCTTTTTCTGTGTCATCATGCGAAAGGTGTGGCCAGAGATCTAGATATTTTAACCAGTGATTCATTCACATATGTTAAGCGGCTGAGATCTATAGTATCATGCAAGCAACTTATTAAAGCATTTATAGAGATTATAATCTCCATTCCTGAATAGAAACCCTATGTCTAGCACTCTTTATCCCATTTAAACAACCCTTCATATTGTTAGTTAGAGCAACTGCCTTGCTCATTTTAGGATTTGTTATTTTCATTTTTATCATATAAACCAAACTTGCCTAGGATTGATTAGTAGATTTTATTTAATTGGTTCCCTAGCTCCTCGTGATTCGATCCCTAAGTACTACAGCTGTACCTCTTATTTGAGAGAGTAAGCTCTACTAGGTAATTTGAGCACTATCAAATTTGGCGCCGTTGCCGGGGGGCTTTGATCGCCATTAGATTTAATCTTATTAATCTTAGGTTTTTCTTTTACCCCCTTTCTTATTTAAATTTTTTCTTGTCTTTTCAGGTACATGCCCAGCAGTACCAGAAGCAACAAGGGAAATCAACTTTTATTCTCAGAGGATCCTGCACACTTGGAACGCTCAATCCGCAAAGACCTACACTCCGCATCGATCGACAGAATGATGTCTTGCATAATTACATGTTTTTAGCCTTCATATCTTGTACATTTTGATCATATAGCTTAGATCTTAGTGTCTTTAGGATCCATATTGCATTCATATGTCCCTATCAGGTGTTGGAGCATACTATGAGATGATGTGAAGTGTTTGAGAGTTCAAAGATCCAAAGGAGGTGAAGAATGATGCTCAGCCAAGCAAGTACTCTCTTAGACTCGACTGGACCGAAATGGTCGAGACCGGAATCACCATCCCGGGCGTGAAGGCCAGGACCGGACAGACCAGACCGCCATGACGAAGCCGGGCGTGAAGAGGAAGACCGGAGAGACGAGACCGGGAAGGTGAAGCCGGGCGTGAAACCAAGGACCGGATTGCAGGACCGGGAAGCACAAGCCGGGCGTGAGGCAGCTTGGGTGAGAGAGTGGTCGAATCTGGTTTTCTCAAACCGGTCCGATTCGACCCAACTCGACTTTGGGTCATTTTAAACACTATTTTGAAGTTCTAATTAGCCTTATCCAAGGGGCACTCTTGTCTTTAATCATATGCATCTCTCTTTACCCTAAACCTAAGTATAAATACTTTGTAATCTCCATTTTGGAGAGTTTATCTTATTTTCTCTCTAAGAAACACAAAACCTTTTGGTGAAAGTTCTTACCTTGAATCAAATCATCATCTTCTTGTGTTCTTGAGTGTTTATAATTTCTTATTCATCTTTCTTAAACATGATTAAGCTTGGAAACCTCATGGGTTCAAGAGTAATTATGGTGATTAGTGAGTAGATCCACTTTTGGATTCATGGGTTAGAAAGATTAAGGGTGATTAGGCTTGATCTAAGGTGTTTAGGTGTAGATCCTTCTTATTCCTTGCTAGTAGAGTGTTTTTAATGCTTCTTTAGGGCTGGCCTCTCTAAAGTTGAGTTCTAGACATTTCCCACCCACAAGGTGTTTGATGAAATGTCTGAACCAACTCTCCTAAGCTTTTAACATACTCTACCAAAGAGATTTGTTGTTAAAGGTGTTAAGATGGCTATTAGACTTATTATTAATGATTGCTTCATAAACATTCAACCAAAGAGATTTGATGCTTGAATTTTGGAAGCAAATGAGCATTCATCTAGAGATAGAGTTTGTTTAGTCTTGTGTCTAGGTCTAAGGTAGATAGATTGATTGAAAGCTGGCACCTTAGTTTGAGTTTGATCACCCAAGGTCTAAGTCCCTTATCCCATGAGTCCTCTCATCTCATAATCTTAAGAAAGTCTCTTGCTTTATTGCATTTCTAGTCTTATTCTAGTATAATCTCTTATCTCATCTTGATAGCATTTAGCTTAAGCATGGTCTTGCATTCCTAGTGGTTCATGTTCTCTTAGAATTGGATTGACATCCTTTATACTTCAGCATTTGAATAGGATCTTAGAAAAATCCTGTTATCAAATTGGCGCTGTTGCCAACTTCTAAGTTGATTGTGACATTGGGATTTAGTCATTTGCTTGAGACTAAATCATTTTTACTTTCTATTGTGATATTGATTCTTGCCTCTTTTCTCTCTTTGACTTTTCAGGTGTATGAACTTGAGGAGTAGAGGTTCATCAAGCCTTGCTCCCATTGTTGAAGACATTTCTGCACTTGAGAGGGAGATTGTGAGAAGAAGAAGGGAAGAAGAGCAACAGGCTCACATTCAGAGGTTGGGGTTTGACATTGATAACCTGCCTCAAGATAGAGCTGCTGAAGATGGTCAAGGAGCTGCCAACCTTGGACCACGACATCCACAGCGCCAAGCTAGAGCAATTGGTGCCCATGATCAGCCTAACATCCATGGAAATAGGGCCGGCATTAGAGCACCAGCTGTGGAGAACAACAACTTTGAGATCAAGTCTAGCTTGATCAACATGATCCAAAGCAACAAGTACCATGGGCTTGCTTTGGAAGATCCTCTAGATCACTTGGACAACTTTGATCAGCTGTGTGGCACCATCAAGATCAATGGTGTTTCTGAAGATGCATTGAAGCTTAGGCTGTTTCCATTCTCTTTGGGAGATAAAGCTCACACATGGGAGAAGGGTCTCTCAAGAGATAGCATCCGAACATGGGATGAGTGCAAAGAAGCCTTCCTCACCAAGTTCTTCTCTAACTCAAGAACTGCAAAGCTTAGGAATGAGATTTCAGGATTTCAACAAAGGAATCTTGAAGGTTTTGGTGAAGCATGGGAACGATTCAACAGCTACATTGCTCAGTGTCCTCATCATGGTTTCACCAAGGAAAGCTTGCTTAGTACCTTCTACAGGGGAGTTCTCCCATCTTGCAGAAACAGGCTTGACACAGCTAGCAATGGTTTCTTCCTGGGCAGAACTGAGCAGGATGCAGAGGAGCTGGTGGAGAACATGGCAAAGAGTGACTCAGTTTACAATGAGGAGTATGATAGAGCCAGCAGAGGTGAGGATCAGCAGACAAAGAAAGATATCAAATCCTTACAAGAAAAGTTGGACTTGATTCTTTCAAACCAATCCAAGAAGGAGCAGGTTAGCTTTGTTGGTGATCCTAGTCAAGAGGTTCCTCCTAAGGTGAATGAGGTTGATGGTTTGGAAGGGCAAGAAGAGCTTTGCTTCATCAACAACAATGGTACATGGTACAGAAAGGAACCTAACTTTCAGGACAACAACTACCAGCCGAGGTCTTATCAAAACAACCAGCAAGGAGGATACCAACCGAAGCAAACCACTCAACAAGGGATCTATCAGCAAAGGCAAAATGCCCCTCCTGGTTTTGGTAACACAAATCAGTCTACTCAAGCTCAAGGAAGCTCATCTCAGTCCAAGGCTCCCGATTCAAATATGGAGTCAATGTTCAAGCAGATCATGGAAGCTCAGTCTAGAGTTGCAAAGGATATTGGGCATGAGTTCAAGACAGTGCACTCCAAGATTGACAGTAGCTACACATAGCTGAATAACAAGATCAGGGCTTTGGAGAGCCAATTTGCTTCTATGAACTCTCAGCCTAGTCGCCAACAAGGAACGCTACCTGGAAAACCTGAGCAAAACCCCAAAAAACAATGAAGGCAATCACTTTGAGAAGTGGTAAAGAGTTGCCTCCAAGAGTACTCACAAAGGATGGTGAGAAACAGGGTGGGGAGGTTGCCATCAACATTGATGATGAGGTAGTTATTGTTGATGAGAAGGTTGATGAGGAAATTCTGGAAAAGATTGTGGAAGCTAAGGGTAAAGGAAAGGTTGGAGAGGAGAAGAGAACAGTGAAGCAAGGTGGAGCTACATCAAAAGATACTTCTTTTGTCCCTCCTCCCTATGAGCCTAAGTTACCTTTTCTAGGAAGATTCAAGAAGCAACTATTGGAGAAGTACAAGGCACTCTTTGAGAAGCAGATGAGTGAAGTGCAGATTACAATGCCCATCATAGATGCCTTCATGCTTGTTCCTCAGTATAGCAAGTTCTTGAAGGATGCTGTGGCTGCTAAGAAGAAAGAAATGGAAGGAATGGTGGTTCTTACTCATGAGTGCAGTGCCATCATTAAGAGGTTGACAATCCCTAAGAAGCTAGAAGATCCAGGAAGCTTCACTCTACCTTGTGCCATTGGTCCTCTGATGTTTGAAAGGTGCCTATGTGACTTGGGAGCTAGTGTTAGTCTCATGCCTTTATCTGTAGCCAAGAAGCTTGGGTTTAGCCACTACAAGAAGTGCAAACTCTCCTTGGTGATCGCTGATCGCTCAGTGAAGTTTCCCATTTGAAATCCCTACTGACTTTGTGGTGCTTGAGATGGATGAGGAAGCTAGAGATCCTTTGATCCTTGGAAGACCATTCTTGGCCACAGCAGGAGCAATTATAAATGTGAAGGAGGGCAAGATTGATCTTCACTTGGGTAAGGAGCACATCCTCCACTTTGACATCAATGAGATAATGAAGAAGCCAACCATCCAAGGGCAGATCTTCTACATAGAGGAAATGGAAGCTCTAGCTGATGAGCTGCTTGAAGAGTTAGCACTTGAGGACCCTCTACAGCATGCCTTGACAGTTGATAGAGGAGTCCAAGTGGTTGAGAACAAGGAAAGTGATGCTTATGGAAGGATGCTGGATTCACACAGAGGGTTTGAGAGTGAGGATCAGTATGAGGCGCTTCATCAAGTGGTTCATCAAGAGGCAGCATCCACTCAACAAAAGGACAGTCACCAAGAGGATTGGGATGAACTCAAAGCGCCTAAGGTGGAGCTTAAATCCCTTCCCCATGGTGTAAGGTACGCTTTCCTTGGCCCTAACGAGACTTACCCTGTCATTGTGAGTAGTGAGCTTACTGAACTTGAATTGTCTCAACTGTTGAGTGCACTTAAGAAGTTTAGGAAAGCAATAGGGTATTCTCTAGATGATATCAAAGGGATATCACCTTCTTTGTGCATGCATAGGATACATCTAGAGGATGAATCAATGACTTCTATTGAGCATCAAATAAGGTTAAACCCTAATTTGAAAGAGGTTGTAAAGAAGGAGATTCTCAAACTCTTAGATGCAGGTGTTATTTACCCAATCTCAGATAGTAAATGGGTATCTCCTGTGCATGTGGTTCCAAAGAAAGGTGGTATCACTGTTGTGAAAAATGATAAGAATGAGTTGATCCCCACTAGAACTGTAACTGGACATAGGATGTGCATTGATTATAAAAAGTTAAACTCTACGTCTAGAAAGGATCATTTTCCATTGCCATTTATTGATCAGATGCTTGAGAGACTTGCAAACCATCCTTTCTATTGCTTTCTTGATGGGTATTCAGGGTTCTTCCAAATCCCCATACATCCCGATGATCAAGAGAAGACGACATTCACATGCCCCTATTGTACCTTTGCCTATCGAAGGATGCCATTTGGGTTATGTAATGCTCCAGCCACCTTTCAACGGTGCATGATGTCTATCTTCTCTGATCTCATTGAGGATGTTGTGGAAGTGTTCATGGATGACTTCTCTGTCTACGGATCTTCGTTTTCTGCTTGTTTGTCCAACTTGTGCAGGGTCCTACAGAGATGTGAAGACACCAACCTTGTGCTGAACTGGGAGAAGTGTCACTTCATGGTCAAAGAGGGGATTGTACTTGGACACAAGATTTCAGAAAGAGGCATCGAAGTAGACAAGGCTAAGATTGAGGTGATGGTTAGTCTACCTCCACCGAAGACTGTGAAAGACATAAGGAGTTTCCTTGGCCATGCTGGGTTCTATAGGAGATATGTCAAGGACTTCTCAAAGGTTGCTAGGCCAATAACCAAGCTGCTATGCAAAGAAGCCGCTTTCAGCTTTGATTCAGATTGTCTTGAAGCTTTCAAGGAGCTGAAGAACAATTTGGTCAATGCTCCTATTGTTCAACCACCTGATTGGAGTCTCTCCTTTGAAATTATGTGTGATGCAAGTGACTTTGCTGTTGGAGCTGTTTTGGGGCAGAAAAAGGATGGCAAGACTCATGTGATCTACTATGCTAGCCAAACCTTGAATGATGCTCAGGTGAAATATTCCACAACCGAGAAGGAGATGCTAGCCATTGTATTTGCCTTTGAGAAGTTCAGAAGCTACTTGGTTGGGTCAAAGGTTATTGTCTACACTGATCATGCAGCTTTGAGACACCTATTGGCCAAGAAAGATGCTAAGCCAAGACTTTTGAGGTGGATCCTTTTGCTTCAAGAGTTTGACTTGGAGATTAGAGACAAGCCGGGCATTGAGAATGGAGTAGCTGATCACTTATCTAGGATGAGGATTGAAAGTGAAACCCCCATTGATGAAGGGCTTCGTGAGGAACAGGTCATGGCCATCAGGGCAGTGGTTGCAGTGTGTGAAACGGGCAAGAAGCTTGAAGAGGTTAAGGCGTCTAAGGAGAAGGAGCCTTGGTATGCAGATTTTGTGAACTACCTTGTCACAGGAAAGGAACCATTAAGACTTGAAGGTTATTCCAAGAAGAAGTTCTACAAGGAGTTGAAGCGGTACTATTGGGATGAACCTTTTCTTTTCATCCTTTGCAAAGACCATCTCTATAGAATGGCAGTGGCTGAAGAAGAGGTTGATGGAATCCTACAACAATGCCATGGTTCTTCATATGGAGGGCATTTTGCAACTTTCAAGACAGTGGCTAAGGTTCTACCAGCTGGATTTTGGTGGCCTCATATGTTCAAGGACACACAAGAGTTCATCTCAAGGTGTGATTCTTGCCAAAGGAGAGGGAACATCACAAAGAGGAATGAAATGCCTCAAAACCCAATTCTTGAAGTGGAAGTATTTGATGTTTGGGGAATAGATTTCATGGGACCTTTCCCCTCTTCTTATGGCAACAAGTACATCTTAGTGGCTGTAGACTATGTGTCTAAGTGGGTTGAAGCAGTTGCAAGTCCTACAAATGACTCAAGAGTGGTGTTGAAGATGTTTAAGAGCATCATTTTTCCAAGGTTTGGAGTTCCTAGAGTGGTGATAAGTGATGGAGGCTCACATTTCATCAACAAACTTTTTGAGAATCTTCTCAAGAAGAATGGAGTGAAACACAAGGTTGCAACCCCTTATCACCCTCAAACCAGTGGTCAAGTTGAAATCTCTAACAGAGAGATCAAGGGTATCCTGGAGAAGATTGTGGGAGCCAAGAGGAAGGATTGGTCAGACAAGCTTGATGATGCACTTTGGGCCTATAGGACAGCATACAAGACACCATTGGGAACCACCCCTTTCAACCTTGTGTATGGGAAAGCTTGCCATCTACCAGTAGAACTTGAGTACAAGGCATTGTGGGCTGTGAAATTGTTGAACTTTGACATCAAGAGTGCAAAAGAAAAGAGACTTTTTCAGCTTCATGAGCTTGATGAGATTAGGATGGATGCTTTTGAGAACTCAAGGATCTACAAGGAGAGAACCAAAGCCTTTCATGACAAGAACATTTTGAAGAGAGAGTTAAGAGCTGATGATCAGATACTCCTCTACAACTCTAGGCTGAAGTTGTTTCCAGGGAAGCTCAAATCAAGGTGGTCTGGACCTTTTAAGATCAAGGAAGTTAAGCCTTATGGGGCAGTGGTTCTTTGGGATAAGAATGGAGGAGAGTTCACAGTGAATGGACAAAGAGTGAAGCTCTATTTGGGTACTACACCAAAGGAAGATGGATTCTCAATTCCACTTTCTGAACCCACCTCAACCTAGTCTCAAAAGAAGCAAAGTCAAGCTAGAGACTTTAAACAAGCTCACTTGGGAGGAAGTCCCATGTCTATCCTTGTAAATATTGCATTAGGATTTCTTTTTCGAGTTGAAGTGAAGTGAACCTTGGAGAATGGGTACCACGGATAGAGAAGACAAGAAGCTAGTGTGGTATGGGTTGAAGAGAGAGGTTAGCTAAAAAAAAAAAAAAAAAAAAGAGGGGAAGAGAAGAGAGAAACGAGAGGACCGGACTGATGGGACCGGAGTGTGCAACCCGGGCGTGACAGCATGATAGGTTCGTCCATTTGGACCGGGATGTGAGGACCGCGCAGTGCAACCCGGGCGTGCAGCTGAAGACCGGAGAGATGAGACCGAGCTTCCTCACCCGGGCGTGCAGCAATACGGACAGCGCTTTCCATTCGACGACCCGCGTCCCGCTCCAAGCCCGCGTGCTGATCCATCGACCCGCGTCCCGCTCCAGGTAAGTTTTCTTCTCTTTTTCAACCAAACCATACTCCCAAAGATATAATCAACAACACTCACCACCCAATCCTAAGTGCTAGACAAAGATGTGTCTAATCTAGCTAGAATGGAGACTAAGCATTGTCGACCCCGATACTCTCAACATTATGCACATGCAAAGCTTTCCAAAAAGACCTCACTCAACAATCAATGAAGGCTTGAAAGAAAGCTTTGGGTTCAGGGTGTGGAGTGCCACTTGAATTTGTCAAAAAAGATTGGCAAAAAGCATGAGACAATTCAAGTGTGTATAAGCCATGACTCAGCACACAAATGACCATAAGCAAGAGACATTGAGTTTAAATAAGACAGGAGCAATCTTCAAAGAGAGAGTTTCAAACAATCCAATGAGTTTCAAGAAGAGAATTCAAGGCACAAAGTCTACAAGATATCAAGAGAATGCTCAATCTAGTTATCATGATTACAAAGGTTGCCAAAATGAGAACTTAGCATGAGCATCTTTACAAGGTAAAATCATCCCTTTATGCATGAATGCAACCTATATGAATGCATCTAGACTCAATCCTAAAATGCAAATGATGCAACTAGATGCTTCTTTTTGTGCTTTTCAATCAATTTTTTTTATTTTTTTTATGGGTTTTCTATGCAATAACTATATATAATGCATGCTAAATGACAAGAAAACACAAGAACATTAGCAACTTGCACCTCCCCCACACTTAATTCACACAGCCTCTTGTGTGAAAAGTGGAGAGAGATGACCAAAATAAAAGCTAAATGCAAATGAAAATGGTATATACAAAGGAAGGTGTTGGAGTACCTCTATGGAGCGTGAGAAGAGGCTGATGCCTCGGAGTTGTCATCTTCATCAGTGGTGTCAAGAGAAGGAGATTTGTTTCCTGATTCTGAAGGGAAGATGTATGGGTTTCTCAAGCTGCGGAGAGACTGCTCCCTTGATTCTGGTGCGGATGGGTCATAGAGAGGCTGAGGTGGGGGCGTGATGAGAGCATCAATGTCAAAGTCCTCTGCCTTACATCCAGCTACAGCCCCTCTAGTCAAAACATCAGTCACCTTTCTCATGAAAATAGCTGAGGCCTTAGCTTGTCTCTTCACGGTTCTTCTCAGTTCCTTACATTTGTTGGTGAGCTTGTAAATGGTTCTATCCTGAGCTCTGCTCCACCTTTGGAGGGTACTGATCTGATCATGAGCGTCGCGAAGGGGGCCAAGAGGTAAAGCACCTGTGAACTGGTCGAACTTGTAGCGAGGAGGGCCAAAAAGGTGTTCATTGGCCTTGCTTGTGTACCCCTGAAGATATACCTCGTCGCTGCCTCCTGTTGTTGGCGTTTGAGTCACAGGGCCAAGTGCTCCATGGCATTTGAGCAAGTGCTCCTCATCAATATCGAACCTGATTGCACCCGGACTTGTCAAGGTGGTGAGTGGGTAGTTGGGAAGAACAATCTCAGCTTTCTTGTTGAGCCTCTTGTATGAGTAGACACATCTTCCATCTAATGTCCCTGCTAGAAATTGGACCTTCTGGAGGTACTTTCCATTCAAGTAAGCTGGACCTGATTTATCAGTTCCCAAATCAATCCCCAAGTAACCAAGTAGTGGGGTTATCCAGCCACCGATCCCAATCTGAGGTTCTGAATCGCGGTTTGTCCAAGCCCAATCCTTATAATACATGAGGCGCGTCACAAAGTATCCCACCATACCAAAATCACTGTAGAAGTCATCAGGGACAATGGGTAACTGAGGGTGGGAGGCATAGTGTTGGACAGCTTGATGAAGAAATCTCAATTCCTCTCCAGCAATATTACTCACCTCCTTCTTGTAGAACAAGGTGTGGAATGTTGCTTCAAGAGTAGACAAGAACTGACAAGAGACCTCGGGATAAGTTTGGTAAGCCACTGAATAGAAGCTGCCTATCTTCATGAACTCTAGCATCTCCTTAACATCATCCTCAAGATACAACCCCTGTAAGATGGACCTGTCCACAAATCTTGTTGGAGGCCAAGCAATACCTCTCCTCATTTGCTCCACCAACTCAGCTTCTGTGGGTTTCTTCTTCCTATCTCTGCCAGCATTGAAGTTTTTCCTCTTGGGAGGGCCATGATCCTCATCACTGTCTGGAGAGGGATCCTCAGCTTTTTCACTGTCACTCTCTTCAACCACTGGTCTTTTGCCCTCTTTCTTCTGATTTGCTCTCAACTGCTGATCCTTAAGGACTTGGTTTTGGTGCACCTCCTCACAAACTAACTGAGAATTGGGCCGCTTGGTAGGTGGTTTTGGCTGTGGTATTGGAGCTTGAGTTGAAATGGTAAGATTAGCTTCTTGGTTGCTTTTCTCCAATACAAGAGCTCCTCCACCTTGACCCCCTTGGCGCTCTTGCTCTCTTGGGAGGGGCTTGCTTGTGAGCAATGTCAGCCGCACTCTCATCAGCAGCAATTCTTTTGCCATCTCTCTTGGCTTGTGTTTTCTTCTTGAGCATGGCTAAAGCTTGCTGCCTACGTTCCTCCTCGGAACCAGGTTGTGAACCCAACACTTTCCCTGTTCTAACAGTCTCTCTCTCTCAGCTTTCTTCTTCTTCTCAGTATCTATCTCAGCTTGAGTTTGTCGTACCATTGGTACCTGAAAAAGAAAAACCTTGGAAAGGAGTGAGCAAAGGAAATAAAAATTTTCAAAGAGAGAGAAATGATCAAAGCGAAAGAGTTCAGCTCTAGAAAACCTAATTACAAATTAATAGCTAAGCAAAACAGGAGTTGTAAACTAAATTAGAGGATCCCATATTCAAAATTCGAAATTTTTTTTTTTTTTTTTTTTTGAACAATTAGAATCTCTAATCAGCAAAATTCTTGATCAATCACTCTACAGCACGAAATCAACCTTAAATCTAAGTTCTCCACCAACTTATCTTGTCTAAGATTAGACTTTTAGAACTCTAGATTGATTATCTTGTCTCAAGGGATAGTAATTTGTGATCCTTAGCTCAAATAATTAAGGGAAATTGCACTCTACGACATCCAAAAAAATTATAATTAGCTCAGTGACCAATTGCCCTATTATACCAATATACCTTATGTTTTTATGTAATAATGCATCTTTGTCCTTGTGTATAACCGGTGCAACCTGTAGAATATAAATAAATATAAAACATTTTTTGTTTACTCTAAAAGGTAAACGTGTCTTTTCTTTTGACACAACTTGTAGATGACAACAATTGTGGAATCTCAATATTTTCTTCTCCATTTTGTCCGCCACGGAAATCACCGAGTATATTACCGGCGACATTTGTGGAGTAGCAGCCGGTTGTGACGCCTCTGTCGGAGATGGGAGACAAAGGATTCACGGGTTCCTAACTCTGAAAGTCGCGACAATGTAACATCTCTGTGAATAAATTCTTACTTCGAAATTCAACATTTAGTAAAGATCATACTTAAACAATTGTAAGTTTTGATTTTGGAGCTGGTAGTTGTACTGCTTTAGTTGATTGGAGAAGATGAACAGTTTTTGTAACATTGTGTTCTGTTCTATTTATATGGAATAGAAATATAAAACAAAATGTACTATGAATGTTTTATTCAAATGTGAAATACTTTGTTACTATATTTTACCATGTATCTTTTCATTTGGCGATTAATAAAGAATGTATTATTTTGTTTCTCAATATGTACTATACTATGTATTTTGTTCCATTCTATTTGAGTTTAGGGTTTATACTTGGGTTTAGGGTTTAGTAATTAAGATTTAGGGTTTAGTATTTGGAAAGTGAGATTTGAGGTTTGGGTTTAGTGACCTTATCATGTTTCGTTCTATTTGACGATAATAAAGAGTTGGAATAAGGTTTATTATTTAGGGGTTGGGATAGAGTTTATCTCTTATATTATTTTGTTATATGGAATAGAACAAATATGTACTATGTTATTTATTTCGTTTTATTTTATTTCGGTTTACTAGTTATATTTAGATTCAATATCGGAAAACAATTTATAGATTATATTTGGGTTTATAGTCTATTGACTAGGGTTTATATTTACTAAGTAGGGGTTGGATATATTATTTAGCGGTTGTGGTTTGTTTTATATATATAGTTTTCAGTGAAAGTTTGGGTGAGATAGAATAGTAATGCATAACCTAGATTTAATAGTATCCATGCAATCTAATAAACATTAACTTCTTCATGCATTCATCTTTTTTTTGGTGCAATTCATGGATTCATCTTTTCAATGTTTATTTATGGGGTTAAAAATAAAATGACGTAATTCTTTTACGTTCATAAGTTATAAAAGGTCACATAAATCATGGGCCACATAAGTTGGTGTCACCGTCTCTCTTTATCATTGTCACCGGTAACTTGTAGAAGTAAAGGGTATAACCGGACCAATTGGGCGTTAAATGTTATTCACTCAATTATGTCAAAATCAATGTTACTCACTTAATTACACTTGAGATTTTAGTCATTTGGCAAATTCTCCCAATAATTAATGTCTTGGCCCCCAATTAAAAAAAAAAAAAAATCAAAAAAAAAATGATGAAAAATGAAAAAAAGGGGGCTAGCAAAGTTTATAAAGAGCTAAGTTGAATCTAAAAAAAAAGAAAATCCCTTGATTGACTCCATAAAAGAAAAGAGTTCTATTTAAAGAAGTGTTTTGAGTTCTTTGGGATATCTTGGTGAGTGATGAGAGTTGGGTTTTGGCACTTGAAGTTGAAGTTTTAGCTTGTATATGTATGGGGAAGGGTAGAACAATGGAGATTGAGCATTGTATGCATGAGTTGATCCCTTTCTTAGATATATTATGTGCATTGCCAAAGCTACTTTGTTTTGAGAGTAAACCACCTTAAAAGATTGTTTTGAACTTCCTATTTCATCATTGAACAAAAACATTTCCTCTCCAAACCAAATGACTTGGACCTTTTGACCATATGCAAGATTTTCTATTAAGTTTGCTTAATGATTGTTAGAGAGTTGTTGAATTTGGGTTTGTGGAATCATGATGATGAGTGTAGAGATCGAAAGAGTTGAATAGGCCTAGAGAAGTTAGAGAAGAATGGAAGTTTTGCTCTAGCTAGTTGTTATGACTATGCAAGGTTGTTAGGATGAGAGCTAAGAAGAGCATCTTTTGGTTATGAAATCCCTTTTCTCATGCCTCTTCTCTTTAGTTCTTGAAAGTTTACTTGAGGACAAGTAAAGGACTAGTGTGGGGAGTTGATGTCTTGCATAATTACATGTTTTTAGCCTTCATATCTTGTACATTTTGATCATATAGCTTAGATCTTAGTGTCTTTAGGATCCATATTGCATTCATATGTCCCTATCAGGTGTTGGAGCATACTATGAGATGATGTGAAGTGTTTGAGAGTTCAAAGATCCAAAGGAGGTGAAGAATGATGCTCAGCCAAGCAAGTACTCTCTTAGACTCGACTGGACCGGAATGGTCGAGACCGGAATCACCATCCCGGGCGTGAAGGCCAGGACCGGACAGGTCGGACCGGGAAGCACATCCCGGGCGTGTGGGCGAAGACCGGACAGACCAGACCGCCATGACGAAGCCGGGCGTGAAGAGGAAGACCGGAGAGACGAGACCGGGAAGGTGAAGCCGGGCGTGAAACCAAGGACCGGATTGCAGGACCGGGAAGCACAAGCCGGGCGTGAGGCAGCTTGGGTGAGAGAGTGGTCGAATCTGGTTTTCTCAAACCGGTCCGGTTCAACCCAACTCGACTTTGGGTCATTTTAAACACTATTTTGAAGTTCTAATTAGCCTTATCCAAGGGGCACTCTTGTCTTTAATCATATGCATCTCTCTTTACCCTAAACCTAAGTATAAATACTTTGTAATCTCCATTTTGGAGAGTTTATCTTATTTTCTCTCTAAGAAACACAAAACCTTTTGGTGAAAGTTCTTACCTTGAATCAAATCATCATCTTCTTGTGTTCTTGAGTGTTTATAATTTCTTATTCATCTTTCTTAAACATGATTAAGCTTGGAAACCTCATGGGTTCAAGAGTAATCATGGTGATTAGTGAGTAGATCCACTTTTGGATTCATGGGTTAAGGAGATTAAGGGTGATTAGGCTTGATCTAAGGTGTTTAGGTGTAGATCCTTCTTATTCCTTGCTAGTAGAGTGTTTTTAATGCTTCTTTAGGGCTGGCCTCTCTAAAGTTGAGTTCTAGACATTTCCCACCCACAAGGTGTTTGATGAAATGTCTGAACCAACTCTCCTAAGCTTTTAACATACTCTACCAAAGAGATTTGTTGTTAAAGGTGTTAAGATGGCTATTAGACTTATTATTAATGATTGCTTCCTAAACATTCAACCAAAGAGATTTGATGCTTGAGTTTTGAAAGCAAATGAGCATTCATCTAGAGATAGAGTTTGTTTAGTCTTGTGTCTAGGTCTAAGGTAGATAGATTGATTGAAAGCTGGCACCTTAGTTTGAGTTTGATCACCCAAGGTCTAAGTCCCTTATCCCATGAGTCCTCTCATCTCATAATCTTAAGAAAGTCTCTTGCTTTATTGCATTTCTAGTCTTATTCTAGTATAATCTCTTATCTCATCTTGATAGCATTTAGCTTAAGCATGGTCTTAAATTCCTAGTGGTTCATGTTCTCTTAGAATTGGATTGACATCCTTTATACTTCAGCATTTGAATAGGATCTTAGAAAAATCCTGTTATCACAGAACCACATTACCGTCGGCTGATACTCACGTTCAACAGTCGACCGACACTCAGACAGCACCGTCGACCGATACCGTTCACCGATCAACATAGATCGATACTTCTAACCGTATATCGATCGACACTACTCCGCGAAGCATGGTCGCGATTGTCATTCTAACGCAGGGCGAGAATGGAAACCTGTATGACCAAGATGGTCATCTGCGTAATGCAACAGGTCAGAAGCTAGATGCACAGGGAAACATAATCCCTGAAACTGAAGCTGAGGCTACAGGAGAAGCTCAAACACGATCGTTGGCAGACTATAACCGTCCAGACGAGTACTACACCAACAGATCAGCTATTCGACTTCCAGAGATTCAGAAGCCGAACTTCGAGCTCAAGCCTCAGTACTACTCTCTCGTGTCTCAGATACCTTATTCTGGGCAATCACACGAGCATCCTATGGACCATCTAGAGAGGTTCGAGGATCTTATCGCTGCTATTCGTATAGATGGAGTCCCCGAGGACTACCTACTCTGCAAGCTCTTCAAATACTCACTGATTGGAGAAGCTTCGCACTGGCTCAAGCAGCTACCTACAGGATCACTGACATCCTGGGCCGACTTCAAAAACGCCTTCTTGCGTAATTTCTTTGATGAGGCACGCGCTGAAGACTTAAGGAGCAAAATAGCCACTTTCGCGCAAAAGCCTAGTGAGACTTTTAAAGACGCGTGGATCAGATTCAAGTTCTTCCAGCGAGACTGTCCACACCATGGATTCAATGAAGTGCAGCTGTTAAGCACTTTTTACAGAGGTATCGCCTTAAGGTATCAGATGGCTCTTGATACTGCTAGTGAGGGGAACTTCAACACTAGGAGTCCAATAGAGGCTGTGAGACTTATTGAGAACCTAGCCAACAGCAGCAGCACCAAGAACACTGACTCTGACAAGAAGAAATCGGTTGCAGCCATCGGTGAAGACCAGATGAATGAAGTCAGAGCCAAGATAGACGCTTTACACACATTTTTGGGGCAGCCAGTCTGCTCAGCTGAAGAAGGAGAGGCTAGAGAGGATGATACAGAGGAAGATGTGAACTACATTGGAGGTACTGGATTTCAGAGATATGGAAACCAGAGTGGAAACAGAAACTTCTTTGGCAGTGGTCAGAAGAGTAACTACAACCAGAGTTCACAGTATCAGAAACCCTTCACCAACACAAGGAACTACGGCAACTCAGCTTACTAAAACCCACCGCCACCCACCCAGGAGAGTAAGTTTGATGCCATGATTGATAGAGTTCTGGAATGTCAGCAGAAGCTTACAGTAGACTTCAATGGGAAGATTGATTCTGTCTTTAACAATCTAACCACGAGGATAGATACCATCTGCACTCAAGTTAAGAAACTTGAGACACATATTGTCCAGACTGAAGACTCTATCAGGAGGATTGGAACTTCTAAGGAAGTAGGGGAAGGAAATAGGAAACACCACGTCAATGCTATCATAGATGATGATTTCTGGCAAGTGGTGAAACAGGAGAAGCTACAAGAAGGAGACTTTAAAGTGGAAAGTTCGCTAAGTCTCGGTGGATCACAATGGTGTCGATCGACACTAACTAGTCCACATCGATCGACATCGACGATGTCTTTTCCGGATACGCTTGCAGACTGCAACGCGGTTAGGATATTGACACATGCTGAATTCACGGCTTCTCATCTATACCCACCCACCCACACCTACGAAGATATCGACCGACGAGACGAGCCACTCATCGATCGACAAAATGAAGAGAACCGTATCGATCGATCCTATTCTCCACCTATCGATCAACACGCACCTCTCATATACCGAGTGCCACTACCATCGATAGACAGCAACCGAATCAATGCACTCAGACCCACACCGAAACCACAAGCTACCCCTACCGAAATAACTAGTAACCCTTCAGACACTACACCTACATCAGAGGGAACTGAAGGAAGAAGGTTAAGGAGTCGGATGGAGAAGATTCCTAAGAACCTTAAGAGGGAAGCTAATGAAAAGGAGATTGATGGTTTCACTAAGAGAGTTATCAGAATCCCACCAGAGAAACCTTTTGAGGAGGTTTATTTCACAAAGAGATTGTGGATGTTCTTCAGAGAAACAAGGGAGACTGAAACTGACATTAGGAGAAGGTTTGGCAACGTCAGAGAAGAGATGAGGAAAAGGATTACTTTGCTAAAGAAGAGTGATCCTGGGAAGTTTGCAATACACTGTGTGGTACAAGGTATTGAATTTCCTCATGCACTATGTGACACTGGTTCATCAGTCAGCATCTTACCAAAGGTCATGGCAGACCATCTGGGCCTGCAAGTAGAGCCTTCACCACAGATCTTTACTTTTGTGGATTACTCTCAGAGAAACTCTGGAGGCTTCATCAAAGACCTAAACGTGCACATTGGTGATGCTATCGTCCCTGTGGATTATCATGTCCTAGACATCAAGCTAAATTGGAACTCTTCCCTCTTACTTGGAAGAGCATTTATGGCTACAGTAGGAGCCATATGTGACATGAAGACCAACATGATGTGCTTGACTATGATAGATCCAGATATCCACTACAACCCTGTCAAGCTTGACAAACCACCAGCCAAATTTGTGGTAAAGGAAGATGATACTGGTATCATCGCAGTTTGTCATTGTGAAGTTGAGTACGAGACAGAGTACTCGGGATCTATCGACAGTACTTTGACGTCATCGATCGACACATTCAAGTCAGAGGAGATCGACAACAACTATGGATCATCGATCGACAGAGACCCACCGGATGATGAACTCGATCTACCAGATCATTGCTACCCGAATTTCGCCATCCCACCCAACCGAAAGGAAGATGATTACTCAATAAGGAGTTGGGCAGATAGCGGATTTCATGAGAGTTTTGCAGTAGACATAGCCACCTCTTCCCACAGTGGAGACCACAGTGAAGAACATGATGAAGACTATTGGGAAGAGAGAGCTTGGGAAATCTACTTGGAAAATGACAGATTTGCCCCACAATCGATCGACATCAAACGCCCACCATCGATCGATTATCTACTTCATCCAGCAAAACGATATCGTCCATCGATCGACATTGCCAGTATAATATCGATCGATATTAACCCGGACGACTTAAAGGACAAAATCGGAATTTCACCGATTAGGACAACACATGGGTATAAAAGGTTGACAACTCAAGCCACGAAAATTCAAAACTTTTCACCTTCTACCCAGCAGCTTCCACCAGTGAGAGATTCATCAATGGAAGACTGCAACAACATGATCAATCATCCAACTATGCAGCTAGACGTGCACCATCGACCGCCACCACCACACACCCAACGATCGACACTATCAACAGAGCTCAACCGAGATCTCATGACCCTTATGATATCCGGAACGTTTCACTAACACCTGATGAATTTGGAATTTTCAGGGACACAGATGGCTATGCAAGAGCTATGGATGGAAGAGTTCTGCACATAACCAGAGAGGACATAGCAGACATCCTCCAAGTTGCCAATGGACCAGAAAACCTGTTCACACAGCAACGTAGCCATCCAAACATCCTACAACACGTCCAGGACAATCACAACACCAACACAAGGGAGGATCCAGTTCCTCAACACTTCGGTCAACCTCGACATTCACAATCAATCGACATCGTTTCAACACCGTCGATCGACGGCAGATATCCAGGATCGATCGACAGACCGAGAGTCCGATCGCCCGACAGACGACTGGAGTTTGGACGACGTGCCTTCACTACCGATGGATCCAGGAGATTCAAGTGGGAGGCTAAGGATGAATATGGTGTCTACAGAGATGAGTTTGGCTATGCTAGAGGAGTTGATGGTGGGATCATCCATGTTACCAAGGAGCAAGTAAAGAGACTTTTGGATAGAGCATCCCTTTTTCACAAAGGTTGCTTACAACTTCCAATACACACACGCCCTTACCATGCATACACACCACCACCAGTGCCCTACAGTAGAGAGGAGGTGGATAATATGGTGACTGATGTATGGAGAGCTCAGGCGCACCTTGAGGCAAACATGCGCACATTGGTGGAAGACACTTTCCAGCCTTTGGATGTCAGTTACAAAGACTTCCAGAATGATATGGCTGAGATAAGAATGGAGCTTGGAAACATATTGACCACGGTTGAGAAAGAGGCTACACCACCAGTATCGACCGACAGAGTACCTGTACCATCGATCGACATCGGCAAGACTACATCCATGAACCGACCAGAATGTTCATCACCTAAGAAAGATGAATGGGAGGTTGCTTACATCAATACACGGATTGGAGACGTCTACAGCCCTCTCAACAACAATGTCGAAAGGTTAAGCAAGAGGATTGATCTTCGCCAGAATGACAAAGCTAAGCTTGCTACTTTTCCATCGATCGACGGGCCTGAACCAATATCGATCGACAGCGAGCCACAACCAGCGAGAGGATCAGGCACTCCAGCAGCAGTTGATGAACTTAAAGATGAGCTGTACGAGGCTATGGAAGCTATGGAAAGGAGACTCAACAAGACCTGTGATACCATTGACTACACTGTTAACGAAAGGGTTAACAGCCTCTGCAGAACTACTCGCCACATGAAGGGCAATATACGTGCTCTGCAGTACCAAGGACAGTGTTCACAGTCGATCAACACAATAGATTCTGAGTCGACCGACAGACCCATCAGCGAAATGACCGACGCGCATCTCGTAGCATCGATCGACACTGAGTCTTTAGCAGACCGAGATCAGTTTATTTTGGACAGGATCGATGCATTACAGAGTGAACTGAAATTATTGTCCGTACACACCTACCAAACCATCGACAAGGAAGTTGACAAAATCGAATACATCGAGAATTCTGTGAGGAAACTTCAAGATACAGTCCTCCAGATAGATAAGAAGCAACTACGAGCAGATGATGCCACAAGAAGCTTCGTCGCCACATGGTTCAATAGTAGGAGACACAAGATTGATGATTGTTGTCCGGCAATCAGCAGTTTCTGCACCCCATGAGTCACTCACCTGCCACAGTCAAGCTAAAAGACAATAACCAAGCGCTGAGTGGGAGGCAACCCACTATTAGGTTTTCTTTTTCTTTATTTTATTTTATTTTTGCTTTTATTTTTTTTCTTTTCTTTTCCGAATTTATTTTGCAGTATTATTAGATCCAAGTAGAATGATAATTACATCGACCGACATTCACCATTCATATCGCTCGACACCACACGACCATTACTAACGATCGACGTATACCACTACGAATCGATCGACATCTTGTCGATCAGGTTTATTCATTCTAACTTGTTATATTTATTATGTTTTATTTTATTTACCTCACCACCAGATGTTACACTGGGACAGTGTAATTTAAGTCTGGGGGGGGAGTTTACTAATATGTGTTTTTATTTTGGTTTTTATTAAAATGTTTTTCAAAATTATTTTTCGCATAAGTATTAAATAGGAACATTGATATGGAATTATATTTGATTGTCTGACCACTCTTTAGCACCATTCTAGATTACTGATTGCAGATAGTACTAAAGATGCTAAAGTGGATCAACTTGCTATCTATATTCACTAGCTAAGATTGTTTGAAGGAACCAAAGCTGACCTCCAACACTAATACTGACTTATTTGCTTGTCTTGGGGCTTGGATATCACTGGATCGGAATCCTCTTACAAGTCTGGAAGGTAAAAAGTCTGTGTGTTTCTGGTTCCCTTCCTTCGCTCTCTTTGGCATCTCGAGATCTAAGTTTATGTTATAAAAGATTGAAATGATTTCTTGAGAAGCAGAGGGATAGGAGTGTCTCCTGCGACCCCAGTATTCTAAATCTCAAGAATGATCACACATTGTGGAAACGAGGGGTAGGAGTGATTCCTGCGACCCCAATATTCGCTACACTTTGTCAAAAATGTATGAGTTACAACGCAAATGTCAATGAGATGGACTAGATGACCTATGTGGCATCGAAACCGGTTGAAATTGAAACTAATAAGAGATTCAGTGAAGAGAGAAGAGGGGAGAAAGGAATCAGAGAAGACTACCTGTGTGTTCAGTTACTTGTTTGAGTTAAATCCATATGTTCTTTGATCGATACTCCCAAGGTAAAGCCTGCACTTTATTTTATGTTAAGAAATGAGGTTAGTAGAGGGGAATGTCAGATGAGAATTGCTAAGTTGTTGACTAGATGAGTTTAGTTGCTAAGCTAGGATAAGGCATAATGAACTTCTGTGATTAGGATTTTAGACATGAATTGCAAACCCATAGAGTGATGACTTCAATATATTGAATCCTTGAGTTCCTGCTATTTCCAAACCTTTTCCAAAGACTACTGTTTTTGCTTGAGGACAAGCAAAGGAGTAAGTCTGGGGGAGTTGATATACCATGGATTTCACCCGTTTTTAACCATGGTATACTAGTGCTTTACTATATATTTAATCTGTTTTCTAGCCTGTTAGGTATGTTTTCAGGTTCAGGAGCATTTTGTGAGAAAGTGATGTTTTTGGAGCATTTTGGAGTACACGAGATGATACACCCGAGTTGACCATTCAAGACTAAGTCGGAAGTCAACATTGCGAATACAATCGATCGATACTCATCCTGAGTTGTCGATCGATGTAGCTGAGAAGATCCGCGTACTAGAAGATTATAATCGATCGATACACATTCAGTGTTGTCGATCGATATCAAGGACGAAATGGTTTAGCCGACTAGTTCACCAAGACTTCACCAAATTACGAGATTGCCCCTGACGAGTTTTTAACCTAATTGAAATGCTTAAATACTCCTGCAAAGTCTTTTTGACGGCAAGTTTGGAAAACCCTTTGAAGCTTGAAGCTTTTCACAACCAAAGCAGAGAGTGTGAGAGAGAGAATAGAGTTTTATTTGTTTGAGAGAGATTGGAGAGATTTCTCATCTCCTTTTGTATTTCTATTTTATTCTATCTATGCAATTCTTTCATCTATCTATTGTTATGAATTGTTTAGCTATGTCTGAGTAGTCTACTTGTTAGATCTAGGGTTTAAATATGTTTGTGGGATTAGCCCCAAACTATAATTGCTAAGTTGTGATACTCATCAAATGGATTGTACCCTATGCTTGTTTTAGAGTAGCTAACTAGAACATAGATCACTAGGATCTTAGATTATCTTGAATTATCCATTTGAGCGATGCATGTTTCCCGTTGAGAAGAACGACAGTTCCTCCTTGAGACCTCGCGGTCATATTCGGTTCGCGCCTAGGCAGATCTAGAAGCCGTCGATCGATACCCTACTGGTAAATCGATCGGCGCCGCAAAAGGTATATCGCTCGATATCTCAAAAGGATATCGACCGACTCTTTTTCTGTGTCATCATGCGAAAGGTGTGGCCAGAGATCTAGATATTTTAACCAGTGATTCATTCGCATATGTTAAGCGGCTGAGATCTATAGTATCATGCAAGCAACTTATTAAAGCATTTATAGAGATTATAATCTCCATTACTGAATAGAAACCCTATGTCTAGCACTCTTTATCCCATTTAAACAACCCTTCATATTGTTAGTTAGAGCAACTGCCTTGCTCATTTTAGGATTTGTTATTTTTATTTCTATCATATAAACCAACCTTGCCTAGGATTGATTAGTAGATTTTATTTAATTGGTTCCCTAGCTCCTCGTGATTCGATCCCTAAGTACTACAGCTGTACCTCTTATTTGAGAGAGTAAGCTCTACTAGGTAATTTGAGCACTATCAACCCTACCTACGGTGTCTTACCCCTAGAGAAGCCACCAGGATACTAGAAGAGCTTCACGAAGGAGAATGTGGTTCCCATTCTAGTGGTTGGAGCCTAGTACTCAGAGCTAGAAGGGCAGGATACTATTGGCCAACCATGGCGAGGGACTCCCTCAAACAAGCCAAGCTCTGTAACCAATGCCAGAAGCACGCGCCAATCTCCAACCTTCCACCATAGAACCTCAAATCCTTAAGTTCTCCTTGGCCCTTCCGGAAATGGGGTATGGACATCGTAGGAAAGTTCCCTATGGCACCGGGGCAAAAGATTTTTCTCCTAGTCGTGACAGACTATTTCACCAAATTGGTGGAAGCTGAAGCACTAGCCAAGATAACAGATCTCCAAATCAGGAAATTCCTATGGACTAACGTGACCACACGCTTCGGAACTCCACGTGAGTTCGTCTCAGACAGCGACGGAAAGATCCAACCCAACTGCTGGAACGCCTTGCACCTCAAATTCTATCACTTCTAGAGTAAGATCCCCGGATCAAGCTTTATATACTATTACTATTATTATGATATATTTAAGTACACTGGTTTCCTACTCCTATGTATGCGATAACGTCTTCGGACTAAGCTTATAAAATACATTATTAGTTACGGCTAAAGGGGTTATAGGAACTCCAATGTACTTAAAGGGACATACTAGCTAGGTCAGGTCTTAAGGGATCTTAGACCTCAGCAAACCCTATATACACTAGTGAGACTACTCACATGGGTGTACGACATATAAGGAACGGGTCTGATCAACCCTATTACATTCTCTGCACCTCGGGCCCTGCGTAAAGGCTATAAGTCCAAGGGTTACGTGGGGACCACCGTACTAGTGCTACCCAAACCCTGTGTTAAAGACGCTACGAGCTAAATACACGCAGGGGGCATGACGTACACTGCAAAGTACTGTAATCAGATGCTGACGGCTGATATGCAGGGAGCAAATGTGTGAAAATACCGGTTAGCACCAAAATTTAATACTTATCCAGACGTGGAAAGTAGTGTGTCTGGTGTGAAGTCGCTCCGCGGGGCAGGCCCATGTCAGACCACAGTAAGTCTGAGCGTGACCTTTTCTGCAGAAAGGTAGAGTGCAGCATTGAGATTCACGAGAGTGGCCTATACCTCCGGGTGGCAGAGTGCGGTTTCTCAATAACAGATCGGTAGTGGTTCCCCCATGGGGAGCAGAATACGATCGCAAACCTCCCATAACCATACGGCCTCAGCGTCTATGACGAACCTCCGGGTTCAATACGGCCTCAGGGTCTACATAATAACCTCCGGGTTTAGTACGGCCTCTGTCGTGTCCCAAGTTCTAGATAAGGCCATCAGGACTGGCCATGGTACGAGGAGATGAACTGGCCAGGTCATATGATCTAAAGGCAAGCGTATCATGTTCCAAACCGAAGGTTAAGTGCATCAGATGGCTGAGACTTAACCTAAACAAGATAGAAAGGAGCTTAAGAGAGTAGGACAAGTGATCTGGAAGCTGGACAAGGTACGGAGGAAGCTCATCTAGCTAGGAAGAGCTGGAAGGTAGTTCACACAGCTGGAGCTAGCTCACAGGAGCTGGAGGTCTAGCTCACTCAGCTGGGGCAGCTAGTACTCAGCTCATCTCAGCTGGGTGAAGTGTTCAGGTCATGGGCGATGGGTCCGGGTATGGGTTGGTTATGGGTCCGGGTTGTGGCCACATGATCCAGAAAGGGTCCGTGGGTCTTGGCAACCAAACCAGAGACTTGGGCAAGGAGATTGGGCCTAATATCGACCAGCCCAAATGCCAAAAGAGCAGTTGAGAGGCAGTTGGTGGCGAAAGGGTTGGAAGGATGTGATTTGCACCCATTCGGCCAAACCTTGTGCATGTTCGCCCAAGAAGGTGGTTAGCGAGTCTCTCCTTATAAATACAGAGCCTGTGATGTCAAGAAAGGCACAAAATTACCTAGGCAAAACTCTGCCAAAATCACACCGTGTGGTCAGTCCGGTGGGATTCAGGCAGTGGGAAGACTCAGGCAAGGCGATGGCAGGCGGGCAAAGTGATAAGGATAAGAGGAAGGAGACAGAGGAGGAAGTGGCTGCAGAGGAACGCACGCCTAAGGTCAGTGATGCAATCTGAATGGGATCGCCCAAGACCATGGGTTTGAATGATCTGGCCGATTGAACCATGTTGTGTTGGTTACCCTAATTGGTGAAAATCCGATTTTGTCCTTTAAGTCGTCTGGGTTAATCTCGATCGATATTATACGGGCAATGTCGATCGATGGACGATGTCGTTTTGCTGGATGAAGTAGATAATCGATCGATGGTGGGCGGTTGATGTCGATCGATTGTGGGAATCGAATTGCAAATCTGTCATTCTCCAAGTAATTTTCCCAAGCTCTCTCTTCCCAATAGTCTGCATCATGTTCTTCACTGTGGTCTCCACTGTGGGAAGAGGTGGCTATGTCTACTGCAAAACTCTCATGAAATCCGCTATCTGCCCAACTCCTTACTGAGTAATCATCTTCCTTTCGGTTGGGTGGGATGGCGAAATTCGGGTAGCAATGATCTGGTAGATCGAGTTTATCATCTGGTGGGTCTCTGTCAATCGATGCTCCATAGTTGTTGTCGATCTCCTCTGACTTGTAAGTGTCGATTGATGACGTTAAAGTACTGTCGATCGATCCCGAGTACTCTGTCTCGTACTCGACTTCACAATGACAAACTGCGATGATACTAGTATCATCTTCCTTTACCACTGATTTGGCTGGTGGTTTGCCAAGTTTGACAAGGTCGTAGTGGATCTCTGGATCTATCATAGTCAAGCACATCCTGTTGGTGTTCATGTCACATATGGCTCCTACTGTAGCCATAAATGCTCTTCCAAGTAAGAGGGAAGAGTTCCAATTTAGCTTGATGTCTAGGACATGAAAATCCACAGGGACGATAGCATCACCAATATGTACCTCCAGGTCTTTGATGAAGCCTCCAGAGTTTCTCTGAGAGTAATCCACGAAAGTAAAGATCTCTGGTGAAGGCCCTACTTGCAGGCCCAGATGGTCTGCCATGACCTTTGGTAAGATGCTGACTGATGAACCAGTGTCACATAGTGCATGAGGAAATTCAATACCTTGTATCACACAGGGAATTACAAACTTCCCAGGACCACTCTTCTTTGGCAAAGTAATCCTTTTCCTCATATCTTCTCGGACATTGTCAAACCTTCTCCTAATGTCAGTTTCAGTCTCCCTTGTTTCTCTGAAGAACATCCACAATCTCTTTGTGAAATAAACCTCCTCAAAAGGTTTCTCTGGTGGGATTCCGATAACTCTCTTAGTGAAACCATCAATCTTCTTTTCATTAGCTTCCCTCTTAAGGTTCTTAGGAATCTTCTCCTTCCTACTCCTTAACCTTCTTCCTTCAGTTCCCTCTGATGTAGGTGTAGTGTCTGAAGGGTTATCAGTGATTCTGGTAGGGTTAGCTTGTGGTTTCGGTGTGGGTCTGAGTGCATTGATTCGGTTGCTGTCTATCGATGGTAGTTGCACTCGGTATGTGAGAGGTGCGTGTCGATCGATAGGTGGAGAATAGGGTCGATCGATACGGTTCTCTTCTTTGTGTTGATCGATGAGTCGCTCTTCTCGTCGGTTGATATCTTCGTAGGTGTGGGTGGGTGGGTATGGATGAGAAGCCGTGAATTCAGCATGTGTCAATATCCTAACTGCGTTGCAGTCTGCAAGCGTATCCGGAAAAGACATCGTCGATGTCGATCGATGTGGACTAATTGGTGTCGATCGACACCATTGTGATCCACCGAGACTTAGCGAACTTTCCACTTCAAAGTCTCCTTCTTGTAGCTTCTCCTGTTTCACCACTTGCCAGAAATCATCATCTATGATAGCATTGACGTGGTGTTTCCTATTTCCTTCCCCTACTTCCTTAGAAGTTCCAATCCTCCTGATAGAGTCTTCAGTCTGGACAATCTGTGCCTCAAGTTTCTTAACTTGAGTGCAGATGGTGTCTATCCTCGTGGTCAGATTGTTGAAGACAGAATCAATCTTTCCATTGAAGTCTACTGTAAGCTTCTGCTGACCTTCCAGAACTCTATCAATCATGGCATCAAACTTATTCTCCTGGGTGGGTGGCGGTGGGTTTTGGTAAGCTGAGTTGCCGTAGTTCCTTGTGTTGGTGAAGGGTTTCTGATACTATGAACTCTGGTTGTAATTACTCTTCTGACCACTGCCAAAAAAGTTTCTGTTTCCACTCTGGTTTCCATATCTCTGAAATCCAGTACCTCCACTGTAGTTCACATCTTCCTCTGTATCATCCTCTCTAGCCTCTCCTTCTTCAGCTGAGCAGACTGGCTGCCCCAGAAATGCATGTACAGCCTCTATTGGATTCCTAGTGTTGAAGTTCCCCTCACTAGCAGTATCAAGAGCCATTTGATACCTTAAGGCGATACCTCTGTAGAAAGTGCTTAACAACTGCACTTCATTGAATCCATGGTGTGGACAGTCTCGCTGGAAGAACTTGAATCTGATTCACGCGTCTTTAAAAGTCTCACTAGGCTTTTGCGCGAAAGTGGCGATTTTGCTTCTTAAGTCTTCAGCGCGTGCCTCATCAAAGAAATTACGCAGGAAGGCGTTTTTGATGTCGGCCCAGGATGTCAGTGATCCTGTAGGTAGCTGCTTGAGCCAGTGCGAAGCTTCTCCAATAAGTGAGTATTTGAAGAGCTTGCAGAGTAGGTAGTCCTCGGGGACTCCATCCATACGAATAGCAGCGATAAGATCCTCGAACCTCTCCAGATGGTCCATAGGATGCTCGTGTGATTGCCCAGAATAAGGTATCTGAGACACGAGAGAGTAGTACTGAGGCTTGAGCTCGAAGTTTGGCTTCTGAATCTCTGGAAGTCGAATAGCTGATCTGTTGGTGTAGTACTCGTCTGGACGGTTATAGTCTGCCAACGATCGTGTTTGAGCTTCTCCTGTAGCCTCAGCTTCAGGTTCAGGGATTATGTTTCCCTGTGCATCTAGCTTCTGACCTGTTGCATTACGCAGATGACCATCTTGGTCATACAGGTTTCCATTCCTGCGTGAGAATAACTATCGTGACCATGCTTCACGGAGTAGTGTCGATTGATATATGGTTAGAAGTATCGAACGATGCGGATCGGCGAACGGTATCGGTCGACGGTGTTGTCTGAGTGTCGGTGAACTGTTGAACGTGAGTATCAGTCGACGGTGTAACGTTTCTGTCGATCGATGCGGAGCGTAGGTCTTTGCGGATTAAACGTTCCAAGTGCGCAGGATCCTCTGAGAATAAAAGTTGATTTCCCTTGTTGCTTCCGGTATTGCTGGGCATGTACCTGAAAAAACAAGAAAAAAAAAATTTAAATAAGAAAGGGGTAAAAGAAAAGCCTAAGATTAATTAGATTAAATCTAATGGCGATCAAAGCTCCCCGGCAACGGCGCCAAATTTGATAGTGCTCAAATTACCCAGTAGAGCTTACTCTCTCAAATAAGAGGTACAGCTGTAGTACTTAGGGATCGAATCACGAGGAGCTAGGGAACCAATTAAATAAAATCTACTAATTAATCCTAGGCAAGGTTGGTTTATATGATAGAAATGAAAATAACAATTCCTAAAATGAGCAAGGTAGTTGCTCTAACTAACAATATGATGGGTTGTTTAAATGTGATAAAGAGTGCTAGACATAGGGTTTCTATTCAGGAATGGAGATTATAATCTCTATAAATGCTTTAACAAGTTGCTTGCATGATACTATAGATCTCAGCCGCTTAACATATGTGATGAATCACTGGTTAAAATATCTAGATCTCTGGCCACACCTTTCGCATGATGACACAGAAAAAGAGTAGGTCGATATCCTTTTGATATATCGAGCGATACACCTTTCGCGGCACCGATCGATTCACCTGTCGGGATATCGATCGACGGCTTCTAGATCTGCCTAGGCGCGAACCGAATATGACCACAAGGTCTCAAGGAGGAACTGTCGTTCTTCTCAACGGGAAACAGGCATCGCTCAAATGGACAATTCAAGATAATCTAACATCCTAGTGATCTATGTTCTAGTTAGCTACTCTAAAACAAGCATAGGGTACAATCTATTTGATGAGTATCACAACTTAGCAATTATAGTTTGGGGCTAATCCCACAAACCTATTTAAACCCTAGATCTAACAAGTAGACTACTCAGACATAGCTAAGCAATTCATAACAATGGATAGATGAAAGAATTGCATAGATAGAATAAAGTAGAAATACAAAAGGAGATGAGAAATCTCTCCAATCTCTCTCAAACAAATAAAACTCTAGTCCCTCTCTCTCACTCTCTGCTTTGAGGGTTGTTAAAAGCTTCAAGCTTCAAGGTTTCAAAACTTGCCGTCAAAAATACTTAGCAGGAGTATTTAAGCATTTCCATTAGGTTAAAAACTCGTCAGGGGCAATCTTGTAATTTGGTGAAGTCTTGGTGAAGTAGTCGGCTAAACCATTTCGTCCTCGATATCGATCGACAACACTAAATGTGTATCGATCGATTATAATCTTCTAGTACGCGGATCTTCTCAGCTACATCGATCGACAACTCAAGATGAGTATCGATCGATTATAATCGCAATGTTGACTTCCGACTTAGTCTTGAATGGTCAACTCGTGTGTATCATCTCTTGCACTCCAAAATGCTCCAAAAACATCACTTTCTCACAAAATGCTCCTGAACCTGAAAACATACCTACAGGCTAGAAAACAGATTAAATGTATAATAAAATACTAGTATACCATGGTTAAAAACGTGTAAAATCCATGGTATATCAGTACTCTAATGGCCCGCGACCGAAAAGGAGGCAGAACCTGAAGAAGTATCTGTGGTAGACGAAGGAGAGACCTGGATGACGCCCATCATAAACTATCTAAGGCATGACACCTTGCCTGAAGATCAAGACGAAAGTCAGAAGATAAGGCGCCAATCTGCAAGGTATTGCTTTTTTGGAGGGAAACTGTACCGAAGATGCTTCTCAGGACCCTACCTACGGTGTCTTACCCCTAGAGAAGCCACCAGGATACTAGAAGAGCTTCACGAAGGAGAATGTGGT
Source organism: Raphanus raphanistrum subsp. raphanistrum (assembly GCA_019706035.1). Taxonomy (NCBI): domain Eukaryota; kingdom Viridiplantae; phylum Streptophyta; class Magnoliopsida; order Brassicales; family Brassicaceae; genus Raphanus; species Raphanus raphanistrum. The sequence continues at coordinate 38,202,317 of CM033983.1, forward strand.
TCCCATTCTAGTGGTCGGAGCCTGGTACTCAGAGCTAGAAGGGCAGGATACTATTGGCCAACCATGGCGAGGGACTCCCTCAAACAAGCCAAGCTCTGTAACCAATGCCAGAAGCACGCGCCAATCTCCAACCTTCCACCAGAGAACCTCAAATCCTTAAGTTCTCCTTGGCCCTTCCAAAAATGGGGTATGGACATCGTAGGAAAGTTCCTTATGGCACCGAGGCAAAAGATTTTTCTCCTAGTCGTGACAGACTATTTCACCAAATTGGTGGAAGCTGAAGCACTAGCCAAGATAACAGATCTCCAAATCAGGAAATTCCTATGGACTAACGTGACCACGTGCTTCGGAACTCCCCGTGAGATCGTCACAGACAATGGACCCTAGTTCACAAGCTATAACTTCCGAAAGTTCTGCAAAGACTGGAACATCAAGCTCTCCTACTCAGCACCACGACACCCTCAATCTAATGGCCAAGCCGAATCCACTAACAAGACAGTGGTGAACATGCTCAAGAAGCGCCTAGAAGACGCCCATGGGCAATGGGCAGAAGAGCTACATGGAGTACTCTGGGCCTATCGGACAACCCCGAAGACGGCTACCCAGGAGACTCCCTACTCCCTTGTCTATGGTGCTGATGCAGTGATACCCACATAAGTGCACGTAAGGACCATGGTCTCTGAATTCCTTTCCCAGGAGGAGAATAACGAGCTACTGGCCCTGAGTCTAGACCTACTCGACGAAAAGAGGGAGGCGGCCCGCCTTAGAAATGCATCCTACCAGTTGAAAGTCGCCAAGAGCTACAACAAAAAGGTCAGATCCAGAACCTTCCAGAAAGGGGACTGGGTCCTAAGGCGAGTCTGTGACCACATAAGGGATAAATCAGCCGGAGAACTCGCTCCTGGATGGGAAGGTCCCTATAAGGTAATAGAGGTGCAAGAGGCATGAGCCTATAAGCTGGAAGACAGCGACGGAAAGATCCAACCCAACTGCTGTAACGCCTTGCACCTCAAATTCTATCACTTCTAGAGTAAGATCCCCGGATCAAGCTTTATATACTATTACTATTATTATGATATATTTAAGTACACTGGTTTCCTACTCCTACGTATGCGATAACATCTTCGGATTAAGCTTATAAAATACATTATTAGTTACGGCTAAAGGGGTTATAGGAACTCCAATGTACTTAAAGGGGCGTACTAGCTAGGTCAGGTCTTAAGGGATCTTAGACCTCAACAAACCCTATATACACTAGTGAGACTACTCACATGGGTGTACGACATATAAGGAACGGGTCTGATCAACCCTATTACATTCTCTGCACCTCGGGCCCTGCTTAAAGGCTATAAGTCCAAGGGTTACGTGGGGACCACCGTACTAGTGCTACCCAAACCCTGTGTTAAAGACGCTACGAGCTAAATACAGGCAGGGGGCATGACGTACACTGCAAAGTACTGTAATCAGATGCTGACGGCTGATATGCAGGGAGCAAATGTGCGAAAATACCGGTTAGCACCAAAATTTAATACTTATCCAGACGTGGAAAGTAGTGTGTCTGGTGTGAAGTCGCTCCGCGGGGCAGGCCCATGCCAGACCACAGTAAGTCTGAGCGTGACCTTTTCTGCAGAAAGGTAGAGTGCAGCATTGAGATTCACGAGAGTGGCCTATACCTCTGGGTGGCAGAGTGCGGTTTCTCAATAACAGATCAGTAGTGGTTCCCCCATGGGGAGCAGAATACGATCACAAACCTCCCATAACGCATACGGCCTCAGCGTCTATGACGAACCTCCGGGTTCAATACGGCCTCATGGTCTATATAATAACCTCCGGGTTTAGTACGGCCTCTGTCGTGTCCCAAGTTCTAGATAAGGCCATCAGGACGGGCCATGGTACGAGGAGATGAACTGGCCAGGTCATATGATCTAAAGGCAAGCGTATCATGGTCCAAACCGAAGGTTAAGTGCATCAGATGGCTGAGACTTTACCTAAACAAGATAGAAAGGAGCTTAAGAGAGTAGGACAAGTGATCTCGAAGCTGGACAAGGTCCGGAGGAAGCTCATCCAGCTAGGAAGAGCTGGAAGGTAGTTCACACAGCTGGAGCTAGCTCATAGGAGCTGGAGGTCTAGCTCACTCAGCTGGGGCAGCTAGTACTCAGCTCATCTCAGCTGGGTGAAGTGTTCAGGTCATGGGCGATGGGTCCGGGTATGGGTTGGTTATGGGTCCGGGTTGTGGCCACATGATCCAGCAAGGGTCCGTGGGTCTTGGCAACCAAACCAGAGACTTGGGCAAGGAGATCGGGCCTAATATCGACCAGCCCAAATGCCAAAAGAGCAGTTGAGAGGCAGTTGGTGGCAAAAGGGTGGGAAGGATGTGATTTGCACCCATTCGGCCAAATTTTGTGCCTGTTCGCCCAAGAGGGTGGTTGGTGAGTCTCTCCCTATAAATACAGAGCCTTTGATGTCAAGAAAGGCACGAAATTACCTAGGCAAAACTCTGGCAAAATCACACCAGAAAGAAAGAGAGAAAGTGACCGGCGGTAAGGCAAGCAAACCGTGTGGTCAGTCCGGTGGGATTCAGGCAGTGGGAAGACTCAGGCAAGGCGATGGCAGGCAGGCAAAGTGATAAGGATAAGAGGAAAGAATCAGAGAAGGAAGTGGCTGCAGAGGAACGCATGCCTAAGGTCAGTGATGCAATCTGAATGGGATCGCCCAAGACCATGGGTTTGAATGGTCTGGCCGATTGAACCATGTTGTGTTGGTTGCATCTTCTACTTCTTTTCTGTTAATTAATCTCTTTCCTACTATATTCTGGAGTAGTCTGTGGGTTCAGACTCATGGACGGACCACCAGGCCTTGGCCAGATCAGTGTAATCTCTACATGGCCTTGGTTGGGCAGGTGTGGCTAGATCTTATGGTTCCAGAGGGAATTATTGGGATCCGACCTTGGATATCTCTTAGTGGGGATTTATCATGAATTATCATGGTGAAATATTAGATTTATCACATGGATTTAGAGGTGGTCCCTTGTGGCCGGTTTAGAGGTGATCTATATGATTGAGGCCGGTTCTGGGAAATCCAATTGGACCATTCTCTTAGTTTAGAATTATCATGAATTATCATGATTTTTATCTAGTTTTTGGACGAGTATTTGAAGTAGTCACTTTTGGGACAGAGATGTAATCTAGGGTCTGGAACCATGTATTGCTAGAACTGTTGTTAGGATATCGGTTGATAAATATATTCATGTGTTGTGGGTTTGGTTTCAGGAACAAGCAATGATCGTGGCAAAGCCAATGAGCCTTGAACACCTGGCCGAGATGGATGTGTGTTGTGTGTGTAGTTTAGATTGAACTTATGATAGCCTATTGTGCAAGCTGTTTGTTATGAATGATTTGTATGGATCACATTGACTTATATATATGAAATGATATTTATCTTAAGCTTCCGCAATGTACATGATTGTTTATGAACCTCAAATGTTTGAAAAATGACTTAGAAACTATTGGACCTAACCGGCTGAATTGCACTTAGACATCTAGGTAAGTCTGCGGACTGGTTGGATCAAGGGATCCAGGTTCGGGTCTTACAAGTTGGTATCAGAGCATGCTTGGTTCTAGGCTGTTGGGTTAGGGCAGGTCATCACACATCCGGCTGGGTCTCTTGGCATGTTTAGTATTGGTTATCTTGATGTTGTTTGAGGTTTGCAAGTTTATAAAAAGCTAACATCTGGTTTTGTGTTTTGGTTTTGATGTGTCCTAAGGGAACTAAGAAGCGGTCTCGGAAGGCTAAGGATGGGGCTGGGGCGTCTGGTGCTGGAGATGCATCAGTACCTAACCCAAATGTGGTGCTGTCGGTTCCACCTACTGGTCGGACCGGAGATGCCATCCTGACTGAAACCCAAGTTAATCAAACTGAGGTTCAGCTGGGTGGAGTGGATGGGCAGCTGAATGAGACCGGAAGGCAGCTGGATGGAGCTGGAAGTCAGCTAGGTGCAGCTAGTGGGCAGCTCAGGGATGAGCAGGATGGTGAGGCTGAGTCTTCAGAGGTTGGTGACCAAGCTGATCCAAACATCATGGCTGATAGGCGGACTGGTCCGGATGATCAGGCGACTGAGCCTTCCATGCAGGAGATACTGGCCGCCATTAGACTAATGGGTAGTCAGATGGTGGCAATGACACAGGTGCTCACACCAGTGGTGAACTCATCAGTGGGTCAGACCACACAAGCTCAAGTGATAGCTCCTGGAGCTGGTGGTCGAGTTGTACCTGTAGCTGAGGTGATTGAGCTGGATCCACCATCTGGATCAGCTAAGAAAGTTGATTACCTGAAGGTATTGGAGCAGATATCTTGCCTTGGGACAAAGCACTTTGCTGGAAGTGTTGATCCCATGGAGGCAGATGAATGGAGAGACCGACTGGTCAGGAACTTCAGGTCGACTAGGTATCGGGAGGAGTACCAAAGAGACATTGCAGTGCACTTCCTGGAGGGTGATGCACACAACTGGTGGTTGGCTCTAGACAAGCATACCAATGGCTCCATTGAACGCTTTGCTGACTTTGAAGTGGAGTTCAACCACAAGTACTTTCCAGCTAAAGCGTGGGATCATTTGGAGGCTAAGTTCTTGGACTTGGTTCAGGGCCGTAGGACTGTCAGGGAGTATGAGGAAGAGTTCAACCGGCTCAGGCGCTTTGTGGAAAGGGAGTTAGAGGATGAGGCAGTGCAGGTTCGCAGGTTCATCTGCGGCCTTAGGCCTGAACTCAAGACCTACTGCTTAGTCCGGACATTCTCCAATGTGTCTGAATTGGTTGAGAGGATGGCTATACTAGAGACAAACCTTGCAGAAGAGGCTAAGCAAAAAGTCAAGAGTGTGGTGGTGGCTCCTGGGCAAGGTGGTGACCGGAAGAGAAAGAGAGACCAGGCTGAAGAGGCTAAAACCTCAAGTGGTAAGCATGTGTGCTCTAAGTGTGGATCAACCACTATGGTGAGTGCTGGAGAGCCATGGGTGTGCTTGCACTCGTTGTGGTAAGATGGGTCACTTTGCCCGAGAGTGCCCAAATTTGGGAGGGGACCGGACTTGCCATATATGTGGCATTAAGGGTCACCTCAGGAAGGACTGTCCAAAACCAGAACAGGATGGGGGTAGCAGGCCGGACCAGAACCGGGGTCAGACCTCAACTCCAAGAGTTTATGAGCTGTCCAAAGATGTGCACGAGGCAGGGCCATTCAAAGCAATCACTGGTAAACTTTTAAACTCTTTTATTTTTTACTTTTGGTAACTATGCATGGTACGGAACCTAGAATGGTTAGGAACTTAGATGGGGTCTTTGTAGGGACCTTATGTATTGGTGGTGTGGAAACACATGTTCTATTTGGTACTGGAGCTACACATAGTTTTGTGAGTCCATATATGATTGGGAAAGGATTGTTTGGTATTGGTTTAGGGGATGATCCCGGGGTTGTGGTTGCGGTCGGAGGCCAAAGGATGCAATCACAAGGTCTGGTAAGGGACATCCCAGTTATGATACAAGGGAGGGCATTGCCTGTGGATCTTGTGGTGGTTAGCCTTAAGAATCATGAAGTGATCTTAGGGATGGATTGGCTTGGAAAGAATCGGGCCACCTTAGACTGTAACCGAGGAAGAGTACAGTTTGAGAGTGGGTGTGGACCCCCGATCAGATTCCAAGGAATCCGACCAACCTCAGGGTGCTTAGTGGTCTCAGCGGTCCAAGTGGAGAGTATGCTGAGAAGTGGTTGTGAGGCCTGGTTGGCGACCATTAGCACTAAGGAGGTTGTAGGGGGTGGTAGCCCGGACGGGATTTGGTTGGTTCAAGAGTTCAAGGATGTGTTTTGGGCGCTGCAGGGTGTGCCTCCTGACAGGGCTGACCCGTTCATGATCGAACTAGAACCGGGAACGGTCCCAATGTCCAAAAGTCTGTACCGTATGGCACCAGCTGAGATGGCTGAGTTAAAGAAACAACTCGAGGAGTTGATGGATAAGGGGTTCATACGCCCAAGTGTATCACCATGGGGAGCACCAGTCCTCTTTGTTTAAAAGAAGGATGGTAGCTTCAGGTTGTGCATAGACTACAGAGGGCTGAACAGGGTTACTATAAAGAATAAGTACCCTTTGCCCAGGATTGATGAGTTGCTAGATCAGTTGAGAGGAGCCAAGTGGTTCTTAAAAATTGATTTGGCATCAGCCTACCATCAAATCCCTGTTGCACCAGATGATGTGTAGAAGACAGCTTTCCGGACAAGGTATGGCCACTATGAGTTTGTGGTCATGCCATTCGGATTGACCAATGCACCAGCAGACTTCATGAAGATGATGAATGGTATCTTCCGAGATTTCTTAGATGAATTTGTAATCATCTTTATAGATGACATACTAGTATATTCTAAGACTCAGGAAGATCATGAGAGGCATCTCAGGTTGGTGCTGGAGCGGCTAAGGGAGCAGCAACTCTTTGCTAAGTTGAGCAAGTGAAGTTTCTGGCAGAAGAGTATTGGATTCCTAGGCCATGTGGTGTCTGAGGAAGGAGTCTCTGTCGATCAAGAGAAGGTCAAGTGCATACAAGAGTGGCCAAGGCCAAAGAATGCAACAGAAGTTAGAAGCTTCTTGGGTCTGGCCGGTTACTACAGGAAGTATGTCAAGGGGTTTGCAAGTGTAGCACAACCCATGACACAGCTTACTGGGAAAGATGTGAGGTTCACATGGTCTGATGCATGTGATAAGAGCTTCCTGGCCTTAAAGAACATGTTGACCAGTGCACCAGTACTAGTGTTGCCTGAGGCCGACCAACCATATGTGGTTTACACAGATGCATCCATTACTGGATTAGGCTGTGTGCTCACACAACATGGGAAGGTCATTTCTTATGCCTCTAGGCAACTGAGGAAGCATGAGGGCAACTACCCAACCCATGATCTGGAGATGGCTGCAGTGGTATTTGCTCTTAAGATCTGGCGATCATACTTATATGGTGCCAAGGTTCAGATCTTAACCGACCACAAGAGTCTCAAGTACATTTTTACTCAGCCTGAGTTAAACTTGAGACCGAGGAGATGGATGGAGTTTGTGGCTGATTATGATCTTGATATTGCTTACCATCCGGGCAACGCAAATCTGGTGGCAGATGGTTTGAGCCGGAGGAGAGCTGAAGTATCAGCAGAGAAAGAAGCTGATGTATTGGAGGAGATGGTTAGGTCCTTGCATCTAAACACCTTGGTTAGTGAGGATGAACCTCTAGGACTGGAGGCTGTGGACGACAAGCACAAGGCTTGGATGAGAATTTGCAAAACATTGCAAAGAATGACAAGACGGAGTACCAGACGGCCAGCAATGGTACCATTCTGGTACATGGGAGGGTAAGTGTTCCGAGTGACCGGGAACTAAAGGAAGAGATTATGAGGCAGGCTCATAAGTCTAAGTTCTCAGTACACCCGGGGCTGAACAAGATGTATAGAGATATGAAGAGGTATTACCATTGGGTGAGAATGAAGGCTGATGTGGCCGAATGGGTGGCCAAGTGTCCTACTTGCCAAGTGTCCCACTTGCCAACTAGTGAAGGCCGAGCATCAGGTTCCCAGTGGCTTACTTCAGAACCTTCCTATACCAGAATGGAAGTGGGATCACATCAGAATGGACTTTGTGACTGGGTTTCCAACAACCAGGAACAAGAAGGATGCAGTTTGGGTGATTGTAGATCGTTTAACCAAGTCTGCACACTTCTTACCAATCAAGAAGGGTGATGGGGTGGATGAGATAGTGAAGATCTACATAGATGAGGTTGTGAGGCTGCATGGAGTGCCGGCCAGTATAGTCTCAGATAGAGACCCCCGGTTCACTTCTTACTTCTGGAGGGCTATTCAAAAGGCCTTAGGAACCAGAGTGAACATGAGTACATCCTACCACCCCAAACGGATGGGCAATCAGAGAGGACCATCCAAACCTTGGAGGACATGCTAAGGGCATGTGTTCTAGACTGGGGTGACTCATGGGAGAAGCACTTGCCACTGGTGGAGTTTGCATATAACAACAGCTTCCACACAAGTATAGGCATGTCTCCCTATGAGGCATTGTATGGGCAGCCTTGCAGGACACCCTTGTGCTGGACCCAAGTTGGGGAGCACAACATAATAGGTCCTGAGATAGTGGAGGAGACAACAGAGAAGATCAAATTGGTCAAGGAAAAGATGAAGGAAGCACAAGATCGCTAGAAGAGCTATGCTGATAAGAGAAGAAAACATCTTGAGTTTGAGGTTGGTGATCTAACCTATCTCAAGATGATTACCTTCAAAGGTAGGGCCAGAGTTTCTGGAAGAAGGAAACTGGACCCTAGGTTCCTAGGACCGTTTAGAATAATTGAAAGAGTTGGGGCAGTGGCTTACAAGTTGGATTTGCCATATGCAATGGATGCTTACCATAATGTTTTCCATGTGTCTCAACTAAGGAAGTGTCTAACGGATCAGGACATTGTGTTGCCTGAGATTCCAAAAGATCTTGGTAAGAACCTCTCCTTAGAGACAAGGCCGGTTCGAATCATAGATAGGATGGAAAAGGCAATGAGAAAGAAGACAGTTCCTATGCTTAAGATAGTATGGGAACTCAATGGCAAGGACATTATCACTTGGGAAACAGAGGCAAGGATGAAGGCCGAGTATCCTGAGTGGTATAGTCAGTATGTGGATGGTGAACCATCAAGTATGAACTCGGGGACGAGTTCTTTCTAAGTGGGGGAGACTTGTCATGTCCCAAGTTCTAGATAAGGCCATCAGGACGGGCCATGGTACGAGGAGAAGAACTGGCCAGGTCATATGATCTAAAGGCAAGCGTATCATGGTCCAAACCGAAGGTTAATTGCATCAGATGGCTGAGACTTAACCTAAACAAGATAGAAAGGAGCTTAAGAGAGTTGGACAAGTGATCCGGAAGCTGGACAAGGTCCGGAAAAGCTCATCCAGCTAGGAAGAGCTGGAAGGTAGTTCACACAGCTGGAGCTAGCTCACAGGAGCTGGAGGTCTAGCTCACTCAGCTGGGGCAGCTAGTACTCAGCTCATCTCAGCTGGGTGAAGTGTTCAGGTCATGGGCGATGGGTCCGGGTATGGGTTGGTTATGTGTCCGGGTTGTGGCCACATGATCCAGCAAGGGTCCGTGGGTCTTGGCAACCAAACCAGAGACTTGGGCAAGGAGATCGGGACTAATATCGACCAGCCCAAATGCCAAAAGAGCAGTTGAGAGGCAGTTGGTGGTGAAAGGGTGGGAATGATGTGATTTGCACCCATTCGGCCAAACCTTGTGCCTGTTCGCCCAAGAGGGTGGTTGGCGAGTCTCTCCCTATAAATACAGAGCCTGTGATGCCAAGAAAGGCACGAAATTACCTAGGCAAAACTCTGGCAAAATCACACCAGAAAGAAAGAGAGAAAGTGACCGGCGGTAAGGCAAGCAAACCGTGTGGTCAGTCCGGTGGGATTCAGGCAGTGGGAAGACTCAGGCAAGGCGATGGCAGGCGGGCAAAGTGATAAGGATAAGAGGAAAGAATCAGAGAAGGAAGTGGCTGCAGAGGAACGCATGCCTAAGGTCAGTGATGCAATCTGAATGGGATCGCCCAAGACCATGGGTTTGAATGGTCTGGCCGATTGAACCATGTTGTGTTGGTTGCATATTCTACTTCTTTTCTGTTAATTAATCTCTTTCCTACTATATTCTGGAGTAGTCTGTGGGTTCAGACTCATGGACGGACCACCAGGCCTTGGCCAGATCAGTGTAATCTCTACATGGCCTTGGTTGGGCAGGTGTGGTTAGATCTTATGGTTCCAGAGGGAATTATTGGGATCCGACCTTGGATATCTCTTAGTGGGGATTTATCATGAATTATCATGGTGAAAGATTAGATTTATCACATGGATTTAGAGATGGTCCCTTGTGGCCGGTTTAGAGGTGATCTATATGATTGAGGCCGGTTCTGGGAAATCCAATTGGACCATTCTCTTAGTTTAGAATTATCATGAATTATCATGATTTTTATCTAGTTTTTGGACGAGTATTTGAAGTAGTCACTTTTGGGACAGAGATGTAATCTAGGGTCTGGAACCATGTATTGCTAGAACTGTTGTTAGGATATCGGTTGATAAATATATTAATGTGTTGTGGGTTTGGTTTCAGGAACAAGCAATGATCGTGGCAAAGCCAAGGAGCCTTGAACACCTGGCCGAGATGGATGTGTGTTGTGTGTGTAGTTTAGATTGAACTTATGATAGCCTATTGTGCAAGCTAATTGTTATGAATGATTTGTATGGATCACATTGACTTATATATATGAAATGATATTTGTCTTAAGCTTCCGCAATGTACATGATTGTTTATGAACCTCAAAATGTTTGAAAAATGACTTAGAAACTATTGGCCTTAACCAGCTGAATTGCACTTAGACATCTAGGTAAGTCTGCGGACTGGTTGGATCAAGGGATCCAGGTTCGGGTCTTACAGCCTCCGGGTCTATAAAAGAACCTCAGGGTTCAATGCAGCCTCCGGGTCTATAAAGAATCTCCGGATTCTAGATCACCTAAGGATCGATCAAGGGACTTCGGGTCTAGCTGATCTCCGGATCTAGTAAGAACCTCAGGGTTCAAGGATCTTTGAATCCTAAATACCAACCTTCGGGTTTGCCAAGAACCTCATGGTTCAAAAGCATCAACCTTCCGGGTTCGAGGTATCCATAGGGTTTAATCATGGTCCCCGGATTTAAAGATTAAACCCCAACACTCAGAAAACCTCAGGGTTCAACGAGCAAACCTTCGGGTTCAATAAAACAGCCTTCGGGCCTAGGTAAGGGACCTCAGGGTTCAAGACCTTAAGAACTTCTGGGTTCTAGGGCTCAAGAACCTCAGGGTTCAAACCAAGCTAGAACTCTAGAGTTCCAAGCAAGGATCTTTCATTCCAAATCTAAAACTCAGGTTTTTAATAATGGATTACAAGGTCTAACGTTTTCTGATCATTTCAGGATTCAATCAATCTACTAACAGGATCCAGGTCCTAGACGTTGATATCCATTCAAGGGTTCAGCCTTTACAAGGGTCCAGCCCTCACGAGGAGTCAACCCCTTTCAAGGGTCCATCCTTTCGAGGTCTCGTCCCTTCCTAGTGTCCATTCCTTTCCACGAATCCGCATGTCTACCTAGGTGCCTTTGCGTTCCGAAGATATGGAACAGGTTCAACGAGATCTAGACCCTCCGGCTATCAATATGGTTGTCGGGCTCGAGCCCCGATACCTCTATAGCTCTAGGTGGCGTGACCCCCAGGGTGGAACTATCATCGATTCCTAAGACCTCGTCTGATCTGATTAGGGTTATGGTCGGCCTTCGGCCCATAACCTTTAATAGGGGATTCCCCCCATCCTCGAAACATAAACAAAGCAATTCCTTTCGGAAGACGACTCTATGCTACTCGAAGATAAAAGCAGAAGCATAATTAGATTAAAGTTAAGACCCCCGAGGGTCAGTACTTAAAAAGTCTTAAGGTACGAAGGCCTGAGGTTTAAAAAACCAAACCCCGAAGGGTAAAAACAACAACAAAAGCCCGAAGGGCTTACAAGATCAAGAGTTCAAGAGATAGGGAGATCAGGCAGATGGAGAAGCACTCGCGCCCTCAGATGGAGCATGGGAAGTCTCTTTGGCAGCAGCGGCTTCGGGAAGAGGCGGCTCATCATCAAATGAAGGAGGAGGCAGTCCCTGCAGCTTAGCCTCGGCCTCTTTCACCAGCTTGTATCGCTGGAACTCCACAACCAACTCCCATTTGTCGGTTTGCTCCTTAAGCCATTCCCTCATCAGCTCCCATCAAGCAGTCACCTTGGCCCCACTCACCGCCATCATCCTTTCGTCCTCAAAGGACTCTTTCTCCAGCTTCAGCCCACAGAACTCCTCCTGGGTCTCCTCCAGTTGATGCGTCAGAGCGGTGTTCTCCGCAGCAGTAGCAGTCTCAGCATCCTTCGAGTTCTTCAGCTTGAGCTGAAGGGATTTGATCTCCTTTCCCTGAGCCAGGACTTTGTTCTTCTCTTCTTTGAGCTGAGCAGTCACGCTCTCCAGCTCCTTCTTGGATGACTGCTCGTTCACCATGTCCTCAAGGTGGTGAATCTGAGATATAACCTGCAAACCAAACAACAATGATTGCCGATCCATATAACGAAGGAAGAAAAAGAGAAGAAGCGAAGTCTTACCTGGAGGAGATCAAACTGAACACTCTCAAAGGCCTTCGGGAGATCCCCAGAAGGAAGAAAGCAGGCACTCCCTGGAAACGTGGAGGAAGAGAGATCAGCTACCACCTTGGCTAAGTACACGCAAGGGTTAAGAGAAGGCTCTAGAGTCGAGGACTTCGGAGTCGATCCCGAGGCCCGAGTTCTTCTCATTGAGGTAGAAGGGGCTGAGCTAGTAGGTACCTTGCGCTTGGTACTCTTGACGATTTGGACATCATCATCGCCCGAGGTAGTGGCCTTAGCAGCAAGCTTCTTGGCTGAGAGCTTCTCTGCGGCCTGCATGAACTCCTCCATAGCTTTTTCTCCCGTGGATCCCGACATATTGTCTGCAAAGAATCAAAGCAGTCAATGAACCAGTACGCAAGAAAAGGCATGACATGAAAACTTACCCCAAATACTACACTGCCTTAAGACTTCTTTGCTGGTGAGAAAGGTGGTTTGACGACGCGACGGAGGAAGATCGAGGACCTGATCAGAAACTTCTTTCCCTTCAGGCACGGGCTTGCGAGACACCTCTGCGATAAAAAAAAAACAACAAGAACGAATTAGTATCGTGATCAAAGGCTATTTGAGAAGAATAATGACCTACCCACTACATGCCAAATAGGAGAAAACCCGGGGAGGGTTTACGAAGGCAAATCTCTCTGCCCATCTACTGCTAAAGACTGGATGACGCTTCATTGCTACTTTCTCGATCTCCCGAACTAAAGCTTGGCTACTACGAGGGTGGAGGTAATACTTCCCCTTTGATCCAGGTAGATCAGAAACGTAATACGAGTGGAGCACCTCGTTTACTCCTATCACCAAGGGCTCCAAGTCACCGAGGTTCTGGATCATGATCAAAGTTCTCCAGGCTGGAGGAGTCAGCTGACCCGGGGAGATGTCCAATTGTTCCGAGAGTTTGGCAATCAGAGAAGGGACACGATCCCGAAAGCCCGCCTCGAAGTATGCCTCGTAGATCGGGATCTCATCAATTTCGAAATCCGATATCCTATCAGAAGGACCCGGAACTCGGATCTCCAGATCCTGGGGAAGATCGTACTTCCTCCTCCACTCTTCAACGTCTCTCCTTACGATTCTGGAAACCCACCTCATCCGATCAAGTCCAGAAAAGCAAGGCTCGTACCCCTTGATTTTTAAAGGAAAAGAACGCTCCATCTCTTCTCTTTGTTGAAAACAAGTCAAGATCTAAATATTCTAAGAAGATACGACTTCCAGAGCCTCGTAAAATCACTGTCTCATTTCATCAACTAGGGACCCGGTCTGACCCACTCCAAGAAGATAAGGTACCCAAGAGAAAACTACTCAGGCTCGGGAAATACATGTTATCCCTTGATTTCCATGAGAAAATCAAGGAATAAGGGGCAAACTGTTGGGGAAAAATATCCAGATATAAGTTTTCTCCAGCTTCCGGATAGGTCCTCGATTTCCAGACCCTTGCTCAAGGAGATACCAGGGATCGACCCCTGCCTTGGGTCCGACCCCTAGATCGGACCGACCCCTAGATCGGACCGACCCCATGGAGCAAAATAGAAGTTTTCTACCTAAGGGGAAACTTCCATTTTTCCGATTATGGAAGAGTTCTATTATTTGAAGCTGACATCTACAACTATAAAAGGGGAGCCCAAACTCTAGAATTAGGGATCCACTAGCACAAGTGGCAAAACATTCCTTACCATTTGAGTCAAACCCGGGTTCAACACCCAAACGAGACAATTCGAGACTTAGAGATTACAGTTTAGGCGGCTAGAACTAGGGTTCATACACCATCAAACGTTGTAGTCCCGATCAATAACTCAATAACATCTCTTTGTTCTCGATTTACAACTCTTACAAACGAATCCTTTAGTGCTCCGTAGAACTTAAACGATCCTACACAAAAATACCCTAACACAGTCAGCTGACTCGAAGAAATGTCAAGATGCTCCGAGAGCTTCGTGATCAATGAAGGGATGCGATCCTGGAAGCCCGATTCAAAATACGCCTCATAGATCGGGATTTCATCGACTCCGAATTCCGAGATCCTGTCGGAAGGACCCGGGACTCGAATGACCAGAACTTGAGGAAGATCGTACTTCCTCCTCCACTCCTCGACGTATCTTTTCCCGATCCTGGAAAACGGGCCTAACAGTGGAGATCCTTCAGCTTCGTCATCGGAGGATACGTTCTCAACCTCGTCAAGTCGGGGGTTTTCCGCATCGACCGCGGGATCAGGGGAGAGAGAGGAAGAGTTCATCAAATCTAGAGTCCTAGATCTAACCCTACTATCTATGGGGGAGGAATCTAGGGTTTTACTAGGGGAACCACCGGACATTATCAAGAGCAATCTAGTAAATATGAAAAAAGGAAAGGAGAAGACGGCTACCTGTCGAGAGCGAAAAGGAATCTCCGAGGAAGGAAGCCGCCGAGAGAGAATCTTGAGAGAAATGAAGAAGAAATGAGAGAAAGAGAGAGTTTTGGTCTCGATCAAATGAGAGAGAAGGAAGAAACCCTAGATTGACGACCACTCGCCTCGTGTTGATCGCAATGTGGTTAAATGAGCGCCAAACAGAGAAAATCAACCGTCGATTGGGCTTTTTCGCGAAGCCCACTCCATTCAAATAATCTTATGTGCAAGGCCCGTGTACCTTGAATCCATGAAAGGGGTCATCCATTCCCCGTTCTTTGTTTGGAGGCGAGTCGCGGCAAGGATTTGGATATCCCGTGGGAGTTATGATATTTGGAGCTTTATGAGATCATTGCCTCATTCATCAACGTGGTCCCTATCTAACCCAAGAAGACAAGGCATCTAAAGAAAGACTCCGTCCTAAGAGAAAACTACCAAAGTCCAAGAACACATGTTATCCCTTGATTCCCACGAGAAAATCAAGGAATTGGGGGCAAACTGTTTGGGAAAAATATCCAGGCATAAGTTTTCTCCAGCTTCCGGATAGGTCCTCGACTTCTATACCCTTTCTCAAGAAGAAACCAGGAACCGACTCCTGCCATAGGTCCGACCCCCTTGATCGGACCGACCCTTGGAGCAAAATAGAAGTTTTCCGCCTAAGGGGAAACTTTCATTTTTCTGATTATGGAAGAGTTCGTCCTACTTTAAACCGACGTCTACAACTATAAAAGGGGAGCCCAAACCCTAGAACGAGGGATCGAATTTTTAGAGGCTAAGCAATTAGAGTTTAGGCGACAAGACTAGGTTTATACACCAAACATTGTAGTCCCAAATCAAATACTCAATAAACATCTCTTCTAGCCTCGATTTCTTGCTTTCAATTACAAATCTTCTAGTGTTCCGTAGCACTAAAACGACCCTACACAAAAATACCATAACAAGGGGAATACGATGTGATCTTCCGACCAGCCACGGCCATTAAGTCACAAGTCCTAGCTGATTTCGTAGCCGAATTCTCTCCTGCCATGCTTCCAGCCTTGGAACAAGAAGTAAAGCTTCGCGATAGTGAAGGGGAAAAGGCGAATGGACGCTATATGCAGACGGGTCCAGTTCGTAAGGGGCGCAGGCGTGTGACTAGTCCTAACTTCCCATACAGGAGAATCAGCCTCAAGGGCCGTACGATTGTGGGAACCAAAATTCGCACCGTCAATATTTCGTTTATTTTAGGAAAGTAGGAAAACCATAATTTCCCAGAGGTCCCGGATTTCTGAGAAACCACACACCAAGCAATTAGAACACGAAAATAACGAGAAATAAAAATAAGAAATCGTAAAGAGAGCAAGAAGGGATTTTATTCCGAATCCGCGTTTGAGAGTAACAACAAGGTAACGTGCTTTGGCTAAGAGAGCTAATACCCGAAGGTGGCTAAACCTAATTGAGTCGCAGCTCGAGTAATAAAAACAGAAAAATTCCTATATCGCTCTAAGTGCTAGTTTGCTCTAAAAAAAGTCTCTCTCTATGTCTCTCGCCTTGAACTCCTTATATACTCCCTCCTAGGTTGGTTTATGCCTTCCTCTTTTGCCCTTAAGCCGTCATAGTCCGAAAAATGGAAATATTCAATTTTTTCCGATCTTCATGATTAGCTGCGGAAAGTTTCCATTTATCCGTGGAAACTGATGTTTATCCTCCAAGCATAGACCGTCACTAGATTTATGGGATTTTACGAAATCGTAAGTGGGCCTCGAATCAAGTTTAAGACCCTTTGGGCCGTCTTTTGATTTGAGACGTTTGTTACGATTTCTCCGATAAAGTTAAGTTTCCGCGGTTTCATTGTAAACCGAACGGACGATCCCATTTGATCGAGCAGTCAAGAAATGGTTAGCCGTGGCTTGCGGAAGATTGTTATATGGATAGTCGAGAGTGCATAGTTTTACGTCGTATCGTCGTTTCGTAAGACTTTGGACGTTTTGGAAAATGATTGATGTACGAGTGCTCGGACGCTCTAGCGACCGAGCTTTGTCCGCAGGCCGGTCGCTATAGCTACCGAGCTTTATACGGAGCTCGAGCCGTGTCCCAGGCTCGGTTGCTATAGCGACCGAGCATGATCCCGTGATTCAATCGCTATCGCGACCGGGTTTGTGCCGTGGGCTGAAATCCATCGTCCAAGTGTCCGAAACCATTGCGATGCTACGATGCTTTTAGGATGTGTTTGGACCTTCGATAGTATCGTATCGTTAATATAAGAAATCGTTGATTTCTTAAATCGTTGATTAAGAAATCGTTGATTTCTCAAGTCGTTGATTAAGAAATCGTTGTTTTAAGAAATCATTGATTTCTTAAATCGTTGATTAAAAAACAGTTGTTTTAAGAAATCGTTGTTTCAAAACAAGATTTTTCCCGCAAGTTTTTCGTATAAGTTTTTCGTATAAGTTTTCCTTTCTTGAAAACATAGAATTTCTTAAGTTAATAATTTTTAACTGAAATTTGGATGCCAACTTTGCCTTGTCCGATTTCGACCCCAACAATTAGCCCCCAGTGCGGTAGAATCGTGGGTTGGCGAGATTCTATCGTATGGTTTGGCGAGTTTAGACGAGTTTTTAGGCCAAGTTTGTATCCAAAAGTCCAAGCTTGAATAGTAATTCCTGAAGCTTATAAAAGAGGAGGTAACTCTTTCAATTTTACTCACCCATCTTTCATAAGAATTTCCTTGAGAGAGAATCCTTCCAAGAATATAAAAATTTCCTTTGAGAGAGAGAGAATCCTTCATAAAAATTTCAAAGATGTTTAAAGGCGGAAAGAAATATTTCAAGAAGAAAACTCCCACGAACCCTTCTGATAGAACCAAAATAAGGATCACTCTTTCGGTATGGATGATATGGACTCAGATCCGGGAGGGCCCGATGATACTACCAGACTTCAATTGCTGCCGGATGTGACGCACTGGTCCAACAAAGGAAGTATCGAAACTTGGAGATAACCTCACCAAGAAACTAGAAATGTTCTTGACAAAGAACAGAGAGTAAAAACTCATAAAATGAAGGAAAAATGTTGATAGCATTGCAATGGAGAAGGATTACATTTTATAGTGTTTTGAGTCAAAGAGAAATAAAAGAAAGTGCAGAAAACAATGCATAGAAAACATAAATTTGTCTAGATCTAGTCAAAGTGTGGAAAAAAGGAAGACTTGTCAATGCGCGGTCTCAGATGTTGACTGGTCCAGATACATCGGAGTGTCTAGGTTCATCCATGATGATCGGGTCCATCGCAGTAAGGAGAAGGACACACGATGGGCTGTCTGCGTGGGTGATCATCGAACCTTCATGAACGGATGGAGACTTTACTTGAACGAAATCTTCAGAGCGCTTAAGAATCCTTGCCTTAGACAGATTGGGATCATCAAATCCCATGAATGCATCAAACTGGTCGATCAGGTCATGAGCATGTCCGTCCGGATGCGCAGCACGAACCAAACGGGCCAAAAGAGATAGGCTGTGACCTGAATCGGGTTCCTCTCGATCAAAGTGGGTTCTGGCTTGACTGATGGACTTAGATTGGCGAGTAGGACGGGAAAGAAGGGGTGTGGGTTGATCAGTTTGGTCATCTGGTCGTGGATCCAGCCTAAGGTCCTTCCCGGGTGTACACGGGTTGATCTGGTACATGGCTCGGTCTGTCTGTTTGGTACGGCCGGATGGATGAACCTCGGCTGAACTGATCTGGACGTCCTGAACTCCATGCTGAGCTGGTTCCATGTACTGATCCTTGGGCCGGGGTCTATCATTCCCTCCCTCTTCAAAAGGATTTGTCCCTCAAATAAATTGTACCCGTATCAAAAAGAAATAAATCAGATTCAGAGGAATTAAAATTCAAGGAAAAATCAGTGAATGAAAAGTTTGGACAGAAACTTCCTTGTTGGTTTGAACTCGTTTCCCTCAACTAATTTCCAAGTCCTTTGGCGTCCATCAGTGCTTGCTCTCCTTGTGAAATGATCATGCTTATCATGTTCATTCAAAACAAAGTGCTTTTGGTTTGGGCATGAAGTGGACTGAGGAAACACCTTTGGCTCAGTGCTGGCAGATTGCTCCAACAGTTTCAGTTCCTGTGACAAAGAAACAAGACTACTCGGCTGTACCGGTTCAAGATGGTTAACTTCATCACAAAACTGTTTATTTTCAGGCACCATATCAGAATAAGAAGAAGAAAGTAAACACTTAGCTTCCAAGAAGTTTCTGAGAAAGGTTTGGGTTGGACCTGACTGTGTAGATTGATCTCCTGGTCACCAAGGTCGGGTTTGAAGCTGATTGGATCGGCTAGCTTCCCATTGAGGCAAGTGTAGAACAGGTTTGGCCGGTTTTGGAGAATGGATCATAACTTCATGATTCCGTGGCCATCTTTCCTGATATTGAGCTCTATGGAAAGAGGAGAGATTCATCTTGAATCCTATGATCTGCTTTAGCTCAGGCCGTGTTGGGGTCAAAAATGGCCACGACGAAATTAACGTTCGAAAATATTTCTTGAAAAAGATAATTTTCGTAAAAATTACTTAAACTAATTTTTACGATAAAACTATTGAAAAGATTTATCCGCAGCATTGAAACAAGCTCTAATGGTTCGAGCATCTATCCGAGCAAACATCGTAACCATCTTATCGTTACGACAAGCACGGATACTCGAGCAATGGGTTCTCAAAACAAAGGTTTCGGTCCGCATCACGAGCTCAGTCGCTATAGGGACCGAGCTACAGAAAAAGCTGGGTCGCTATAGGAAGCGGGCTACAGGAAAAGCTTGCTCGCTATAGGGAGTGAGCTCAATACAAGCTCACTCGCTATAAGGAGTGAGCTCACTCAATACAAGCTCACTCGCTATAGGGAGTGAGCTCACTCAATACAAGCTCACTCGCTATAGGGAGTGAGCTCACTCAATACCAAAAGCTCGCTCACTATAGGGAGTGATCTCAATACAAGCTCACTCGCTATAGGGAGTAAGCTCGCTCAATACAATCTCACTCGCTATAGGGAGTGAGCTCAATACAAGCTTACTCGCTATAGGGAGTGAGCTCACTCAATACAAGATCACTCGCTATAGGGAGTGAGCTCACTCAATACAAGCTTACTCGCTATAAGGAGTGATCTCACTCAATACAAGCTCACTCGCTATAGGGAGTGAGCTCACTCAATACAAAAAGCTCGCTCGCTATAGGGAGTGAGCTCAATACAAGTTCACTCGCTATAGGGAGTGAGCTCACTCAATACAAGCTCACTCGCTATAGGGAGTGAGCTCACTCAATACAAGCTCACTCGCTATAGGGACTGAGCTCACTCGATACAAGCTCACTCGCTATAGGGAGTGAGCTCATGATAGTGCTAAAATTACCCAGTAGAGCTTACTCTCTCAAATAAGAGGTACAGCTGTAGTACTTAGGGATCGAATCACTAGGAGCTGGGAACCAATTAAATATAATCTACTAATCAATCCTAGGTGAAGTTGGTTTTAAAGATGAAAATGTAAATAACAATTCCTAACTTGAGCAAGGTAGTTGCTCTAACTAACAATATGATGGGTGTTTCAATGAAATGAAGAGTGCTAGACTTAGGGCTTTTATTCAGGAATGGAGATTATAATGTCTATAAATCCCTAACAAGTTGTTTGCATGATATTATAGAACTCAGTAGCTTAATCTCAGTGATGTCTCACTAGTTAAATAATCTAGATCTCTGGCCTCAACTGTCGTATGTTGACACAGAAAAAGAGTCGATCGATATCCTTTAGAGATATCGATCGATACACCTTTCGCTCGGCGATAGATTCACCTGTCGGGATATCAATCGACGCCTTCTAGATATGCCTAGGCGCGAGCTGATAATGAACACTAGATCTCAAGGAGGGCGGTTAGCTCTTCTCCAAGGAGATACTAGTTCAAACAGATAATTCAAGATATCAAAGATCCTAGTGATCTATATTCTAGTTACCTACTCTAGAACAAGCTTAGGGTGCAATCTATTTGATGAATACCACAACTTAGCAATTATAGTTTGGGGCTAATCCCACAAACCTATTTAAACCCTAGATTTAACAAGTAGACTACTCAGACATAGCTAAGCAATTCATAACAATAGATAGATGAAAGAATTGCATAGATAGAATAAAGTAGAAATACAAAAGGAGATAACAAATTTCTCCAATCTCTCAAAACAAGTAAAACTCTAGTCTCTTTCTCACACTCTCTGCTTTGCCTCTCTCAAGACTTGTGTTTCTTAGACTCTTCAAAGCTTGCCGTCAAAAACACTTAGCAGGAATATTTAAGCATTTCCATTAGGTTAAAAACTCGTCAGGGGCAATCTCGTAATTTGGTGAAGTCTTGGTGAAGTAGTCGGCTAAACCATTTCTTCCTCGATATCGAACGACAACAATGATGTGTATCGATCGATTATAATCTTCTAGTACGCGGATCTTCTCAGCTACATCGATCGACAACTCTGGATGAGTATCGATCGATTCTTATCGCAATGTTGACTTTCGACTTGGTCTTGAATGGTCAAAGGACACATGGATTTAACTCAAACAAGTATCTGAACACACAAGTAGTCTTCTCTGATCCCTTTCTCCCCTCATCTCTCTTCTCTGGATCTCTTATTAGTTTCAATTTCAACAGGTTTCGATGCCACAAAGGTCATCTAGTCCATCTCATTGACATTTGCATTTTTAACTCAAAACATTTTGACAAAGTGTAGTGAATAATGGGGTCTCTGGTAATTTACCTATCCCTCGTTTCCACAATGTGTGATCATCCTTGAGATTTAGAATACTGGGGTCGCAGGAGACACTCCTACCCCTCCGCCTCTCAAGAAATCATTTCAATCTTTTATAACATAAACTTAGATCTCTGAGATGCCGAAGAGAGAGAAGGAAGGGAACCGGAAACACACAGACTTTTTACCTTCCAGACTTGTAAGAAGATTCCGATCCAGTGATTTCCAAGCCCCAAGACAAGCAAATAAGTCAGTATTAGTGTTGGAGGTCAGCTTTGGTTCCTTCAAACAATCTCAGCTAGTGTATATAGGTGACATGTTGATCCACTTTAGCATCTTTAGTACTATCTGCAATCAGTAAATCTAGAATGCTGCTAAAGAGTGGTCAGACAATCAAATATAAATCTATATCAATGTCCCTATTTAATACTTATGTGAAAAATAATTTTGAAAAACATTTTAAATAAAAACACATATTAGTAAACTCCCCCCCAGACTTAAATTACACTGTCCCAGTGTAACACAGCCGGAGTGAGGTAAATAAATAAATCATAATAAATAAATATAACAAGATAGAATGATTAAACCTGATCGACAAGGTGTCGATCGACTCGTAGGGGTGTACGGCGATCGTTAGTAATGGTCGTGTGGTGTAGAGCGATGTTAATGGTACGTGTCTGTCGACGGAATCATCATTCTACTCGGATCTTATAAAAACTGCAAAAATAAATCCGAAAAATAAAGGTAAAAATGAAAAATAATAAAATAAAAGAAAATAAAAGAAAACATAATAGTCGGTTGCCTCCCACTCAGCGCTTTGTTATAGTCATTTAGCTTGACTTTGGTAGGTGTGTGACTCAAGGGGTGCAGAAATTGCTGATCATCGGAAAACAATCATCAATTTCGTGTCTTCTACTATTAAACCATGTGGCTGCGAAGCTTCTAGTGGCATCGTCACTTTTTAACTGTTTCGAATCTATCTTGAGGACTGTATCTGTGAGCTTCCTCAGAGAATTCTCAATATATTCGATGTTGCCAACCTTCCTCTCGATGGCATGGTAGGTGTATACTGACAACTCCCTCAGCTCATTCTGTATTGCATCGATCTTGTCATTAATTAGCTGGTCCCGGTCTGCCAATGACTCGGTGTCGATCAATGCTACTAGGTGTGCGTCAGTCGTTTCGCTAAGATTTTGGTCGGTCGACCTAGTATCAACTGTGTCGATCGATGCGGAATGATGGTCTTGGTACTGCAGAAAACGTATATCGCTCTTCATCTGGAGAGTAGTTCTGCAGAGGCTGTTCACTCGTTCTTTGACAGTGTCGTCAATGTCATCACAGGTCCCGTTGAGTCTCCGCTCCATAGCATTTATAGCTTCGTACAGCTCATGTTTGATCTGGTCAACTTTTGCTGTTGTGCATACTCTCTTCGCTGGTCGTGGCTCGATGTCGATCGATATCGGTCGAGGCCTGTCGATCGATGTCGTGTTTCTGTCACGAAGACCAAGATGATCTTGAACTATGCCCATGTCTTGTTGTAGCTCGTTCAGCTGCTGTGACAGTGTATCAGGTATCGCATGATAGGTGAACTGAAATGATCATGTATTTCCTCGTATGCAAAACATAGATTTATTTATCTTATATCATATTCGGTTCACAATACACAAAATATTATAAGCGTAGTGGCATGCCATCGAGCAAAAGATACATACTTATAGTCTGAAAACGTCGCAAGCAAAAAGAGATGTAAAATCTACACCAGCCGGCCTAACTTCCTGCTTCCTCTATCAGCACTACTGGTCACCTGAAAACAACAACGAGTGAGGGATGAGTAATCTAGCATTACTAAGTGAGTTACAATCCCCAACTAACAAATAACCCCTCGCTATCCCACCCCAAATAATCTAAAGTGAGAGGTTCACCTAATAGAACAACCCAAAGATAATAATGATAATAATATACGCATATCTAAAATATCAGAAATCCACAGCAGAAAATAATACGAGTAAATTATCGATACTATAAGATAGTCGATAAAACTTAACCAGGGTTTACCAATCCCTTTACACTATATAAAATATATCTAACTCGGGCCCCGGTGACGTTAGGTTCCTCCTTCACTATCGGCAATATCCTATCTTCCTACCACAAAGGCCAGAAGAAGGAACTTTCAACCGACCACGGCCCACAGTCATTCGGGTCACCGCGCGACAGCCCACAGTCCTTCGGGTCACTGCCACGTTACACCGTCGTGTAACACTCAGCCCTAGGCCATGACCCCGTCTCTCTGAGTCTTCCCGATCCAGCGAATAAGGGGTTTCCTTAAACCCGCCAGGTACAAGGTCTGAAGGAACACTAACTCACCCCTAATACGCCTAGCAATGTGGGTTACACAATGCTGTCGGCCAATATATAAACAATATCAAACCCGGTAATATAACCGAGGATCCAAGCAATAATCAAAACAACCACAATCAAACATATTCCAGAATATAGCATAAAGACTAATTCTAGAATATCTAACTATCCACAACCTAGCGGTATCATCTAAGCATTCAGCAATCGCTAACTAACAGTTTAGCAAACAATTGACTATAACTCACAGTTTTCGGTTGACCGTGGCCTCGACCCCAAACCCGTCTTCTGCGATCCGAACCCTTTCTTCCTGACCTTCACAAGTAGACCCACGTCTGGACTGATCTTCACTCAAGCAGAGATTCTGTAGTAGCAGACTCAAATCGCGCAGAGTAACTTTTCTCAGTAACTCTCAAAAACTGCCGAAAAAGACTTGAAAATGATCGAATTCGAATTTTCTCTCTCTAGCTTTCTCTCTCACGTTTTTTTCTGAGTTTAAACTGGTCTGAATGTGTTGGAATGGCTGAGGGTGGTTGGGTATATATAGGATGCAGCAACCAATCACAAACAAGCCGTGTGGCAGCCCGTGTGTCGCTTTGCCTGCCTCCGGACGCATGCGCGGCGGCACCTCGTGCTCCACATGTCTGGCTGCAAGACCAGGATGTCCTGCAGGGTGACACTGTTGGGCCCAAATATGACCCTGTAGCTAGTAATAAACAACAAGAAATGATAACGGGCCGCGATAGGCCCATCATGGATTAAATCCTTAGAAGCAGCTAAGACAGAGCCGGAGGCTGTGAGCTGAAGATGTTCATTAGAGAGGTCGATGAAAAGAGGCAGCTTGTGGACAAATAAATAGGCGCAAGACCAGGTCAAAGAGGTAGCTCGTGGACAAATAAATAGGAGCAGGACCCGGTCAAAAGGGAGTTGTTACAAATCCCTCAAATCACGGAGGAGATCTCGGGAACCAGTTGGTAGCGACCAAAAGGGGCCTGAGGCTATTTAAAGAAGACATCAAACAATGATCAAAGGATCCGCATTCTTACTATTCATAAGCAATAGCTCTCAAATTCATTACTTTCCTTGTAAACGTTATAAACATCTCTTGTAAACAATTCTTACAAAAATATCAATAAATCATTCATTCATTCTACAAAGTTCTTACGGGATTCATCCCACGTTATCTTCCCATTTTGATCTTAACCTGACCTAAAATCAGGAGGTGAGTTTAGTCCCTCACAATTGGCGCTGTCTGTGGGGAAGAAACAATGGAATCCCTTACTCCAACTTAAGGATGAATCCAGTCGATCAGACAAAAAATCCATCTAACCATTGAACAGTATCCCGATGAACAGTACTCGGATGAACAGTACTGGAAGAACAGTATCTCGATGAACAGTATCTCGATGAACAATACTCGGATGAACAGTATCTCGATGAACAGTATCCCGATGAACAGTACTCGGATGAACAGTATCTCGATGAACAGTATCTCGATGAACAGTGCTGGAGCAGCCAACACGAGAACCTCCAGTGGGATCGATCCAAGGCTCCCAGCCCTTGTTACCCCTCAACCTGCTCCGAACCAGACGGAGGCTCAGCTCTCTGAGATCTGTCGCATGATGATGCAGTTGGTAGACAAAGCTCAGGAAAGCGAGCATACCATGCAACAGCTAGCCGCTCGGCAGCAACGATTCGAAGAGATCACTAGATCTCTAATCGCAACAACCCAACCACCGCAACGTCGGGGCTCGGGAGTTACCTTCCGAGATCGAATAACCGACCCTTCGTTCCCTCGAGGACGTCTAGATTTTTCCCTTGATAACACTGGTTCGAGAGAACAGGCACCTGCTTTCCAAACGCCTCACACTAGGATAACTTCTGTGTTTAGCCCGCCTCTCACCAGTGCTATGGGAAGCAACCTAGCATCAACCAGCTCTGTACCAGAGCAGATTACTGGTCAGAGCACTCACTTACCTCCTCCACCACCTGTTCTTAGGTCAGGAGAAGGAGTATCCAATCCGTCCGGGGGCAGAACGTCAGCTTCGGTGTTTCAGGCCAGAAACCTAAACACGAATCCGGATGAACATCAAAGGACGGATGCTGATCCTACAACTCACCCCACTAGCCTAACTCGTCAAAATAACCCAAGGGCCAGTGAGCAAATCAGCCCACCTGGCACTTGGGAAAATGATCGAACACGATTCCATCAGGGGCCTGTTTGACAGGTACCTAATGATGACCCGACTGTCCTTACTCTAGAGGGACCTGAGGCTATTCGCAGATATATGGAACGAACTCACGCAGCTCTCCAAAAATTGGGAGCTCAAGTCCACAACGCAACGAGCTCAGCTCCTGAAATCGAGAGCTTGATCGAAGAGACCTGTGGAACTCCATTCACTGACAGAATTGCCAACTCTTACATAAGAGACACCCGAAAAATTAGGATCCCCGAATACGACGGGACCTCAGACCCAAAGGCTTACCTGAGAGCCTTTCGGTTAGCTATAGTGAAAGCTCACTTTACGAAAGAAGAATGCGAAGCAGGTTACTGCAGGACATTCGCCGAAAATCTAGTCGGAACAGCCCTCGAATGGTTCTCTGGTCTCGAACCAAATTCGATAGATAGCTTCGACCAGTTAAGCAACACTTTCATGAAACAATACTCGACTCATATCCTAAAGCAAGCATCCGAGGCTGGCCTCTGGAAAATCAGACAGGGAGTGGGAGACTCACTACGAGCCTACATCGAAAAATTCAGAGCAGTGAGAACTAAGCTCTCGAACCCCAACGACCAAGTCGCCATCGAGGCCCTTTGAAGAGGTCTGTGGTATAAATCAGATTTCTGGTCGGAGCTAACACTCAATACTCCTCCAACTATCGATGATGCTCTCCATAAAGCCACCAGATATATTACTTTGGAGGAAGAGACAGCTGCACTGGATAAACTCCACAAGAAACCTCAGAATCACTCGAAAGGTGACTCTTAGGCAAAGGGACCTCATAAAAAGGGGAACTTCCGAAACAATCAGACTCAGGGAGAACATTCCTATGCAATCAAGGAGGATAAAGAAGAAAAACCTGTCGCCGCACCAAACAAAACTCCCTGGTCAAAAGGATATGATAAAAACAAACATTGCTCCTATCACGATCGAGAAGGGCACTCAACTGAGGAATGTTGGGACCTCCAACGACAGCTGCCAGCTAAATTCGCAGCCGGAGAAATAAAGGGCGTGGACCTTAAAAAGCCACCGCCCTATCAGAAAAGAGGTCCCAGAGATACCTCTCCAAAACGCGAAAGGTAACCTGAGAAGGAGACAGATTCGCCACCTCCAGCTCCCAAGAAAAGAGTCGATATGATTCTTGGAAAATTCCCCCAAGGAAAAAGCCTACAAATCGAGGCTCTCTTGAGCAAACTGTCACCTCAATCGATCCCCGACTCGAGGGTGGACTGTATCCTTGGAGGATCCGATATATGTCAAGACTCCGTTAATTCTATTAAAAATCACGTACGGAAGGCTGTGTCTAACACTGAACCTAAGCCTCCCAACCCCGAGTCCAATACTAAGATCTCTTTCTGGGAAAGTGAGACGTCGAACCTTGACAGACCTCACGATGATGCCCTAATCGTCACCATGAACATCGCAGGATACGAGGTGCCTAAACTTATGATAGACACAGGAAGCTCTGTTGATCTTATTTTCTACAACACCCTGAAAGGGATGGAAATAGACGACTACGAAATTATTGGCCAAAAAGCTAATCTCGTAGGCTTTTCCGGAGAAACAGCTACCTCCTTGGGAACTATCAAACTCCTAATCATATCTGGCGGAATAATGAAAATGACTAATTTAGTAGTCATCGACAGACCTTCCCCGTTTCATGCGATCCTAGGAAGACCCTGGATTCACAAGATGAAAGCAGTAGCCTCGACTTATCATCAATGCGTGAAATTCCCAACACCTGAAGGAATAACTACCGTACATGGTAGCCAGAAGATCTCCAGGATCTGTTACCTGGGAGGATTCGAAATCCTCAAAAAAATCCCCCCAATAGCAATTACAGATCCAGGAGGGTCATGAGATGCAACAAAATATTCGAGGTCCTCCTAGGAACCTCACCGAAAAAGTTTGCATCGACGACTCAAATCCTGAAAGACAGGTAAGCTTCGGATCTGAGCTACCTCTTGAGAACAAAAAGGAGCTCATTGACTTCTTAAAAAGCAATGTCAAAACCTTTGCATGGACCACCAGTGACATGAAAGGTATATATCCGAACGTCACCACCCATAAATTGAGAGTGGACCCCACTTTTAAACCGAACAAACAAAGGCGTCGCAAGCTGGGCCTCAAAAAGGCTCAAGCTGTTAACGACGAAATCGACCGACTTACGAAAGTTGGGTCCATTCGAGAGGTGCACTACCCTGACTGGCTAGCTAACTCGGTAGTTGTAAAAAAGAAGAACGGGAAATGGAGAATCTGCGTAGATTTCACCGACCTAAATAAAGCTTTTCCCAAAGACAGCTTCCGTTACCTCACATCGATCGTTTGGTCGAGGCCACTGCTGGCCACCAGCTCATGTCCTTCATGGATGCCTTTTCAGGGTACAATCAAATCATGATGGATCCCGACGATCAAGAGAAAACCACATTCATAACTGAACGAGGGACCTATTGCTATAAGGTCATGCCATTCGGTTTAAAGAACGCAGGAGCTACCTATCAAAGGCTAGTGAATAAAATGTTCGTTGGCCAGCTCGGGAAAACCATGGAGGTCTATATTGACGATATGCTAGTCAAATCCTCAGTTGGAGAAAATCACATTTCCCACCTAAGGGAACGCTTCGATATCCTCAACAAATACGATATGAAGCTCAACCCTGCCAAGTGCACCTTCGGGGTACCTTCAGGCGAGTTTCTCGGCTATCTCGTAACCAAAAGAGGCATCGAAGTCAACCCGAAACAGATAGCTACCTTTCTGGAAATGCCGTCACCTAAGACAACCAGAGAGGTATAGAGATTGACTGGACGAATCGCAGCATTAAATCGATTCATATCCAGGTCCACCGATAAGTGCCTCCCATTGTACAAACTTCTAAAAAATAATAAGAAGTTCTTATGGGACGAGAAGTGCGAGGAAGCCTTCAAGAAATTGAAAGCTTACCTCTCCAAACCTCCCATCTTGGCCAAACCAGTAATGGGAGAACCACTGTATCTGTACCTCGCTGTGTCAACCGCTACAGTTAGTGGTGTGCTGGTACGAGAAGAGCAAAATGAGCAAAGACATGTCTATTATACCAGCAAGAGTCTGATAGACGCCGAAACTAGATACCCTACTATGGAAAAACTAGCTCTAGCTGTCGTAACAGCTGCCAGAAAATTGCGACCTTATTTCCAATCGCACTCAATCGTCGTAATGACTTCTTAACCATTGCGAACAATTTTGCACAGCCCTAGCCAATCAGCACGATTAGCTAAATGGGCAATAGAGCTCAGTGAATACGATATCAAGTATAGACCTCGAGCAGCAACAAAAGCTCTGGTCCTTGCCTATTTCATAAACGAGCTAGCTTCCGAACAACTAGACTTGGAAACGGAAGCTCCGAAGTGGAGTCTGTACGTTGACGGAGCCTCGTCAATACAAGGTTCCGCCATCGGTCTAAGGCTGACCTCCTCAGCTGGAGAAACCATCGAACAATCCTACAGGCTCGGATTCAGCGCTTCTAATAACGAGGCTGAATACAAAGCATTAATTGCAGGGTTAAAACTCGCCCTAAGCCTCGGAATTCGAGAGCTGAACGCTTATAGTGATTCACAGCTAGTAGCTAGCCAGTTCCACGGCGAGTATGGAACAAGGGACGAAAGAATGGGGGCATACCTCGAGGTTGTCTGGAACCTCACTAAGCAGTTCAACAGATTTGAACTAACAAGGATCCCACGAGGAGAGAACTCCTTAGCAGACGCGTTGGCTGCTCTAGCGTCAACATCAGACCCCCTCGTAAAACGGATCATACCCGTAGAGGGAATCGAAAAACTAAGTATCGACATAGCTACCAAAGGTGAGATCGATAGCAAGCCGAAAGGGCAAACGGAAGGTAGCTACCTCCAGACGGTAGCCACCCAAGTTCTCACAACGTACTGGTTCCCGAAAACCAGAATTTGTAGCTTTAAAAAGCATACCTCCGGGGGCAAGATCCAGACCTCGGATTCACCTGTCTGCACAGCTAGCACCAGGAGTCACTCTGCTTTTGAAAGCGCATCCGAAGAAACGACCCAGACTCCGGAGAACAACACCAGAACTGGAGATATTCCTCAGAATTCAGACTCCTTTGAGCCTAATCGGACCAATATCTCCGGGGGCAATATGACATCAGGTCAAGACACTCAGGGACCTGAACAAGAACCGCCGTCATCTCTTCATGACAAAATCATTGGGAGAGAGGATTGGAGAATACCAATCATGCAGTACATCTTGGAGGGTAAGATCCCCCCAATAAGTGGGAGGCCCGAAAACTCAAAGCATTAAGCGCAAGATACTGCATAATCGAGTCAGCCCTCCATAAACGAAGCATTTCCGGACCTTACCTAAAATGCGTCCATGGCCTCGATGCTATCAATCTTATGAAAGAAATGCACGATGGCTCCTGTGGAAACCACTCTGGGGGCAGAGCTCTAGCTATCCGAATCAAAAGACATGGCTATTTCTGGCCCACCATTATCACTGACTGCGAGGTTTACTCCTCTTCATGTGATAAATGCCAATGGCATGCACCGATTATACATCAGCCTGCGGAAAAACTATCCTCAATATACGCTCCGTACATGTTCATGAGGTGGTCCATGGACATCGTAGGACCACTCATAACGTCAAGAAGGGGAAGGCAGAAGCTACGCTTCCTCTTGGTCTTGACAGACTACTTCACGAAGTGGATAGAGGCTGAAGCTTTCCAACAAATAACTAGATTCGAAGTCGAAGGATTTGTGTGGAAAGACATTGTCTGCCGCCACGGCGTCTTGTATGAGATAGTAACCGGCAACGGAGGACAGTTCATTTCTCGGGACTTCAAAGCATTTTGCGACAAGTGGAATATCCGCCTTACCTTCTCAACACCTCGACGACCTCAAGGTAACGGTCAGGCGGAGGCTGCTAATAAGACAATATTAGTAAACCTCAAGAAACGCCTCGGAACCAACAAGAAAACCTGGTCTGAAAAGATACCTGAAGTACTTTGAGTATGACGAACCACCCATAGAAAGGCTACAAAGGAAACCCCTTTCTCTTTAGCCTACAGAATGGAAGCTGTCGTTCCGGCGGAAACCTCGACTGGGAGCCTCCGTCGAGAGCTCTGTACGTCTGATCCCGAAGCTAACGGCCAGCTCTTATCAGACAGCCTCGATTTAATCGAGGAACGACGAGACCGAGCTTTTCTTCGGATTCAAAACTATCAGCAAGCAATGGCTCGACATTATAATTTCAAAGTCAGGCCTCGACAATTTGTTGTAGGTGACCTGGTACTTAGGAAGGTTTTCTAAGGAACCAAGGAACCAGATGCTGGGAAGTTAGGAACCAATTGGGAAGGTCCTTACCGGATTATCCACGTGGTACGACCTGGCATCTATAAGCTCTTGAAGGTGCGAACCGGAGTACCTGAAATCAGATCGTGGAATGCCACAAATCTGAAGAAATACTATCATTAGGTACTTAAATTCCTCGAATTACGTTAAGCTTGACCCCTTGACTGGGTACGTAGGCAATTGTGTTATGAGTGCAACCCCAATCTTATTTTAACACTCTTTCCACCATGACGAAAGGGGGCATATGTTTGAGAACATATAGCCCAAACAGCGATTGTATGATTATTGTGATACCATGTATCCTATTATCAATAAAGCAATTATCTTCGATACCTTGACCTTCGAACAAATTCAGGTCTCTACGAACCTGAACCCAAGGTCTTAAAATCCTTCGAACAAATTTAGGTCTCTACGAACCTGAACCGAAGGGGTCTTAAAACCCTTTAAACAAATTCAGGTCTCCATGAGCCTGAACTTAAGGTCTTAAAATCCTCAGTAATCTCGAAGGTCTTAAAATCCTTTCAGCAAATTCAGGTACCCACGAATGTGGACCTAAGGTCTTAAAATCCTCAGTAATCTCGAAGGTCTTAAAATCCTTCTAACAAACTCAGGCCTCCATGAACCTGGACCTAAGGTCTTAAAATCCTTCCGACAAACTCAGGTCTCCATGAACCTGGACCTAAGGTCTTAAAATCCTTAGTAACCTCGAAGGTCTTAAAATCCCTCAGGCGAAATTAAACGTCTACAAACCTAAGGTCTTAAAATCCTTAGAAATCACTAAAAGGTCGTAAAATCCTTATCAAATCCCAAAAGGTCTTAAAATCTTTATCAAATCCAAAAGGTCTTAAAATCCTTATCAAATCTCAAAAGGTCTTAAAATCCTTATCAAATCTCAAAAGGTCTTAAAATCCTAAGCAAACTTCAATGGGTCTTAAAATCCCACAAACGAATTCAGGTTCCCATTAACCCCCTTCTAAGGTCTTCAGGGTAGCTCAGGTTCCTAAAAACCTGGAGCTAATCTCAATATTTTAGGAACTCCTTCTAAGGATCCTCGTAATCGAATACACTCGAAATCTTCGAGACCTGATAAGTCATTGGACATTGTATCTAATAATCACGATACATGTCCTAACCGAAACTTCCACTTGACAAAAGTCAATCTCATCCAAGAAATGATCAAACCAAGTCAAATGACTTAATACGAAAAACAAAACCGAAATTTGAATAAAAGGGTTTAAAAGCCTCTCCAGGCTAACGAGGGTTCAGAAGATCCTAAAACAAGTCAAGGTTTAAAAGCCTCCTCATGCTATAAGTCTGAAACGTAAACAAAGCCCATTGGGCAAAAGTCATGAAAAGCAACATTACAATTCAAAAAGAGCCGCAGCTCTTAGACATCATTATCACGTGAGCTCATCCCGACATCCTTGTCTCCCTCAACTGGATCACTTTCTTTCGCTGGATCTCCCTCATCTGCCTCCTTGTCATCGCCCATCTGGGACGTCTCGACTGGAGCTGAATCAGGGCCCACCAAACCTAAGTTAGAACCATATTCTCCGGAAAAGGATATATTAAACATTTTAAGCTCGAAAGTACCTGAACTCTCTGAGAATTGAGGAATGGGAAGCTTGCTGTCCGAGAAGTCGGATACTTGCGCCTTTTCATACGCAATCGTAGCCATCAGATTAAGCAAAGGAAATCTTCAATAAAGATAACTGTTGCTCGAGATCTCAACGAAAAAATTGATGTTCGGCGGCTAGGTCTAGCTTCCGAGATAA
Source organism: Raphanus raphanistrum subsp. raphanistrum (assembly GCA_019706035.1). NCBI lineage: Eukaryota > Viridiplantae > Streptophyta > Magnoliopsida > Brassicales > Brassicaceae > Raphanus > Raphanus raphanistrum. Next base: position 38,235,405 of record CM033983.1, read on the forward strand.
GGAATCTTATCTCGAAAGCTGGGGGCAACTGTTGGGCCCAAATATGACCTTCTAGCTAGTAACAAACAACAAGAAATGATAACAGGCCGCGATAGGCCCATCATGGATTAAATCCTCAGAAGCAGCTAAGACAGAGCCGGAGGCTGTGAGTTGAAGATGTTCATTAGAGAGGTCGAGGAAAAGAGGCAGCTCGTGGACAAATAAACAGGCGCAGGACCCGGTCAAAGAGGTAGCTCGTGGACAAATAAATAGGCGCAGGACCCGGTCAAAAGGGAGCTGTTACAAATCCCTCAAATCACGGAGGAGATCTCGGGAACCAGTTGGTAGCGACCAAAGGGGGCCTGAGGCTATTTAAAGAAGACATCAAATAATGATCAAAGGATCCGCATTCTTACTATTCATAAGCAATAGCTCTCAAATTCATTACTTTCCTTGTAAACGTTATAAACATCTCTTGTAAACAATTCTTACAAAAATATCAATAAATCATTCATTCATTCTACAAAGTTCTTACGGGATTCAGCCCACGTTATCTTCCCATTTTGATCTTAACATGACCTAAAATCAGGAGGTGAGTTTAGTCCCTCACAGACACCACCCCTTCCACATGTCTGATCCACGTCCTGACCTCATCCAGATTGACACTCAGCGTACACATGTCGCTCAGCATGCTCCGATCGCAGGTTTCGCGGCACCTCGTGCTTCTGGGTGTCACTCAGCATGCTGTGCTCTCCTGGGCTTCAACACTTCCTGCTTCCCTTGCCACATACCATGCCAGGCAGGTTACATCACGTCCTTATCTCACATATGAATCCACCTAGAGCTTCTTGGTCTTTTCGACCGGTTTCGACATTTTCGGTGAATTTTCGATCCGCGATGAATCCCGAATATTTTTCTATGCCTGTTCTTATGCGCTAGATATTTTTAATAATCTCCATAAGAATCCTGATATTGATGGAAAATATTTCCCGAGCCTCCGGCTTCCTCGAAAAATCTCGATAATACCGAAATCAAGGTTTTCGGTCGATTTCGGGTTTTCCCGTCATGCTTCGATCCCGTCGTGCTTACTTCCCGTCCTACTTTATTATCGTCCTGCTTCATTATGTCTCCAGAGTAATAAATTACCGATACGAAGATTTCCCGGGAAAACTTAGTGGTTAAGAAACGTCGGCTTCAAAAACGTCGAGCTTCTAAAACGTCGTGCTTCCAAAAATGTGATGCTTCCAAAACTACCGTCTGATCAATCTAAGAAACTTCTATCAATGGTAGAGCAGTTTATCTGACTCATGGCTTCTCCCATGATCAATGCTTCGACCATTTGTACTTCAAAACTTCCCGATCGATCCTTATTGCCCGCAGCTCAACCTCAAAACAGATGCTCGACCAATCTTCCATTTTCTCTGAACCATGTTAAGTTTGAAATGATCAAAACTCAACATTCTTCATCATTCTTTGATTCCCAAAAGCTGGACCACAAACTCCAATCTTTATTATAATATTTTTTTTACACGGGTTTCTACATTCTCCCCCTTAATAGAATTCGTCCTCGAATTCTAAGGATGTGAGGGGCCTCCTTCCTCCATCACAACATCCTCTCGGAAAAACTCTGGGTGATTCGCCTTGAATCTCTCTTCATCTTCCCAAGTGACATGAATCCTGTTTTGTCTTCCCCATAATACTTGTACTTGGGCAATCTCACGATTCTTTAGCTTCCGAATACGCCTTTCTCCAAGTCGGATTGGTCCTTCTGGATAAGTAAGATCCGTCCTTAGCTCCTCAATTCTCTCGGGCTCAACAGCACTTGGATCCGGTATATGTTTCCGAAGCATGGAAACATGGAACACCGGGTGTAGATGCATATCCGCTGGTTGATCCAATCGGTAAGCTACCTCACCAACTTTCCCGATGATCTTGTATAGACCAATGAACCTGACTACGAGTTTCCCGACCTTACCAAATCTGTCCTTCCCTTTCTGTGCAGTAACCTTCAAGTAGACCCAATCTCCTATCTCAAATGTTACCTCTCTTCTTGACTGGTCAGCCTACTTCTTCTGACGGTCTTAAGCCTTCTTCACGTTGGTTTGAATCATCTCCAGCTTAAACCATAGTCTCTAGTACGATAGGCGATCCAAACATTCTTCTTTCTCCCACTTCCGCCCAACACAATGGCGTCTTGCATGGCCTTCCATACAGCGCTTCATAAGGTGACATCCCTATGCTCGCATGGTGACTGTTGTTGTATGAGAACTCAACCAACAGTAAATGCTTCTCCCAATTTCCTGCCCAATCGAGAATACACATCCAAAGCATGTCCTCGATGGTCCGAATGGTTCTCTCCGTTTGGCCGTCTGTTTCTGGGTGGAACGCCGTGCTTCGGATCAGTTTAGTTCCCAAGGCTTCTTGTAATGCTTCCCAAAATGCTGCCGTGAACCTAGGGTCACGATCTGATACGATGTCTGAAGGTACACCATGTAGCTTCACAATTTGGTCGATGTACAGCTCGGCCAATACTTCCACTTTATCCGTATCCCGCATAGGTAACAGGTGTGTAACCTTGGTTAACCTATCCTGATGTGCCCTAAATCAGCAGCAGAAACAATTCGAGAAAACTTGGCTTATGTGTTTGGATCAAACGAGATGGGCTTGATGATTTATGAAAAATATGTTTATAAACATATTTCAGCCCAAAGAAAGAAGGGCCCAATAAGAAAATGCAAGCCATGGTCGAATAATATATCAATCTGACGGCAATTCAGAGACCGTCGATCATGCAAAAGAGCGCGACCAGCTGATGAGTTTCGCGAGCACAATTTCCCAAGTTCAGTCAAAAGTCTTTGGTCTTTAGTCAAGTCTACAATATTTATTAGTTTACAAGTTTCTAGGTTTTGACTAAACCTTTTGTATGCTTTGCTTATTATATAAATGTCATTTGATCAATGAAATCAAATAAGTTTTGAGTGTTTATTTTTGGAACCTTGAGAGGGTATCTCAATTTTCTTGTTCTTGGTGTGGTTAGCTCCAAGTAACTCTCTCTTTCTCGTTGGACCGGTGCGTCACATCCGGCAACAGATCGATTTTGCTTCCTAGTCGGACCTGTGAGTCATATCAGGCGACAATCAAGCACCTCTGGTAGTATCATTGGGTCATTCCGCAACCCTTTGTGTCACCGTTCAATCCATCAGTTCTCTTCGGAGTTCACCTCTGGTAGTATCTTTGGGCTTCCGCAACCCTTAGTGTCACCCCTCGATCCATCAGTTCTCAATCCCCTCGGATCTGAGTTCATATCTTCCGTACCGGTAGAGTGATCCGTATTTAGGTTCTATCATGTGGTATCAGAGCCACTCAACCGGTACTATCTGTTCATTTTTCTCATCTTTCCATCTTCTTCATCCATCTTCTACCTTTCATCTTCTTTTCTAAAAAAAAAAAAAAAAAAAAAAAGAGTTCTACGAAAAGCCAAGAGATCATTATATCTGAAGCTAAAGAAAGACAGATTTGAGGGCAAATCTTTTTAAAGAAGGAGGGAATGATGTGCCCTAAATCAGCAGCAGAAACAATTCGAGAAAACTTGGCTTATGTGTTTGGATCAAACGAGATGGGCTTGATGATTTATGAAAAATATGTTTATAAACATATTTCAGCCCAAAGAAAGAAAGGCCCAATAAGAAAATGTAAGCCATGGTCGAATAATATATCAATCTGACGGCAATTCAGAGACCGTCGATCATGCAAAAGTGCGCGACCAGCTGATGAGTTTCGCGAGCACAATTTCCCAAGTTCAGTCAAAAGTCTTTGGTCTTTGGTCTTTGGTCTTTGGTCTTTAGTCAAGTCTACAATATTTATTAGTTTACAAGTTTCTAGGTTTTGACTAAACCTTTTGTATGCTTTGCCTATTATATAAAGACTATTTGATCAATGAAATCAAATAAGTTTTGAGTGTTTATTTTTGGAACCTTGAGAGGGTATCTCAATTTTCTTGTTCTTGGTGTGGTTAGCTCCAAGTAACTCTCTCTTTCTCGTTGGACCGGTGCGTCACATCCGGCAACAGATCGAGTTTGCTTCCTTGTCGGACCTGTGAGTCATATCAGGCAACAATCAAGCACCTCTGGTAGTATCATTGGGTCATTCCGCAACCCTTTGTGTCACCGTTCAATCCATCAGTTCTCTTCGGAGTTCACCTCTGGTAGTATCTTTGGGCTTCCGCAACCCTTAGTGTCACCCCTCGATCCATCAGTTCTCAATCCCCTCGGATCTGAGTTCATATCTTCCGTACCGGTAGAGTGATCCATATTTAGGTTCTATCAAGTGGTATCAGAGCCACTCAACCGGTACTATCTGTTCATTTTTCTCATCTTTCCATCTTCTTCATCCATCTTCTACCTTTCATCTTCTTTTCTAAAAAAAAAAAAAAAAAAAAAGAGTTCTACGAAAAGCCAAGAGATCATTATATCTGAAGCTAAAGAAAGACAGATTTGAGGGCAAATCTTTTTAAAGAAGGAGGGAATGATGTGCCCTAAATCAGCAGCAGAAACATTCGAGAAAACTTGGCTTATGTGTTTGGATCAAACGAGATGGGCTTGATGATTTATGAAAAATATGTTTATAAACATATTTCAGCCCAAAGAAAGAAGGGCCCAATAAGAAAATGCAAGCCATGGTCGAATAATATATCAATCTGACGGCAATTCAGAGACCGTCGATCATGCAAAAGAGCGCGACCAGCCGATGAGTTTCGCGAGCACAATTTCCCAAGTTCAGTCAAGTCTTTGGTCTTTGGTCTTTGGTCTTTGGTCTTTGGTCTTTAGTCAAGTCTACAATATTTATTAGTTTACAAGTTTCTAGGTTTTGACTAAACCTTTTGTATGCTTTGCCTATTATATAAAGGTCATTTGATCAATGAAATCAAATAAGTTTTGAGTGTTTATTTTTGGAACCTTGAGAGGGTATCTCAATTTTCTTGTTCTGGGTATGGTTAGCTCCAAGTAACTCTCTCTTTCTCGTTGGACCGGTGCGTCACATCCGGCAACAGATCGATTTTGCTTCCTTGTCGGACCTGTGAGTCATATCAGGCGACAATCAAGCACCTCTGGTAGTATTATTGGGTCATTCCGCAACCCTTTGTGTCACCGTTCAATCCATCAGTTCTCTTCGGAGTTCACCTCTGGTAGTATCTTTGGGCTTCCGCAACCCTTAGTGTCACCCCTCGATCCATCAGTTCTCAATCCCCTCGGATCTGAGTTCATATCTTCCGTACCGGTAGAGTGATCCGTATTTTGGTTCTATCATATCCACAATCACCCAAATTGAGTTGTTCGATCTACCTGGAGCAGTGGGTAATCCAGTGATGAAATCCATGGAAATATAATCCCATTTCCATTGAGGTATCGGAAGACTCTGCAGCAATCCTCCTGGAACTTGATGCTCGACTTTCACTTGTTGACAAGTCGCACATTGAGCAACCCATTGCGCTACTGATCTCTTCATGCCTGGCCAATGATAGTATATTCTCACGTCTCGGTACATCTTCGAACTTCCAGGATGGATACTAAGTAGGAATGGTGTGCCATCCTTAGTATCTCATCTCTCAGCCCTTGCCCTTTTGGAACCGTAATCCTTCCATTAATAAGCAATGTTCCATCCTCCGCCAAGTAGTATCCAGCACTATTTGGTCCGGATTGTCCTCTGAGTTCTTCAGCAATCTTTTGTAATTTCTCATCTCTAAGTTGCTCCTCTCGAATTCACTGAATCAAGCTGGCCTGGTTCGCTTGTCTGACCTTCCAAAGCAACCAACTTTACTTGCTTCAGCTCTTGGTTCAACAACTCCACTTCTTTTTCCATATCAGCATCCAACTTTCTTCGACTTAAGGCATCCGCAACAACATTCGCTTTACCAGGATGGTAGCGAATCTTTAAGTCGTAGTCGGCAACAAACTCCATCCATCTACGTTGGCGCAGGTTGAGATCTGGCTGAGTGAAAAGGTATTTAAGACTTTGGTGGTCTGTGTATACCTCCACTTCTTCTCCGTACAAGTACGATCTCCATATTATCAAAACGAATACAACAGCCGCCAACTCCAAGTCATGTGTAGTGTAGTTATCTTCATGCTTTCGTAGTTGTCGCGAGGCATATGCAATGTGTCTCCCATCTTGCATTAGCACACAACCTAACCCAACTCGTGAAGCATCCGTGTATACCATGTAAGGTTTACCTTGCTCAGGTAAAACTAACACCGGTGCGGTCGTGAGAGCTTCCTTCAACTTCTTGAAGGCCTTCTCTGTTTCTTCCACCCATAGGAAAGGAACTGCTTTACCGGTCAGTTTAGTTTTGGGCTTTGCAATGGAGGAAATGTCCTTAACAAACTTTCGATAATAGCCCGCAAGTCCTAGAAAACTCCTCACTTCCGTCACAATGGTAGGTCGAGGCCATTCTCGTATGGCTTGGATCAGGAGCCACGCCCTCTCCTGACACAATATGACCAAGAAATCCTATCTTTCTCTTCCAAAACGAGCACTTGCTAAACTTGGCAAACAGCTTCTGACTTCATAACCTCTCCATAACCAGTTTCAGATGCTCTTTGGGCCCGAATATGGCCCGATAGCTAACGGCGAATAACAAGAAATGATAACGGGCCGCGACAGGCCCATCGCGAATTCAATCCTAAAGGCAGCTAAGCTAGAGCCGGAGGCCGTGAGCTAAAGATGTTCACTAAAGAGGTCAAGGAAAGGACGCAGCTCGTGGACGTGAAAGTAGGCGCAGGACCCGGTCAAAGGGGAGCTGTTGCAAATACCTCAAATCACAGAGGAGATCTCGGGAACCAGTTGGTGATGATCAAATGGAGCCTGAGTCTATTTAAAGAGGAAGTCAATCAAGAAAAGGGGATTCATTCAACCCTTATTCATTTTCACGATCATTCATATAATCTCTCAAACACTTTGTTATCTTTGTAATCATCAAGAGAAACATCTCTTTGTAACCACTCTTTTACCAAGTTATCAATACAAAATCATAATTCATTCTACAAGTTATTACGGGATTCAGCCCACGTTATCTTTCCCTAACCTTTCCTAAACCTTAACCTGATCTAAAATCCAGGAGGTGAGTTTAATCCCTCACAATTGGTGCCGTCTGTGGGGAAGAAACAATCGAATCCCTTACTCTAACTTGAGGATGAATCCTACCGATCAGACAACGAATCCGTCTGACTCTAACCTCCTGATTCAGAGCGATGGCTCACCGAACGATGGAGGCTCTAGTCTCGTAACTCCGGAGCCTCGATGTGGCGATCACCGATCTGGGCAACAGCCTCCGGCTAGCGCTCGAACGAGCCAGACTGCCACTGGAGTGACTAACCCGAGATCATCAAGTGGAACCGCCTCCGGGCTTCCAGTCACCGAGAGTCCTCAGCAGCAAACCACTCCGAATCAAACGGAGGCTCAGCTCTCTAAGATTCGTCAGATGATGCAATTAGTAGATAAAGCTCAGGAAAATGAGCGTACAATGCATCAGCTAGCTGTTCGGCAGCAACGATTCAAAGAGATAACTAGATCTCTAAACGCAACAACCCAACCACCGCAACGTCAAACTCCGGGGGTCACTTTCCGAGATTGATTGACCGATCCCTCGTTCCCCCGAGGACGTTTAGACTTTTCTCCTGATAGCACTGTTCCGGAAGGGCGGGGATCTGCTTTCCAGACACCTCATGCTGGGACAGCTCCCGTGTTTAACCCACCCATTTCCAGTGCTATGGGAAGTAACGTAGCGACAACCAGCTCCACGCCCAGTCAGATCGCTGACCGGAGCACTCGCTTACCTCCTCCACCACCTATTTTTAGGTCCGGAGCAGGAGTATCCCTCCCATCCGGGGGCAGAACATCAGCTTCGGTTTATCAAACCAGAAGCTCAACCCCGAATATGGACGGATATCAAAGGACAGACTCCGACGTAGCCCACCAACTGCATGGGAAGATGAACCAACACGGTTCCGTCAGGAACCTGCCCGTCAGATACCTAATAACGACCCAAATGTCCTTCCTTTGGAGGGACCTGACGCCATTCGCAGATATATGGAGCAAACTCACGCAGCCCTCCAAAAGTTGAATGCTCAAGTTCATAAGGCAACAAGTTCAGCTCCCGAAATGGAGAGCTTGATTGAAGATACCCGCGGGACTCCATTCACTAACAGAATCGCCAGCTCTTACATAAGAGATACCCAAAAAATGAGAATCCCCGAATACGATGGGACCTCCGACCCGAAGGCTTACTTGAGAGCTTTCCGGTTAGCTATCGTAAAAGCCCATTTTACGAACGAAGAATGTGAAGCAGGTTACTGCGGGACATTCGCTGAAAACCTGGTTGGAACAGCCCTCGAGTGATTATCTGGTCTTGAACCAGCCTCGATAGACAGTTTCGATCAGTTAACTAATGCCTTTATGAAGCAGTACTCGACCCATATCCTGAAGCAAGCCTCTGAGGCTGACCTCTGGAAGGTTAGACAAGGAATGGGAGACTCGTTGCGAGTCTACATCGAAAAATTCAGGGCAGTAAGAACTAAGCTCTCAAACCCCAACGACAAGTCGCCAACGAGGCCCTTAGAAGAGGTCTGTGGTACAAATCAGATTTCTGGTCGGAGCTAACACTCAATACTCCCCCAACTATCGATGATGCTCTTCATAAAGCTACCAGATATATTACTTTGGAGGAGGAGACTGCTGCGCTGGATAAACTCCACAAGAGACCTCAGAATCACTCGAAAGGTAAATCTTCAGAGGCAAAAGGACCTCATAAAAAGGGGAACTTCCGAAACAATCAAACTCAGGGAGAGCATTCTTATGCAGTCGAGAAGATAAGGAAGAGAAACCTATCGCCACGACGACTAAAGCCCCCTGGTCAAAAGGCTTTGATAAGAACAAACATTGCTCCTATCATGATCGAGAAGGGCACTCAACTGGGGAATGTTGGGACCTCCAACGACAGCTGGCAGCTAAATTCGCAGCTGGAGAAATAAAGGGCGTGGACCTTAAAAAGCCACCGCCCTATCAGAAAAGAGGTCCCAGAGATACCTCTCCAAAGCGCGAGAGGTCACCTGAGAAGGAGACCGACTCGCCACCTCCAACTCCCAAGAAAAGAGTCGATATGATTCTTGGAAAATTCTCCCAAGGAAAAAGTCTACAAGTCGAAGCTCTCTTGAGCAAACCGTCGCCTCAATCAAGCCCCGACTCGAGGGTGGACTGTATCCTTGGAGGATCAGATATATGTCAAGACTCCGTCAATTCTATCAAGAATCACGTACGGAAGGCTGTGTCTAACACTGGACCTAAGAGTCCCAACCCCGAGTCCAATACTAAGATTTCTTTTTGGGAGAGCAAGACCTCAAACCTTAACAGACCTCACGATGATGCTCTGATCGTCACCCTGAACATCGCAGGATACGAGGTGCCTAAACTTATGATAGACACAGGAAGCTCTGTTGACCTTATTTTCTACAACACCCTAAAAGGTATGGAAATAGACGACTACGAAATTATTGGCCAAAAAGCTAATCTCGTAGGCTTTTCCGGAGAAACAACTACCTCATTGGGAACTATCAAACTCCCAATCATAGCTGGCGGAATAATGAAAATGACCAATTTAGTAGTCATCGACAGACCTTCCCTGTTCCATGCGATCCTAGGAAGACCCTGGATCCACAAGATGAAAGCAGTAGCCTCGACTTATCATCAATGTGTGAAATTCCCAACACCTGAAGGAATAACTACCGTACATGGTAGCCAGAAGATCTCCAGGATCTGTTACCTGGGAGGGTTTGAAATCCTCAAAAAATCCCCCAATAGCAATTACAGATCCAGGAGGGTCGTGAAATGCAACAAAATATTCGAGGTCCCCCTAGGAACCTCACCGAAAAAGTTTGAATCGACGACTCAAATCCTGAAAGACAGGTGAGCATCGGATCTGAGCTACCTCTTGAGACAAAAAAGGAACTCATTGACTTCCTGAAAAGCAATGTCAAAACCTTTGCATTGACCACCAGTGACATGAAAGGTATAGATCCGAACGTCACCACCCATAAACTGAGAGTAGACCCCACTTTCAAACCGATCAAACAAAAACGTCGTAAGCTGGGCCTCGAAAAGACTCAAGCTGTTAACGACGAAGTTGACTGACTTACGAAAGCTGGGTCCATTCGAGAAGTGCACTACCCTGACTGGTTAGCTAACCCGGTAGTTGTAAAAAAGAAAAACGGGAAATGGAGAATCTGTGTAGATTTCACTGACCTAAACAAGGCCTGTCCTAAAGACAGTTTCATGTTACCTCACATCGACCGCCTGGTTGAAGCCACAGCTGGTCATCGACTCCTGTCCTTCATGGACGCTTTCTCAGGGTACAACCAAATCATGATGGACCCTGAGGATCAAGAAAAAACTGCATTCATAACCGAACGAGGAACCTATTGTTACATGGTTATGCCATTCGGGTTAAAGAATGCAGGAGCTACCTATCAGAGACTAGTAAATAAGATGTTTGCTGGGCAACTCGGAAAAACCATGGAGGTCTATATTGACGATATGCTAGTCAAATCCTCAGCTGGAGAAGACCATATTTTCCAATTAAGGGAATGCTTCGATATCCTCAACAAGTACGATATGAAGCTCAATCCCACTAAATGTACCTTCGGGGTACCCTCAGGCGAGTTCCTTGGCTACCTCGTAACCGAAAGAGGCATTGAAGCCAACCTAAGACAACCAGAGAGGTACAGAGATTGACTGGACGAATCGCAGCATTAAATCGATTCATATCCAGATCCACCGATAAGTGCCTCCCATTCTACAAACTTCTAAAAAATAATAAGAAGTTCTTATGGGACGAGAAATGTGAGGAAGCCTTCAAGCAATTGAAAGCTTACCTCTCCGAACCTCTGATCCTGTCCAAACCCGTAGTAGGAGAGCCACTGTACCTGTACCACGCCGTATCAACTGCTGCAGTTAGCTGCGTGCTGGTACGAGAGAAACAAAACAAACAAAGACCTGTCAATTACACTAGCAAGAGTCTGATAGACGCCGAAACAAGGTACCCTGCAATGGAAAAATTAGCGCTAGCAGTCGTAACAGCTGCCAGGAAATTACGACCTTACTTCCAATCGCACTCGATCATCGTAATGACTTCGCAACCATTACGAATGATATTGCACAGCCCCAGCCAGTCAGGGCGATTGGCTAAATGGGCCATATTGCTCAGTGAATACGACATAGAATACGGACCTCGAGCAGCAGCAAAGGCTCAGGTCCTTGCTGATTTTATCATTGAGCTAGCATCCGAGCAATTAGACTCGGAAATGGAATCTCCAAAGTGGAGCCTGTATGTCGACGGAGCCTCATCAAAACAAGGCTCCGGTGTCGGGCTAAGGCTGACTTCTTCTGCTGGAGAAACCATCAAGCAGTCCTATAGGCTCGGATTCAGCGCCTCAAACAACGAGGCTGAATATGAAGCACTAATCGCAGGGTTAAAACTCGCCCTAAGCCTCGGAATTCGAGAGCTAAACGCTTATAGTGATTCACAGCTAGTAGCTAACCAGTTTCATGGAGAATATGAAACGAGGGACGAAAGAATGGGGGCATATCTTGAAGTCGTCCAGAACCTCACTAGGCAGTTCGACAAATTCGAGCTAACAAAGATCCCACCAGGAGAGAACTCCTCAGCAGATGCATTGGCTGCTTTAGCCTCCACACCAGACCCCCTCGTAAACCGGATCATACCCGTGGAAGGAATCGAAAAACCAAGTATCGACATAGCTACTAAAGCTGAGATAGACAACAAGCCAAAAGAGCAAACCGAAAGTAACTACCCTGAAACGGTAGCTACCCAAGTTCTCACAACTTTTTGGTTCCCAAAAGCCAAAATACGTAGCTTTAAAAAGCGTACCTCCGGGAACACAATCCAAAACACGGAGAACAACGATAAAAATGAAGGTATTCCCCGGAATTCAGACTCCCAGGAGCTAAATCCCACGAATACCCCCGGGGGCACTATCCAGACCTCGGACCCACTCGTCTGTAGAGTCAAAACTAGAAGTCGCTCAGCTCTCAAAAATTCATCTGGGGGCAACATCCAGACCCCAGAGAATAACGAGGAAACTGGAGATATTCCTCAGAATTCAGACTCCCTGGAGCCTAATCCTACGAACATCTCCGGGGGCACCACGATACCAGGTCCCGAACAGGAACCTCCCTCGTCCCTTCATGACAAAGTTGTAGGGAGAGAGGACTGGAGAATACCAATCATGCAATACATCCTGGAGGGAAAGACTCCATCCAATAAATGGGAGGCTCGAAAACTCAAAGCATTGAGCGCGAGATATTGTATAATCGAGTCCGTCCTCCACAAACGGAGCGTTTCCGGACCTTGCCTGAAATGCGTCCATGGCCTCGTTGCTATGAAACTCATGAAGGAAATGCACGACGGTTCCTGCGGGAACCACTCTGGAGGCTGAGCTCTAGCTATCCGGATCAAAAGACAGGGCTATTTCTGGCCTACCATTATTGCAGACTGTGAGGTCTACTCTTCCTCATGTGACAAATGCCAGAGGCATGCACCGATTATACACCAACCTGCGGAAAAGCTATCCAACATATCCGCTCCTTACCCATTTATGTGGTGGTCCATGGACATCGTAGGACCACTAGTAGCGTCAGGAAGTGGAAAGAAGAAGCCAGGCTTCCTCTTAGTCCTAACAGACTATTTCACGAAATGGATTGAGGCTGAAGCTTTCCAACTGGTAACCAGATTCGAGGTCGAACGATTTGTTTGGAGAGATATCGTGTGTAGACACGGCGTCCCATACGAAATCGTGACTGACAATGGAGGGCAATTCATATCTCACGACTTCAAAATATTCTGTGACAAATGGAATATCCGCCTGACCTTCTCAACACTTCGACGCCCTCAAGGAAACGGCCAGGCGGAGGCTGCTAATAAGTCAATATTAGCAAACCTCAAGAAACGCCTCGAAACCCAGAAGGAACTCTGGTCGGAAAAATTACCTGAAGTGCTATGGGCATGTCGAACCACCCCACAAAAGGCTACAGAGGAAATCCCTTTCTCCTTAGCCTACGGGATGGAAGCTGTCGTCCCAGCCGAAACTATTGCTGGCAGCCTCCGCCGGGAACTCTGCACGTCCGATCATGCAGCTAATGATCAGCTCCTGACGGACAGCCTCGATCTAATCGAGGAAAGACGAGACCGAGCCCTACTTCGCATTCAAAACTATCAGCAAGCAATGACACGACATTACAACTCCAAAGTCAGGCCCCGACATTTCGCTGTAGGTGACCTAGTACTTAGGAAAGTTTTCAAAGGAACCAAGGAGCCAGACGCTGGGAAGTTAGGAACCAATTGGGAAGGTCCTTACCGGATTATCCATGTGGTAAGACCTGGCGTCTACAAACTCCAGAAGGTGCGAACCGGGGTACCTGAAATCAGGTCGTGGAACCCCACGAACCTCAAAAGATATTATCATTAGGTACCTAAATTTCCTGAACTACGTTTGGCTTGATCCCTTGACTGGGTACGTACGCAACTCCGTCATGAGTGCAGCCCCAACCTCATTTCAACACATTGTTCACCATGACCGAAGGCGGCATATGTTTGATTAAAATCACATAGCCCAAGCAGCAATTGTATGATTATTATGATACCATGCATTCAATTATCAATAAAGCAATTATCCTCGATATCTCGACTCTTTAATAATACAGGTCCCTATAAACACGGACCTAAGGTCTAAAACCCTTCGGATAAACTCAGGTCTCCAAGAACCTAAACCTAATGTCTTAAAATCCTTGATAACCTTGAAGGTCTTAAAATCCTTCAAATGAAATCAAATTTGATAAACCAACCTAAGGTCTTAAAAATCCTTAGAAACCACCAAAGGTCTTAAAACCCTTCAAGCAACGTCAGGTCTCAACGAACCTAGACCTAAGGTCTTGAAATCCTTAACAAAATACAAAGGTCTTAAAATCCTTATCAAAATCTCGAAAGGTCTTAAAATCCTAAGCAAGTCTCAATGGGTCTTAAAGTCCCGCAAACGAATTCAGGTTCCCATGAACCCCCACCTAAGGTCTCCAAACCAAACTCAGGTTCCTAAAAACCTTGAGCTAATCTCGATATTCCAGGAACTCCTCTTAAGGAACCAAACACAACCCGAGTCTTCTAGACTTATCATAAAATCCGAGAACTAATTCTGAGGATTCACTAAACCTCTTAGTTAGTAACCGCAGTACTTTTCGTATCGAAATCCTTAACGAAGTTCGAATTCATCCGAGAACGACTAAAAGAAGTAAAAGACTTGGAACAGAAATAAAAACCAAGTTTAAATAAAGGGGTTTAAAAGCCTCCCCAGGCTACCAAAGGTTCAGAAGATCCTAATGCAAACAAAGGTTTAAAAGCCTCCTCAGGCTATAAGTCTTAGAAGCAAACGAAACAAAAGCCCATTGGGCAGAAATCCTAGAAACACACGAAAGAGCCTCAGCTCTTAAACCTCCTTGTCACCTGAGCTCTTCTCAGCTCCCTTGTCGACCGGGTCATCCTCCTTGTCAGGAACCTCTTCCTCCATTTCCTTGTCGTCATCTTCCGGGGTGGCTTCAACTGGGGCTGAGCAAGAACCCACCAATCACAAGTTAGAACCTAACTCTCCAGAAAAGGAGAGATTAAACATATTAACCTCAAAAGTACCTGAGTTCTCAGAGAGTTGAGGAAGAGGGAGCTTGCTGATCGAGAAGTCCGAGACTTGAGACTTTTCGTACGCAGCAACTGCCTCCGGCATCATAGCCACCAAGCGAGTGTACTCATCTTCAGCACTCTTGATCTCGTTGTCCAGCATGTCCTTCAGGAGCTCAGTATTAGCTTGAAGCTCTTGAGCATAAACCAGAAGATCGACTTCATCCTTCTTCTTGGAGAACTTCTCCTTGACAGAAACCAGGACCTTGTTGTAAGCGTCAGCTACCTCCCTCTTTCCTCTCCGGACGGCTAGCCTGACCTCAGCTTCCTTGTTCTTCTGGTTGTCTTGGAATGAAGCAATCTTTGACCTGGTACTCGGCTATCTTCCGAGCAGCATCCAACTCCCCAATCTTCCTGTTCTTCACCTGGATGTCAATCGCTTGACTCTCGATCGTCCCTTGCTGAATGTCAGCCTTGGAGCCAAGTCTCTTAACCTCAGCTTGAAGTTCGGAGATCTGAGCCCGAGCCTGGTTGAGCTCGGTCTTGGTGGCCTTTACTAGCTCAGTAACCTGAGCTAATTCTTCAGCGTTGGGGGCATTGTGCACAGTGTCCTCGAACTTGAACCCTATTAATAGCTGATAGTGCTCAAATTACCCAGTAGAGCTTACTCTCTCAAATAAGAGGTACAGCTGTAGTACTTAGGGATCGAATCACGAGGAGCTAGGGAACCAATTAAATAAAATCTACTAATCAATCCTAGGCAAGGTTGGTTTATATGATAGAAATGAAAATAACAAATCCTAAAATGAGCAAGGCAGTTGCTCTAACTAACAATATGAAGGGTTGTTTAAATGGGATAAAGAGTGCTAGACATAGAGTTTCTATTCAGGAATGGAGATTATAATCTCTATAAATGCTTTAATAAGTTGCTTACATGATACTATAGATGTCAGCCGCTTAACATATGTGAATGAATCACTGGTTAAAATATCTAGATCTCTGGCCACACCTTTCGCATGATGACACAGAAAAAGAGTCGGTCGATATCCTTTTGAGATATCGAGCGATACACCTTTCGCGGCGCCGATTGATTTACCAGTAGTATTTAAGCATTTCCATTAGGTTAAAAACTCGTCAGGGGCAATCTCGTAATTTGGTGAAGTCTTGGTGAACTAGTCGGCTAAACCATTTTGTCCTCGATATCGATCGACAACACTGAATGTGTATCGATCGATTATAATCGATCGATTATAGTCTTCTAGTACGCGGATCTTCTCAGCTAGCTACATCGATCGACAACTCAGGATGAGTATCGATCGATTGTAATCGCAATGTTGACTTCCGACTTAGTCTTGAATGGTCAACTCGGGTGTATCATCTCTTGTACTCCAAAATGCTCCAAAAACATCACTTTCTCACAAAATGCTCCTGAACCTGAAAACATACCTAACAGGCTAGAAAACAGATTAAATATATAGTAAAGCACTAGTATACCATGGTTAAAAACGGGTGAAATCCTTGGTATATCAACTCCCCCAGAGTTACTCCTTTGCTTGTCCTCAAGCAAAAACAGTAGTCTTTGGAAAAGGTTTGGAAATAGCAGGAACTCAAGGATTCAATATATTGAAGTCATCACTCTATGGGTTTGCAATTCATGACTAAAATCCTAATCACAGAAGTTCATTATGCCTTATCCTAGCTTAGCAACTAAACTCATCTAGTCAACAACTTAGCAATTCTCATCTGACATTCCCTTCTACTAACCTCATTTCTTAACATAAAATAAAGTGCAGGCTTTACCTTGGGATTATCGATCAAAGAACATATGATTCAACTCAAACAAGTATCTGAACACACAGGTAGTCTTCTCTGATTCCTTTCTCCCCTCTTCTCTCTTCACTGAATCTCTTATTAGTTTCAATTTCAACAGGTTTCGATGCCACATAGGTCATCTAGTCCATCTCATTGACATCTGCGTTGTAACTCATACATTTTTGACAAAGTGTAGCGAATATTGGGGTCGCAGGAATCACTCCTACCCCTCGTTTCCACAATGTGTGATCATTCTTGAGATTTAGAATACTGGGGTCGCAGGAGACACTCCTATCCCTCTGCTTCTCAAGAAATCATTTCAATCTTTTATAACATAAACTTAGATCTCGAGATGCCGAAGAGAGCGAAGGAAGGGAACCAGAAACACACAGACTTTTTACCTTCCAGACTTGTAAGAGGATTCCGATCCAGTGATATCCAAGCCCCAAGACAAGCCAATAAGTCAGTATTAGTGTTGGAGGTCAGCTTTGGTTCCTTCAAACAATCTTAGCTAGTGAATATAGATAGCAAGTTGATCCACTTTAGCATCTTTAGTACTATCTGCAATCAGTAATCTAGAATGGTGCTAAAGAGTGGTCAGACAATCAAATATAATTCCATATCAATGTTCCTATTTAATACTTATGCGAAAAATAATTTTGAAAAACATTTTAATAAAAACCAAAATAAAAACACATATTAGTAAACTCCCCCCCCCCCAGACTTAAATTACACTGTCCCAGTGTAACATCCGGTGGTGAGGTAAATAAAATAAAACATAATAAATATAGCAAGTTAGAATGAATAAACCTGATCGACAAGATGTCTATCGATTCGTAGTGGTATACGTCGATCGTTAGTAATGGTCGTGTGGTGTCGAGCGATATGAATGGTGAATGTCGGTCGATGGAATTATCATTCTACTTGGATCTAATAATACTGCAAAATAAATTCGAAAAAGAAAAGAAAAAAAATAAAAGCAAAAATAAAATAAAATAAAGAAAAAAAAAACCTAATAGTGGGTTGCCTCCCACTCAGCGTTTGGTTATAGTCTTTTAGCTTGACTGTGGCAGGTGAGTGACTCATGGGGTGCAGTGGGGGTTTTTGTTTGCTGGTGGGCAAACACTTCCCTCATCTTTAGACTCAGCAGCAGTGAAGCTTCTTGTGGCATCACCTGATCTTGTCCATCTAGGAGATATCTTTGCTAAATCGGCTTTGATGACTTGCAACCTTCTGACCAAATCTTCTGTGTCTAACTGATGCTGATAGAAGTTAAATCTATAATGCTCAGGTATATCTGCATGTTGGCCTTTGGCGTGCTGGTCCTGAATCTGTTGATCCTTATCGGCCAAAGCGGCGGTATCGATCGATGCTACAATTGGTATGTCGGTCGCTTCGCTGGGATCACTGTCGATCGACTCTGTGTCAGCTTTGTCGATCGATTCTGAACGTTGGCCTTGGTACTCTAGATTGCTCTGCATAGTGCGTATCTCATTCTTCAAGAGACCAGTAGCTCTGCAAAGGTTGGTCACTCTTTCATTGAGAGTCTCCTCAATGTTATCACTTCTTTCTATGAGTCTCTCCTTCATAGAATTCATGGTTTCGTAAAGCTGATCTTTGATATCATCAACCTCTGCTGCAGTGCATACTCTCTTCGCTGGTGATGGCTCGCTGTCGATCGATATTGGTCTAGGCCTGTCGATCGATGCTTCGTTGCTGTCACGGAGATCAATATAAGCTTGAACAATGCTCATGTCTCTTTCTAGCTTGTCCAGCTGCCGTGACATTGTGTGTTGGCATCGCAGGATAGGAGAACTGAAAATTTCATGCTTCCTTACATACGCTTTCATCCTATCTTCCAGTTCTGCAAACCTTTTGTCGATCGATGATGAAGTATATGTGTCGATCGATGAAAAAGTAGCAAGCTTAGCTTTGTCATTCTGGCGAATTGTATCCAACTCTTTCTGTAGAAGATCGATCCTCTTGCTTAACCTTTCGACATTGTTGTTGAGAGGGCTGTAGACGTCTCCGATCCGTGTATTGATGTAAGCAACCTCCCATTCATCTTTCTTAGGTGATGAACATTCTGGTCGGTTCATGGATGTAGTCTTGCCGATGTCGATCGATGGTACAGGTACTCTGTCGGTCGATACTGGTGGCGTAGCCTCTTTCTCAAGCGTGGTCAATATGTTTCCAAGCTCCATTCTTATCTCAGCCATATCATTCTGGAAGTCTTTGTAACTGACATCCAAAGGCTGGAAAGTGTCTTCCACCAATGTGCGCATGTTTGCCTCAAGGTGCGCCTGAGCTCTCCATACATCAGTCACCATATTATCCACCTCCTCTCTACTGTAGGGCACTGGTGGTGGTGTGTATGCATGGTAAGGGCGTGTGTGTATTGGAAGTTGTAAGCAACCTTTGTGAAAAAGGGATGCTCTATCCAAAAGTCTCTTTACTTGCTCCTTGGTAACATGGATGATCTCACCATCAACTCCTCTAGCATAGCCAAACTCATCTCTTTAGACACCATATTCATCCTTAGCCTCCCACTTGAATCTCCTGGATCCATCGGTAGTGAAGGCACGTCGTCCAAACTCCAGTCGTCTTCCGGGCGATCGGACTCTCGGTCTGTCGATCGATCCTGGATATCCGCCGTCGATCGACGGTGTTGAAACGATGTCGATCGATTGTGAATGTCGAGGTTGACCGAAGTGTTGAGGAACTGGATCCTCCCTTGTGTTGGTGTTGTGATTGTCCTGGACGTGTTGTAGGATGTTTGGATGGCTACGTTGCTGTGTGAACAGGTTTTCTGGTCCATTGGCAACTTGGAGGATGTCTGCTATGTCCTCTCTGGTTATGTGCAGAACTCTTCCATCCATAGCTCTTGCATAGCCATCTGTGTCCCTGAAAATTCTAAATTCATCAGGTGTTAGTGAAACGTTCCTGATATCATAAGGGTCATGAGATCTCGGTTGATCTCTGTTGATGGTGTCGATCGATGGGTGTGTGGTGTTGGCGGTCGATGGTGCATGTCTAGCTGCATAGTTGGATCGATTGATCATGTTGTTGCAGTCTTCCATTGATGAATCTCTGAATGGTGGAAGCTGCTGGGTAGAAGGTGAAAAGTTTTGAATTTTCGTGGCTTGAGTTGTCAACCTTTTATACCCATGTGTTGCCCTAATCGGTGAAATTCCGATTTTGTCCTTTAAGTCGTCCGGGTTAATATCGATCGATATTATACTGGCAATGTCGATCGATGGACGATATCGTTTTGCTGGATGAAGTAGATAATCGATCGATGGTGGGCGTTTGATGTCGATCGATTGTGGGGCAAATCTGTCATTCTCCAAGTAGATTTCCCAAGCTCTCTCTTCCCAATAGTCTTCATCATGTTCTTCACTGTGGTCTCCACTGTGGGAAGAGGTGGCTATGTCTACTGCAAAACTCTCATGAAATCCGCTATCTGCCCAACTCCTTATTGAGTAATCATCTTCCTTTCGGTTGGGTGGGATGGCAAAATTCGGGTAGCAATGATCTGGTAGATCGAGTTCATCATCCGGTGTGGTCTTTGTCGATCGATGATCCATAGTTGTTGTCGATCTCCTCTGACTTGAATGTGTCGATCGATGACGTCAAAGTACTGTCGATCGATCCCGAGTACTCTGTCTCGTACTCAACTTCACAATGACAAACTGCGATCATACCAGTATCATCTTCCTTTACCACTAATTTGGCTGGTGGTTTGTCAAGCTTGACAGGGTCGTAGTGGATATCTGGATCTATCATAGTCAAGCACATCCTGTTGGTCTTCATGTCACATATGGCTCCTACTGTATCCATAAATGCTCTTCCAAGTAAGAGGGAAGAGTTCCAATTTAGCTTGATGTCTAGGACATGAAAATCCACAGGGACGATAGCATCACCAATGTGCACCTCTAGGTCTTTGATGAAGCCTCCAGAGTTTCTCTGAGAGTAATCCACGAAAGTAAAGATCTGTGGTGAAGGCTCTACTTGCAGGCCCAGATGGTCTGCCATGACCTTTGGTAAGATGCTGACTGATGAACCAGTGTCACATAGTGCGTGAGGAAATTCAATACCTTGTACAACACAGGGTATTGCAAACTTCCCAGGATCACTCTTCTTTAGCAAAGTAATCCTTTTCCTCATCTCTTCTCTGACGTTGTCAAACCTTCTCCTAATGTCAGTTTCAGTCTCCCTTGTTTCTCTGAAGAACATCCACAATCTCTTTGTGAAATAAACCTCCTCAAAAGGTTTCTCTGGTGGGATTCCGATAACTCTCTTAGTGAAACCATCAATCTCCTTTTCATTAGCTTCCCTCTTAAGGTTCTTAGGAATCTTCTCCTTTCGACTCCTTAACCTTCTTCCTTCAGTTCCCTCTGATGTAGGTGTAGTGTCTGAAGGGTTACTAGTTATTTCAGTAGGGGTAGCTTGTGGTTTCGGTGTGGGTCTGAGTGCATTGATTCGGTTGCTGTCTATCGATGGTAGTTGCACTCGGTATATGAGAGGTGCGTGTCGATCGATAGGTGGAGAATAGGATCGATCGATACGGTTCTCTTTATTGTGTCGACCGATGAGTGGCTCGTCTCGTCGGTCGATATCTTCGTAGGTGTGGGTGGCTGGGTATGGATGAGAAGACGTGAATTCAGCATGTGTCAATATCCTAACCGCGTTGCAGTCTGCAAGCATATCCGGAAAAGACATCGTCGATGTCGATCGATGTGGACTAGTTGGTGTCGATCGACGCCATTGTGATCCACCGAGACTTAGCGAACTTTCCACTTCAAAGTCTCCTTCTTGTAGCTTCTCCTGTTTCACCACTTGCCAGAAATCATCATCTATGATAGCATTGACATGGTGTTTCCTATTTCCTTCCCCTACTTCCTTAGAAGTTCCAATCCTCCTGATAGAGTCTTCAGTCTGGACAATCTGTGTCTCAAGTTTCTTAACTTGAGTGCAGATGGTATCTATCCTCGTGGTCAGATTGTTAAAGACAGAATCAATCTTCCCGTTGAAGTCTACTGTAAGCTTCTGCTGACCTTCCAGAACTCTATCAATCATGGCATCAAACTTACTCTCCTGGGTGGGTGGCGATGGGTTTTGGTATGCTGAGTTGCCGTAGTTCCTTGTGTTGGTGAAGGGTTTCTGATACTGTGAACTCTGGTTGTAGTTACTCTTCTGACCACTGCCAAAGAAGTTTCTGTTTCCACTCTGGTTTCCATATCTCTGAAATCCAGTACCTCCAATGTAGTTCACATCTTCCTCTGTATCATCCTCTCTAGCCTCTCCTTCTTCAGCTGAGCAGACTGGCTGCCCCAGAAATGCGTGTAAAGCGTCTATCTTGGCTCTGACTTCATTCATCTGGTCTTCACTGATGGTTGCAACCGATTTCTTCTTGTCAGAGTCAGTGTTCTTGGTGCTGCTGCTGTTGGCTAGGTTCTCAATAAGTCTCACAGCCTCTATTGGATTCCTAGTGTTGAAGTTCCCCTCACTAGCAGTATCAAGAGCCATCTGATACCTTAAGGCGATACCTCTGTAAAAAGTGCTTAACAGCTGCACTTCATTGAATCCATGGTGTGGACAGTCTCGCTGGAAGAACTTGAATCTGATCCACGCATCTTTAAAAGTCTCACTAGGCTTTTGCACGAAAGTGGCTATTTTGCTCCTTAAGTCTTCAGCGCGTGCCTCATCAAAGAAATTACGCAAGAAGGCGTTTTTGATGTCGGCCCAGGATGTCAGTGATCCTGTAGGTAGCTGCTTGAGCCAGTGCGAAGCTTCTCCAATCAGTGAGTATTTGAAGAGCTTGCAGAGTAGGTAGTCCTCGGGGACTCCATCCATACGAATAGCAGCGATAAGATCCTCGAACCTCTCCAGATGGTCCATATGATGCTCGTGTGATTGCCCAGAATAAGGTATCTGAGACACGAGAGAGTAGTACTGAGGCTTGAGCTCGAAGTTCGGCTTCTGAATCTCTGGAAGTCGAATAGCTGATCTGTTGGTGTAGTACTCGTCTGGACGGTTATAGTCTGCCAACGATCGTGTTTGAGCTTCTCCTGTAACCTCAGCTTCAGTTTCAGGGATAATGTTTCCCTGTGCATCTAGCTTCTGACCTGTTGCATTACGCAGATGACCATCTTGGTCATACAGGTTTCCATTCTCGCCCTGCGTGAGAATGACAATCGCGACCATGCTTCGCGGAGTAGTGTCGATCGATATACGGTTAGAAGTATCGATCGATGTTGATCGGTGAACGGTATCGGTCGACGGTGCTGTCTGAGTGTCGGTCGACTGTTGAACATGAGTATCAGTCGACGGTAATGCGGTTCTGTCGATCGATGCGGAGCGTAGGTCTTTGCGGATTGAGCGTTCCAAGTGTGCAGGATCCTCTGAGAATAAAAGTTGATTTCCCTTGTTGCTTCTGGTACTGCTGTGCATGTACCTGAAAAGACAAGAAAAAATTTAAATAAGAAAGGGGGTAAAAGAAAAACCTAAGATTAATAAGATTAAATCTAATGGCGATCAAAGCTCCCCGGCACTGGCGCCAAATTTTATAGTGCTCAAATTACCCAGTAGAGCTTACTCTCTCAAATAAGAGGTACAACTGTAGTACTTAGGGATCGAATCACGAGGAGCTAGGGAACCAATTAAATAAAATCTACTAATCAATCCTAGGCAAGGTTGGTTTATATGATAGAAATGAAAATAACAAATCCTAAAATGAGCAAGGCAGTTGCTCTAACTAACAATATGAAGGGTTGTTTAAATGGGATAAAGAGTGCTAGACATAGGGTTTCTATTCAGGAATGGAGATATAATCTCTACAAATGCTTTAATAAGTTGCTTGCATGATACTATAGATCTCAGCCGCTTAACATATGTGAATGAATCACTGGTTAAAATATCTAGATCTCTGGCCACACCTTTCGCATGATGACACAGAAAAAAAGTCGGTCGATATCCTTTTGAGATATCGAGCGATACATCTTTCGCGGCGCCGATCGATTTACCAGTAGGGTATCGATCGACGGCTTCTAGATCTGCCTAGGCTCGAACCGAATATGACCGCGAGGTCTCAAGGAGGAACTGTCGTTCTTCTCAATGGGAAACATGCATCGCTCAAATGGATAATTCAAGATAATCTAAGATCCTAGTGATCTATGTTCTAGTTCGCTACTCTAAAATAAGCATAGGGTACAATCCATTTGATGAGTATCACAACTTAGCAATTATAGTTTGGGGCTAATCCCACAAACCTATTTAAACCCTAGATCTAACAAGTAGACTACTCAGACATAGCTAAACAATTCATAACAATAGATAGATGAAAGAATTGCATAGATAGAATAAAGTAGAAATGCAAAAGGAGATGAGAAATCTCTCCAATCTCTCTCAAACAAATAAAATTCTAGTCTCTCTCTCACACTCTCTGCTTTGGTTGTGAAAAGCTTCAAGCTTCAAAGAGTTTTCAAAACTTGCCGTCAAAAAGACTCGTCAGGGGCAATCTCGTAATTTGGTGAAGTCTTGGTGAACTAGTCGGCTAAACCATTTTGTCCTCTATATCGATCGACAACACTGAGTGTGTATCGATTGATTATAATCTTCTAGTACGCGGATCTTCTCAGCTACATCGATCGACAACTCAGGATGAGTATCGATCGATTGTAATCGCAATGTTGACTTCCGACTTAGTCTTGAATGGTCAACTCGGGTGTATCATCTCTTGTACTCCAAAATGCTCCAAAACATCACTTTCTCACAAAATGCTCCTGAACCTGAAAACATACCTAACAGGCTAGAAAACAGATTAAATATATAGTAAAGCACTAGTATACCATAGTTAAAAACGGGTGAAATCCTTGGTATATCAATAGCACCAGCCGGCTTCCTGCTTAACCTTCATAATACGAACACCGGAAGCAGAGATTTGAACCTCGCCGGAACCTTCCTTTTGACTCATGATAGTAAAGGAAAAGGAGAAAAAGGAAGCAAAAGAGGGGAATCAGACTAAGTTGAGCAAGAACGAAATCTCTAAAAGAGGTTGAGGGTGAAGAACTAGTTCGATCAAGAAGCAGATAAAAAAAAACAACAAAAGAAAACGCAGTAAAATAAAGGAAAGGAGAGAAGTTACCTTGGAAACCGTCGAGAGGCGTGGAGAAAGTGGAGAGATAAGCAGTTAATACTCGCAGCTTTATATCCCATCACGTCTCGAAAATTGGAAACCACATTTCAAACTCTCCTTAATCTGAACCGTCGATCTAATTGAAGAAAAACTACAGCCGTCCGATTGGGCAAGAATATATATGGTTGAGATAGCCAGTAATCATTAAAAACGGGTGAAATCCTTGGTATATCAATAGCACCAGCCAGCTACAAAAAAAAAGGAAAACAGTGACTTAGTAAACATCTTCCGAAGAGGATGAGCTAAAAGACCAAAATAAAAATCATACCTGACCCATGTAATGGGCAATCTCAATGTACTCATCCTTGTTCGTGAGATTGGTGATCGAGGGGAGGAAACATCCGGTTCTCTTCATGTGCCTCATCAGTGTAGCCAAATCCCTCGAATCATCCAAGACTGACCCAGGCTTCGAGTGAGCAAAGTTCCAGCCAACGGTTCCTCCTCTAGAAGAGGAGGAGGAAGACCTCGAAGGTCTGTCAATCTGGTCGGTCCTGGATCTCATGCTTCTCGGAGGCTCAAACTCTTGAGGATCCTTCGCCATTTGAGGATCAGCTTCCGTCTCCGGGACCTCGGATTGAAGGCTAACTTCCCGAACTCTGGGCTCGGAACGACCGGCATCTTTAACAGGAGCAGAGCCTCCATCATCGAGGACTTCCTTTCACAGAGATGAGGAAGGATCCTCCTTGGTTCTTGTCGCTTCCATGAGAGGAGCTGGCAGCTTTGGTCGATCTACCCCTGGAACGGAACGAGGGCTGAATAGGCTTCTTCTGTGACTGAGTCTTTTCAGAGGTACTGGCTCCGGACGAGACTGAGAATATTGATTCACCTTCAGAAACTGAATCAAGAGAAAAATCATTAATCTCACAAGACAAATTCAAGCATTAAAGATTTGAATTCAATGAAAGAAAGGCTACCTTCTAACCAGCAACCGTAACTAAATCAGGAAAGAAAGCCTTGTATCGATCAGGGAACCTAGCTGATCCAACTCTCATGGTAGTGTAAGCTACCCCGGTATTGGGGCTGTGCTGCAGCTTCCTATGAAGAGCTCTCGTAATTTTAGTGGACAACTTGACAGGGTCCTTAATCTCTGCAAGAAGGATCAAAGTCGGTTAGCACATCACGATAAGCAAAAATAAATATGCAAACACATCCCTAAAATCCTAACCAGAAATTTCAGACCAAGAGGTCCTGAGGTCTCGGCCTACAGGAACCGTCGAAGGGTCAATCTTGACATAAAAATACTTCTTCCGCCAGTCATCATCACTGGCCGTAAACTTGAAGATGCCTAGCCCTGGACGACAGGGGAGGTAGTAGGTACCGCTTCCGCCATCCTTGGTAGTGCTCTCCTTTATCAGAAAGAGACTCATTAGCCGGTCAACCCCACGATAACTCCTTCTTCCTTAGCCCTAGTGATGAATCCGTTTATCACTCGGATAACCGAGGGACAAAGTTGGGAAAGGGCCAATTGATAATGATCTAGGAGATCTAGCAAGAGGGTGGGGAGAGGGAACCTAAGATGACACTTAGAGATATACTTCTCATGAACACAGAACCAACCCTCCGGAACAGTTTCGGGGGTTTCATCTTCGGTACAAGCTCTAGCTAGATCATTCTTGCCGTGAGCTTGAACAACAAGGTTGACGACGTCTTGACTCTTCAAGAGCGAGGGAAAGTGAGGTCCAGAGGAGGCGCTCTTGCCATCTTTCTTCTTCATCCTCTTGACTCTCGCTCTGATTAAGTCTTTAGCCTTCTTCTTCTTGGCATCCTTCATCTTTTCGCCGGCTTCCTGCTTAACCTTCATAATACGAACACCGGAAGCAGAGATTTGAACCTCGCCGGAACCTTTCTTTTGACTCATGATAGTAAAGGAAAAGGAGAAAAAGGAAGCAAAAGAGGGGAATCGGACTAAGTTGAGCAAGAACGAAATCTCTAAAAGAGGTTGAGGGTGAAGAACTAGTTCGATCAAGAAGCAGATAAAAAAAAAACAACAAAAGAAAACGTAGTAAAATAAAGGAAAGGAGAGAAGTTACCTTGGAAACCGTCGAGAGGCGTGGAGAAAGTGGAGAGATAAGCAGTTAATACTCGCAGCTTTATATCCCATCACGTCTCGAAAATTGGAAACCACATTTCAAACTCTCCTTAATCTGAACCGTCGATCTAATTGAAGAAAAACTACAGCCGTCCGATTGGGCAAGAATATATATGGTTGAGATAGCCAGTAATCATTAAAAACGGGTGAAATCCTTGGTATATCAATAGCACCAGCCAGCTACAAAAAAAAAAAGGAAAACAGTGACTTAGTAAACATCTTCCGAAGAGGATCAAGCTAAAAGACCAAAATAAAAATCATACCTAACCCATGTAATGGGCAATCTCAACGTACTCATCCTTGTTCGTGAGATTGGTGATCGAGGGGAGGAAACATCCGGTTCTCTTCATGTGCCTCATCAGTGTAGCCAAATCCCACGAATCATCCAAGACTGACCCAGGCTTCGAGTGAGCAAAGTTCCAGCCAACGGTTCCTCCTCTAGAAGAGGAGGAGGAAGACCTCGAAGGTCTGTTAACCTGGTCGGTCCTGGACCTCATGCTTCTCGGAGGCTCAAACTCTTGAGGATCCTTCGCCATTTGAGGATCAGCTTCCGTCTCCGGGACCTCGGATTGAAGGCTAACTTCCCGAACTCTGGGCTCAGAACGACCGGCATCTTTAACAGGAGCAGAGCCTCCATCATCGAGGACTTCCTTCACAGAGCTGAGGAAGGATCCTCCTTGGTTCTTGTCGCTTCCCCGAGAGGAGCTGGCAGCTTTGGTCGATCTACCCCTGGAACGGAACGAGGGCTGAATAGGCTTCTTCTCTGAATGAGTCTTTTCAGAGGTACTGGCTCCGGATGGACTGAGAATATTGATTCACCTTCAGAAACTGAATCAAGAGAAAAATCATTAATCTCACAAGACAAATTCAAGCATTAAAGATTTGAAATCAATGAAAGAAGGCTACCTTCTAAACCAGCAACCGTAACTGAATCAGGAAAGGAAGCCTTGTATCGATCAGGGAACCTAGCTGATCCAACTCTCGTGGTAGTGTAAGCTACCCCGGTATTGGGGCTGTGCTGCAGCTTCCTATGAAGAGCTCTCATAAGTTTAGTGGACAACTTGACAGGGTCCTTAATCTATGCAAGAAGGATCAAAGACGGTTAGCACATCACGATAAGCAAAAATAAATATGCAAACACATCCCTAAAATCCTAACCAGAAATTTCAGACTAAGAGGTCCTGAGGTCTCGGTCTACAGGAACCGTCGAAGGGTCAATCTTGACATAAAAATACTTCTTCCGCCAGTCATCATCACTGGCCGTAAACTTGAAGATGCCTAGCCCTGGACGACAGGGAGGTAGTAGGTACCGCTTCCGCCATCCTTGGTAGTGCTCTCCTTTATCAGAAAGAGACTCATTAGCTCGGTCAATCCCACGATAACTCCTTCTTCCTTAGCCCTAGTGATGAATCCGTTTACCACTCGGATAACCGAGGGACAAAGTTGGGAAAGGGCCAATTGATAATGATCTAGGAGATCTAGCAAGAGGGTGGGGAGAGGGAACCTAAGATGACACTTAGAGATATACTTCTCATGAACACAGAACCAACCCTCCGGAACGGTTTCGGGGGTTTCATCTTCGGTACAAGCTCTAGCTAGATCACTCTTGCCGTGAGCTTGAACAACAAGGTTGACGACGTCTTGACTCTTCAAGAGCGAGGGAAAGTGAGGTCCAGAGGAGGCGCTCTTGCCATCTTTCTTCTTCATCCTCTTGACTCTCGCTCTGATTAAGTCTTTAGCCTTCTTCTTCTTGGCATCCTTCATCTTTTCGCCGGCTTCCTGCTTAACCTTCATAATACGAACACCGGAAGCAGAGATTTGAACCTCGCCGGAACCTTCCTTTTGACTCATGATAGTAAAGGAAAAGGAGAAAAAGAAGCAAAAGAGGGGAATTGGACTAAGTTGAGCAAGAACGAAATCTCTAAAAGAGGTTGAGGGTGAAGAACTAGTTCGATCAAGAAGCAGATAAAAAAAAAACAACAAAAGAAAACGCAGTAAAATAAAGGAAAGGAGAGAAGTTACCTTGGAAACCGTCGAGAGGCGTGGAGAAAGTGGAGAGATAAGCAGTTAATACTCGCAGCTTTATATCCCATCACGTCTCGAAAATTGGAAACCACATTTCAAACTCTCCTTAATCTGAACCGTCGATCTAATTGAAGAAAAACTACAGCCGTCCGATTGGGAAAGAATATATATGGTTGAGATAGCCAGTAATCATTATCTCAACAAGAAGATCTAGGCTGGACGGCTAGGTCTAGCTTCCGAGATAACAAGTCTAATCTCGAAAGCTGGGGGCAACTGTTGGGCCCGAATATGGCCCAATAGCCAACGGCGACTGTTGGGCCCGAATAACAAGAAATGATAATGGGCCGCAACAGGCCCATCGAGAATTCAATCCTTAAAGGCAGCTAAGCTGGAGCCGGAGGCCGTGAGCTAAAGATGTTCACTAAAGAGGTCACAGAAAGGAGGCAGCTCGTGGACGTGAAAGTAGGCGCAGGACCCGGTCAAAGGGGAGCTGTTGCAAATCCCCCAAATCACGGAGGAGATCGCGGGAACCAGTTGGTGACGATCAAATGGAGCCTGAGGCTATTTAAAGAGGAAGTCAATCAAGAAAAGGGGATTCATTCAACCCTTATTCATTTTCACGATCATTCATATAATCTCTCAAACACTTTGTTATCTTTGTAATCATCAAGAGAAACATCTCTTTGTAACCACTCTTTTACCAAGTTATCAATACAAAATCATAATTCATTCTACAAGTTATTATGGTATTCAGCCCACGTTATCTTTCCCTAACCTTTCCTAAACCTTAACCTGATCTAAAATCCAGGAGGTGAGTTTAATCCCTCACACTCCTTACTTCTCGAGTACACCAGGATGTCATCAATGAAAATGATCACGAACTTGTCGAGGTAGTCGTGAAATACTTCATTCATCAATCGCATGAAAGCTGTGGGTGCGTTTGTGAGACCAAAGGGCATAACAACAAACTCATACTGCCCATACCTCGTCCGAAATGCCGTCTTCTGATGTCTGACTTGGCAATGGGAATTTGGTGATACCCTGATGCCAAATCAATCTACGAAAACCAACTTGCTCCCTTAAGCTGGTCCAACAACTCATCTATCCTCAGAAGAGGATACTTGTCTTTTGTGGTGATGTTGTTGATACCGCGATAATCGATACACAACCTCATGCTTCCATCTTTCTTCTTCACAAATAGCACAGGAGCTCCCCAAGGTGAAGAACTCGATCGGATGAATCCCTTTCCCAGTAGATCTTCCAATTGTTTCTTGAGTTCAGCCAACTCCGCAGGTGCCATCCGATATGGTGCCTTAGCTATAGGTTTTGCTTCAGGCTCCAAAGTAATAGTAAAGGGATTACTCCGAGGTGGAGGTAATTCCTTTAGTGGCTCAAAAATATCTTCAAACTCCTTTACCACTTCTATGTCTTCAATCTTAACTTCATCTTCAGTGGCTCCTCCACTAACCGATAAAGTTACCAAATACACTTCCCCATCCTGAAGTAAATCTTGTACTCTCAATGCTGCTACCAATGACACCGTCATACTAGGACTGATTCCATAGTATACCATCTCTGGACGTTTGCCTCTGCCAAATAACAGTCTTCCCTTTCCACAATTGATCTGAACTCCGTAGAACGATAACCAATCCATTCCAAGGATGACTTCGTACCCTTCCAAAGGCACGACTAACAAATCTGCCACAAACTCTCTTTCTTGGATGACCAAAAGAACATTCTTGATATACTGATTCGCTTGAAGGGTTCGGTCTGTGGGGGTCAAGACTGCCACGTTTACCCTGTCAACCAAAAAGCAATCCCAGAACTGGGCAGCAACCTCAGGGGTCACAAAACTATGTGTTGCCCCCAAATCGAACAATACATGTGTGGGTTTACCAGCAACATGTATGGTTCCTGCCACAGTAACTCAATCAACAATATCTCAATCACAATACTACTAATCAAGACTCGCACAATCATCAAACACAATCGAAATATTTCTAAACGCGCAACCTAGCGATCAAGCAATCTATACCTAAACAGAATCCTAACTAAATTCCAGAAACTAAATTCTACACAACATCCCATGCAATAAAAAAAAGGAGGTTAAACACCCACAATACCTGTGATGGGACCGCTTGACGGTCCTGCATTGTCAGGGTTTTCTACACCTAAGGCATAAACTCTACCTCCTAGGTTTTGCTTCTTTGGTGCTGGCTCAATTGCTGGACGGCTAGGAGGAGCTCGGATGGCGAGAGGGGTCGCAGGGATTGGCTTGTTTGGACAAGATGAAGCATAATGGCCCTTCCTACCGCAGGAGAAACAAGTAACATCTTCTATCCTTATTGTTGGATAACCCTGCTGGTTACTCCGCTGGTTATTCTGCTGGTTCTTGGGACAAAACCTTGAAATGTGTCCCGGCTGACCACATATGTAACAAACCCCATTATTACTGCGATAATTTCCTCGGCCTCCATATCCTCGCCCTTTGCCTTTGTTAAATCTTGGACCCTTGTTGTAATTCGACCTTTCTCCATGGTTAAACTTGGTGTGTCCCCCAGAATGTTGTGTAACCTTCTTTTCAGCCTCTAGTACAGCCTCAACATTAACAGCCTTCTCCACCAGATCGGACAAGCTGCTAAAGTTGCTTCCAGCTAAACGACTTCCAAGCTCCGGCTTTAATACGTACATAAAGTTACGGATCATAGTCCCTTCGTCTTTACGCCCATCAAAAACATGTCGCCTCAACCTTGTGAATTCAGAATCATAACTCCTCACTGGCTTATCTCCTTGAATAAGGTTCATAAATTGACGCTCCAATCGATGCTTCGCTTCAGGAGGAAAGTATTTTCTCTCGAACTCTTCCTTGAACGATTCCCATGATGTGATGGTATGTCCACGCTGCCTGTCTATGCTGTCCCACCATCCTGTTGCGTCGCCTTCCAGATAGTACACAGCGATCTTCTTCTTATATTCTTCCGGGCACTTCATGGCTTCAAAATTCTTCTCCATCATAGTAATCCACTTAAGAGCTTCAATAGGATCTGATCCTCCCTTGAACTTGTAGGATCCAATGTTCTTCATGGTAGATAACATCTTGGAAACTTCAGGGGTATGAGTTTGCGTACTTCGGTTACTAAGCGCCTGGGTCATCACGTCGTGCAAAAGCTTCAAAGTGTTTTCTGCTCCTTGATCTTGTGGTCTTTCTGTGGCACGGTTCTGATCTGTCCTTGGGTTTGATTGAGCGGATTGATCTTGTTGATGTCTCTGAGCCCAAATACAACTTGGACTAGTGCTTAACAAACTGTCTTCTCTAGCCATGTTACCGTACACCGGAAAGGATCTTGTTCTCTGAAGAGGGCTCCTATCATGTCCAAACACCTCACTGGCTCCATCGCCATTACCCTGATCTGATCTGTAGCCCAATCCTCTTCCTGTCGAAACCCTACCCTCTCTACATATCCGATCTCGTCCATCATCACCTATCCCGCGATTAGCCATCTGCACACAATCAAAAGGGTAAGTCCTATTGGAATCTAACCTAACACGGGAAGTGGCTGGTTTCCTAAAGCATCTTTTTGCGACTCCGTTTGACTCAATAAAACAATGAAAAGCACTTGTGTCACGCATGGACGAAGCCATGCTCTGATACCACCTCTGTAACAGCCCCGAACAGTTCTAGGTATAGGTCGAACCACCGGCCAACAATCAAACAAGAACATGACCGAAGGCTGACGTCTACCAAGGTTCGTGAGCGCTACATGACAGGTTAGGGACAATCCAGCCATGATCACAAAGAGTTCAATTCGTGATTAGGCCAGTCCGCCCGCTAACACGTCCCGTCAGATTAAAGCCTAAGGCTTTTCAACCCGCACCCCAATCTGACGTTGTGTTAGCTTGGACAAAGCTAATATCAGATACAACAAGTCATTTATACAAAACATCGATTTATTTATCTTATATCATATTCGGTTCACAATACACAAAATATTATAAGCGTAGTGGCATGCCATCGAGCAAAAGATACATACTTATAGTCTGAAAACGTCGCAAGCAAAAAGAGATGCAAAATCTACACCAGCCGGCCTAACTTCCCGCTTCCTCTATCAACACTACTGGTCACCTGAAAACAACAACGAGTGAGGGATGAGTAATCTAGCATTACTCAGTGAGTTACAATCCCCAACTAACAAATACAACCCCTCGCTATCCCACCCCAAACATTCTAAAGCGAGAGGTTCACCTAATAGAACAACCCAAAGATAATAATGATAATAATATACGCATATCAAAAATATCAGAAATCCGCAGCAGAAAATAATACGAGTAAATTATCGATACTATAAGATAGTTGATAAAACTTAACCAGGGTTTACCAATCCCTTTACACTATATAAAATATATCTAACTCGGGCCCCGGTGACGTTAGGTTCCTCCTTCACTATCGGCAATATCCTATCTTCTTACCACAAAGGCCAGAAGAAGGAACTTTCAACCGACCGCGGCCCACAGTCCTTCGGGTCACCGCGCGACAGTCCACAGTCCTTCGGGTCACTGCCACGTTACACCATCGTGTAACACTCAGCCCTAGGCCATGACCCCGTCTCTCTGAGTCTTCCCGATCCAGCGAATAAGGGGTTTCCTTAAACCCGCCAGGTACGAGGTCTGAAGGAACACTAACTCACCCCTAATAAGCCTAGCAATGTGGGTTACACAATGCTGTCGGCCAATATATAAACAATACCAAACCCGGTTATATAACCGAGGATCCAAGCAATAATCACAACAACCACAATCAAACATATTCCAGAATATAGCATAAAGACTAATTCTAGAATATCTAACTATCCACAACCTAGCGGTATCATCTAAGCATTCAGCAATCGCTAACTAACCAATCAACCTAACCATTAGCATGCTACTACGATTATCAAGCAATAACTAAGCATGCTATCAACCAATCAATCTCAACTGTAAACTAATCAAACCGTTACTCAGTTTATACCTGGCCTCCTGCCATGATCCAACCTCCAAGTAACAGGAACATGCATGAAAACAGCTTAGCAAACAATCGACTATAACTCACAGTTTTCGGTTGACCGTGGCCTCGACCCCAAACCCGTCTTCTGCGATCCGAACCCTTTCTTCCTGACCTTCACAAGTAGACCCACGTCTGGACTGATCTTCACTCAAGCAGAGATTCTGTAGTAGCAGACTCAAATCGCGTAGAGTAACTTTTCTCAATAACTCTCAAAAACTGCCGAAAAAGACTCGAAAATGATCGAACTCGAACTTTCTCTCTCTAGCTTTCTCTCTCACGTTTTTCTCTGAGTTTAAACTGGTCTGAATGTGTTGGAATGGCTGAGGGTCGTTGGGTATATATAGGATGCAGCAACCAATCAAAAACAAGCCGTGTGGCAGCCCATGTGTCGCTTCGCATGCCTCCGGACGCATGCGCGGCGGCACCTCGTGCTCCACATGTCTGGCTGCAAGACCAGGATGTCCTGCAGGGTGACACCACACCTTCCACATGTATGATCCACTTCCTGACCTCATCCAGATTGACACTCAGCGCACACATGTCGCTCAGCATGCTCCGATCGCAGGTTTCGCGGCACCTCGTGCTTCTGGGTGTCACTCAGCATGATGTGCTCTCCTGGGCTTCAACACCTCCTGCTTCCCTTGCCACATACCATGCCAGGCAGGTTACATCACGTCCTTATCTCACAGATGAAGCCACCTCGAACTTCTCGGTCCATTCCACCAGTT
Organism: Raphanus raphanistrum subsp. raphanistrum; assembly: GCA_019706035.1. Lineage (NCBI taxonomy): Eukaryota > Viridiplantae > Streptophyta > Magnoliopsida > Brassicales > Brassicaceae > Raphanus > Raphanus raphanistrum. Next base: position 38,270,007 of record CM033983.1, read on the forward strand.
TCGACATTTTCGGTGAATTTTCGACCCGCGATGAATCCCAAATATTTTTCTATGCCCGTTCTGAAGCGCTAGATATTTTTTATAATCTCCATAAGAATCCTGACCTTGATGGAAAATATTTTCCGAGCCTCCGGCTTCCTCGAAATATTTTCATAATACCGAAATCAGGGTTTTCGGTCGATTTCGGGTTTTTCCGTCATGCTTCGATCCCGTCGTGCTTACTTCCCGTCCTGCTTAATTCCCGTCCTGCTTCATTATGTCTCCAGAGTAATAAATTACCGATACGAAGATTTCCCGGGAAAACTTAGTGGTTAAGAAACGTCGGCTTCAAAAACGTCGAGCTTCTAAAACGTCGTGCTTCCAAAAATGTGATGCTTCCAAAACTACCGTCTGATCAAGATATCAAAGATCCTAGTGATCTATATTCTAGTTAGCTACTCTAGAACAAGCTTAGGGTGCAATCTATTTGATGAATACCACAACATAGCAATTATAGTTTGGGGCTAATCCCACAAACCTATTTAAACCCTTGATCTAACAAGTAGACTACTCAGACATAGCTAAGCAATTCATAACAATAGATAGATAAAAGAATTGCATAAATAGAATAAAGTAGAAATACAAAAGGAGATAACAAATCTCTCCAATCTCTCAAAACAAGTAAAACTCTAGTCTCTCTCTCACACTCTCTGCTTTGCCTCTCTCAAGACTTGTGTTTCTTAGACTCTTCAAAGCTTGCCGTCAAAAACACTTAGCAGGAATATTTAAGCATTTCCATTAGGTTAAAAACTCGTCAGGGGCAATCTCGTAATTTGGTGAAGTCTTGGTGAAGTAGTCGGCTAAACCATTTCGTCCTCGATATCGATCGACAACACTGATGTGTATCGATCGATTATAATCTTCTAGTACGCGGATCTTCTCAGCTACATCGATGGACAACTCTAGATGAGTATCGATCGATTCTTATCGCAATGTTGACCTCCGACTTGGTCTTGAATGGTCAACTCGGGTGTATCATCTCTTGTACTCCAAAATGCTCCAAAAATATCATTTTATCACAAAACGCTCCTGAACCTGAAAACATACCTAACAGGTTAGAAAACAGATTAAATATATAATAAAACACTAGTATACCATGGTAGAAAACGGGTAAAATCCATGGTATATCAGCTCACTCAATACAAAAAGCTAGCTCACTATTGGGAGTCAGCTCAATACAAGCTCACTCGCTATAGGAAGTGAGCTCACTCAATACCAAAAGCTCGCTCGCTATAGGGAGTGAGCTCAATACAAGCTACGCACTATAGAGAGTGAGCTCACTCAATACCAAAAGCTCGCTCAATACCAAAAGCTCGCTCTATACCAAAAGTTCACTCGCTATAGGGAGTGAGCTCGGACACAAGCTCGGTCGTTATAGCGACCAAGCTCCATACGAAGCTCGGTCGCTATAGCGACCGAGCTCAGACACAAGCTCGGTCGCTATAGCGACCGAGCCCAGACACAAGCTCGGTCGCTATAGCGACCGACCTCGGGAACAGCGACCGAGCTCGGGAAGAAGCTTGGTCGCTATAGCGACCGAGCATACGTGCATCAACTATCTTCCGAAACGTCCAAAGTCTTCCGAAACGACGATACGACTTAAAACTATGCATTCTCGACTATCCTTATAACAATCCTCCGCAAGCCACGGCTAACCATTTCTTGATTCATTGATCAAATGGGATCGTCAGCTTGGTTTACGATGAAACCGCGGAAACTTAACTTTATCGGAGAAATCGTAAAAAAACGTCTCAAACCAAAAGACGGCCCAAAGGGTCCTAAACTTGATTAGAGGCCCACTTATGATTTCTTAAAATCCCATAAATCTTGCAACGGTTTATGCTTGGAGGATAAACATCAATTTCCGCGGATAAATGGAAACTTTCCGCAGATAATCATGAAGATCGGAAAAAATGGAATATTTCTATTTTTCGGACTATGACGGCTTAAAGGCAAAAGAGAGAAGCGTAAACCGACCTAAGAGGGAGTATATAAGGAATTCAAGGCGAGAGGCATAAGGAGAGGAAAGAGAGAGAGAGAGAGAGAGAGAGAGGGCAGATCAGAGATCCTAGACTTAGAGAACTTAGAACTTAGGTGTTTAGACTAGACAGGAAGGACCTAGAACGTCTGTCCGCCTCTTGCTCTATTTTCATCTTGTCCGCAGACTTCTGTTCCTCTCGGAAAGATCTAACGATTCTTACTTAGAGTTCCGCACATAGAAACCCTAGGCATTATTCTCGATATGCCCGTTTCTATGGCCAACGCTCATACTAGACGAACTCCGCCAGGCAGTTTGGTCTCTTGTTCAATCCTTTCTAACTGAACTACGTCTGGCTTGATCCTCGAAAGGGGTATGTAGGTAGCCTTTCATAAGGTCCAGTCCCAAATCTTAACAAAACCTTTTTCGTACGGTTTTCGTCTTTTGTTATCGAGCTGCGACTCAATTAGGTCTAAGGTTTTGAGCCGGCAAGAACTAGGAAAATCGCCGACAGTTCTAGCAGTCAAAGCTTTTACAATCTTTTGTAATCATTGCAACGCTCTTACGCGAATTTGGAACATATATCTACTTTACGTAAAACTCGTTTTGTTATCTTTTCATATTTTCTGCGTCTGTTTGGTCACTTGTCGTTGGCTCCGCGGAAATCCGGGATCTCTGGGAAATTAGGGTTTTCCTACTTTCCTTATTTATATGATAATTTGACAGTGCGAATTTCGGTTCCCACAGTTTGGCGCTAGAAGGAGGGGGGTCACGGATTATTCTTACTCATAGCCACAAAACGCTTGATCAAAAAGACGTACGCATATATAAAAGACAAACTCGCAGCACTGACTGCCCCTATGGCAAACGCTTACGCAAACGCCGTAGTGTTCAATAAAATCGAAAACTTAGTCGTGACCTTCCGTCACAGGAAGAGCACTAAATCGAGCTCGTGATTTTTTCCTCCAAACTCAAAGGGCAACGATAAAAATCTTTCCAACCCCGTGAAATTCTTCTTATTACCGAGTTGGAGAAATCTCAGCGCATAAGGGTTCGACTCGCTCCCCCAATAACTGCCGAAAAACCCTAGGTTACTCGCAGAAAGTTAAACTCAAAAACAAGCTCGGTCGCTATAGCGACCGAACACCAAGACAAGCTCGGTCGCTATAGCGACCGAGCAAACGAGCCAATCTCGGTCGCTATAGCAACCAAGCCCGAAGAAAAGCTCGGTCGCTATAGCGACCGAGCACCGAGACAAGTTCGGTCGCTATAGCGAGCCGAGCTTGGTCGCTATAGCGACCCAGCCCCAATAGGAGTTCACCTCAGCGTTCTCCTTTGATTCCTCTTCGAAACGCTTTTCATTTCGTCTCAATCCAAGTTTCCGTTGAGATTTTACGACGAAAACAAATTGGACTCGTCTTGGCTCCCTTCCACTCGCTATAGCGACCGAGATGACATCCACACTCGCTATAGCGACCTGTCAGGCCTCAAAGGAGTCCTCCTTTGATTCCTCTTCGAAACGCTTTTCGTTTTGTCTCTATCGGAGTTTCCGTTGAGATTTTACAATGAAAACAAGTGGGACTCGTCTCGGCTTGCTGTCACTCGCTGGCAACGGGCGGCCAGACCGACGTCACGGTCTTGGGCGCCGGGCTGCGGATCGTTCTGCGAGTGCGGCCGATTCCTCGTGAAACCATCCCGACACTAGTCCAATCACGTACTTTGCATCCTCGCTCGAAGCCACGTAGTGCAAATTCTTAAAACCGTGAATATAAAACCCCCATTTCATTCGATCAGAACGATCGGGAAAATTACGGAAAAAACATGGAAGGTCCGGCTAACGAATGGATTGCAAGTCATCGTATAAAACGATGGGCGTCTGATAAGAGAGTCTAAACATTAGGTCGATGTCTTCTTCAGGTTCCTCAATGCGTGTCAAGTAGCCAAGAGAGCGTCTGAACTCTGTTCTGGTTATCTCCTCCACATTATTTTCTCCCGAGGACTGTCCTTGTTCTTGTTCTGGGTTGAGTGCTTCTTGTTGTGGTTTTTTTTTGGAGTAGTTGTGGTCTCACTCCAGATGCCGGCAGTGCACACACGATGCTCTTCCTTCCTTCCATTAGAGTTTGTAGACTGTAAAGTTAACACAAGTTAGAACTTTAATTGATATTTGATTATGAATATCTAAACTGAAAATGAAAACTTAACAGTAGTTGATATTTGAAGAAGAAATAATAAATCGAAGATGATATTTGAAGAAGAATAGATGGAAATGAGTATCTCTGACCTTTGAAGAAGTTCCCAACCCAAATCTGTAAGGCTTCAAATCTTTAAGGATCTGTTAGAGTTGTTACCTTTTTTAATTAGAGAAATATATAATAATCATGCAGATGAGTTAAATCTAGGGTTTAGACTTTAGATGGCGCAGACCTTTTGATATGGATGAGTTCGATGGAAACCTAGAGAGAGAAATCGAGGTTTCTTAAGAGAGAATCATGGTTGTTTGAGATGGAATCGTGATGGGTAGACAGTGATTAGTGGTGGGTCGAGGTGGGCTCGTGGTGTCACAGAGAGATTTACGGTGGTTTGAGATAACTCTCTAACCTAGTTTGCGGTGGGTGCGTTCTGAGAGAGAAGGAAGGAGATAAAAGAAAAAAACAAATTCTGAACCGTTAGATTAACATTTACGAACGGACAAGATTAGGATCCTTGCCTTTAAATAATCAACCAATAGGAAGAGAGGACGCGGATAGATGGATGATGGATTATGGGCCTTTGATCTTATATCAATCGATGGCTATTAAAAAAAGAAGAGAAATTATGTTTCTGGTTATTTATAATTATTTTAAAAATTATCTAAAATTTGTAAAAATTTATAAACATGATTTTAAAATATAACTCTAAGTTTAGGCATCAATTTCTAAACATATAAACCACTAAACACTTTAACTACACCAATATACCCTAACCCTCAAACTAAACACTACATATGCTAACACTTTCACAACAAAGATAATGTGGAAAGGGAACTAACATCATGTGTTTTGTGATTAACATATATAATTTTGTCTTAGTGTATGTTATAGTTTCTTTAAAAAGACCTCAAAACTATAATTAGAATAAACCTTAAAAGAAATCTCTAAACCTAATCACTAACAAAAACATGAGAATCCTAAACCCTATCCTTGCCCTAAACCGAAAATAGTGATTTGTTATCTGAAAGTTTCTTTAAAAAGACCTCAAAACTATAATTAGAATAAACCTTAAAAGAAATCTCTAAACCTAATCACTAACAAAAACATGAGAATCCTAACCCCTATCCTTGCCCTAAACCGAAAATAGTGATTTGTTATCTGAAACTACATATGGACATTTATCTTATTGGGCCTTTGTAAAATCGAAATGATGAAATGGATCAAGCACAATAACATAAAGTCTTAATTTAACTAAATCATCCAAACCATACAAAGATTTCAATCCATCCGATACATGAAAAAAGAGAAACACCGAGTCATTGAAAAACAAAAGCCATCATCTGAAACAGCAAACACCAAGTCATTTATGTCAACAAGAACTTAAATAATTGCCTGGTTCCTTCTAGTCTTTTGTCAAACCTGAAAAGAAAGACATAACCTTCGGTTCACATTTTCAGACTTATGCATGTGAGAAAGAACAAAAAAATAAACAAAACTCTCACCGTTATAATTTTTTCCTCTGTCCAAGCAAGAGTGCTTCCAAGTGCATCTTCCATATACTCAATCTCAGATGAAGTCCTCCACACAGCTGCATCTTTCACCTTCACAACATCCACAAACACTCTACAAGCACCAAGCCACAAAGGCTGAAAGTGGACAAGATGCTCAGGATTACTCGAAGACCAACGTCCTTCAGCGACGATCACCTTGTTTCCAGACAGATCCAGCAGCTGGATTTTTTGATTTGGCTTGAATTTGTTACGCTGCAATCACAGAAAGCAAAAACGAAGCCAAAATTCAAGCATCATCCCAAACCGAATCAAATAATAAAACAATAGAAAGTACCTCAGATCTGCGAAGAGGAGATGCAGGAGTAAATGGTTTCTTAGGAGCTGGTGGAGTTAATGGAGACTTCTGATTCTTAGAAGAGGAACTCACTGATTTAGAATCTGATTGTTGACGACGTGGAGAATCTGTTATATCTGGCTCAAACACAACGCAATTTGCAGGCCATGTTACATAAAAGTTCAGAAAATCCTCCATATTTGTCTTTCCTACAGTAGGCCTCCATATGAATGCCGTTTGGTTTAGTACCTCATCGACAAACACTTTTACTGCATTAGGACCAAGAGGAAGTCCATTGACCAATGATTTTGGTTCTTTAGTCTGCCATCGGCCTAAAGCAACCACTTCCTCCTTGTGTATATAGTCCATGAGCTTGCATTTGTTAACTGAACTTGTGAAAGGGCTCGCCAAACACAACAAAGACATCGAACAAAAAAGACTTAGAATCATAGTCAGGTATAGAGGAAAATCATACTTAGGTACAGAGAGAGAGAAGAAACTTAACGGTGGGAGCATTGTCCCCTGGAATGAGACCTGCTGTTGCAACAATACAGTGATCAGAATGCCATGCAATCATTGCGCCAACTGCATCCTCCATAGTAAACATATTATGTGCAGGTCGCCATAAAAAGGTGTCTGCTTTTATTTCAGTTTCAACCAAAACCTTCACAGCGTGAGGCCCTAAAGGAACCCCATTAACTAACTCATCAGCTTCAGCTGAAACCACCCGTCCCTCAGCAACTTTCTCATCGACAGCAGCCCAGTCAACCAGATAACACTTGGGAAGTGATCTGGTATTATTTACACTCTACATGAAGTACAAGCAATATCAAACCAATTCATATATACAATTATATAGATAGAGTAAGCCAGATTAAGTAAATTCATACCTTGTTATAGGAGTTTTCACTGACATCAGTTGCAGGACCCTGATTATTCATTTGGCGACGGGCCTTCTGTAAACCATTAACCTGTTCCCGCAGAGAGACCTGTTTTTGTTCCATTGCAGCGATATAGTTGTCCTTAACCTGTAAACAATTCAATTTGGTCATGCTAATGCCTCTGCCCATCGCTCGCAACCGTCCAGGTTGATCAGGTCCCAGTATCTGAGATAGCATATCGTTCTTTGGATTCATTGTCGTTGAATCGGCATGACCCTCAAGTTCGATCTCTGATGCCTTTCTCTGGAAACACATTAAAATTTCAATAATCACAAAGCAACAACCAGCCAATCCAACTTCTTAAAATCAATATGAAAGATTAAAACTTACAATCTTTTCAGCTGCATTAACATTTACAGGAGTACCATCCTTCTTTGTTCGTGATTTCACCCAAACTCGTAGCCTCGACACTTTTGATGGATCTTCACTTGAATTTATCAAATCTTCTCTCAGCCTCACCATTCCCTTTTGATGTAAGATTCGCTGACAACCTTAAAGGCGTTACTGGTCTTCTCTTTGACAAATTTACGCCATTCAGCTGTAGATACATTGTTCGGTTGTATGCTCATCCTAGCTTTAATGGTTGGAGCTTGCCTAACAGATTTTACCAGACGTAATTTGGATGCTCTCCACAGACATTCCATCTGCTTAAACACAGCAGCCTTTTTAAAGTCTTCGTCCAAGTCAAACCTTCATGATTCTGTAGTCAGCAATGAGACACATTCAAATACAAGTAAAATGGATTGTAATTAAATGTATAATTTTTTTCTTATTACCTCAATAGATTTCCAGAGCACAGTCTTGATTTCTTCACTGACTTGTCTCCAGTTATCAATGATCACCGGAACATGTTCACGAACCAAGGGACCCAAGTAGGAAGATAAAAGCACAGAACCTGGACCACAGGATCCCCCATATCTGTGAAGTCGACATGTTGCCGTTCAGTTGGAACCTTGGCAATGTGTTTCATCTTTGTAGGTCCTCGGCGTCTTTTACGCTGTGATGTAGTAGCTGTGTCAGTCTGAGTCTGCACATCATCAGCTCCAGCAACAGCTTCGTCTTCTTCCTCCATTTCATTCTTTTTATCCTCCCCCAACTCCTCTGCTTCTGCCTCCATTTCATCTGAGACTTCTCTGTTTGTTACATGTTCGAGGAATTGATCTTCTGCATCCTCCATTTCATCTGTGACTTCTCTGTTTGTTACATGTTCGAGGAATTGATCTTCTGCATCCTCCATTTCATCTGTGACTTCTCTGTTTGTTACATGTTCGAGGAATTGATCTTCTGCATCCTCCATTTCTACATGTGTCTGCTTCTTCGTCGGTGTCCTTTGCTTCTTCACACGATTGTTCTTCTGATTACCCATCTTAGTTCACCTGAAATATAAAAGAGTTAGTTAGTCTCAAAGCAAGTCAGAAGTAAGAAACCAACAACAAAAAACACAACAACAAACAACACAACGCAAAGCATAATTCATCAAACACAATTAATTTCATTACACAAACACAATTCATCAAAAAACAGCTTCACAGATTCCTGCCCATTATCAAAAAAGTAGTTAAAACACAAACATAATTCATCAGATTATGGGCTGGAATCTGTTATCCGAACTTCTCCAATAAAAACGAAAAATCAAGTTCTGGCCATCATCCAAAAAATCACAACTTCTCCTTTTTCAAACATATATTCCTTCACAGTCATCTCGAGCATTTCTAGATTCATCAACCAAGTCATCAGCATCCATGGCTACTACTGCTGGCATAGGACCAACATCTGCATGTCCATCTTCACCATCTTCCTCACGGTATCTTCTTGTAGGACCTCTCATAGCTACATACAATCTAGATGACTCATCTATTCTGGAGTAAAAGACTTGCTTTGCTTGTAAGGCAAGGATGCATGGTTCTCTAGCAAAAGCCATTTGACTTTGGTTGAGGTTGACTAGTGTGAAGCCATCTTCAACCTTGACTCTGTTACCTATATTTGCCCACTGACAGCGAAATACAGGAATGTAAAATGTATTGTAATCTATCAGCAGAATATCCAACGCTCTGCCGTAGTATGTTACCAAATCAACCACCTGCGAAGTGTCTTTTGCACTAGATCTACACATAGCTGTTGCTTCAAATAAAACACCACTGTTCTGGCTTTGCCTGTCAAATGAGATCGTGTGAAACCGCAGACCATTAATTATGTAACCAGTGAAAGACCTAGAGCTAAGACGAGGACCGTAGGCCAGCCATTTCAGTGTGTCCTCGTGATTCTCTGAGCTATTAGGAATCTATAACAAAATAAGTTAAGTGTCAATACATATCTATAACCAGAAAACTAAATTGTTGCTCATACTATGAAAATTACCTGGCCTTTTAACCAAGAAGCAAATTTCTGTGAATGAACTCTCCATAATGTTGTTGCATCACGTCTACATTTTTCATTAGTGTCCTGTAGATGCTGTAGGTATATGCTTTAAAAGGATTCAAACAAAGTATTAGCAACGTTATAAAGGCACAAGCGGCAGTAACTAAAAAAACAACAAGTAGCTTTGAAAGACTTACTCCACATAAGGTTCGATGATTGCCATATTCTGAATCACAGCAAGATGTATAATGTTCATATCCTTCTCAGAAAGAACACGACAAGTGTTTGCAGATATTGGACGTCCTTTAAGAATAGAGCTGCTCTCGAACTCAGTATTTCTATCACGTTTCTCCTCATAACTTGTTGTTTTTTTCAAGAACTGACTGCAGAACCTAACACATTCCTCTGCAAGATACGCTTCAGCAATACAACCCTCTGGGCTTGCAAGGTTTCTTAAAAAGCCTTTCAGCACTTTCATGTATCTCTCAAATGGGTACATCCAACAGAAATGAACTGGTCCACATAACCGAGCTTCCCTGCCTAGATGAACTACCAAATGCATCATTATATCAAAGAAACTTGGAGGAAAAAACCTCTCAAACATGCAGAGTGTTTCCACAATTCAGTTTCTAATACTGTAATTTTCTCTACATCGATTACCCGCTGACAGAGATGATGGAAGAAAGCACACAGGCGGCCAATAGCTATCCTAACACCTTTAGGTAATAATCCTGTCAAAAATATAATTTGAGAATAGAGTCAGGACATCTTAATCTTGACTAATACAAAGTTTAAAGATTCAGTTGATACCTCTAATAGCAACTGGGAGAGGCTGTTGCATCAAGACATGGTAATCATGTGATTTCAATCTTGATATCTTAGATTCTTCTAACTTCACACACCTTGATATATTTGAGAAATAACCATCCGGACCTCTGAAGTCCGATAGCCGCTTGCAGAATACTTTCTTCTCTTTGCTGGACAGAGACCAAGGAGCGGGAGGAAGGTATGTTCTTTTCCCACGGGGTTGAGGATGTAAATCCTTCCTAATACCAAGCAGTTCCAGATCTTTTCTCGCCTTAAGACCGTCTTTTGATTTTCCACAATGCAACAATGTAGCTATAAGGCTTGCAGCAACATTTCTTTCCACGTGCATAACGTCTAAGTTGTGTCTAACCGGTAGACAAAACAAACACAGATAATAGTGTCAAAGGAAGGTGGTGACTGCACAATTCAGAAAAACTGATATATATTCAGATTAGAAACATACCTCCCAATAAGGCAACTTGAAAAAGATTGACCGCTTCTTCCATCTAGATAGCTCTTACTCATCATCTGCTTCTTCCTCTTCCTCTGAATCACTGGATTCATCATCCGTATTGGAGTCTGATCCAACCGTCTCATTAATCTTCCTCTTCCTTCCAGTTACTTTCACATTTCCAAAATCATTCTTGTAATTTCTGAATATATGGCTTATATTATGACCACTCAGAATTCTACCATTTTTCCCATGCTTAGCTTTCCCATCAAACCAGGCTTTCTTTCCTCTATAAGGATGTGTGGGAGGAAGACCTTTCCGATGGGACATATAAACGTGCTTCCTGCAGTTACTCAACCACATACTGTCTGTGTTTTTTCCACATACAGGACAACCCATTTTGCCCTTTACTTTGCATCCTGCAAGATTCCCATATGCTGGAAAATCCTGAATAGTCCAGAGAAGCATAGCTCTTAATGTGAAAGTGGTGTGGCTGAATGCATCATACGTTAACTCTCCTTTCTCCCACAGGTGGTTTAGATCCTCTATAAGCGGTTCTAAGTACACATCAATATTGTTACCAAGTTGGCTTGGACCAGGAATCAGCAACGACAACATGATGTTCTCCTCCTTCATACACTTTTCAGGTGACATGTTGTAATTGACAAGCAAAACAGGCCAACAGCTGTTGTTCACATTCTTCATGTTGAAAGGATTGAACCCATCTGTCGACAGCCCAAGCCGAAGATTTCTTTCTTCAGCGGCAAATGAAACTGTCATTCATTTGATCCCAAGTAACAGAATCAACCGGATGTCTGCTTTTTCCATCATTGCTCTTATTACTAAAATGCCACCTCAAGTCCTTTGACATTTCCTCTGACCTGAACATCCTCTTCAGTCGTGGGATTATGGGAAAGTACCTCAGAACTTTCTGTGGAATACATTTCTTCACATCACCTGTGCGCAAGTTAATCTTCCATCTTGAAGCATTGCATTTCGGACATTTGTCTAGCTTCTCAAACTCTTTTCTGAATAGACAGCAGTCATTCACACAGGCGTGTATCTTCTCATAACCCATGTCAAAAGATCTCAAAAACCTCTTCACTTCGTACAAGGACGTGTGCAAGACATTATCCTCGGGTAGCATCTGTGGCAAAGTCTCCAGCAGCAGATCGAAACTTCTATCAGACCAACCACTCTGTGTCTTTATCCTAAAGAGTGAAAAAATTGCAGAGAGCTTGCTGTGGTTAGCACAACTTGGATACAGAGATGTTTCTGCATCGGCTAGCTTAGCAAGAAACTCATCTTGCCTTATCTTCCCCTTCAGCAACCTCACTTAAGTCACCATGCCTAAGAAACTCTTCATCAACAAATGCAGCTGCTTCGTATAACCCTAAAATCTCTTTGCTCTTCTCACTTCCATTGCTTCTACTGTCAGTCCCTGATATTACTTCTCCATGGTGATACCAATCCTCCCTCATCTTGTAACTCAAATCCATTCCCCTAGTTACTAGATGATCCACAATAACACTGGCTGAGTGACGAGCTACGTTGCGACAATCAATACATGGGCAAATGATCAACTCAGACTCTCGCAAATCTGCACCAACACACCTCACAAATTCCCACGCACCACTTTCATAACCAGGATCAGCTCTTCGGTTTAGACACATGAAAGCATAATTTAAACACTCTTAATCACACACAAAAATTCAGTTCCTATAATATATATTGTTTTTCCTTACATGTTTAGATGAACCCATGACTTTTCGACCATTTTATGTTCTAAGTTTCTACCGATAAACCAACAAAATCAAACAAAGCCATAAGATTATGTCAAACATACGCCAAACAGACACATTGACATTCACAGAGGAACACATAAACAATCAACTATTCAATCAGATACTATAAATCAGTCATTCAAAAAGACCAACAAGAAAGAACTTCTATTTGGCTGAAAAAGAATCACCTGATCAATAAGATCCTTCGGATTTCAACTCCACTAGCTTCAGTCCAGAAAGGAACAATCAAAAGCTCAAAAATTGCAAAGCAAAAGATAAGAGAAAAGAACAACAAATGAAATCGTGTTCGCCCCTGACGATATCAAATGCAAAACGGAATTGATTAGTTCTAACTTGACTTCTCTTCTCTTCTATAACCTGACTTCTCTCTTCCTAATCTTCGGTGAAATCGAAATTGTAAAAGCTGAAACAAATCAAACGAATTCATCAGAGAAATCAGATAGATCTAAAAAAAAATTACTGTTCATACAGACAAAATCGAATATGGGTTCACCGGGAATCTGACCGCCGGCGACAAGAACACCGTTCAGACACGAAGATCGATCAAATATCGGAGAGATTGGGCTTCCCAATCATTTTTTTTTCTTCGATGGTTTCTATGTAAAGTGAAGGAGAGGCGGAAAAGGTTAAAACAAAACCTAAGTCTTTTGCATCGCGACAACACTTTACTCTGTTTTACTGTAGTTTTTATTAATTTTTTTCCCGGGTTACTGAATTTTATCGCTAGCGAGGAACTTATGCTACGAAAAAGATGGGTTCGCATTACACCACTTTTGGTAGCAGTTTGTGAATTCGTTCAACCGTGAACTGCTACCAATAGCCATATTTCTTGTAGTGACCTAAGATTTTGCTCGTTGCGGACTGTTGTCTACTAAGTTTACTTTCGAAAAACTACTCAAAACTCTTTCGGGTCAATACTACGAAAATGAGAAAGTTTATGATTAAGTTTAGTCACCAAAATTACGCCTCACTACCGCAAGGATTTCTGATGTTAAGTTTGATAAAATTTTACGAAACACCTTTCGTAAAAAAAAACTCGATAATATTTCACGAGACAGCTTTTGTATGATTAAACTCAACAACATTTTACGAACCAGCTTCCGTAAAATTAACTCGGCAATAGTTTGCAGAATAACTCCCGTAGAATAAAAGCTCGACAACGTTTTAGGAAACAACTTCTGAAACATCATTCATAAAGCCAAACAATATCGTATCTGGAACATGACCAGTTCGCTCACAGCCTGACAAACTGAGAGCCTCACTCGAGTGACGCCTTGTCCGTTAACCCGTCTTTCCAAAACGCCCCTCTTTGTCTGCTTCTCCTTCTTTTGGTTCAACAATTTTGTAAAATTCCTTCGATGCATAAAACACAATGTGATTTTACCAGATTCTGCCACGTTGAATCAAAAACATCTATTCATAACGTTTGATAGACTTTTCGACAATATACAAAGCGCACCTGGTCAATTTAGTAAAACCAGTGATACGAAGAAACGAGGACGAACTTGGACATTGATATCCCTTCCTCATTCCGATATTCTCGTCAGAATTTCATCGAAAACCAATTCATATGAAATTCGGTAACTGACTTTTCGAAGTAATTCGACGTTGAATCGAAAGTGGCCATTCCTAAACGCATAATAAACTTTCGATAAAATCAGAAGAAAATCAGAAATCATACGATGAATTCTTCGTAACGAAACTCAGTCCTAACAACCATATGGTTAACGGAAGATTTAAACTTATCATCAATCGATTAAGTTCTATACGCCCCGTAAAACGCGGCATAAAAAGAAACACTCGTAACAAAGCTCCTAGAGCTATACGAGTCATTCTTAAAAAAACACAAAATAAATCCCTCGGGAGGCCAACACTTTACGAAGCATAGTGAAGGAAGACGCTATTTCCCTGGAACAAATTTACGCGATCCTTCGGTCCTAGTTCCGAAAAATCAAAAAATTCAGCACCAAAACTGAAACAACAGTTTTTGGCTGCGAACAATCGCAAAACACCTCCAAGCCCGCGAACATTTCAAACACGAAATGCGGCACAAGGAAAACTCAACCTTCGGCACTGCGAGACGTCGCCAACGCTCGAAGGATATTTTTTCCTGAAAACATTCCAGACAAAATTCTCGTCTCAGGAACTCTAAACTGTAACACACCTTCAAAACGGTATCATATCGTTGTTGCTGATCACAACAAACGAACTCTAACGTCCTAAACAGACAAGCCACCTAAGGGTAGGCTCTCTTCCATCCGACAAGGATAACATAGCGCGCTATACAAGAAAACCGAAATTTCGTCTAAGCGCTTCGTAAAGGATGTAGCTTCGATATGTACCCAGACAAATCATATAAGCCGATAACACTTCTCGGATTTTAAAACGGTACGAGTCAGGTTAAAATCGCAAACAGGCAAAACGAAAGCCGATTTATCATCGCAAAGCCTCAGTCCGAGAGTAAACCTAGGTCTTACCCTAAACCCAGCCTTGCTGGTACTTAACATCTCACAGACATAGTATCAACACCCGATACGAGATCCCAAAACTTGTCTCTTCACTTATGTCTATCCATTTCAAGAACCTTCGCGTAAATCAGTAAACCGCGAAAAATCTGACTTTGTACAATCGATGGATACGGTGATCATCTGAGAGGCAGGAATGAGACGACAACTCACACCTTGTCCCTCAAACTTCGATAAACAAAAGTTCTCTTGATTTATAAAAACCACGATTTTATAGATATTTTTAAGGCCAAACTTAGCCAAAGTAAACAGCCTCCGAGGCCACTCTTGCGGCCGTCAAAGGTCCAATACGAAATACCATCAGCAGCAACATGCTCGAAATTCACTACACTACACATATCTAGACGATAAAGTCTTGCTGGAAAACAGGTCGTAAAGATCTTAGGCTCCAAGACGAACTACGAATGGCTTGATCCCTTTTGACAAAGGGACGTAGGCAGCTTTCATCAAGCGCAGCCCAATCTTATAAGATTCCACTCTTCTTAGAATGAACGTACAACTTTCAACGGACATTTTCAACCATTAATTCCGCCTAACTTGACTAACTTGTCTTATCGCACGCTAGAACCTCGCATCTACGATCCACGGTTCTAACGGGCTAGGGGGCTGATTGTTGGGGTCAAAAACGGTCACGACGAAATTAAAGTTCGAAAATATTTCTTGAAAAAGATAATTTTTGTAAAAATTACTTAATCTAATTTTTACGATAAAATTATTGAAAAGATTTATCCGCAGCGTTGAAACAAACTCAAATGGTTCGAGCATCGATCCGAGCAAACATCGTAAGCATCTTGTCGTTACGACAAGCACGGATACTCGAGCAATGGATTCTCAAAACAAAGGTTTCGGTCCGCATCACGAGCTCGGTCGCTATAGGGAGTGAGCTCAAAACAAGCTCACTCGCTATAGGGAGTGAGCTCACTCAATACAAACTCACTTGCTATAGGGAGTGAGCTCACTCAATACCAAAAGCTCACTCGATATAGGGAGTGAGCTCAATACAAGCTCACTCGCTATAGGGAGTGAGCTCACTCAATACCAAAAGCTCGCTCGCTATAGGGAGTGAGCTCAATACAAGCTCCTTGCTATAGAGAGTGAGCTCACTCAATACCAAAAGCTCGCTCAGTACCAAAAGCTCGCTCGATACCAAAAGTTCACTCGCTATAGGGAGTGAGCTCGGACACAAGCTCGGTCGTTATAGCGACCGAGCTCCATACGAAGCTTATAGCGACCGAGCTTGTGTCTGAGCCTGGTCGCTATAGCGACCGAGCATACGTGCATCAACTATCTTCTGAAACGTCCAAAGTCTTTCGAAACGACGATATGACGTAAAACTATGCATTCTCGACTATCCTTATAACAATCCTCCGCAAGCCACGGCTAACCATTTCTTGATTCATCGATCAAATGGGATCGTCAGCTCGGTTTACGATGAAACCGCGGAAACTTAACTTTATCGGAGAAATCGTAAAAACGTCTCAAACCAAAAGACGGTCCAAAGGGTCCTAAACTTGATTCGAGGCCCACTTACGATTTCTTAAAATCCCATAAACCTTGCAACGGTTTATGCTTGGAGGATAAACATCAATTTCCGCGGATAAATGGAAACTTTCCGCAGATAATCATGAAGATCGGAAAAAATGGAATAGTTCCATTTTTCGGACTATGACGGCTTAAGGGCAAAAGAGGGAAGCATAAACCGACCTAGGAGGGAGTATATAAGGAGCTCAAGGCGAGAGGCATAAGGAGAGGAAAAAGAGAGAGAGAGAGGGCAGATCCGAGATCCTAGACTTAGAGAACTTAGAACTTAGGTGTTTAGACTAGCAAGGAAGGACCTAGAACGTCTGTCCGCCTCTTGTTCTATTTTCATCTTGTCCGCAGACTTCCGTTCCTCTCAGAAGGATCTAACGATTCTTACTTAGAGTTCCGCACATAGAAACCCTAGGCATTATTCTCGACATGCCAGGTTCTATGGCCAACGCTCATACTAGACGAACTCTGCCAGGAAGTTCGGTCTCTTGTTCAATCCTTTCTAACTGAACTACGTCTGACTTGATCCTCGAAAGGAGTACGTAGGCAGCCTTTCATAAGGTCCAGTCCCAAATCTTAACAAAACCTTTTTCGTACGGTTTTCGTCTTTTGTTATCGAGCTGCGACTTAATTAGGTCTAAGGTTTTGAGACGGAAAGAACTAGGAAAATTGCCGACAGTTCTAGCAGTCAAAGCTTTTACAATCTTTTGTAATCATCACAACGCTCTTACGCGAATTCAGAACATATATCTACTTTACGTAAAACTCGTTTTGTTATCTTTTCATATTTTCTGCGTCTGTTTGGTCACTTGTCGTTGGCTCCGCAGAAATCCGGGACCTCTGGAAATTTAGGGTTTTTCTACTTTCCTTATTTATATGATAATTTGGCGGTGCGAATTTCGGTTCTCACAGGCCGCATCTTCACTAAGCTTGAATCTGCTTCAAAAGCTGGGTACTTGCAGATGGACGGACTGGGAAACCGCATGTTTGAAAAAATCATAACTCCTTCCTCCATGAAGATTTTCAAGTGATTCAAAGCCTCAGTGAATCTTTGGGGAGTTGGCTTTCCAGGAAAATTCGAATCAAGACAAAAGACCTTCTGGATGGCAAGATTTTCGCTTTGGACTGAACCTATGTCGCTGGCATCTCCAAGGTAGCTGGTTTGGACAACAAAGGTTCTCCAAATCTCAGGCTGTTGAGCACGGTCAATGCTTTCATTTCTCAGAGGCTGAATCGTTCTTTCCTGGATACTCAAAACAAACACTAAAAGACCAGGATCATATGTGCAAGACAAGTACTTGTTCAAATCAAAAATCAAGATATCTTTTTCAAGAACAAGTAGCACACATTTCAGCCTTTCAAGGTGCTCATCAAAGTAGACATTACAGACAAGAATAGTGTCAAGGCATGCAGAAATATTAATCATTTTCAGAACGTGCATAACCTTCTGAACATCTGAACACACAAGCTTAAGTTCAGATTGAGAATCAATTGTGAAAGACTCAAGATGTTTTTCAAAGAGAGTGTTGTAGACCACAATATCATCAAGGCTTAAAACAACACAATGATCACGAAATGATCTCAGATCACAAAAATCATTTTCAGTTCTAAGTGATTCATGTTTCAGCAACTTCTTAACAAAAATTTCGTCCAAGGCACAAGAGAATGCAAACAAATTATCAGTGATCAGTGCATGTTTAGAAGAACATAGATCAAAGTCATTTCCTTTGAAAACAAACGAATCAAACGATTTTCTAGCACAGAAATTGGTTTGTTGCAAATTATGATCAAATGACTTTTCAAGAGAATGAAAACCTTTGTTATGTTCCAAGAACTGAACAAAGCTCAAAATAATTCCAGAATTGATGCCATTGATATTTTGAAAACATTTTTGATCAAGAAGTTCATCAGGTTTAAAATTTTTAAAAGAATTAATTATGTTTTCAAAAACAAATTTTGAACACAAAATTCTTTCATCTTTTTAAGACCAAAACGAGTCACATCATGAGAAATAATCTTGACAAACATGTCAGGCAGAGAATTAAGCAAATCAGAGTTCTCACAGTGCTCTTGAATGTCAGTGGATAAAAGGGGAGGAGTTGTGCCGGGATCAAAGCAAAGATGACTGTCCATGTTGATGCTTGGTGCTTCCTTATCAAAGTCTGGACCAGGTTCGTCCTCCTCATCAAAGATAGGACCTAGATCATCATCCAAAGGTGTCCTAGTGCCAGAAAGTTGTCCATGATGTGGATGGTTGAATGGCTCTTCCTCAAAATGTTGTGAACTAAGAACAAGACTACTCGGAAGTTCTGGCTCAAAACCCATGTTCGAAATTGCACTAGGCGCGAGTCGGGCGGCGACGTCGGGCCTAGCGAGTTATCAAAAAAGCGGTGATTAAACGGGGAGTACTCGGGGAGTAATTTTTAGTTTTATATATATATATATATATATATATATATATATAATATATATTTTTTTCATCAAATAATTGATATATTTAAATTCATAAGATATATTATAAATTTATAACACAAAGCTTATACTCCAAAATATATTGAAATTTCTTCTAATACACATCTAGTTCAAAATACAAAAGCTAATTTCTATACACGGGATACACCAAAAAAGATTGTCTTGATCTTAAGAATATACAAAAAGTAAGTTCTAATCTTCAAAGATCAAGTTATCACCGTGTAGTAGAGAGATGTGTTAGAAGTTATATCTTGTACATTACACCTGCAAAGAAAAAGAAAACGATGTCAGCTTGACTTTGAAAGCAAAAACAAACAAAAACATGACTTGAAAACAAAACATCACGTTCCTCATTTATCTCTGTTCCAAACCAAGACAAATACAGAAAATCAGACATCGAGAGAAACAATAAACCAAAACAGAGACGATGTGCAATGAAAAAAAGACAATGAACTAACCTTACGAAGCAACTTATGTCTCAGGAAACAGCAAAGTGTCTTGGAAGACATCAGGCTCAAACTCCTTGTCAACAATATCTTCTTCTTCTTCAGATTCAAAGTCATCATCATATAAATCTCTTACCCTTGGAGCTTGGACTGCAATCAGAAAATTAACATCACTATCCTGTTCTTCCACATGTTCCACAAGCCAGTCTTCAACGGTGTCTTCATTTCCATACACAAATATCACATCCGCATTTTTCTCTCTGATTTTTTTCTGCTTGTTAAGTAGCCTTGCATTGAAATGAACATACACTAGACTATTCAAGCGGTTGACATCTAGTCTATTTCTTCTCTTCATGTGGATCTACAATAAAAAAAAAATTAGTAAGAGTAAGCAATATGAGAGTAAAAAACAGAAGCTAGATGACTATAGACTAACCCCTTCAAAGCTACTCCAATTTCTCTCACATCCAGAAGAACTAGATGTCAAAGCAAGTATCCTTGTAGCCAAACTTTGTAGAGTAGGTGCACCACATCCATACGTTGCCCACCAATTCCCTAAGAGAAATTAAGTGAAAACCATAAAATAAAAAACAGAGGATCAGATAAAAACAAGTGAACTGAGAATACCAACCTGGATCAAACTTGTCATCTTTTGTTTCACATCCCTTTAGTGCCAAGGCTCTACCAAAAGAACCACTTTTGTTCTTATATAGACTAACTTCATGATTCACACATAAATCTTGTTTTCCAAAGTCTCCATGATAGAAAGTCTCAACACAAGCAATGAATCCTTCCATGACCTCCACGTCAAGTTGGATATCCGGTTCTTTGAAGAAATAAAATGGATTGAGGAAGTAGGCAGCCATATGCAATGGAGTATCCAATCTACCTTTCATTTTCTCATCAATGATGCGAAAAACAGGGAGGTAATTCTTCTCCAAGTGATCAGAAGCTTCCTTGATAGATTTCTTAGCTTCTAAGATCTCACCGAAAATAAATCCAAGAGATGGAACCTTTTCCCCATCTGCCAACCTTAGAACTTTCACAAGAGGACTAAAGACCTTCAGAATAACCATCACACTATTCCAGAATGAGTAAGTCATCACAATATCACTTGCATTTTTACCTTTCACTCACTTTGAATGCTTGCAATCATGCCACTCATCACTTCCAAACATACTCTTCAACTGTGCCTTCTTCTCGTACAAACTTTGCAGTGTCAAGAAGCAAGTTGCAAACCTTGTTGCACCTGGCCGCACAATGTCTCTCTTTATATATGCTCTCATCATAGATAAGGTCTTATGATGCGCATATATAAAGATGGTGAGAGCCTTTGCTTGATCTATTATTCTAGCAAAACCAGACAACTTTGAAATCCCTTCAAGCATCAAGTCAACTGTGTGGGCAGCACAACCAGTCCATAATATTCTTGGTCTCTTCTGCTTGAGCATCTTTGCAGCAGCAACATTGTTGGTCGCATTATCAGTAACAACTTGCACAATCTTATCAGCTCCTATATCTTCAATGCATTGATCAATATAGTTAAAGATAAACTCACCCGTGTGAGAATCTTTTGATGTATCCTTTGATGATAGAAAGCATGTACCTCCTCTTGAGTTAACACACAGATTCATTATGCTTCTTCTCTTCATGTCAGTCCATGCATCTGTCATCACTGAGCAGCATTCCCTTTCCCATTCTTCTTCTAAGCTCTTCAATTTTTTCCTTTGTCCTCTGTTGTTCTTCAATTAGCAATGGCTCTCTGAGCTGATACTGACTTGGAGGCACCAAACCAGGCCCAAACTGTCCTAATGCTTCACAAAACAGTCTGAAACTATCATTGTCAATGGCATTGAAGGGGATACTTGTGTGGTAAAGCCATCTAGAACAGTATTGGCGAACAGCATGTGTCTTCTCTTTAGAAATGGCATCGTGGATACTCTGTTGTCGTGTCTGTGCAGCCAAAGAAGCTTCAGGGTTGATGCTGCTCACATATTGATCAATAGGACCTTGGAGGCGAGGAGTTTTAAGTGCTCCAAGCTCTCTTTCCAGTTCTTCAGTACCAATGTCTTTACTTATGTTCACCTCTGCCCGCAAATCTTCCTCATGTTTTCGCTTTGGATTCTTCTTGTTTTTTGCTTCAAGAATTGCCTTCTTACACTTCTCTTGATCTTCTTTACTTGATACAAGACAAGCTGACACATTTCCCTTCAGATGAGCAATGTGTTCTTTCATTCTAAACACACCACCAGAAAACTCTTTTCCACAGAATTTACACTTAACTTTGTTTAGACTTTTTGAATCACACAAGACTCCATATTGCCATCCTACATCATTTGAGTTACGCTTAAGAGGTGGAGGCCTATCTGTCGGTGGATCATCCATTGATTCCTAAGTGTCATAATGAAACAAACCATGAGTAATATCCTAAATAATTATTAACAGAACATGAGGAAAAAAAAGTCAACTGAAAACATATAACTCTTTACTCTTTAGCCAGAAAAATCATACACAATCTAGAAACACAGTTAACTAGTTGAACCAAAATCAAGTCTTTTAGTAACAATGAAGAAGAGCAGAGACCTTTATCTTCAAGAGAAATACGAGAAACTTCACAAAATTAACAAAAGTCAAAAGATGAGTATATTAACCACGATGAAACAAGATGAAACAAAAGCCAAAAGATAAAACAAGAACCCAGAAACTAATCGAAGTCAAGTAAAAACAAATAAATAAAGAAGGAAATCAAGTGAAAATAGATATTCAGTACCTGATCTGGTCTTAGATTTGAACACTCGATTTGCTCTTGGGTTGAAACTCCGAGATCGTGATATTAGGGTTTCTTCCACAAATAAAATCTCAAACTCAACTTAGTATAATTAAAGAAAAGATCAGAGCACTTGGAAATAGGAAAAAAAAGTATGGGCTTCGTGTTTTGTTATAGATAAATATGGAGAATTGGCCAATTGGGCCTACTCGGATTACACAATTATACGGCGATTTTTTAATTATTCGGTCAAACGCGGGAATAACTCGTTGACCGTCTAGACTAGCCGAATTGAGTGTTCTCTCCACGCTAAGGTGACGCCTAGCGCCTACTCGGCCGATTACTCGGCAACTCGGCCGCGTTTTTGAACACAGCTCAAAACAGGTTAGTCCATCATCAATCATAAAATCAGATTTTGGAGAAGGAATATCACATTCATCCTCACAGGTGATCAAACTTCCAATTAGCTCTTCATCAGATTTATCATAAATGGGTAAAGAATCTGAAAAATCTTTAGGCTTTTCAAAATGGTTTTCAGATTCACCTTGAGTTTTCTTACTGATGAACAAGGCTGGCTCAGCTACAGGTGCACGTGTGGATGTGCTCTTCTTGTGGCTCTTGCTGACGTCCTTGAGAGCTTTCATCATTCCCTTCTCAAAGTTGTCACAGATCTCTTGGACATCAAACTGAAAGGATCGCTGTTGGGGTCAAAAACGGTCACAGCGAAATTAACGTTCGAAAATATTCCTCGAAAAAGATAATTCCCGTAAAAATTACTTAAACTAATTTTACGATAAAATTCTTGAATAGATTTGTCCGCAGCGTCGAAACAAGCTCCAATGGTTCGTATTAACGACGAAGTTAATATCAAATCATTCGTAAAAATTGTCGACGGTGTCTTTGCGAAAGTTATCCAAGCATTCAAATCTCTACGAAGAACTTTTCGACAAGATCTTGTTCTTGTCGTAAAACTGAAGCTTGAATACTCGGACAATGGGTTCTCGAAACAAAGACTTCAATCCGCGGAACAAGCTCTCTCAATACGAAGCTCGCTCAATACCAAAAACTCGCTCAATACGAAGCTCGCTCAATACCAAAAGCTCGCTCAATACGAAGTTCGCTCAATACCAAAAGCTCGCACAATACCAAAAGCTCGCTTAATACGAAGCTCGCTCAATACCAAAAGCTGGGTCGCTATAGGGAGTGAGCTACGGAAAAGTTGGGTCCCTATAGGGCACTAGCTATGGAAAAGATGGGTCGCTATAGGGAGTGAGCTACAGGAAAAGCTCGGTCGCTATAGCGACTGAGGTCAGACACAAGCTCGGTCGCTATAGCGAACGGATCACGAAACCACGCTCGGTCGCTATAGCGAACGGATCACGAAACCGCGACCGAGCTCACCAGACCCGTCTCGGCGAGGGCTTCGATTTGATATCTTGATCGTTTTCTGGGTCCTCACGGTTTGAGAGAACGGTCTCTTTGAAGTTCCAAGGCAGATTCCTTAAAATCTTGTTTTAAGAAAACGATTCTTTAAAACAACGATTTCTTAATCAACGATTCTCAAATCAACGATTTGAGAAAGTAACGATTTCTTAAATCAAACGGAACTTTGTTATCAAAGGGCCAAACCTCCGCAAACAAGCATCCTAAGAGAATCGTAGCTTTGCGATAGGTTCAAACACTTGGATAACAGACATCAGACCACGGCATAAACCCGATCGCGATGGCAATCGGGTCACGAACGAGAGCTCGGTTGCCATAGCGAACGGATCACGAAACCACGCTCGGTCGCTATAGCGACCGAGCTACGATTACAGCTCGGTAGCTATAGCGACCGAGCTCCGTACAAAGCTCGGTACGGAGAGCTCCGTACGTGGCTCGGTCGCTATAGCGACCGAGCTGCGGACAAAGTTCGGTCGCTATAGCGATCGAGCGTTCGTACATCGATCATTCTCCGAAACATCTGAAGTCTTCCGAAACGACGATACTACGTAAAGCTATGCATTCTCGACTATCCGTATAGCCGTTCTCCGCAACTCACGACTATCCGTTTCTTGATCTCTCGATCAAATGGAATCGTCCGTTTGGTTTACGATAAAACCGCGGAAAACTTAACCTTATCGGAAAAATCGTAAAAATGTCTCAAATCAAAAATACGGCCCAAAGGGGTCCTAAACTTGATTCGAGGCCCACTTACGATTTCCTAAAAACCCATAAACCTTATGACGGTTTATGCTTGGAGGATAAGCATCAGTTTCCGCGGAAAAAATGGAAACTTTCCGCAGATAATCATGAAGATCGGAAAAAGTGGAATATTCCCATTTTTTCGACTATGACGGCTTAAGGGCAAAAGGGGGAAGCGTAAACCGACCTTGGAGGGAGTATATAAGGAGTTCAAGGCGAGAGGCATAGAGGGATCACTTTTCCAGAGCAACTTAGCACTTAGAGCAATTTAGGCAACTTTTCGTTTTTCTTTTTCGAGCTGCGACTCAATTAGGTTTAGCCACCTTCGGGTATTAGAACTAGGATCTCGACGACAGCTCTCGTAGCCGAAGCACGTTACCTTGTTGTTGTCAAGCTCATACGCAGATTCGGAATAAAATCCTTCTTGCTCATTTTTACGATTTTTATTTTATTTTTCCATTATTGTCGTGTTCTGATTGCTTGACGTGTGGTTTCTCAGAAATTTGGGACCTCTGGGAAATTAGGGTTTTCCTACTTTCCTAAAATATACGAAATATTGACGGTGCGAATTTCGGTTCCCACAGTTTGGCGCTAGAAGGAGGGGGGTACAGATCAATCTTACTCACGACCAGCTCACGTTCAACCAGACATGACAAACGATGATTAAGCAAACTTGCAAACTCCTTTAAACGGAGCAACCAAGGACGCCTTGAACACTCCAGCAACGGATGTGTCCGCGGCCAACGCACCTGCTAACGCCGCGACGCCCGACGAATTCAAGAAGATGCTCTCCGCCTATGAAAAGAGGTCGGGAGAGCAGGATAAACTCGTGGGAACCCTAACCAAACAGGTTCAAACCCTAACGGTAAGGACCCGCGCAGTCATCCCTCGCGGAGCTACAAAACTCCGCGGAAGGAGACTCGAGTTTGCGACCCCACAAGATAGGCCTGGAACCTTGCAGGAATGTCCTTCCGGACAAAACCCTAGTGAAACATCCCCTGTCGACCAAGACGATTTCTCCGAAAATGTTTCGGAAAAGTAAAACTCGCTCCCCAAATACTACGGAAAATCCCTAGGTTACTCGCAGAAAGTTAAACTCGAAGACAAGCTTGGTCGCTACAGCGACAGAGCACCGGGACAAGTTTGGTCGCTATAGCGAGCCAAGCTTGGTCGCTATAGCAAGCCAGCCCCAAGATGAATCTTCCTCTGCGTTCTCCTTTGGATCCTCTTCGAAACGCCGTTCGTTTCGTCTCAACCAGAGTTTCCGTTGAGATTTTACGACGAAAACAAGTTGGACTCGTCTTGGCTCCCTTCCACTCGCTATAGCGACCGAGAAACATCCTCACTCGCTATAGCGACCTGTCAGGCCTCAAAGGAGTCTTCCTTTGTGTTCTCCTTTGATTCCTCTTCGATACGCTGTTCGTTTCGTCTCAATCGGAGTTTCCGTTGAGATTTTACGACGAAAACAAGTTGGACTCGTCTTGTCTCCCTTGCACTCGCTATAGCGACCGAGACACATCCTCACTCGCTATAGCGACCTGTCAGGCCTCAAGGAGTCTTTCTTTGTGTTCTCCTTTGATTCCTCTTCGAAACGCTTTTCGTTTCGTCTCAATCGGAGTTTCCGTTGAGATTTTACGACGAAAACAAGTTGGACTCGTCTTGGCTCTCTTTCACTCGCTATAGCGACCGAGATGACATCGTCACTCGCTATAGCGACCGGTCAGGCCTCAAAGGAGTCCTCATTTGTGTTCTCCTTTGATTCCTCTTCGAAACGCTTTTCGTTTCGTCTCAATCGGAGTTCCCGTTGAGATTTTACGAAGAAAACAAGTGGGACTCGTCTCGGCTTGCTGTCACTCGCTGGCGCTGGGCGGCCAGACCAACGTCACGGTCCTGGGCGCCGGGCTGCAGGTCGTTCAGAAAGTTCGGCCGATTCCTCGTGAAACCATCCCGACACTAGTCCAATCACGTACTTTGCATCCTCACTCGAAGCCACATAGTGCAAATTCTTAAAACCGCGAATCTAAAACCCCCATTTCATTTCGATCAGAACGATCGGGAAAGTTACGGAAAAACTCGGAAGGTCCGGCTAACGAATGGATTGCAATTCATCGTATAAAACGATTACGGTTACTCTAAAACACCAATCATCTCAACTATACGAGGAATTGGGATTCATTCGGAACACCGATACCATTACCGTACTTCTTCCAAACAACTCTTCCGAGCAACTCCCGTTGCGAATGTGGTTTGTCTCGAGTCTGTGGAGTGATTTCTATAAAATCACTCGAAACTTAAAACGGTTAACAAAGACTAAACAAAGCCAAAGCGAGAGATCGTATCCCTCATTGCTAAGACGTTTTCTGACACCTAAGATTTCGCTCGTTGCGGACTCTCGACTTTTGTCTACTAATCTTACCTTTGGAAAACTACTCAAAACTCCTTCGGATCAATCCCACGAAAACGAGAAAGTTTATGATTAAGATTAGTCAACAAAATTACACCTCACTGGAGCTAGGGATTCCGATATTAAAATTCGATAACTTTTACGAAACACCTTTCGTAAGACAAAACTCGACAAATATTTCAGGAGAAATCTTTTGTACAATTAAACTCGACAAAAATTTTACGAAACAACTTCCGTAAAATTAACTCGGCAGAAGTTGTGAAATAACTCTCAAAAAATAAAAGCTTGACAGCGCTTTAGGAAACAGCTTTCGTAAGATCAAGCTCGGCCATATTTTACGAAACATCATTCATAAAGCCAAACAATATTGTATCTGGAACATAACCAGTTTGCTCGCATCCTGACGAACTGAGAGCCTCACTCGAGTGACGCCTTGTCCATTGACCCGTCTTTCCAAAACGCGCCTCTTTGTCTACTTTTCCTCCCTTTGGTTCAACGATTTCGTAAAATTCCTTCGATGCATAAAACACAATGTGATTTTACCAGATTCTGCCACGTTCAGTCGAAAGCATCTATTCATAACGTTGATAGGCTTTTGAACAATATACGAACATTGATATCCCTTCCTCATTCCGATATTCTCGAAAAGCAATTCATATGAAATTCGTTAACTTACTTTTCGAAGTCCTTGGACGTTGAATCGAAAGTGGCCATTCCTAAACGCATAATAAACTTTCGATAAAGTCAGAAGAAAAGAGGAGAAGAAGAAGGAAGAAGGGCAATCTTGAATCATCAATGGGACTAAGGTACGTCCGACTAAAAATTCCGTCAAGGTTTTAATTTTTTGGTAGGAAAAGAACGAAACGTCTTGAAAACTGCCGTAGAATTTAGGGAACTTAGAACCTAGGTGGATAGTCTAGCAAGCTAAGTCTTAGGCAAATTTTCCAGTCTTGTTCCTTGACTTTCCAGGCAGAACTTGCAAACCGATCTAGTCTCTCAAAAAACCGAGAAACGATCGCCACGGATTCTAAGGCACACTCGTCCTGCTTCCTAAAGAAAGAAAAACCTTCGAAAGAACGGTTAACCCGTTTTTCTTTCGTAAAATAAAATAACGGATCCAATGGATATCAGTCATAGATAATTTTTGCTCCATAAGGTTGTCGATCCTGCTTTTACTACCCTCGGCTACGTCCAAGCAGGAAATGACCCTACAACCGAATCCGCACATATTCTACGACGATCCTTTATCAACAAATTCCCTGGCTATACGGCTGCACCTAGCCTCCATGCCAATCCAAAACTACTGAGCGATCACCGCTCCAACCGCTTAAACGGGTAACGGCTAATCGACAATCCACGAGTTGTCGTGAAACGCCAAGTGAATTCTTCGTAACGAAACTTAGTCGTAACAACCATATGGTTAACGGAAGATGTAAACTTATCATCAATAGATTAAGTTCTATACACTCCATAAAACGCGGCATAAAAAGAAACACTCGTAACAAAGCTCCTAGGGCTATACGAGTCATTCTTAAAAAATCAAAAACAAGTTCCGGAAGGCCAACACTTCACGAAACACAGTGAAGTTAGACGCTTCTCCCTGGTAAATTTACACGACCCTTCGGTCCAAAATCCTCAAAACAATTCGCCAACTACTAAACGGCTACGACAACGGATCTAGTATCCACAAAACGATTATCACATCCGGACACATGTCTCTCATCGCTTACACCTAAAAACACTCGCTAAAAAGTAGCATACGGACCAAGCGACAAAATCAAAATCCGAAGTGACTACTCGGATTCTACCATTTGCACTTGACGAAAGTATAAATCAAATCATAAGCGAAAGCCCATAAATCTTCTTATGGCATAAGAAAAATAAAGTCGCAGCATTGCGAGACGTCGCTTCATGCTCGAATAAACATTTTTCGACCAAAAATTTCATACGCCTTCTAAACGGCATCATATCGTTGTTGCTGATCACAACAAACGAACTCTAACGTCCTAAACAGACAAGCCACCTAAGGGTAGGCTCTCTTACATCCGACCAGGATACCATAGCGCACTATACAAGAAAACCGAAATTTCGTTTGAGTGCTTCGTAAAGGAAGTAGCTCCGACTCGTACCCAGACAAATCATAATAAGCCGATAACACTTCGCGGATTTTAAAACGGTACGAGTCAGGTTAAAATCGCAAACATGCAAAAAGAAAGCCGATTTGTCATTGCAAAGCCTCAGTCCGAAAGTAAACCTAGGTCTTGCCCTAAACCCAGCCTTGCTGGTACTTAACATCTCACAGACATAGTATCAACACCCGATACGAGATCCCAAAACTTGTCTCTTCACTTAAGTCTATCTGTTTCACGAACCTTCGCGTAAATCAGTAAACCGCGAAAAATATCGCTTTAGTACAATCAATGGATACGGTGATCATCGGAGAGGCAGGAATGAGACGACAACTCACACCCTGTCCCTCTAACTTCGATAAACGGAAGTTCTCTCTATTTATAAAAACCACGATTTTATAGATTTGAGCAAAATATTTTTTACAGGCCAAACTTGGCCAAAATAAACAGCCTCCGAGGCTACTCTTGCGGCCAATACGAAATACCATCGAAGCAACATGCTCGAAATAACTAAAAGATAAAGTCTCACTGGAAAACAGGTCATAAGAATCTTAACTCCAAGATGAACTACGAATGGCTTGATCCCTTTTGACAAAGGGTACGTAGGCAGCTTTCATCAAGCGCAGCCCCAATCTTATAAGATTCCATTCTTCTTAGGATGAACGTACAACTTTCAAGGGACATTTTAAACCGTTAATTCCGCCTAACTTGACTAACTTGTCTTATCGCACGCTAGAACCTCACATCTACGATCCACGGTTCTAACGGGCTGGGGGGCTAACTGTTGGGGTCAAAAACGGTCACAACGAAATTAACGTTCGAAAATATTCCTCGAAAAAGATAATTCCCGTAAAAATTACTTAAACTAATTTTTACGAAAAAATTCTTGAATAGATTTGTCCGCATCGTCGAAACAAGCTCCAATGGTTGGTATTAACGACGAAATTAATATCAAATCATTCGTTAAAATTGTCGACGGTGTCTTTGCGAAAGGTATCCAAGCATTCAAATCTCTACGAAGAACTTTTCGACAATATCTTGTTCTTGTCGTAAAACTGAAGCTTGAATACTCGGACAACGGGTTCTCGAAACAAAGACTTCAATCCGCGGAACAAGCTCTCTCAATACGAAGCTCCCTCAATACCAAAAACTCGCTCAATACGAAGCTCGCTCAATACCAAAAGCTCGCTCAATACGAAGCTCGCTCAATACCAAAACCTCGCTCAATACCAAAAGCTCGCTCAATACGAAGCTCGCTCAATACCAAAAGCTGGGTCGCTATAGGGAGTGAGCTACGGAAAAACTGGGTCGTTATAGGGAGTGAGCTACAGGAAAATCTGGGTCGCTATAGACACAAGCTCGGTCGCTATAGCGACGGAGCTCAGACACAAGCTCGGTCGCTATAGCGACCGAGCTCAGTAACAAGCTCGGTCGCTATAGCGACCGAGCTCACCAGACTCGTCTCGGCGAGGGCTTCGATTTGATATCTTGATCGTTTTCTGGTTCCTCACGGTTTGAGAGAACGGCCTCTTTGAAGTTCCAAGGCATATTCCTTAAAATCTTGTTTTAAGACAACGATTCTTTAAAACAACGATTTCTTAATTAACGATTCTCAAATCAACGATTTGAGAAAGTAACGATTTCTTAAATCAAACGGAACTTTGTTATCAAAGGGCCAAACCTCCGCAAACAAGCATCCTAAGAGAATCGTAGCTTTGCGATAGGTTCAAACACTTGGATAACGGACATCAGACCATGGCATAAACCCGATCGCGATGGCAATCGGGTCACGAACGAGAGCTCGGTTGCTATAGCGAACGGATCACGAAACCACGCTCGGTCGCTATAGCAACCGAGCTACGATTACAGCTCGGTCGCTATAGTGACCGAGCTCCGAACAAAGCTCCGTCGCTATAGTGACCGAGCCACGTACACGGCTCGGTCGCTATGGCGACCGAGCTCCAAACAGAGCTCGGTCGCTATAGCGACTGAGCCATGAACAAGGCTCGGTCGCTATAGCGACCGAGCTGCGGATAGATCTCGGTCGCTATAGCGACCGAGCTGCGGACAAAGTTTGGTCGCTATAGCGATCGAGCGTTCGTACATCGATCATTCTCCGAAACGTCTGAAGTCTTCCGAAACGACAATACAACGTAAAGCTATGCATTCTCGACTATCCGTATAGCCGTTCTCCGCAACTCGCGACTATCCGTTTCTTGATCTCTCGATCAAATGGAATCGTCCGTTTGGTTTACGATAAAACCGCGAAAAACTTAACCTTATCGGAAAAATCGTAAAAACGTCTCAAATCAAAAATACGGCCCAAAGGGGTCCTAAACTTGATTCGAGGCCCACTTACGATTTCTTAAAAACCCATAAACCTTATGATGGTTTATGCTTGGAGGATAAGTATCAGTTTCCGCGGAAAAAATGGAAACTTTCCGCAGATAATCATGAAGATCGGAAAAAATGGAATATTCCCATTTTTCGACTATGACAACTTAAGGGCAAAAGGGGGGAAGCGTAAACCGACCTTGGAGGGAGTATATAAGGAGTTCAAGGCGAGAGGCATAGAGGGATCACTTTTCCAGAGCAACTTAGCACTTAGAGCAATTTAGGCAACTTTTCGTTTTTCTTTTTCGAGCTGCGACTCAATTAGGTTTAGCCACCTTCGGGTATTAGAACTAGGATCTCGCCGACAGCTCTCGTAGCCAAAGCACGTTACCTTGTTGTTGTCAAGCTCATACGCAGATTCGGAATAAAATCCTTCTTGCTCTTTTTTACGATTTTTATTTTATTTTTCCGTTATTGTCGTGTTCTGATTGCTTGACGTGTGGTTTCTCAGAAATCCGGGACCTCTGGGAAATTAGGGTTTTCCTACTTTCCTAAAATATACGAAATATTGATGGTGCGAATTTCGGTTCCCACAATCGCCTCTTTGGATCAGCCACATCTCTGATTGTTTCTTTGCACCTTTGGTTTGACGTGTGGTTTCTCAGAAATCCCGGACCTCTGGAAAATTAGGGTTTTCCTACTTTCCTAAAATATACGAAATATTGATGGTGCGAATTTCGGTTCCCACAATCGCCTCTTTGGATCAGCCACATCTCTGATTGTTTCTTTGCACCTTTGGTTTGGCTTTTCCTGCCCACTAACAAACTCATCAAAAATTTTCCAAGAATATTTAAATGGAGCTTGAGAGACAGATGTTCGTGGGGAGTTCTCCTTGCTACTTTGCCTTAGAAGACAAAACATCTTAACCTGAAAATCTCAACACAAAAGTTAGATAAAAAATCTCACACTCTCAAGTATTTGATCCTTACCCACACAAGTGTTTCTCTCAGATTTATGGTGATCACACAAAGTTTCTTCTCAATGTTCTAAGAGAACAGATCAAGGAATCCCAATGGGCAAATCCAAGCAAGATCAAAGTGTTTAAGATAGAAAGATAAGAGATTAAAAGGGGAACCCGCCTTAACCACCTCAAAGGCCGGATTTCTCTTCGGCCAGCAGGCTTTCTCTTCGGCCACAACACCACAAACAAATCAAACTTTGGAGTTTCTCTTTTTTTTTTTAACTTATTTTTTTTTAAAGCATAAAATTAGATCTATTTTTTTTTAAATATGGTGGGTAATGAGGGGCCCGAGTTCAAGATAGATAGATGAAGAAGTGTTTAGAAGAAATGAAGAGATGAGAAAAATGGATAGAAATAGAGTTACTGGAAGAGTGGCTCTGATACCACTTGATACGTCCTGGGTCAGGACAGGATTACTCAAACGGACTTAGGGATATGAACTCGCCAAAAGGGAGAACTGATGGGATGAACGGTGACACAAAGGGTTGCGGAATGACCCAATGATACTACCAAAGGTGCTTGATTGTCGCCTGATATGACTCACAGGTACGACAAGGAAGCAAACTCGATCTGTTGCCGGATGTGATGCACCGGTCCAACGAGAAAGAGAGTGTTACTTGGAGCTAACCACACCAAGAACAAGAAAAGTGAGATACACTCTCAAGGTTCCAAAAATAAACACTCAAAACTTATTTTATTTCATTGATCAAATGACCTTTATATAATAGGCAAGACATACAAACTGTTTAGTCAAAACCTAGAAACTTGTAAACTAATAATTATTGTAGACTTTACTAAAGATCAAAGACCAAAGACCAAAGACCAAGACTTTTGACCGAAAATGGGAATTTGTGGTCGCAAAACTCTTCGGCTGATCTCGTCCTTTTGCATGGTTGACGAGCTCTGGATTACCGTCAGATTGATATATTGTTTGACCATACCTTCTCGTTTCTTGTTGGGCCTTTCTTTTTTTGGACTGAAGCATGTTCATAAACATATTTTCATAAATCGTCAAGCCCATCTCGTTTAAAACTCAAGCCCAAAAGCCAAACTTTCTTGATTTGTTTCTGCTGCTGATTCAGGGCACATCATTCTCTCCTTCTTTAAAAAGATTTGCCCTCAAATCTGTCTTTCTTTAGATTCAGATAGAATGATCTCTTGGCTTTTCGTAGAACTCTATTTTTTTTTTTAGAAAAGAAGATGAAAGGTAGAAGATGGATGAAGAAGATAGAAAGATGAGAAAAAAAAAAGAACAGACAAGTACCGGTTGAGTGGCTCTGATACCACTTGATAGAACCAAAATAAGGATCACTCTTTCGGTATGGATGATATGGACTCAGATCCGGGAGGATTGAGAACTGATGGTTTGAATGGTGACACAAAGGGTTGCGGAAGGCCCGATGATACTACCAGACTTCAATTGCTGCCGGATGTGACGCACCGGTCCAACAAAGGAAGGATCGAAACTTGGAGATAACCTCACCAAGAAACTAGAAATGTTCTTGACAAAGAACAGAGAGTAAAAACTCATAAAAATGAAGGAAAAACGTTGATAGCATTGCAATGGAGAAGGATTACATTTTATAGTGTTTTGAGTCAAAGAGAAATAAAAGAAAGTGCAGAAAACAATGCATAGAAAACAAAAATTTGACTAGATCTAGTCAAAGTGTGGAAAACAAGGAAGACTGGTCAATGCGCGGTCTCAGATGTTGACTGGTCCAGATACATCAGAGTGTCTAGGTTCATCCATGATGATCGGGTCCATCGCAGTAAGGAGAAGGACACACGATGGGCTTTCCGCGTGGGTGATCATCGAACCTTCATGAACGGATGGAGACTTTCCTTGAACCAAATCTTCAGAGAGCTTAAGAATCCTTGCCTTAGACAGATTGGGATCATCAAATCCCATGAATGCATCAAACTGGTCGATCAGGTCATGAGCATGTCCGTCCGGATGTGCAGTACGAACCAAACGGGCCAAAAGAGATAGGCTGTGACCTGAATCGGGTTCCTCTTGATCAAAGTCGGTTCTGGCTTGACCGATGGACTTAGATTAGCGAGTAGGACGGGAAAGAAGGCGTGTGGGTTGATCAGTTTGGTCATCTGGTCGTGGATCCAGCCTAAGGTCCTTCCCGGGTGTACGCGGGTCGATCCGGTACACGGCTCGGTCAGTCTGTTTGGTATGGCCGGATGGATGAACCTCGGCTGAACTGATCTGGACTTCCTGAACTCCATGCTGAGCAGGTTCCATGTACTGATCCTTGGGCCGGGGTCTATCACCTTCTCCCGAGTGCAATCAGGAAGAGGAGTTTCTTGTTCCGAAGGTCGAGTTTGACTTTCCTCCTGATGCGGCTGAGCGCGACGCATACTGGAAAGCGAGCGACCAAATCAAAACTCCTGAGGAGGAAAAGTTTCCGATCTCGCGATCTCGGGGCGTAGGAGCTAACCTTCCGAGCAAGACCACCAAATCTTTCCTCGCGAAGCTTCGAGAGTACGCCGGGGTTCCGAAAGCGGTCGAGTTTAGGATTCCTAAGTGTGGGGAGGATGCCGACCATCCTCCGGAGGGCTACTTCACATGCTATGAAGCTGTATTGATGCGTTGTCGTCTTTGGTTTCCGATTCCTGAGATCATCGTCCGTGTGCTGGACCGTTTCCAAGTCTCTTTAAACCAGCTGAACCCTACGAGTTTCGAGATTCTCATTGGTCTCGTAATTCTGAGTTATGAGCATGGCTTATCCCTCACTGCCGATCATTTCGAGGCGCTCTTGCGAGTGCAATTCATTCGGGAGTCCCATGATGCTGGTGGTCAGAGGGACTGTTTCCAATTTTAACCTTTGGAAACAATTTTTCTTTTATGTCCGACTCGATGCCGCGTCCGTTGAGGAGGAATTTATTCCGATGTTCTGGACGGTTCTGAATCTCACCCCACACATTAGTGTGACGCATCCCTGGCCCAGGGATATCATGGAAGTGAGGGATACGCTTAGGAGCTGTTAGGGTATTTTATGTAGGATCGTTTTAGTACTACAGAACACTAGAGAATTTGTATAACAGAGTTGTAAATCGAGAGCAAAGAGATGTTATTGAGTATATTCTTTGGGACTACAACGTATTGGTGTATAAACCCTAGTTCTAGTCGCCTAAACTCTAATCTCTTCGTCTCGAATTTTCGATCCCTTATTCTAGGGTTTGGGCTCCCCTTTTATAGTTGTAGATGTCGGCTTCAAGTAATAGAACTCTTCCATAATCGGAAAAATGGAAGTTTCCCCTTAGTCGGAAAACTTCTATTTTGCTTCAAGGGTCGGTCCGATCAAGGGGGTCGGACCTATGGCATGGGTCGGTCCCTGGTTTCTTCTTGAGCAAGGGTCCGGAAGTCGAGGGCCTATCCGGAAGCTGGAGAAAACTTATGTCTGGATATTTTCCCCAACAGTTTGCCCCTTATTCCTTGATTTGCTCGTGGAAATCAAGGGATAACTTGTGCTTCTTGAATCTTGGTAGTTTTCTCTTTGGACGAAGTATTCCTTGGGCACTGTTGGGCCCAAATATGGCCCGTTAGCTGACGATAGAACCAAAACAAGTACTTGGCCGTGATAAAGCCCAACGCGTATTGGCGACCTTAGCTAAGGTTTAATACGAAGCCGGAGGCTGGAAGCTAAGGGCAATCTTCTAAGAGATCACGGTAAAGAGGAAGCTCACATCATAACAGAAGGAGCGCAGGACCCGGTCAAAGGAAAGCTGTTGCGGATTCCTCAACAAACGGAGAAGATCTCGGAGATCAGTTAAAGATAATCAAGAGAAGTCCAAGGCTATTTAAAGAGAAGGTCGAGGACTAAAGAAGGGGATCCGGATTCAACCCTTATTCACTTTTACGATCATTCACATCATCTCTTAATCATTTCCTTATCTTTGTAATCATCAAGAGAAACATCTTTTGTAACCATTCTTTACCACATTATCAATACAAATTAAATTCGTTCTATAACTTATTACGGGATTCAGCCCGCGTTATCTTTTCCTAACCTCTTTCCTCAACTTTAACCTGACATAAAAATCAGGAGGTGAGTTTAATCCCTCACAATTGGCGCCGTCTGTGGGGAAGAAACAATCGAATCCCTTACTCTAACTTGAGGATGAATCCTACCGATCAGACAACGAATCCGTCTGACCTTAACCTCCCGATTCAGAGCGATGGTTCACCGAACGATGGAGGCTCCAGTCTTGTAACTCCGGAGCCTCGGCGTGGCGACCACCGATCTGGGCAACAGCTTCCGGCTAATGCTCGAACGAGCCAGACTGCCACTGGAGTTACTAACCCGAGATCATCAGGTGGAACAGCTCCCGGGCTTCCAGTCACCGAGAATCCTCAGCAGCAAGCCACTCCGAATCAAACGGAGGCTCAGCTCTCTGAGATTCGTCAGATGATGATGCAGTTAGTGGATACAGCTCAGGAAAATGAGCGTACGATGCATCAGCTAGCTGTTCGGCAGCAACGATTCGAAGAGATAACTAGATCTCTAAACGTAACAGCCCAACCACCACAACATCAAACTCCGGGGGTCACATTCCGAGATCGATTGACTGATCCCTCGTTCCCCAGAGGATGTTTAGACTTTTCTCCTGACAGCACTGTTCCGGAAGGACGGGGATCTGCTTTCCAGACACCTCATACTGGGACAGCTCCCGCGTTTAACCCACCCATCACCAGTGCTATGGGAAGTAACGTAGCAACAACCAGCTCCACACCCAGTCAGATTGCTGACTGGAGCACTCGCTTGCCTCCTCTTCTGCCTGTTTTCAGGTCCGGAGCAAGAGTATCCTTCCCATCCGGGGGCAGAACATCAGCTTCGGTTTATCAAACCAGAAGCTCAATCCCGAATGTGGACGGGTATCAAAGGGCAGACACCGATAACCCAAGAGCCGGTGAGCAACTTAGCCCACCAGCCGCATGGGAAGATGAGCCAACACGATTCCGCCAGGAACCTGCTCCTCAGACACCTAATAATGACCCAAATGTCCTTCCCCTAGAGGGACCTGACGCCATTCCCAGGTACATGGAACGAACTCACGCAGCTCTACAAAAATTGGGAGCTCGAGTCCACAAGGAAACGAGCTCAGCTCCCGAAATCGATAGCTTGATTGAGGAAACCCGTGGGACTCCATTCACTGACAGAATTGCCAGCTCTTACATAAGAGATACCCGAAAAATTAGAATCCCCGAGTATGACGGGACTTCTGACCCAAAGGCCTATTTGAGAGCCTTCCGATTAGCTATCGTGAAAGCCCATTTTACGCAAGAAGAATGTGAAGCAGGTTACTGCAGGACATTCGCCGAAAACCTGTTCGGAACAGCCCTTGAGTGGTTCTCTGGTCTCGAACCAGCCTCGATAGACAGCTTCGATCAGTTAACTAATGCCTTCATGAAGTAGTACTCGACCCATATCCTGAAGCAAGCCTCTGAGGCCGACCTCTGGAAGGTCAGACAAGGAATGGGGGACTCGCTACGAGTCTACATCGAGAAATTCAGAGCAGTAAGAACTAAGCTCTCGAATCCCAACGACCAAGTCGCCATCGAGGCCCTTAGAAGAGATCTGTGGTATAAATCAGATTTCTGGTCGGAACTAACACTCAATACTCCTCCAATTATCGATGATGCTCTTCATAAAGCCACTAGATATATTACTTTGGAGGAAGAGACAGCTGCACTGGATAAACTCCACAAGAAACCTCAGAATCACTCGAAAGGTGAATCCTCAGAGGCAAAGGGACCTCATAAAAGGGGGAACCTCCGAAATAATCAGACCCATGGAGAGCATTCCGATGCAATCGAGGAGGACAAGGAAGAAAAACCTGTCGCCGCAGCAAACAAAACTCCCTGGTCAAAAGGCTTTGATAAGAACAAGCATTGTTCCTATCACGATCGAGAAGGGCACTCAACTGAAGAATGTTGGGACCTCCAACGACAGCTGGCAGCTAAATTCGCAGCTGGAGAAATAAAGGGCGTGGACCTCAAAAAGCCACCGCCCTATCAGAAAAGAGGTCCTAGAGATACCTCTCCAAAACGCGAAAGGTCACCGGGGAAGGAGACAGATTCGCCACCTCCAGCTCCTAAGAAGAGAGTCGACATGATTCTTGGAAAATTCCCCCAAGGAAAAAGCCTACAAATCGAGGCTCTCTTGAGCAAACCGTCACCTCAATCGAGTCCCGACTCGAGGGTGAACTGTATCCTTGGAGGATCAGATATATGTCAAGACTCCATCAATTCCATTAAGAATCACGTGCGGAAGGCTGTGTCTAACACTGGACCTAAGCCTCCCAACCTCGAATCCAATACTAAGATTTCTTTCTGGGAAAGCGAGACTTCAAACCTTGACAGACCTCACGATGATGCTCTGATTGTCACCCTGGACATCGCAGGATACGAGGTGCCTAAACTCATGATAGACACAGGAAGCTCTGTTGACCTTATTTTCTACAACACCCTGAAAGGGATGAAAATAGACTACTACGAAATTATTGGCCAAAAAGCTAATCTCGTAGGTTTCTCCGGAGAAACAGCTACCTCATTGGGAACTATCAAGCTCCTGATCATAGCTGGTGGAGTAATGAAAATGACCAACTTAGTAGTCATCGACAGACCTTCCCAGTTCCATGCGATCCTAGGAAGACCCTGGATTCACAAGATGAAAGCAGTAGCCTCGACTTATCATCAATGCGTGAAATTCCCAACACCTGAAGGAATAACTACCGTACATGGTAGCCAGAAGATCTCCAGGATCTGCTACCTGGGAGGATTCGAAATCCTCAAAAAGTCCCGCCAATAGCAATTACAGATCCAGGAGGGTCGCGAAATGCAACAAAATATTCGAGGTCCCCCTAAGAACCTCACCGAAAAAGTTTGCATCGACGACTCAAATCCTGAAAGACAGGTAAGCATCGGATCTGAGCTACCTCTTGAGACAAAAAAGGAGCTCATTGACTTCCTGAAAAGCAACATCAAAACCTTTGCATGGTCCACCAATGACATGAAAGGTATAGATCCGAACGTCACCACCCATAAACTGAAAGTAGACCCCACTTTCAAACCGTTCAAACAAAAGCGTCGCAAGTTGGGCCTCGAAAAGGCTCAAGCTGTTAACGACGAAGTTGACCAACTTACGAAAGCTGGGTCCATTCGAGAGGTACACTACCCTGACTGGTTAGCTAATCCGGTAGTCGTAAAGAAGAAAAACGGGAAATGGAGAATCTGTGTAGACTTCACCGACCTAAGCAAGGCTTGTCCTAAAGGCAGCTTCCCGTTACCTCACATCGACCGCCTGGTTGAAGCAACAGCTGGCCATCGACTCCTATCCTTCATGGATGCCTTCTCAGGATACAACCAAATCATGATGGATCCTGAGGATCAAGAAAAAACTGCGTTCATAACCGAACGAGGAACCTATTGTTACAAGGTTATGCCATTCGGGTTAAAGAACGCATGAGCTACCTATCAAAGGCTAGTAAATAAGATGTTTGCTGGGCAACTCGGAAAAACCATGGAGGTCTATATTGACGATATGCTAGTCAAATCCTCAGCTGGAGAAGACCATATCTCCCACTTAAGGGAATGCTTCAATATCCTTAACAAGTATGATATGAAGCTCAATCCTACTAAATGTACCTTCGGGGTACCTTCAGGCGAGTTCCTAGGCTATCTCGTAACCGAAAGAGGCATCGAAGCCAACCCGAAACAGATAGCGACCTTCCTGGAAATGCCGTCACCTAAGACAACCAGAGAGGTACAAAGATTGACTGGACGAATCGCAGCATTAAATCGATTCATATCCAGGTCAACCGATAAGTGCCTCCCATCCTATAAACTTCTAAAAAATAATAAGAAGTTCTTATGGGACGAGAAATGTGAAGAAGCCTTCAAACAATTGAAAGCTTACCTCTCCGAACCATCGATCCTGTCCAAACCTGTAGTAGGAGAGCCACTGTATCTGTACCTCGCCGTATCACCTGCTGCAATTAGCGGCGTGCTGGTTGATAGTGCTCAAATTACCCAGTAGAGCTTACTCTCTCAAATAAGAGGTACAGCTGTAGTACTTAGGGAACGAATCATGAGGAGCTAGGGAACCAATTAAATAAAATCTACTAATCAATCCTAGGTAAGGTTGGTTTATATGATAGAAATGAAAATAACAAATCCTAAAATGAGCAAGGCAGTTGCTCTAACTAACAATATGAAGGGTTGTTTAAATGGGATAAAGAGTGCTAGACATAGGGTTTCTATTCAGGAATGGAGATTATAATCTCTATAAATGCTTTAATAAGTTGCTTGCATGATAGTATAGATCTCAGCCGCTTAACATATGTGAATGAATCACTGGTTTAAATATCTAGATCTCTGGTCACACCTTTCGCATGATGACACAGAAAAAGAGTTGGTCGATATCCTTTTGAGATAACGAGCAATACACCTTTCGCGGCACCGATCGATTTACCAGTAGGGTATCGATCGACGGCTTCTAGATCTGCCTAGGCGCGAACCGAATATGACCGCGAGGTCTCAAGGAGGAACTGTCGTTCTTCTCAACGGGAAACATGCATCGCTCAAATGGATAATTCAAGATAATCTAAGATCCTAGTGATCTATGTTCTAGTTAGCTACTCTAAAACAAGCATAGGGTACAATCCATTTGATGAGTATCACAACTTAGCAATTATAGTTTGGGGCTAATCCCACAAACCTATTTAAACCCTAGATCTAACAAGTAGACTACTCAGACATAGCTAAACAATTCATAACAATAGATAGATGAAAGAATTGTATAGATAGAATAAAGTATAAATACAAAAAGAGATGAGAAATCTCTCCAATCTCTTTCAAACAAATAAAACTCTATTCTCTCTCTCACACTCTCTGCTTTGGTTGTGAAAAGCTTCAAGCTTCAAAGGGTTTTCAAAACTTGCCGTCAAAAAGACTTTGCAGGAGTATCTAAGTGTTTCCATTAGGTTAAAAACTCTTCAGGGGCAATCTCGTAATTTGGTGAAGTCTTGGTGAACTAGTCGGCTAAACCATTTCGTCCTCGATATCGATCGACAACACTGAATGTGTATCGATCGATTATAATCTTCTAGTACGCGGATCTTCTCAGCTACATCGATCGACAACTCAGGATGAGTATCGATCGATTGTAATCGCAATGTTGACTTCCGACTTAGTCTTGAATGGTCAACTCGGGTGTATCATCTCTTGTACTCCAAAATGCTCCAAAAACATCACTTTCTCACAAAATGCTCCTGAACCTGAAAACATACCTAACAGGCTAGAAAACAGATTAAATATATAGTAAAGCACTAGTATACCATGGTTAAAAACGGGTGAAATCTATGGTATATCAACTCCCCCAGACTTACTCCTTTGCTTGTCCTCAAGCAAAAACAGTAGTCTTTGGAAAAGGTTTGGAAATAGCAGGAACTCAAGGATTCAATATATTGAAGTCATCACTCTATGGGTTTGCAATTCATGTCTAAAATCCTAATCACAGAAGTTCATTATGCCTTATCCTAGCTTAGCAACTAAACTCATCTAGTCAACAACTTAGCAATTCTCATCTGACATTCCCCTCTACTAACCTCATTTCTTAACATAAAATAAAGTGCATGCTTTACCTTGGGAGTATCGATCAAAGAACATATGGATTCAACTCAAACAAGTATCTGAACACACAGGTAGTCTTCTCTGATTCCTTTCTCCCCTCTTCTCTCTTCACTGAATCTCTTATTAGTTTCAATTTCAACAGGTTTCGATGCCACATAGGTCATCTAGTCCATCTCATTGACATTTGCGTTGTAACTCATACATTTTTGACAAAGTGTAGCGAATATTGGGGTCGCAGGAATCACTCCTACCCCTCGTTTCCACAATGTGTGATCATTCTTGAGATTTAGAATACTGGGGTCGCAGGAGACATTCCTATCCCTCTGCTTCTCAAGAAATAATTTCAATCTTTTATAACATAAACTTAGATCTCGAGATGCCGAAGAGAGCGAAGGAAGGGAACCAGAAACACACAGACTTTTTACCTTCCAGACTTGTAAGAGGATTCCGATCCAGTGATATCCAAGCCCCAAGACAAGCAAATAAGTCAGTATTAGTGTTGGAGGTCAGCTTTGGTTCCTTCAAACAATCTTAGCTAGTAAATATAGATAGCAAGTTGATCCACTTTAGCATCTTTAGTACTATATGCAATCAGTAATCTAGAATGGTGCTAAAGAGTGGTCAGACAATCAAATATAATTCCATATCAATGTTCCTATTTAATACTTATGCGAAAAATAATTTTGAAAAATATTTTAATAAAAACCAAAATAAAAACACATATTAGTAAACTCCCCCCCAGACTTAAATTACATTGTCCCAGTGTAACATCCGGTGGTGAGGTAAATAAAATAAAACATAATAAATATAACAAGTTAGAATGAATAAACCTGATCGACAAGATGTCGATCGATTCGTAGTGGTATACGTCGATCGTTAGTAATGGTCGTGTGGTGTCGAGCGATATGAATGGTGAATGTCGGTCGATGGAATTATCATTCTACTTGGATCTAATAATACTGCAAAATAAATTCGAAAAAGAAAAAAACCAATAAAAGCAAAAATAAAATAAAATAAAGAAAAAGAAAACCTAATAGTGGGTTGCCTCCCACTCAGCGCTTGGTTATAGTCTTTTAGCTTGACTGTGGCAGGTGAGTGACTCATGGGGTGCAGTGGGGGTTTTTGTTTGCTGGTGGGCAAACACTTCCCTCATCTTTGGACTCAGCAGCAGTGAAGCTTCTTGTGGCATCACCTGATCTTGTCCATCTAGGAGATATCTTTGCTAAATCGGCTTTGATGACTTGCAACCTTCTGACCAAATCTTCGGTGTCTAACTGATGCTGATAGAAGTTAAATCTAGAATGCTCAGGTAGATCTGCATGTTGGCCTTTGGCGTGTTGGTCCTGAATCTGTTGATCCTTATCGGCCAAAGCGGCAGTATCGATCGATGCTACAATTGGTATGTCGGTCGCTTCGCTGGGATCACTGTCGATCGACTCCGTGTCAGCTTTGTCGATCGATTCTGAATGTTGGCCTTGGTACTCAAGATTGCTCTGCATAGTGCGTATCTCATTCTTCAAGAGACCAGTAGCTCTGCAAAGGTTGGTCACTCTTTCGTTGAGAGTCTCCTCAATGTTATCACTTCTTTCTATGAGTCTCTCCTCCATAGAATTCATGGTTTCGTAAAGCTGATCTTTGATATCATCAACCTCTGCTTCAGTGCATACTCTCTTCGCTGGTGGTTGCTCGCTGTCGATCGATATTGGTCTAGGCCTGTCGATCGATGCTTCGTTGCTGTCACGGAGATCAATATAAGCTTGAACAATGCTCATGTCTCTTTCTAGCTTGTCCAGCTGCCGTGACATTGTGTGTTGGCATCGCAGGATAGGAGAACTGAAAATTTCATGCTTCCTTACATACGCTTTCATCCTATCTTCCAGTTCTGCAAACCTTTTGTCGATCGATGATGAAGTATATGTGTCGATCGATGAAAAAGTAGCAAGCTTAGCTTTGTCATTCTGGCGAATTGTATCCTACTCTTTCTGTAGAAGATCGATCCTCTTGCTTAACCTTTCGACATTGTTGTTGAGAGGGCTGTAGACGTCTCCAATCCGTGTATTGATGTAAGCAACCTCCCATTCATCTTTCTTAGGTGATGAACATTCTGGTCGGTTCATGGATGTAGTCTTGCCGATGTCGATCGATGGTACAGGTACTCTGTCGGTCGATACTGGTGGTGTAGCCTCTTTCTCAAGCGTGGTCAATATGTTTCCAAACTCCATTCTTATCTCAGCCATATCATTCTGGAAGTCTTTGTAACTGACATCCAAAGGCTGGAAAGTGTCTTCCACCAATGTGCGCATGTTTGCCTCAAGGTGCGCATGAGCTCTCCATACATCAGTCACCATATTATCCACCTCCTCTCTACTGTAGGGCACTGTTGGTGGTGTGTATGCATGGTAAGGGTGTGTGTGTATTGGAAGTTGTAAGAAACCTTTGTGAAAAAGGGATGCTCTATCCAAAAGTCTCTTTACTTGCTCCTTGGTAACATGGATGATCTCACCATCAACTCCTCTAGCATAGCCAAACTCATCTCTGTAGACACTATATTCATCCTTAGCCTCCCACTTGAATCTCCTGGATCCATCGGTAGTGAAGGCAAGTCGTCCAAACTCCAGTCGTCTGTCGGACGATCGGACTCTCGGTCTGTCGATCGATCCTGGATATCCGCCGTCGATCGACGGTGTTGAAACGATGTCGA
Organism: Raphanus raphanistrum subsp. raphanistrum; assembly: GCA_019706035.1. Lineage (NCBI taxonomy): Eukaryota > Viridiplantae > Streptophyta > Magnoliopsida > Brassicales > Brassicaceae > Raphanus > Raphanus raphanistrum. Next base: position 38,314,576 of record CM033983.1, read on the forward strand.
TCGATTGTGAATGTCGAGGTTGACCGAAGTGTTGAGGAACTGGATCCTCCCTTGTGTTGGTGTTGTGATTGTCCTGGACGTGTTGTAGGATGTTTGGATAGCTACGTTGCTGTGTGAACAGGTTTTCTGGTCCATTGGCAACTTGGAGGATGCCTGCTATGTCCTCTCTGGTTATGTGCAGAACTCTTCCATCCATAGCTCTTGCATAGCCATCTGTGTCCCTGAAAATTCCAAATTCATCAGGTGTTAGTGAAACGTTCCTGATATCATAAGGGTCATGAGATCTCGGTTGAGCTCTGTTGATGGTGTCGATCGATGGGTGTGTGGTGGTGGCGGTCGATGGTGCACGTCTAGCTGCATAGTTGGATCGATTGATCATGTTGTTGCAGTCTTCCATTGATGAATCTCTGAATGGTGGAAGCTGCTGGGTAGAAGGTGAAAACTTTTGAATTTTCGTGGCTTGAGTTGTCAACCTTTTATACCCATGTGTTGCCCTAATCGGTGAAATTCCAATTTTGTCCTTTAAGTCGTCCGAGTTAATATCGATCGATATTATACTGGCAATGTCGATCGATGGACGATATCGTTTTGCTGGATGAAGTAGATAATCGATCGATGGTGGGCGTTTGATGTCGATCGATTGTGGGGCAAATCTGTCATTCTCCAAGTAGATTTCCCAAGCTCTCTCTTCCCAATAGTCTTCATCATGTTCTTCACTGTGGTCTCCACTATGGGAAGAGGTGGCTATGTCTACTGCAAAACTCTCATGAAATCCGCTATCTGCCCAACTCCTTATTGAGTAATCATCTTCCTTTCGGTTGGGTGGGATGGCGAAATTCGGGTAGCAATGATCTGGTAGATCGAGTTCATCATCCGGTGGGTCTCTGTCGATCGATGATCCATAGTTGTTGTCGATCTCCTCTGACTTGAATGTGTCGATCGATGACGTCAAAGTACTGTCGATCGATCCCGAGTACTCTGTCTCGTACTCAACTTCACAATGACAAACTGTGATGATACCAGTATCATCTTCCTTTACCACTAATTTGGCTGGTGGTTTGCCAAGCTTGACAGGGTCGTAGTGGATATCTGGATCTATCATAGTCAAGCACATCATGTTGGTCTTCATGTCACATATGGCTCCTACTGTAGCCATAAATGCTCTTCCAAGTAAGAGGGAAGAGTTCCAATTTAGCTTGATGTCTAGGACATGAAAATCCACAGGGACGAAAGCATCACCAATGTGCACCTCTAGGTCTTTGATGAAGCCTCCAGAGTTTCTCTGAGAGTAATCCACGAAAGTAAAGATCTGTGGTGAAGGCTCTACTTGCAGGCCCAGATGGTCTAACTAACAATATGAAAGGTTGTTTAAATGGGATAAAGAGTGCTAGACATAGGGTTTCTATTCAGGAATGGAGATTATAATCTCTATAAATGCTTTATTAAGTTGCTTTCATGATACTATAGATCTCAGCCGCTTAACATATGTGAATGAATCACTGGTTTAAATATCTAGATCTCTGGCCACACCGTTCGCATGATGACACAGAAAAAGAGTCGGTTGATATCCTTTTGAGATAACGAGCGATACACCTTTCGCGGCGCCGATCGATTTACCAGTAGGGTATCGATCGACGGCTTCTAGATCTGCCTAGGCGCGAACCGAATATGACCGCGAGGTCTCAAGGAGGAACTGTCGTTCTTCTCAACGGGAAACAGGCATCGCTCAAATGGATAATTCAAGATAATCTAAGATCCTAGTGATCTATGTTCTAGTTAGCTACTCTAAAACAAGCATAGGGTACAATCCATTTGATGAGTATCACAACTTAGCAATTATAGTTTGGGGCTAATCCCACAAACCTATTTAAACCCTAGATCTAACAAGTAGACTATTCAGACATAGCTAAACAATTCATAACAATAGATAGATGAAAGAATTGCATAGATAGAATAAAGTAGAAATACAAAAAGAGATGAGAAATCTCTCCAATCTCTCTCAAACAAATAAAACTCTAGTCTCTCTCTCACACTCTCTGCTTTGGTTGTGAAAAGCTTCAAGCTTCAAAGGGTTTTCAAAACTTGCCGTCAAAAAGACTTTGCAGGAGTATTTAAGCATTTCCATTAGGTCAAAAACTCTTCAGGGGCAATCTCGTAATTTGGTGAAGTCTTGGTGAACTAGTCGGCTAAACCATTTCGTCCTCGATATCGATTGACAACACTGAATGTGTATCGATCGATTATAATCTTCTAGTACGCGGATCTTATCAGCTACATCTATCGACAACTCAGGATGAGTATCGATCGATTGTAATCGCAATGTTGACTTCCGACTTAGTCTTGAATGGTCAACTCGGGTGTATCATCTCTTGTACTCCAAAATGCTCTAAAAACATCACTTTCTCACAAAATGCTCCTGAACCTGAAAACATACCTAACAGGCTAGAAAACAGATTAAATATATAGTAAAGCACTAGTATACCATGGTTAAAAACGGGTGAAATCTTTGGTATATCAACTCCCCCAGACTTACTCCTTTGCTTGTCCTCAAGCAAAAACAGTAGTCTTTGGAAAAGGTTTGGAAATAGCAGGAACTCAAGGATTCAATATATTGAAGTCATCACTCTATGGGTTTGCAATTCATGTCTAAAATCCTAATCACAGAAGTTCATTATGCCTTATCCTAGCTTAGCAACTAAACTCATCTAGTCAACAACTTAGCAATTCTCATCTGACATTCCCCTCTACTAACCTTATTTCTTAACATAAAATAAAGTGCAGGCTTTACCTTGGGAGTATCGATCAAAGAACATATGGATTCAACTCAAACAAGTATCTGAACACACAGGTAGTCTTCTCTGATTCCTTTCTCCCCTCTTCTCTCTTCACTGAATCTCTTATTAGTTTCAATTTCAACAGGTTTCGATGCCACATAGGTCATCTAGTCCATCTCATTGACATTTGCGTTGTAACTCATACATTTTTGACAAAGTGTAGCGAATATTGGGGTCGCAGGAATCACTCCTACCTCTCGTTTCCACAATGTGTGATCATTCTTGAGATTTAGAATACTGGGGTCGCAGGAGACACTCCTATCCCTCTGCTTCTCAAGAAATCATTTCAATCTTTTATAACATAAACTTAGATCTCGAGATGCCGAAGAGAGCAAAGGAAGGGAACCAGAAACACACAGACTTTTTACCTTCCAGACTTGTAAGAGGATTCCGATCCAGTGATATCCAAGCCCTAAGACAAGCAAATAAGTCAGTATTAGTGTTGGAGGTCAGCTTTGGTTCCTTCAAACAATCTTAGCTAGTGAATATAGATAGCAAGTTGATCTACTTTAGCATCTTTAGTACTATCTGCAATTAGTAATCTAGAATGGTGCTAAAGAGTGGTCAGACAATCAAATATAATTCCATATCAATGTTCCTATTTAATACTTATGCGAAAAATAATTTTGAAAAATATTTTAATAAAAACCAAAATAAAAACACATATTAGTAAACTCCCCCCCCCCCCCAGACTTAAATTACACTGTCCCAGTGTAACATCCGGTGGTGAGGTAAATAAAATAAAACATAATAAATATAACAAGTTAGAATGAATAAACCTGATCGACAAGATGTCGATCGATTCGTAGTGGTATACGTCGATCGTTAGTTATGGTCGTGTGGTGTCGAGCGATATGAATGGTGAATGTCGGTCGATGGAATTATCATTCTACTTGGATCTAATAATACTGCAAAATAAATTCGAAAAAGAAAAAAACCAATAAAAGCAAAAATAAAATAAAATAAAGAAAAAGAAAACCTAATAGTGGGTTGCCTCCCACTCAGCGCTTGGTTATAGTCTTTTAGCTTGACTGTGGCAGGTGAGTGACTCATGGGGTGCAGTGGGGGTTTTTGTTTGCTGGTGGGCAAACACTTCCCTCATCTTTGGACTCAGCAGCAGTGAAGCTTCTTGTGGCATCACCTGATCTTGTCCATCTAGGAGATATCTTTCCTAATTCGGCTTTGATGACTTGCAACCTTCTGACCAAATCTTCTGTGTCTAACTGATGCTGATAGAAGTTAAATCTAGAATGCTCATGTAGATCTGCATGTTGGCCTTTGGCGTGTTGGTCCTGAATCTGTTGATCCTTATCGGCCAAAGCGGCGGTATCGATCGGTGCTACAATTGGTATGTCGGTCGCTTCGCTGGGATCACTGTCGATCGACTCCGTGTCAGCTTTGTCGATCGATTCTGAACGTTGGCCTTGGTACTCAAGATTGCTCTGCATAGTGCGTATCTCATTCTTCAAGAGACCAGTAGCTCTGCAAAGGTTGGTCACTCTTTCATTGAGAGTCTCCTCAATGTTATCACTTCTTTCTATGAGTCTCTCCTCCATAGAATTCATGGTTTCGTAAAGCTGATCTTTGATATCATCAACCTCTGCTGCAGTGCATACTCTCTTCGCTGGTGGTGGCTCGCTGTCGATCGATATTGGTCTAGGCCTGTCGATCGATGCTTCGTTGCTGTCACAGAGATCAATATAAGCTTGAACAATGCTCATGTCTCTTTCTAGCTTGTCCAGCTGCCGTGACATTGTGTGTTGGCATCGCAGGATAGGAGAACTGAAAATTTCATGCTTCCTTACATACGCTTTCATCCTATCTTCCAGTTCTGCAAACCTTTTGTCGATTGATGATGAAGTATATGTGTCGATCGATGAAAAAGTAGCAAGCTTAGCTTTGTCATTCTGGCGAATTGTATCCAACTCTTTCTGTAGAAGATCGATCCTCTTGCTTAACCTTTCGACATTGTTGTTGAGAGGGCTGTAGACGTCTCCAATCCGTGTATTGATGTAAGCAACCTGCCATTCATCTTTCTTAGGTGATGAACATTCTGGTCGGTTCATGGATGTAGTCTTGCCGATGTCGATCGATGGTACAGGTACTCTGTCGGTCGATACTGGTGGCGTAGCCTCTTTCTCAAGCGTGGTCAATATGTTTCCAAACTCCATTCTTATCTCAGCCATATCATTCTGGAAGTCTTTGTAACTGACATCCAAAGGCTGGAAAGTGTCTTCCACCAATGTGCGCATGTTTGCCTCAAGGTGCGCATGAGCTCTCCATACATCAGTCACCATATTATCCACCTCCTCTCTACTGTAGGGCACTGGTGGTGGTGTGTATGCATGGTAAGGGCGTGTGTGTATTGGAAGTTGTAAGCAACCTTTGTGAAAAAGGGATGCTTTATCCAAAAGTCTCTTTACTTGCTCCTTGGTAACATGGATGATCTCACCATCAACTCCTCTAGCATAGCCAAACTCATCTCTGTAAACACCATATTCATCCTTAGCCTCCCACTTGAATCTCCTGGATCCATCGGTAGTGAAGGCAAGTCGTCCAAACTCCAGTCGTCTGTCGGGCGATCGGACTCTCGGTCTGTCGATCGATCCTGGATATCCGCCGTCGATCGACGGTGTTGAAACGATGTCGATCGATTGTGAATGTCGAGGTTGACCGAAGTGTTGAGGAACTGGATCCTCCCTTGTGTTGGTGTTGTGATTGTCCTGGACGTGTTGTAGGATGTTTGGATCGCTACGTTGCTGTGTGAACAGGTTTTCTGGTCCATTGGCAACTTGGAGGATGTCTGCTATGTCCTCTCTGGTTATGTGCAGAACTCTTCCATCCATAGCTCTTGCATAGCCATCTGTGTCCCTGAAAATTCCAAATTCATCAGGTGTTAGTGAAACGTTCCTGATATCAGAAGGGTCATGAGATCTCGGTTGAGCTCTGTTGATGGTGTCGATCGATGGGTGTGTGGTGGTGGCGGTCGATGGTGCACGTCTAGCTGCATAGTTGGATCGATTGATCATGTTGTTGCAGTCTTCCATTGATGAATCTCTGAATGGTGGAAGCTGCTGGGTAGAAGGTGAAAAGTTTTGAATTTTCGTGGCTTGAGTTGTCAACCTTTTATACCCATGTGTTGCCCTAATCGGTGAAATTCCAATTTTGTCCTTTAAGTCGTCCGGGTTAATATCGATCGATATTATACTGGCAATGTTGATCGATGGACGATATCGTTTTGCTGGATGAAGTAGATAATCGATCGATGGTGGGCGTTTGATGTCGATCGATTGTGGGGCAAATCTGTCATTCTCCAAGTAGATTTCCCAAGCTCTCTCTTCCCAATAGTCTTCATCATGTTCTTCACTGTGGTCTCCACTGTGGGAAGAGGTGGCTATGTCTACTGCAAAACTCTCATGAAATCCGCTATCTGCCCAACTCTTTATTGAGTAATCATCTTCCTTTCGGTTGGGTGGGATGGCGAAATTCGGGTAGCAATGATCTGGTAGATCGAGTTCATCATCCGGTGGGTCTCTGTCGATCGATGATCCATTGTTGTTGTCGATCTCCTCTGACTTGAATGTGTCGATCGATGACGTCAAAGTACTGTCGATCGATCCTGAGTACTCTGTCTCGTACTCAACTTCACAATGACAAACTGCGATGATACCAGTATCATCTTCCTTTACCACTAATTTGGCTGGTGGTTTGTCAAGCTTGACAGGGTCGTAGTGGATATCTGGATCTATCATAGTCAAGCACATCCTGTTGGTCTTCATGTCACATATGGCTCCTACTGTAGCCATAAATGCTCTTCCAAGTAAGAGGGAAGAGTTCCAATTTAGCTTGATGTCTAGGACATGAAAATCCACAGGGACGATAACATCACCAATGTGCACCTCTAGGTCTTTGATGAAGCCTCCAGAGTTTCTCTGAGAGTAATCCACGAAAGTAAAGATCTGTGGTGAAGGCTCTACGTGCAGGCCCATATGGTCTGCCATGACCTTTGGTAAGATGCTGACTGATGAACCAGTGTCACATAGTGCGTGAGGAAATTCAATACCTTGTACCACACATGGTATTGCAAACTTCCCAGGATCACTCTTCTTTAGCAAAGTAATCCTTTTCCCCATCTCTTCTCTGACGTTGTCAAACCTTCTCCTAATGTCAGTTTCAGTCTCCCTTGTTTCTCTGAAGAACATCCACAATCTCTTTGTGAAATAAACCTCCTCAAAAGGTTTCTCTGGTGGGATTCCGATAACTCTCTTAGTGAAACCATCAATCTCCTTTTCATTAGCTTCCCTCTTAAGGTTCTTAGGAATCTTCTCCTTCCGACTCCTTAACCTTCTTCCTTCAGTTCCCTCTGATGTAGGTGTAGTGACTGAAGGGTTACTAGTTATTTCGGTAGGGGTAGCTTGTGGTTTCGGTGTGGGTCTGAGTGCATTGATTCGGTTGCTGTCTTCGATGGTAGTTGCACTCGGTATATGAGAGGTGCGTGTCGATCGATAGGTGGAGAATAGGATCGATCGATACGGTTCTCTTCATTGTGTCGATCGATGAGTGGCTCGTCTCGTCGGTCGATATCTTCGTAGGTGTGGGTGGGTGGGTATGGATGAGAAGCTGTGAATTCAGCATGTGTCAATATCCTAACCGCGTTGCAGTCTGCAAGCGTATCCGGAAAAGACATCGTCGATGTCGATCGATGTGGACTAGTTAGTGTCGATCGACACCATTGTGATCCACCGAGACTTAGCGAACTTTCCACTTCAAAGTCTCCTTCTTGTAGCTTCTCATGTTTCACCACTTGCCAGAAATCATCATCTCTGATAGCATTGACGTGGTGTTTCCTATTTCCTTCCCCTACTTCCTTAGAAGTTCCAATCCTCCTGATAGAGTCTTCAGTCTGGACAATCTGTGTCTCAAGTTTCTTAACTTGAGTGCAGATGGTATCTATCCTCGTGGTCAGATTGTTAAAGACAGAATCAATCTTCCCATTGAAGTCTACTGTAAGCTTCTGCTGACCTTCCAGAACTCTATCAATCATGGCATCAAACTTACTCTCCTGGGTGGGTGGCGGTGGGTTTTGGTAAGCTGAGTTGCCGTAGTTCCTTGTGTTGGTGAAGGGTTTCCGATACTGTGAACTCTTGTTGTAGTTACTCTTCTGACCACTGCCAAAGAAGTTTCTGTTTCCATTCTGGTTTCCATATCTCTGAAATCCAGTACCTCCAATGTAGTTCACATCTTCCTCTGTATCATCTTCTCTAGCCTCTCCTTCTTCAGCTGAGCAGACTGGCTGCCCCAGAAATGCGTATAAAGCGTCTATCTTGGCTCTGACTTCATTCATCTGGTCTTCACCGATGGCTGCAACCGATTTCTTCTTGTCAGAGTCAGTGTTCTTGGTGCTGCTGCTGTTTGCTAGGTTCTCAATAAGTCTCACAGCCTCTATTGGATTCCTAGTGTTGAAGTTTCCCTCACTAGCAGCATCAAGAGCCATCTGATACCTTAAGGCGATACTTCTGTAAAAAGTGCTTAACTGCTGCACTTCATTGAATCCATGGTGTGGACAGTCTCGCTGGAAGAACTTGAATCTGATCCACGCGTCTTTAAAAGTCTCACTAGGCTTTTGCGCGAAAGTGGCTATTTTGCTCCTTAAGTCTTCAGCGCGTGCCTCATCAAAGAAATTACGCAAGAAGGCGTTTTTGATGTCGGCCTAGGATGTCAGTGATCCTGTAGGTAGCTGCTTGAACCTGTGCGAAGCTTCTCCAATCAGTGAGTATTTGAAGAGCTTTCAGAGTAGGTAGTCCTCGGGGACTCCATCCAAACGAATAGCAGCGATAAGATCCTCGAACCTCTCCAGATGGTCCATAGGATGCTCGTGTGATTGCCCAGAATAAGGTATCTGAGACACGAGAGAGTAGTACTGAGGCTTGAGCTCGAAGTTCGGCTTCTGAATCTCTGGAAGTCGAATAGCTGATCTGTTGGTGTAGTACTCGTCTGGACGGTTATAGTCTGCCAACGATCGTGTTTGAGCTTCTCCTGTAGCCTCAGCTTCAGTTTCGGGATTATGTTTCCCTGTGCATCTAGCTTCTGACCTGTTGCATTACGCAGATGACCATCTTGGTCATACAGGTTTCCATTCTCGCCCTGCGTGAGAATGACAATCGCGACCATGCTTCGCGGAGTAGTGTCGATCGATATACGGTTAGAAGTATCGATCGATGTTGATCGGTGAACGGTATCGGTCGACGGTGCTGTCTGAGTGTCGGTCGACTGTTGAACGTGAGTATCAGTCGACGGTAATGCGGTTCTGTCGATCGATGCGGAGCGTAGGTCTTTGCGGATTGAGCGTTCCAAGTGTGCAGGATCCTCTGAGAATAAAAGTTGATTTCCCTTGTTGCTTCTGGTACTGCTGGGCATGTACCTGAAAAAACAAGAAAAAATTTAAATAAGAAAGGGGGTAAAAGAAAAACCTGAGATTAATAAGATTAAATCTAATGGCGATCAAAGCTCCCCGGCTACGGCGCCAAATTTGATAGTTCTTAAATTACCTAGTAGAGCTTACTCTCTCAAATAAGAGGTACAGCTGTAGTACTTAGGGATCGAATCACGAGGAGCTATGGAACCAATTAAATAAAATCTACTAATCAATCCTAGGTAAGGTTGGTTTATATGATAGAAATGAAAATAACAAATCCTAAAATGAGCAAGGCAGTTGCTCTAACTAACAATATGAAGGGTTGTTTAAATGGGATAAAGAGTGCTAGACATAGGGTTTCTATTCAGGAATGGAGATTATAATCTCTATAAATGCTTTAATAAGTTGCTTTCATGATACTATAGATCTCAACCGCTTAACATATGTGAATGAATCACTGGTCAAAATATCTAGATCTCTGGCCACACCTTTCGCATGATGACACAGAAAAAGAGTCAGTCGATATCCTTTTGAGATAACGAGCGATACACCTTTCGCGGCGCCGATCGATTTACCAGTAGGGTATCGATCGACGGCTTCTAAATCTGCCTAGGCGCGAACCAAATATGACCGCGAGGTCTCAAGGAGGAACTGTCGTTCTTCTCAACGGGAAACAGGCATCGCTCAAATGGATAATTCAAGATAATCTAAGATCCTAGTGATCTATGTTCTAGTTAGCTACTCTAAAACAAGCATAGGGTACAATCATTTGATGAGTATCACAACTTAGCAATTATAGTTTGGGGCTAATCCCACAAACCTATTTAAACCCTAGATCTAACAAGTAGACTACTCAGACATAGCTAAAAAATTCATAACAATAGATAGATGAAAGAATTACATAGATAGAATAAAGTAGAAATACAAAAGGAGATGAGAAATCTCTCCAATCTCTCTCAAACAAATAAAACTCTAGTCTCTCTCTCACACTCTCTGCTTTGGTTGTGAAAAGCTTCAAGCTTCAAAGGGTTTTCAAAACTTGCCGTCAAAAAGACTTTGCAGGAGTATTTAAGCATTCCCATTAGGTTAAAAACTCGTCAGGGGCAATCTCGTAATTTGGTGAAGTCTTGGTGAACTAGTCGGCTAAACCATTTCGTCCTTGATATCGATCGACAACACTGAATGTGTATCGATCGATTTTAATCTTCTAGTACGCGTATCTTCTCAGCTACATCGATCGACAACTCAGGATGAGTTTCAATCAATTGTAATCGCAATGTTGACTTCCGACTTAGTCTTGAATGGTCAACTCGGGTGTATCATCTCTTCTACTCCAAAATGCTCCAAAAACATCACTTTCTCACAAAATGCTCCTGAACCTGAAAACATACTTAACAGGCTAGAAAACAAATTTAATATATAGTAAAGCACTAGTATACCATGGTTAAAAACGGGTGAAATCTATGGTATATCACTGGTACGAGAGGAACAAAACGAACAAAGTCCTGTCTATTACACTAGCAAGAGTTTGATAGACGCCAAAACTAGGTACCCTACAATGGAGAAATTAGCACTAGCAGTCGTAACAGCCGCCAGGAAACTACGACCTTACTTCCAATCGCACTCGATCATCGTAATGACTTCGCAACCATTACAAATGATATTGCACAGCCCCAGCCAGTCAGGGCGATTGGCTAAATGGGCCATAGAGCTCAGTGAATATGACATCGAATACAGACCTCGAGCAGCAGCAAAGGCTCAGGTCCTTGCCGATTTTATCATTGAGCTAGCATCCGAGCAATTAGACTCAGAAATGGAGTCTCCAAAGTGGAGCCTGTATGTCGACGGAGCCTCATCAAAACAAGGCTCCGGTGTCGGACTAAGGCTGACCTCTTCAGCTGGAGAAACCATTGAGCAGTCCTACAGGCTCGGATTCAGCGCCTCAAACAACGAGGCTGAATATGAAGCACTAATCGCAGAGCTAAAACTCGCCCTAAGCCACGGAATCCGAGAGCTAAACGCTTATAGTGATTCATAGCTAGTAGCCAGCCAGTTCCACGGAGAATACGAAACGAGGGACGAAAGAATGGGGGAATATCTCGAAGTCGTCCAGAATCTCACTAGGCAGTTCGACAAGTTCGAGCTAACAAGGATCCCACGAGGAGAAAACTCCTCAGCAGATGCGTTGGCTTCTTTAGCTTCCACATCAGATCCCCTCGTAAAACGAATCATACCCGTAGAAGGAATCGAAAAACCGAGCATCGACATAGCTACTAAAGCTGAGATAGACAGCAAGCCAAAAGAGCAAACCGAAGGTATCTGCCCTGAAACGGTAGCTACCCAAGTTCTCACAACATTCTGGTTCCCAAAAGCCAAAATATGTAGCCTTAAAAAACATACCTCCGGGAACACGATCCAAAACATGGTGAACGATGACAAAAATGAAGGTATTCCCCGGAATTCAAACTCCCAGGAGCTAAATCCTATGAATACCTCCGGGGGCACCATCCAGACCTCGGACCCAATCGTCTGCAGAGTCAAAACTAGAAGTCGCTCAGCTCTCAATAATTCATCTGAGGGCACCGTCCGGACCCCGGATAATAACGGGGAAAATGGAGACATTCCTCAGAATTCAGACTCCTTGGAGCCTAATCCTACGAATATCCCCGGGGGCACCACGACACCAGGTCCCGAACAGGAACCTCCCTCGTCTCTTCATAACAAAGTTGTAGGAAGAGAAGACTGGAGAACACCAATCATGCAATATATCCCGGAGGGAAAGACTCCACCCAATAAATGGGAGGCTCGAAAACTCAAAGCATTAAGCGCAAGATACTGCATAATCAATTCTGCCCTCCATAAACGAATCATTTCCGGACCTTACCTAAAATGTGTTCATGGCCTCGTTGCTATGAAACTCATGAAGGAAATGCACGACGGTTCCTGTGGAAACCACTCCGGTGGCAGAGCTCTAGCTATCCGAATCAAAAGACAAGGCTATTTCTGGCCTACCATTATCGCATACTGTGAGGTCTACTCTTCCTCATGTGATAAATGCCAGAGGCACGCACCGATTATACACCAACCTGCGGAGAAGCTATCCAACATATCCGCCCCTTACCCATTTATGAGGTGGTCCGTGGACATCGTAGGACCACTAGTAGCGTCAGGAAGTGGAAAGAAGAAGCTACGCTTCCTCTTAGTCCTAACAGATTACTTCACGAAATGGATAGAGGCCGAGGCTTTCCAACAGGTAAGCAGAGTCGAGGTTGAACGATTTGTGTGGAAAGATATCGTGTGTAGACACAGCGTCCCATACGAAATCGTGACTGACAATGGAGGACAATTCATATCCCACGACTTCAAAACATTTTGTGACAAATGGAATATCCGCCTGACCTTCTCAACACCTCGACGCCCTCAAGGAAACGGCCAGGCGGAGGCTGCTAATAAATCAGTATTAGCAATCAAGAAACGCCTCGGAACCCAGAAGGAACTCTGGTCAGAGAAGTTACCTGAAGTACTTTAGGCATGTCGAACCACCCCATGAAAGGCGACAGAGGAAACCCCTTTCTCCCTAGCCTACGGGATGGAAGCTGTCGTCCCAGCCGAAACCATTGCTGGTAGCCTCCGCCGGGACCTCTGTGCGTCCGATCCTGTAGCTAATGACCAGCTCCTGGCGGACAGCCTCGATCTAATCGACGAAAGACGGGACCGAGCTCTGATTCGCATTCAAAACTATCAGCAAGCAATGGCACGACAGTACAACTCCAAAGTCAGGCCCCGACAGTTCGCTGTAGGTGACCTAGTACTTAGGAAAGTTTTCGAAGGAACCAAGGAACCAGACGCTGGGAAGTTAGGAACCAACTGGGAAGGTCCCTATCGGATCATCCATGTGGTACGGCCTGGCATTTACAAGCTCCAAAAGGTGCGAACCAGGGTACCTGAGATCAGATCGTGGAACGCCACGAATCTTAAGAGATACTAGGTACCTAAAATTCTCGAACTACGTTAGGCTTGATCCCTTGACTGGGTACATAGGCAACTCCGTCATGAGTGCAGCCCCAACCTCATTTCAACATTCTGTTCACCATGACCAAAGGGGGCATATGTCTGATTAAAATCACACAGCCCAAACAGGCGATTGTATGATTATTATGATACCATGTATTCTATTATCAATAAAGCAATTATCCTTGATACCTTGACTCTTTAACAATTCGGGTCCCCAAAAACCTGAACCTAAAATCTTCAGATCAACCCAGGTCACTAAGAACCTGGACCTAAGGTCTTAAAACCCTTAATGCTCTCGAAGGTCTTAAAATCCTTCAAACAAATTCAGGTTCCCCAAAGTCGGGACCTAAGCTCATCAAAGACTCCAAACAAACTCAGGATCCCGGAATCCTGAACCTAAGGTCCTAAATTTTTTTAACAAAACCTAAGGTCTTAAAATCCTTAACAAAAACTAAGGTCTTAAAAATTCTTAACAAAACTAAGGTTTTAAAATCCTCAACAGAGTCGAAGGTCCCTAAATCCTTCGAAGAAATTCGAAATTCAATAAAACAATTCGTTTCCTCACGAAGTCAGGTCAGAAAAGATCTCACAAGCCTTCGAAATAATTCAGGTTCCTAAAAACCTTGAGCTAAGCAAAAACCTGATCATGATCAAATATCATATTTGGCGACTGAAGCAAAAGACAAATTTCGAAACAACCGAGTTTAAAATTAAACAAGGGTTTAAAAGCCTCCCCAGGCTAACGAAGGTTCAAGACATAAACAGATAAAGGTTTAAAAGCCTCCTCAGGCTATAAGTCTTAAAAACAAAAGAGATAGAAGCCCATTGGGCAAAAGTCTTAAAATATAAAGAGCATCAGCTCTTAACCTTCCTCGGTTCCATGACCAGCTTCAGCATCCTTATCCTCCTCGATAGAATCACCCTCATTGGCAAGAGCCTCCGCTTCAGCTTCCTGGTCGACACCTCCCGGGGTTGCTTCAACTGGGGCTAGATCAGGAGATACCGAACCCAAGTTAGAACCATATTCTCCGGAAAACGCCGGATAAAACATATTGATCTCGAAAGTACCTGAGCTCTCAGAGAGTTGAGGAATGGGGAGCTTGCTGACTGAGAAATCAGAAACTTGGGCTTTCTCACACGCAGCAGCAGCTTCCGGAATCAAAGCCATCAAAAGATCATACTCCTCTTCGGCAGACTCAATCTCTTTGGACAATAGATCCTTCAGAAGTTCGGTGTTTCCCTGAAGTTCCTGAGCATAGATCAGGGCATCGGTTTCGTCCTTCTTTTTGACAAACTTCTCTTTCACAGAGGTCAGGATCTTGTTGTAAGCATCAGCTACCTCCTTTTTACCTCTCCTGACAGCTAGCTTAACCTCAGCTTCTTTGTTCTTTTGGCTGACCTGAGATGAGACGATCATCTTTTGAACCTGATGCTCAGCTATCCTGCGAGCAGCCTCCAACTCATTGATCTTCCTGTTCTTCACCTGAATGTCGATAGCCTGACTTTCGATCTTCCCTTGCTGGGTATCAGCCTTCAGACCGAGCCTCTCGACCTCAGCTTCAAGCTCAGAGACCTGAGCACGAGCCAGGTCGAGCTCCATCTTGGTGGTCTTGAATAACTCAGTAGCTTGAGCTAAATCTCCAGCACTAGGAGCACCACGCATGGTCTCCTCGAACCTCAGCTGAGCTCTGTTGATGGCTCCAGCTAGCTAAAAAAAAAAAACTAAAGTTCAGAAAGTATCAACTTTTAGAAAAAAGAAAACCAAGAAAAGCCAAAACTACGTACCTAACCCAGGTGATGAGCTATATCAACGTATTCCTCCTTGTTGGTCAAACCGTTGATTGAAGGCATGGAGCATCCTACCATCTTCATATGCCTCATAATGGTTGCCAAACCCCAAGGATCATCTAAGATTGATCCCGGCTTATAATGGGTAAAGTTCCAGCCAACGGTCCCTCCCCGCGAAGACGAGGAGGAGGACCTGGTAGGCCTATCTCCCAAATCAGTCCGAGACCTCTTGTTTCTCGGAGGCTCGATCTCGAGGGGATCTTTAGCAGCTTGAGGGTTAACTTCAACCGGCGGGACCTCAGGACGAGGAGCAACATCTTGAACTCTGGTCTCGACCGGGTTAACATCCCTAACAGGAACGGAGGATCCATCATCAAGGACCTCTTTCAGCGAGCTACGGAAGGCTCCTCCTTGAGTCTTGTCGCTGCCTCGCGAAGCACTGGCAGCTGCAGCAGGTTTGCTCCTGGTACGGAAAGAAGGCCTCATCTTGGGAGCTTGAGTCTTTTCGGTTTCAGAAGTGCTAGCTCTAGTCGAAATCTCTACCACGAAAGGACCTTCGGAAACTAAACAAAGGAAAGCTTTTTAGCTATCTCCAGAAGCAAATTTAGATATAAAAAACAGATAAGCAAAATCCGAAAACTACCTTCTAAATCTTTAGCTGGAGTTGGGTCGAGGAACCTGGCGTTGTATCGCTCCGGGAACCTAGCTGATCCGATGCGAGAAATAGTAAAAGACGTCCAAGTATTGTGACTTTGATATAGCTTCCGAAAAAGAGCTCTAGACAGCTTATCAGTAAGCTTAGGAGGATCCTCGATATCTGCATATGAAATCAAGGGTTCAGCAAACGACAATAATCTGAAATAAGCAAGGCACGTTCCTAAAAGTCCTAACCAGATATATCGGACCAAATAACCGAGAGAGCACGGCCCACTGGAACTGTCGTGGGGTCAATCTTGACGTAAAAATATTTTTTCCTCCAATCATCATCACTACCGGAGGACTTAAAAAGACCGAGCATAGGACGACAAGGAAGGTAGTAGGTACCGCTGCCACCATCCTTACTAGAGCTCTCCTTGATCGTATAAAGGCTCATCAGTTCGGTCAGTCCAACAGCGACCCCCTCCTCCTTAGCCCTGGTGATGAAACCATTTATCACCCGGATAACCGAGGGAAAAAGCTGAGAGAGGGCCAGTTGATAATGGTCAAGGAGATCTAGCAGGAGGTCCGGAAGCGGAAACCTAAGGTGGCATTTGGAGATATACTTTTCATGAATGCAAAACCAACCCTCCGGGGCGGTTTCAGGGGTTTCGTCGGAGGAACAAACCCTGGCCAACTCCTTCTGACTGTGGGCTTGAACCATGAGGTTAACGACCTCTTGGCTCTTCAATAAAGAAGGCGAGTGAGGTCCCAAAGAGGTGCTCCCGCCAGAACCATCCTTCTTCTTCACCCGCTTAGAGACCCTCCCCGTGATTGAGTCTTTAGCTTCCTTCTTATCTCTTTTCATTTTCTCACCGATCTCCTGTTTAACCTTCATTAAACGTTTTCCGAAGGGAGAGATTCCGGTCTCGCCAGAACCTTCTTTCGGAGGATCCATTAAAAAGAAGGGTAAGGAAAATCGAAAGGGTTGTAAGGGGGAAAGGGTGGAACAAGCTAATTAGATCTCTTAGGAACTAAGGATTCTAAGAAAATTGCAGAGGATCAATGGTGAAATCGAAGGATGAAAGTAAACGTAGTAAAATAAAGGAGTGGAGGAGAAGTTACCTTGAAAACCGAGTGGAGGCGTGGAGAATATGGACAGTGGCAGTTAATGCTAGCCACTTTATATCTCATCAAGTCTCGAGAATCGGAGCAAATATTTTAAAACTTCTTTCATCAGAGCCGTTGATTTCATCAAGAGAAATCTCAACCGTCAATTCAAGCGAATAATATCTTCGATGAATATAGCTAGTAATCATTATCTGAACAGAAAAGATTGAGGTTCAGCGGCTAGGTTAAGCTCCCGAGTAAGAAGTCTTATCTCGAAAGCTGGGGGCAACTGTTGGGCCCAAATATGGCCTGTTAACTGACGATAGAACCAAAACAAGTACTGGGCCGTGATAAAGCCCAACGCGTATCGGCGACCTTAGCTAAGGTTTAATACGAAGCCCGAGGTTGGAAGCTAAGGGCAATCTTCGAAGAGGTCACGGTAAAGAGGAAGCTCACATCATAACAGAAGGAGCGCAGGACCCGGTTAAAGGGAAGCTGTTGCGGATTCCTCAACAAACGGAGAAGATCTCGGAGATCAGTTAAAGATAATCAAGAGAAGTCCAAGGCTATTTAAAGAGAAGGTCGAGGACTAAAGAAGGGGATCCGGATTCATCCCTTATTCACTTTTACGATCATTCACATCATCTCTTAAACATTTTCTTATCTTTGTAATCATCAAGAGAAACATCTTTTGTAACCATTCTTTACCACATTATCAATACAAATTAAATTCGTTCTATAAGTTATTACGGGATTCAGCCCGCATTATCTTTCCCTAACCTCTTTCCTAAACTTTAATCTGACCTAAAAATCAGGAGGTGAGTTTAATCCCTCACAGGCACCTTGTATCCTTACAGTGAATCAGGCCGGGACCTTGGCTGGTGAATGAAATACTGATTTTACGAGGCTCTAAAAATCATAGCTTCCCAGAGCGTCCGGATCCATGGCTTGATTTGTTTTCAAATGACGAGATAAGATGGGGCATTCCCCTTCCAAAGAATCAAGGGGTACGAGCCTTGCCTTTGAGCCTGCTCGAATGGAGTGGGCTTTGCGAAAAGGCCACACGACGGTTGAGTTTCTCCGTTTGGCGCCCATTTGATTGCGTGGCGATTTGTATGAGGCGCGTGGTCGTCAGCCTAGGGTTTCTTCCTTCTTTCTTTCATTTGATCGAGACCAAAGCTCTTTCTTCTCATTTCTTCACTACTTCTCTCAAGACTTTCTCTCGGCGGCTCCCTTCCTCGAAGATTTCCTCTCGCTCTTTGACAGGTAGCCGTCTTTTTCCCTTCTCTCCTTTCTTTTCTTCTGCTAGATTGATAATTTCCAACGATTCTCCTAGCAAAACCCTAGAATCCCCCGTAGATAGTATGGTTAGATCTGAAACCCTAGGCTCGATGAACTCTTCATCTCTATCCCCCGAGCCCGTAGCTGATGCGGAGGGTCCCCATCTTGACGAGGCGGAGAACGTCTCCTCCGACGATGAAGCCGAAGGGTCTCTACTGGTGGGTCTGGCTTCTAGGATCAGAAAGAGAGACGTCGATGAGTGGAGGAGGAAGTACGATCTTCCTCAAGATCTAGAGATTCGAATTCCGGGTCCTTCCGACAGGATTTCGGATTTCGGAGTCGATGAGGTCCCGATCTACGAGGCGTACTTCGAGTCTGGCTTTCGAGATTGCGTTCCTTCTCTGATCGCAAAACTCTCGGAGCATTTGGACATCTCTCCGGGTCAGCTGACTCCTCCAGCCTGGAGGACCTTGATTGCGATCCAGAACCTCGGTGACTTGGAGCGCTTGGTGTTAGGAGTGAACGAAGTGTTCTACTCGTACTACGTTGCTGATCTGCCTGGATCGAAGGGGAAGTATTACCTCCATCCTCGAAGTAGTCAAGCTTTGGTCTGAGAGATCGAGAAGGGTGTAAGGAAGTGTCATACGGTTTTTAGTAATAGGTGGGCGGAGAGATTCGCCTTCTTAACTCTCCCCGGATTCTCTCCTATTTGGCATGTAGTAAGTAGGTCTTTGTATTTCTCAATCATTTTTGACCGTGACACTGATTTGCCTCATTTTTTTTATTGCAGAGGTGTCTCGCAAACCCGTTCCAGAAGGGAAGGAAGTTTCTGATCAGGTCCTCGATCTTCCTCCGTCACGTCGTCAAGCCTCCTCTCTCACTAGCAAAGAAGTCTTAAGGCAGTGCAGCATATGGGGTAAGTTTTTCACATCATATATTTTCTTTCGAGCTGGTTTATTGACTGCTTTCCTTCTTTTCAGGTAACATGTCGGGATCCACAGGAGAAAAAGCTATGGAGGCGTTCATGCAAGCCGCGGGGAAGCTCTCAGTCAAGAAGCCTGCTGCTAAGGCTATTACCTCGGGTGATGATGATGTTCTCTTCCTCAAGAGTACCAAGCGCAAGGGACTTACTAGCTCAGCCTCCTCTGCCTCAAGGAGGATAAGTCGGGCCTCGGGATCGACTCCGAAGTCATCGACTCCAGAGCCCTCTCTTCAGCCTTGTGTGGACCTAGCCAAGGTCGTGACTAATCTCTCTTCCACAACGTTCCCTGAGAGCGCATGCTTTCTCCCTTCTGGGACCTCCCGAAGGCCTTTGGGAGTGTTCAGTTTGATCTCCTCCAGGTAGGACTTCGTGCCTTCCCTTTTCACCTTTATTATATGGATTGGTGATCATTGTGGTTTGATTTGCAGGCTATGTCTCAGATTCACCATCTTGAGGATATGGTGAACGAGCAGTCATCCAAGAAAGAGCTGGAGAGCTTGAATGCTCAGCTTAAGGAGGAGAAGAACAAGGTCCTGGCTCAGGGGAAGGAGATCAAGTCCCTTAAGCTTAAGCTGAAGAACTCGAAGGAGGCCGAGGCTGCTACTGCTGCGGAGAACACCGCTTTGACGCGCCAGTTGGAGGAGACCCATGAAGAGCTATGCGGGCTGAAGCTGGAGAAGGAGTCCTTTGAGGACGAGAAGATGATGGCTGTGAGTGGAGCCAAGGTGACTGCTCGCTGGGAGTTGTTGAGGGAATGGCTCAAGGAGCAGACCGATAAGTGGGAGTTGGCCGTGGAATTCCAGCGATACAAGCTGGTGAAGGAGTCCAAGGCCAAACTGCAGGGATTGCCTCCTCCGTCGTTTGATGATGAACCGCCTCTCCCCAAAGCCGGTGATGCCAAGGAGTGATATCACTCAAATTACTCTAAGGAGTGAATTACTCTCTCAAATAAGAGGTTCAATTGTAATACTTAGGGATCGAATCCACGGAGACTCAAGTATTACACAATAGATTATATAGTCTTCGAAATAAAGCTAGAAAATAGGTTTTAAACAGTAAATTAAATGGTGAGCAAGGCAGTTGCTCGATTGATTTTATTTGAGGTTGTTAACAGGAAGAAAGGTAGGTAGATTCAGGTATTATCACAGGTTTGACAAGTTTGCAATTTATTTAGGACCAATCTTTTCTTGTTTTCCCTACCATCTTTTTTCCAGGATTTCCTTGATTTGACGGTTTGAAACTTCTACTTGTCCATTGGTCTGAGGATGATAAGGCGTAGCTACTCGATGGTGGACTCCATGCTTCGCAAGCAGCTTCCCAAACACTTTGTTAATGAAATGAGAGCCTCCATCGCTTATTACCACTCTAGGAACTCCGAATCTAGGAAAAATGATGCTTTTGAAAAGTTTCACGACTACAGCAGCATCGTTTGTCGGGGATGCTATTGCTTCTACCCACTTAGATACATAGTCGACAGCGACTAGGATATATTTGTTCCCGTATGAAAAAGGAAAAGGGCCAATAAAGTCGATGCCCCAACAATCAAAGACTTCTACTTCTAATATGAAATTATGTTTCATTTCATGTCTTTTGCTGATTTTTCCTCTTCGTTGGCAGCGATCACATTTTGCTATAAAAGATTGTGCATCACTAAACATGGTTGGCCACCAAAAACCAGCCTGAAGAATCTTTGACAGTCTTAAAACTAGCAAAATATCCAGCATAATCAGATCCATGACCGTGGAAAAGTATATCCGGAACTTCAACTTTTGCAATGCAGCGTCTATATATTTTGTCAGCACAATGCTTATAGAGATATGGTTCGTCCCAATGATATCGTCTGACTTCTCTTAGGAAATTTTTCCTTGAGTAACATTGGAGGCCTTCTGGTTCCACGTCAGCATCTAGATAATTTACTATATCAGCATACCAAGGTCGGTTTTTTAAATTTCCGTCAATTGCATGCACCCCTGGACTTAGACTTCTACCCCCAGGAGATGCAACATGACATTTATATAACCTATCAATTCGTCTTGTCTTGTGTGGGTCCGCTGGTTGTCTAAGGTGTCAATCGATTCTTCATGCAGGGTACCGATCGATTTTTCCTCAAAAGTTGAACACATGTTTCCAATGAACGCAGGGTCCGTTTGATAGACGTTTTCTATGGGTAGTGAGTCATCAATTGGAACATCGTCTTCGACTCTAATTCGTGAAAGATGATCAGCAACTCCGTTTTCTACTCCTCTTTTATCTTTTATTTCGATATCGAATTCCTGTAGGAGCAGGATCCATCACACAAGTCTTGGCTTTGCGTCTTTCTTTTGCATAAAGTATTTCAAGGCAGCATGGTCGGTGTAGACAACTACTTTTGAGCAAACTAAGTAGGGGCAAAAAATTTCGAAAGCAAAAACAACTGCTAGTAACTCCTTTTCGGTCGTCGCATAATTTCTTTGTGCATCATCCAGAGTCCTACTAGCATAGCAGATAACATGTAACTTCTTATCCTTTTTCTGCGCAAGTACTTCTCCTACAGCGAAGTCGCTTGCGTCACACATTATGTCAAAAGGTAAATTCCAATCCGGAGCTTGCACAATGGGAGCAGTCACTAGAGCTGTCTTAATTTCTTTAAAAGCTCTTAGGCAATTAGGGGTAAAGTTGAATTTGACTTCTTTGCTCAGGAGAGATGTAAGGGGTATGGTTATTTTGCTAAAATATTTTATGAATCTCCTGTAGAAACCAGCATGTCCCAAAAATCTTCTTACATCTTTTACATTGGTCGGTGTTGGCAAACCTGTCATCACTTCTATTTTAGCTTTGTCCACCTCGATACCGGCTGCAGATACCTTGTGGTCTAAAACAATCCCATCGTTAACCATAAAATGGCATTTCTCCCAATTTAGAACAAGATTTTTCTCCTCACATCTAGCTAATACCTTGCACAAGTTGTTGATGCATGATGTAAAATCGGATCCATACACCGAGAAATCATCCATGAAAACTTCCATGAAATCCTTGATCATATCTATAATGATAGACATCATGCATCTCTGGAAGGTATAGCAGGAGCATTACAAAGCCCAAAGGGCATCCTTCAGTATGCGAATGTACCATATGGACAAGTGAATGTGGTCTTTTCCTGATCCTCAGGGTGAATAGGGATTTGGAAAAATCCTGAATAACCGTCGAGAAAACAGTAGTACTGATGATTCGCTAATCTTTTGAGCATTTTGTCGATGAAGGGCAGGGGAAAATGATCCTTCCTAATGGCGACATTTAATTTCCTATAATCAATACACATTCGATGCCCAGTGACGGTTCTGGTAGGAATGAGTTCGTCTTTATCGTTCTTCACCACTGTAATACCTCCCTTTTCCGGAATGACATGCATCGGGCTTACCCAATTACTATCTGAAATCGGGTAAATGATTCCGGCATCGAGTAGTTTAATGATTTCCTTCTTAACTACTTCTTTCAGGTTTGGGTTTAGCCTTCTTTGGTGTTCTATTGATGGTTTCGATTTATCTTCTAAATGAATGCGGTTCATGCATAGAGCTGGAGAGATACCAGGAATATCTTCGAGAGAAGACCCGAGAGCTTTCCTATACTTGCGCAATTTTTTCAGTAGCAATGCAAGTTCTCCATCATTCAGGTTGGAATTAACGATTACAGGATAAGAATTATCATAGAGAAAAGCGTATTTGAGTCCAGCGGGTAATTGTTTCAACTCGACCTTCGGTACTTTTTCAGAGCTCAAATTTTCCAGCGAAGATGGTTGTCGATCGATGGTACGTTGTGTATATCGATCGACGTTGATTTTTGACTCGTCGTTTTCCTCTTCATCAACATTTTTTATTTCCTCGCTTGCGTTCATCAGCCGCGTATATTCGTCAGTCCTGTTATCTATGCTAAACATGTTTCTTTCAGTGGTAGAAAGGTCATTTTCTAAGGGGTCATTTGGGCGTAGATCCGCGAAGGATTCTTCAGCTTGCTCAGAGATGTCATCCACATAGAAGGATTGATTATCGATTAGGGGATGCTTGATTAATTTTTCCAGGTCAAAAGTCATTGAAATGTCTCCAATGTTCAAACGTAATCGTCCTTCCTTTACGTCAATTATTGGTCCAGCTGTGGCTAGGAAAGGTCTTCCTAAAATAAGGGGATCCTTTGGTTCATGCTTGTATTTTAACACAACGAAGTCCGTAGGTATATGACAATTGTTTATTTTTATAGGTTCGTCCTCAAGTAGTCCTTCTGGTACTCGAACGGATCTATCAGCAAGAGCCAGGGTTATTTGGGTTGGTTTAAATTCGTCAAACCCAAGGGATATAGCAACAGAGTAAGGCATAAGGTTGACGCTGGAGCCTAGATCGCAAAGTGATCTATCAAATCGTTTATCTTTTATGTTGCAATCTAGAACAAAACTTCCAGGGTCAGGTCTTTTGATCGGCGTTTCGCCTTGGATTATGGCACTTACATCTTCAGAAACCATCATGACTCTGTTTTCCAACGATGGAACTCTTTTGGATACCATGTCTTTCACATATTTCTTAATGGGAGGTGAAACTTTCATGGCATCGCTCAGTGGCATTTCAACTCTGATTTTTTCGAGGGCTTTCCTGCAAATTGTTTATCCAATTCTCGTTTTGTCTGCGATGTGTTGGGAGGGAAGGGTGTTAAAGGTTTGTATACTCTCTCTATTAATGGTTTGACGGGTGTCATTCTCGGTGTAGTAGGTGTAAGAGGTCGATCGATGATTGCATCACCACGTCGATCGATGTTCTTACCCTTCCGTCGATCGATATCTTGTTTACTTCGTCGATCGAAAGTTGCATCTTCCTTTTTATCGTCGCTGAGGTTATTCGGTTCAGAATCATCAAGAGTTATTGGTTTGGATCCACATTTTTCAGTTCTCTCTGCTTCAGCGAGTTCACCATTAGAAACACTTTCTCTTGTAGTTGGAACAAGGCATTTCCCGCTCCTTAGAAGTACAGAGCAGACTTGACGTTTTGGGTTTATGTTGATCCTTCTAGGGAGACATTCTTTTTCTCTTCGGGCAAACCCATTGTCGTGGGAAACTCGGCTATCCAAAACTTTTACATGATCGCTCAAAGCCTCTAATTTCTTATTGAAATTAGAGCACATGAAATCTAATCTTACATCAACATCCATGACCGTCTTCTGCTGGTCTTTCAAAATTTCTTCCAATTTAGATTCCACAAAGCTCTCATGAGTCTGTTCTTCCTCATGGCTTCTTGTAGACCTCATGTTTATCTGCGGGTTAACAAGTTTTTGTTCGCAGAAGACATTCTGATCGATGAGGTTTACATGTTCTTCTTCATCTCCTTCATGTGAAGATGTCTTGGATATCCGATCTCCATTTGAAATCTCCATCTTTCTCCTCTCGAGATCAACCTTCGCGGTACTAGTGCTGGTTGCCACATTTTTCAATTAGCCTCGTGGCTTCTTCGGGGCTCCTAGTTTTGAAGTTCCCTTAACTTGCAGTGTCCAAAGTCAATTGGTATATCAAATCGAGACCTCTGAAGAAAATATTAAGTAGTTGAATCTCGGAAAATCCATGGTGGGGGCAGTCTCGCTGGTAGCCTTTGAATCTCAACCAAGAGGCTTTAAAAGCTTTAGCAGTGCCTTGAGAAAAAATATAGATATTATTCCTAAATTCTTTGGTCCGTTCATCATCGAAGAAATTGTTGACAAAGGCACTTTTGATATTGCTCCAGCAAGTCAGAGATCCTGGTCGCAACTGTTTCAGCCAGCAGGTCGCGTCTCCATCAAGAGAATGCGGGAACAGTTTGAAGAATAGGTAGTCTTCGGAAATTCCCTGCATCTTTATGTTAGATACAAAGTCCTCAAGTGCTTCGATTTGGTCTATGGGATTTTCATGAGGGAGACCATGAAAGGGGTTTTTACCTACTAGAGATAAATATTTTGGTTTCAATTCAAAGTCTTTCCTCTGAATCTCTGGTGGGCGGATCGCAGACCTGTTGGTGTATAACCGATCAGGTCTGTTGTAATCTCCAATCATTTGGTAACGCTCCAGTCCAACATTCAAAACAACAGCTATTCCAACAGGGACTGCAGTCCTATGTCTATAATTAATTTGGTTTGATGCATTGCATACTTGATCCTTTTATTTCCTAGAACTACTTTTCCATTATTGAAATTCGTAAACACAGACTTACCTGCTTTCGGCTGGTGGGCGTCGATCGATGTGTGTAAATCAGGGTCAATCGATTTTGGTTGACCGGTATCGATCGATTCCAGCAGTGAAGTGTCGATCGTCTCGTTCGTCGATACGTCGCTCGATATGCTCATATCTGCGCCGATCGATTGTCTGGACGAGACTTGTGTTCTTCTCCTAAGTACCTTTGTCAGCAGGAAGGTGAAAAACTTTTAAGCAGTAGAATGTAAAATCTAAACTATATTATAAATTTAATCTAGTGGTAATAAGAATGAGTCCCCGGCAACGGCGCCAAATTTGATATCACTCAAATTACCCTAAGGAGTGAATTACTCTCTCAAATAAGAGGTTCAATTGTAATACTTAGAGATCGAATCCACAGAGACTCAAGGATTACACAATAGATTATATAGTCTTCAAAATAATCTAGGGCATAAGGGTAATTTGTGGTTATTTCTGGGCTTCAGTTGGTCATAAAATATACTCAGCCCACATTCTGATGTCCCTGTTGATCTACATGCAGTGTGCTGCATCGATCGACTTACAATCCTCTTCTCGACAGCTTCATCTCGCGAGGCAGACTGACCACTCTTTAGTAAAATGGGCATAACTTCCGCTACAGGATGCGTATTGACCTCAGAACGGTGGCATTGGAAAGCTAACTCAAAGCTAACTAAAATCTCTACCTTGTGTCAAAACATTGGGAAGGTCTCCATAGAGAGCTAAACATCTGAAGCGTCTGTGCAGTTCTGCACTGCGGAAGACTCCAAAAGATACCAAAATCACCATATATCTCCAAATCGTCCATGAACCTATAAATACTCTAAATAGACTCCAATACATGATAAATAGTATACAAAACACTTATATACCATGGGTAAAAATAGGTAAAATCCATGGTATATCAACTCCCCCAGACTTATCCTTTTGCTTGTCCTCAAGCAAAACCAACAGACAGTCTCTCTGAAAGAGGTTTGAAAACAGCAGGGACTCAAAGGATTTTAAAAACTCAGTTCATCATCTCTCTAGTAGTGCGGACGAAATCATTAAACATCCTATCCTTAGAAGCACATTATACAATATCCTAGTATAGCAACCAAATTCAACTAGTTCCACAACCTAACAGATCATGTCTGACAATCCCCTCTACTAACCTCATTTCTTGCATAAAAATAAAAGTGTAGGCTTTACCTTGGGAGTATCGATCACAGGACACATGGATTCAACTCAAGCAAGTTTCTGAACACACATGTAGTCTTCTCTGATCCCTTTCTCCCCTCACTCTCTTCTCTGAATCTCTTATTTGTTTCAATTTCAATGAATTTCGATGCTGATTCAGACCATCTATTTCATCTCATTGACATTGCATACATTCTCATAACTCATACATTTCTTGCAACTAATGCATTCCATGTGACTTTTTGGGCAAAGTGTAGGCAAATAGTGGGGTCATGGGTAATGTACATACCCCTCGCTTCCACAATGTGTGATCATCCTTGAGATTTAGAATTTATGGGGTCGCTGGAGACACTCCTACCCCTCTGCCTCTCAAGAAGTCATCTCAATCTTTTATTTAACTTTAAAACTTAGATCTTTGAGATGCCGAAGAGAGAGAAGGAAGGGAACCAGAAACACACAGACAGTACCTTCCAGACTTGCAGGAGGATTCCGATCCCTTGTATACCAAGCCCCAAGACAAAAAAATCAAGTCAGTATTAGGTTGGAGGTCAGCTTTGGTTCTTTCAAACAATTTCACCAAGTGCAAACATAGTTGACAGGTTGATCCACTTTAGTATCTCTAGTACTTCTGCAGTCAGTAAATCTAAGACTGGTCTAAAGAGTGGTTAGATGACAAGTAATAAATCGAATAAGGTCATCATCCCCTTCTTGACTCAATAAAAACTTTTTCGAAAACAGTTTAGATAAGACTCATAAAGTAGATAATTATTAGTAATCCCCCAGACTTAAATTACACTGTCCCCAGTGTAAATCAGTCAGTGGTAGGGTGAAAATCATAAGGCATAAGTACGAAATTTAACAAGTAAGAACGACATACCAGCCCGCTGATGTTTTTGTCGATCGACACAATGAAGTGACAATTGATCGGTGTACCTGAAGCACTATCGAACGATATCAACATGGTCTCATCGGTTGATGTGCTGAGCAATCGTCTACTTAGATATGTTTTCTTCTTTTTTTTTTTAACAATAAGCAAAAATTAGTAATAATCTAAACTAAAATTTGAAGAAATTACCTGATAGTGGGTTGCCTCCCACTCAGCGCTTGTTTTACGTCATTGAAGCTCGACAGTCATGTCATATCAATTGGTAGGTGGCAGTCCAGGACTTGTAATTTGTCTGTCCGGTCTTTCTGCTTCCGCCCAATAGTGCTTTACTCTTTGTCCATTCACCTTGAACTCTTCTCCCTTCGAGTTGATTAGCACTATGGCTCCAGATGGGCTTACTTCTTTAACAGTAAAGGGACCACACCAGCGGGAACTAAATTTTCCAGGAAATATTGCCAAACGAGAATTATACAAAAGCACCTGATCATTCGGTTCGAAATGTCTAGATATGATCTTCTTGTCGTGATAAGCTTTTGTCCTCTCTTTGTATAACTTTGAATTTTCATAAGCGTGATATCTGATTTCTTCTAACTCATTCAGCTGAATCAATCTCCTTTCCTTAGCAGGTTTGACGTCGAAGTTCATCATTTTTACAGCCCATGCCGCCTTGTATTCTAACTCTACCAGAAGGTGACATGATTTTCCATAAAGTAGGTGAAATGGTGTAGTTCCGAGTGGCGTCTTAAATGCAGTTCTATAAGCCCAAAGTGCATCATCCAGTTTTGTGGACCAATCTTTTCTTCTTTTCCCTACCATCTTTTCCATGATTTCCTTGATTTGACGGTTTGAAACTTCTACTTGTCCATTGGTCTGAGGATGATAAGGCGTAGCTACTCGATGGTGGACTCCATGCTACGCAAGCAGCTTCTCAAACACTTTGTTAATGAAAGGAGAGCCTCCATCGCTTATTACCACTCTAGGAACTCTGAATCTAGGGAAAGTGATGCTTTTGAAAAGTTTCACGACTACAACAGCATCGTTTATCGGGGATGCTATTGTTTCTACCCACTTAGATACATAGTGGACAGAGACTAGGATATATTTTTTCCCGTATGAAGAAGGAAAAGGGCCCATAAAGTCGAAGCCCTAACAATCAAAGACTTCTACTTCTAATATGAAATTATGTTTCATTTCGTGTCTCTTGCTGATT
Organism: Raphanus raphanistrum subsp. raphanistrum; assembly: GCA_019706035.1. Lineage (NCBI taxonomy): Eukaryota > Viridiplantae > Streptophyta > Magnoliopsida > Brassicales > Brassicaceae > Raphanus > Raphanus raphanistrum. The sequence continues at coordinate 38,343,107 of CM033983.1, forward strand.
TTTCCTCTTCTATATTATAAATTTAATCTACTGGTAAGAAGAATGAGTCCCCGGCAACGGCGCCAAATTTGATATCACTCAAATTACCCTAAGGAGTGAATTACTCTCTCAAATAAGAGGTTCAATTGTAATACTTAGGGATCGAATCCACAGAGACTCAAGGATTACACAATAGATTATAGTCTTCAAAATAAAGCTAGAAAAATAGGTTTTAAACAGTAAATTAAATGGTGAGCAAGGCAGTTGCTCGATTGATTTGATTTGAGGATGTTAACAGGAAGAAAGGTAGTTAGATTCAGGTATTATCACAGGTTTGACAAGTTTGCAATTTATTTAGGGTTTTTAGTATTCATAGTTCTGAACTCAAACTGTTGGTTTAATCAAATGATTAACTTCGGTTGGATCTTGGGTCATCAACTCTCGTTCGATGATCATAAGAAAGTGTCGATCGATAATTCAATGGAACATCGATCGATGCACCTTTCACAATATCGACCGATACAACCCTAGTTGCGTCGATCGATATTGCTTCCAGCGAGCCTAATAATCAGGTTTGATGGGTTCTCTAATCTAACTAGGAACAACTCTCGTTTGTTCTCAGTCAGATTAGAACATAATAGTTTAGTTTTCAAGAAATTGCTAAGTTCTCACTTATCCAAATTAATCCTAAGATCTAGGTCAAGGATGATTAATCCCAAACAAAGTATTAAGAACAACTAGATGAAGAACTATATTTTAAATACCCTAACAATGGTTTATTCGCAATACATGAGTCAACCTTGTGAGAAACCTAAATCTAACAATGAGACTACTCAAACATATTCCTAAGAAACATTATGATGGTCTGAATAATACTGCAATAGAATAAATAAGAGAAGAACAAAGTAAAGAAACAAAGGGAGTTCAAGATCTTCCCTCTCTCAAGGTGCTCAGATCTCTCTCTCCAATCCTAAGCTTTCTCTCTCTCTAGAATAGTATGAAGCATAGCAGCCAATAATGGCTTAAAAACAGTAAAATAGGGTTTCTGGTCGTCCAAGGGCATAAGGGTAATTTGTGGTTACTTCTGGGCTTCAGTTGGTCATAAAATATACTTAGCCCACATTCTGATGTCCCTGTCGATCGACATGCAGTGTGCTGCATCGATCGACATACAATCCTCTTCTCGACAGCTTCCTCTCGCGAGGCAGACTGACCACTCTTTAGTAAAATGGGCATAACTTCCGCTACAGGATGCGGATTGACCTCAGAACGGTGGCATTGGAAAGCTAACTCAAAGCTAACTCAAATATATATCTTGTGTCAAAACATTGGTAAGGTCTCCATAGAGAGCTAAACATCTGAAGCATCTATGCAGTTCTGCATTGCGAAAGACTCCAAAAGATACCAAAATCACCTTATATCTCCAAATCGTCCATGAACCTGTAAATACTCTAAATAGACTCCAATACATAATAAATAGTATAAAAAACACTTATATACCATGGATAAAAATAGGTAAAATCCATGGTATATCAACTCCCCCAGAATTATCCTTTTGCTTGTCCTCAAGCAAAACCAACAGATAGTCTCTCTGAAAGAGGTTTGAAAACAGGAGGGACTCAAAGGATTTTAAAAACTCAGTTCATCATCTCTCTAGTAGTGCAAAACAAATCATTAAACATCCTAACCTTAAAAGCACATTATACAATATCCTAGTATAGCAACCAAATTCCACTAGTTCCACAACCTAACAGATCCTGTCTGACAATCCTCTCTACTAACCTCATTTCTTGCATAAAAATAAAAGTGTAGGCTTTACCTTGGGAGTATCGATCACAGGACACATGGATTCAACTCAAGCAAGTTTCTGAACACACATGTAGTCTTCTCTGATCCCTTTCTCCCCTCATTCTCTTCTCTGAATCTCTTATTAGTTTCAATTTCAATGAATTTCGATGCTGATTCAGACCATCTATTTCATATCATTGACATTGCATACATTCTCATAACTCATACATTTCTTGCAACTAATGCATTCCATGCAACTTTTTGGGCAAAGTGTAGGCGAATAGTGGGGTCATGGGTAATGTACCTACCCCTCGCTTCCACAATGTGTGATCATCCTTGAGATTTAGAATAATGGGGTCGCTGGAGACACTCCTTCCCCTCTGCCTCTCAAGAAGTCATCTCAATCTTTTATTTAACATTAAAACTTAGATCTTTGAGATGCCGAAGAGAGAGAAGGAAGGGAGCCAGAAACACATAGACAGTACCTTCCAGACTTGCAGGAGGATTCCGATCCCTTGTATACCAAGCCCCAAGACAAGAAAATCAAGTCAGTATTAGGTTGGAGGTCAGCTTTGGTTCCTTCAAACAATTTCAGCAAGTGCAAACATAGTTGACAGGTTGATCCACTTTAGTATCTCTAGTACTTCAGCAGTCAGTAAATCTAAGACTGGTCTAAAGAGTGGTTAGATGACAATTAATAAATCGAATAAGGTCATCATCCCCTTCTTGACTCAATAAAAACTTTTTCGAAAACATTTTAGATAAGACTCATAAAGTAGATAATTATTAGTAATCCTCCCCAGACTTAAATTACACTGTCCCCAGTGTAAATCAGTCAGTGGTAGAGTGAAAATCATAAGGCATAAGTACGAAATTTAACAAGTAAAAACGACATACTAGCTCGCTGATGTTTGTGTCGATCGACACAATGAAGTGACAATTGATCGGTGTACCTGAAGCGCTATCGAACGATATCAACATGGTCTCATCGGTCGATGTGCTGAGCAATCGTCTACTTAGATCTGTTTTCTTCTTTTTTTTTTAACAATAAGCAAAAATTAGTAATAATCTAAACTAAAATTTGAAGAAATTACCTGATAGTGGGTTGCCTCCCACTCAGCGCTTGTTTTACGTCATTGAAGCTCGACAGTCATGTCATATCAATTGGTAGGTGGCAGTCCAGGACTTGTAATTTGTCTGTCCGGTCTTTCTGCTTCCGCCCAATAGTGCTTTACTCTTTGTCCATTCACCTTGAACTCTTCTCCCTTCGAGTTGATTAGCACTATGGCTCCAGACGGGCTTACTTCTTTAACAGTAAAGGGACCACACCAGCGGGAACTTAATTTTCCAGGAAATATTGCCAAACGAGAATTATACAAAAGCACCTGATCATTCGGTTCGAAATGTCTAGATATGATCTTCTTGTCGTGATAAACTTTTGTCCTCTCTTTGTATAACTTTGAATTTTCAAAAGCGTGATATCTGATTTCATCTAACTCATTCAGCTGAATCAATCTCCTTTCCTTAGCAGGTTTGACGTCGAAGTTCATCATTTTTACAGCCCATGCCGCCTTGTATTCTAACTCTACCGGAAGGTGACATGATTTTCCATAAAGTAGGTGAAATGGTGTAGTTCCGAGTGGCGTCTTAAATGCAGTTCTATAAGCCCAAAGTGCATCATCCAGTTTTGTGGACCAATCTTTTCTTCTTTTCCCTACCATCTTTTCCATGATTTCCTTGATTTGACGGTTTGAAACTTCTACTTGTCCATTGGTCTGAGGATGATAAGGCGTAGCTACTCGATGGTGGACTCCATGCTACGCAAGCAGCTTCTCAAACACTTTGTTAATGAAAGGAGAGCCTCCATCGCTTATTACCACTCTAGGAACTCCGAGTCTAGGGAAAATGATGCTTTTGAAAAGTTTCACGACTACAACAGCATCGTTTGTCGGGGATGCTATTGCTTCTACCCACTTAGATACATAGTGGACAGAGACTAGGATATATTTGTTCCCGTATGAAGAAGGAAAAGGGCCCATAAAGTCGATGCCCCAACAATCAAAGACTTCTACTTCTAGTATGAAATTCTGTTTCATTTCGTGTCTTTTGCTGATTTTTCCTCTTCGTTGGCAGCGATCACATTTTGCTATATAAGATTGGGCATCACGAAACATGGTTGGCCACCAAAAACCAGCCTGAAGAATATTTGACACTGTCTTAAAATTCGCAAAATTTCCAGCATAATCAGATCCACGACAGTGGAAAAGTATATCCGAAACTTCAACTTCTGCAATGCAGTGTCTATATATTTTGTCAGCACAATGCTTATAGAGATATGGTTCGTCCCAATGATATCGTCTGACTTCGCTTATGAACTTTTTCCTTGAGTAACCTTGGAGGCCTTCTGGTTCCATGTCAGCAGCTAGATAATTTACTATATCAGCATACCAAGGTCGGTTTTTTAAATTTCCGTCAATTGCGTGCACCCCCAGACTTAAACTTCTACCCCCAGAAGAATCAAATTCAGATTGCATAGAGTTATATGCAACATTAACATTTATATAACCTATCAATTCATCTTGTTTTGTGTGGGTCCGCTGTTTGTCTAAGGTGTCGATCGATTCTTCATGCAGGGTACCGATCGATTTTTCCTTAAAAGTTGAACACATGTTTCCAATAAACGCAGAGTCTGTTTGATAGACGTTTTCTATGGGTAGTGAGTCATCAATTGGAACATTGTCTTCGACTCTAATTCGTGAAAGATGATCAGCAACTCCGTTTTCTACTCATCTTTTATCTTTTATTTCGATATCGAATTCCTGTAGGAGCAGGATCCATCTCACAAGTCTTGGCTTTGCGTCTTTCTTTTGCATTAAGTATTTCAAGGCAGCGTGGTCGGTGTGGACAACTACTTTTGAGCCAACTAAGTAGGGGCGAAATTTTTCAAAAGCAAAAACAACTGCTAGTAACTCCTTTTCGGTCGTCGCATAATTTCTTTGCGCATCATCCAGAGTCCTACTAGCATAGCAGATAACATGTAACTTCTTATCCTTTTTCTGCCCAAGTACTGCTCCTACAGCGAAGTCGCTTGCGTCGCACATTATTTCAAAAGGTAAATTCCAATCCGGAGCTTGCACAATGGAAGCAGTCACTAGAGCTGTCTTAATTTCTTTAAAAGCTCTTAGGCACTCAGGGGTAAAGTTGAATTTGACTTCTTTGCTCAGGAGAGATGTAAGGGGTATGGTTATTTTGCTAAAATCTTTTATGAATCTCCTGTAGAAACCAGCATGTCCCAAAAACTTTGATAGTGCTCAAATTACCCAGTAGAGCTTACTCTCTCAAATAAGAGGTACAGCTGTAGTACTTAGGGATCGAATCACGAGGAGCTAGGGAACCAATTAAATAAAATCTACAAATCAATCCTAGGTGAATTTGGTTTATATGATGGAAATAAAAATAACAATTCCTAAAATAAGCAAGGTAGTTGCTCTAACTAACAATATGATGGGTTGTTTAAATGTGATAAAGAGTGCTAGACATAGGGCTTTTATTCAGGAATGGAGATTATAATTTCTATAAATGCTTTAACAAGTTTCTTGCATGATACTATAGATCTCAGCCGCTTAACTCTAGTGATGTATCACTGGTTAAATAATCTAGATCTCTGGCCTCAACTGTCGTATGCTGACACAGAAAAAGAGTCGATCGACATCCTTTTGAGATATCGATCGATACACCTTTCGCTCGGCGATCGATTCACCTGTTGGGATATCGTTCGACGGCTTCTAGATATGCCTAGGCGCGAGCCGATAATGAACACTAGGTCTCAAGGAGGGCTGTCGCTCTTCTCAACAGGAGACAAGCTAGCTCAAATGGATAATTCAAGAAAATCAAAGATCCTAGTGATCTATATTCTAGTTAGCTAATCTAGAACAAGCATAGGGTGCAATCCATTTGATGAGTACCACAACTTAGCAACTTAGCATTTGATGAGTACCATAGCTAAGCAATTCATGACAATAGATAGATGAAAGAATTGCATAGATAGAAATAAGTAGGAATACAAAAGGAGATGAGAAATCTCTCCAATCTCTCAAAACAAATAAAACTCTAGTCTCTCTCTCACACTCTCTGCTTTGCCGTCAAAAACACTTAGCAAGAATATTTAAGCATTTCCATTAGGCTAAAAACTCGTCAGGGGCAATCTCGTAATTTGGTAAAGTCTTGGTGAAGTAGTCGGCTAAACCATTTCGTCCTCGATATCGATCGACAACACAATATGTGTATCGATCGATTATAATTTCTAGTACGCGGATCTTCTCAACTACATCAATCGACAACTCAGGATGAGCATCGATCGATTATAATCGCAATGTTGACTTCCGACTTGGTCTTGAATGGTCAACTCGGGTGTATCATCTCTTGTACTCCAAAATGCTCCAAAAACATCACTTTCTCACGAAATGCTCCTGAACCTGAAAACATACCTAACAGGCTAGAAAACAGATTAAATATATAATAAAATACTAGTATACCATGGTTAAAAACGGGTAAAATCCATGGTATATCAACTCCCCCAGACTTACTCCTTTGCTTGTCCTGAAGCAAAAACAATAGTCTTTGGAAAAGGTTTGAAAACATCAGGAACTCAAAGATTCAAAATATTGAAGTCATCACTCTATTGGTTTGCAATCCATATCTAAGCATCCTAATCACAGAAGTTCATTATGCCTTATCCTAGCTTGGCCACCAAACTCATCTAGTCAACAACTTATCAAATCTCATCTGACATTCCCCTCTACTAACCTCATTTCTTAACATAAAATAAAAGTGCAGGCTTTACCTTGGGAATATCGATGAAAGGACACATGGGTTCAACTCAAACAAGTATCTGAACACACAGGTAGTCTTCTCTGATCCCTTTCTCCCCTCATCTCTCTTCTCTGAATCTCTTATTAGTTTCAATTTCAACAGGTTTCGATGCCACAAAGTCATCTAGTCCATCTTATTGACATTGCATTGCAACTCATACATTTTTGACAAAGTGTAGCGAATAATGGGGTCTTTGGTAATTTACCTATCCCTCGTTTCCACAATGTGTGATCATCCTTGAGATTTAGAATACTGGGGTCACAGGAGACACTCCTACCCCTCTGCCTCTCAAGAAATCATTTCAATCTTTTATAACATAAACTTAGATCTTGAGACGCTGAAGAGAGAGAGAAGGAAGGGAACCAGAAACACGCAGAATTTTTACCTTCCAGACTTGTAAGAGGATTCCGATCAAGTGATTTCCAAGCCCCAAGACAAGCAAATAAGTCAGTATTAGTGTTGGAGGTCAGCTTTGGTTCCTTCAAACAATCTTAGCTAGTGAATAAAGATGACAGGTTGATCCACTTTAGCATCTTTAGTACTATCTGCAGTCAGTAATCTAGAATGGTGCTAAAGAGTGGTCAGACAATCAAATATAAATCTATATCAATGTTCCTATTTTATACTTATGCAAAAAATAATTTTGAAAAATAATTTGAATAAAAACCAAAATAAAAACACATATTAGTAAACTCCCCCAGACTTAAATTACACTGTCCCAGTGTAACACAGACGGTATTGAGGTAAATAAAATAAATCATAATTAATAAATATAACAAGTTAGAATGATTAAACCTGATCGACAAGGTGTCGATCGATTCATAGTGGTGTACGTCGATCGTTAGTAATGGTCGTGTGGTGTCGAGCAATATGAATGGTAAATGTCGGTCGACGGAATCATCATTCTACTCGGATCTAATAAAAGCAAAAATGAAAAATAATAAAATAAAGGAAAATAAAAGAAAACCTAATAGTGGGTTGCCTCCCACTCAGCGCTTTGTTATAGTCATTTAGCTTGACTGTGGTAGGTGTGTGACTCATGGGATGCAGAAACTGCTGATTACTGAACAGCAATCATTAATCTTGTGTCTCCTACTGTTGAACCATGTGGCAGCGAAGCTTCTTGTGGCATCATCTGACCTTGTCCATCGAGGATATATCTTTGCTAAATCTGCTTTGATGACTTGCAACCTTCTGTCAAAAATTTCCATGTCTAACTGATGCTGATAGAAGTCAAATCTTGAATGCTCAGGTAGTTCTTCATGTTGTTCTTTGTCGTGCTGGTCTTGAATCTGTTGAGCTTGATCTGCCAAGGATTCTGTATCGATCGATGCTACAACTTGTGCATCGGTCGTTTCGCTGGGAGTTTTGTCGGTCGATGCAGTGTCAATTGTGTCGATCGATTCTGAACTTTGGCCTTGGTACTCTAGATTTCTCTGCATATTGGATATCTCATTCTTCAATAGACCAGTAGCTCTGCAAAAGTTGGTCACTCTTTCATTGAGAGTGTCGTCAATGTCATCACTTCTTTCATTTAGTCTTTCCTCCATAGAATTCATAGCCTCGTACAGCTCATGTTTGAACTCATCAACTTCTGCTGTAGTGCATGCTCTCTTCGCTGGTGGTGGCTTGATGTCGATCGATATTGGTCTAGGCCTGTCAATCGATGTTGCGTTTCTGTCACGAAGACCAAGATGATCTTGAACTATGCCCATGTCTTGTTGTAGCTCGTTCAGCTGCTGTGACAGTGTGTCCTGGTATCGCAGGATAGGTGAACTGAAATTTTCATGCTTCTTCTCTTATGTTTTCATCCTATCTTCTAGTGCTGCGAACCTTGTGTCGATCGACGGTGAAGATTGTGTGTCGATCGATGGAAAAGTAGCATTCTTAGCTTGATGTTTCTTGCGAATTGATGCTAGCTCTTTCGGTAGAAGATCGATCCTCTTGCTTAACCATTCGACATTGTTGTTGAGAGGGTTGTAGACGTCTCCAATCCGTGTATTGATATAAGAAATCTCCCATTCATCTCTCTTAGGTGATGAACATTCTGGTCGGTCCTTGGATGTAGTCTTGCCGATGTCGATCGATGGTACAGGTACTCTGTCGGTCGATATTGGTGGCGTAGCTTCCTTCTCAATCATGGTTAATATGTTTCCAAGCTCCACTCTTATCTTGGCCATATCACTCTGGAAATCCTTGTAGCTGATATCCAAAGGCTGGAAAGTGTCTTCCACCAATGTGTGCATGTTTGCCTCAAGGTGTGCCTGATCTCTCCATATATCAGTCACCATATCATCTATCTCCTCTCTACTGTAGGGTACTGGTGGTGGTCTGTATGCATGGTAAGGGCGTGTGTGTACTGGAAGGCGTAAGCAACCTCTGTGAAAAAGTGATGCTCTCTCCAGAATTCTCCTTATTTGCTCCTTGGTAACATGGATGATTTCACCATCAACTCCTCTAGCATAGCCAAAATCATCTCTGTAGACACCATATTCATCCTTTGCTTCCCATTTGAATCTCCTGGATCCATCAGTACTGAAGGCACGTCGTCCAAACTCCAATCATCTGTCGGGCGATCTGACTCTTGGTATGTCGATCGATCTGGGATATCCGCCGTCGATCGATGGTGATGTGGTGGTGGCGATCGATGGTGCACGTCTAGCTGCATGGTTGGATCGATTGTTCATGGTGTTGCAGTCCTCCGTTGATAAGTTTTTGAATGCTGGAAGCTGCTGGGTAGAAGGTGTAGAGGTTTGAATTTCCGTGTCTGTAGTTGTCAACCTTTTATACCCATGTGTTGCCCTAATCGGTGAAATTCTGATTTTGTCCTTTAAGTCGTCCGGGTTAATATCAATCGATGTGATACTGGCTATGTCGATCGATGGACGATGTCGTTTTGCTGGATGAAGTAGATAATCGAACGATGGTGGGCGTTTGATGTCGATCGATTGTGGGAATCGATTTGCAAATCTGTCATTCTCCAAGTAATTTTCCCAAGCTCTCTCTTCCCAGTAGTCTGCATCATGTTCTTCAATGTGGTCTCCACTGTCGGAATAGGTGGCTATGTCTACTGCAAAACTCTCATGAAATCCGCTATCTGCCCAACTCCTTACTGAGTAATCATCTTCCTTTCGGCTGGGTGGGATGGCGAAATCCGGGTAGCAATCATCTGGTGGGTCTCTGTCGATCGATGATCTATGTTTGGTGTCGTTCTCCTCTGACTTGCGGGTGTCGATCGATGAAGTTAAGGTGCTGTCGATCGATCCCGAGTACTCTGTCTCGTACTCGACTTCACAATGACAAACTGCAATGATACCAGGATCATCTTCTTTTACCACTGATTTGGCTGGTGGTTTGCCAAGCTTGACAGGGTCGTAGTGGATATCTGGATCTATCAGAGTCAAGCACATCCTGTTGGTGTTCATGTCACATATGGCTTCTACTGTAGCCATAAATGCTCTTCCAAGTAAGAGGGAAGAGTTCCAATTTAGTTTGATGTCTAGGACATGAAAATCCACAGGGACGATAGCATTACCAATATGTACTTCCAGGACTCTGATCAAGCCTCCAGAGTTTTTCTGAGTGTAATCCATAAATGTAAAGATCTCTGGTGAAGGCTCTACTTGCAGGCCCATATGGTCTGCCATGACCTTTGGTAAGATACTGACTGATGAACCAGTGTCACATAGTGCATGAGGAAATTCAATCCCTTGTACTACACAGGGTATTGCAAACTTCTCAGGATCACTCTTCTTCTTCAAAGTAATCCTTTTCCTCATATCTTCTCTCACATTGTCAAACCTTCTTCTAATGTCATTTTCAGTCTCCCTTGTTTCTCTGAAGAACATCCACAATCTGCTTGTGAAGTAAACCTCCTCAAAAGGTTTCTCTGGTGGGATTCTGATAACTCTCTTAGTGAAACCATCAATCTCCTTTTCATTAGCTTCCCTCTTAAGGTTCTTAGGAACCTTCTCCTTCCTACTCCTTAACCTTCTTCTTTCAGTTCCCTCTGATGTAGGTGTAGTGTCTGAAGGGTTACCAGTGGTCACTGTAGGGTTAGCTTGTGGTTTCGGTGTGGGTCTGAGTGCATTGATTTGGTTGCTGTCTATCGATGGTAGTTGCACTCGGTATTTGAGAGGTGCGTGTCGATCGATAGGTGGAGATAAGGGTCGATCGATACGTTTCTCATCTTTGTGTCGATCGATGAGTGGCTCGTCTCGTCGGTCTATATCTTCGTAGGTGTGGGTGGGTGGGTATGGATGAGAAGCCGTGAATTCAGCATGTGTCAATATCCCAACCGCGTTGCAATCTGCAGTCGTATCTGGAAATGGCATCGTTGATGTCGATCGATGTGGACTAGTTGGTGTCGATAGACACCATTGTGATCCACCGAAACTTAGTGAACTTTCCACTTCAAAGTCTCCTTCTTGTAGCTTCTCCTGTTTCACCACTTGCCAGAAATCATCATCTATAATGGCATTCACGTGGTGTTTCTTATTTCCTTCCCCTACTTCCTTAGAAGTTCCAATTCTCCTGATAGAGTCTTCAGTCTAGACAATCTGTGTCTCAAGTTTCTTAACTTGAGTGCAAATGGTGTCTATCCTTGTGGTCAGATTGTTGAAGACAGAGTCAATCTTTCCAGTGAAGTCTACTGTAAGCTTCTACTGGCCTTCTAGAACTCTATCAATCATGGCATCAAACTTACTCTCCTGGGTGGGTGGTGGTGGGTTTTGGTAAGCTGAGTTGCCGTAGTTCCTTGTGTTGGTGAAGGGTTTCTGATACTGTGAACTCTGGTTGTAGTTACTCTTCTGACCACTGCCAAAAAAAGTTTATGTTTCCACTCTGGTTTCCATATCTCTGAAATCCAGTACCTCCAATGTAGTTCACATCTTCCTCTGTATCATCTTCTCTAGCCTCTCCTTCTTCAGCTGAGCAGACTGGCTGCCCCAGAAATGCATGTAAAGCATCTATCTTGGCTCTGACCTCGTTCATCTGGTCTTCCCCGATGGCTTCAACCGATTTCTTCTTGTCAGAGTCAGTGTTCTTGGTGCTGCAGCTGTTGGCTAGGTTCTCAATAAGTCTCACAGCCTCTATTGGATTCCTAGTGTTGAAGTTCCCCTCGCTAGCAGTATCAAGAGCCATCTGATACCTCAAGGCGATACCTCTGTAGAAAATGCTTAGCAGCTGCACTTCATTGAATCCATGGTGTGGACAGTCTCGCTGGAAGAACTTAAATCTGATCCACGCGTCTTTAAAAGTCTCACTAGGCTTTTGCGCGAAAGTGGCGATTTTGCTCCTTAAGTCTTCAGCGTATGCCTCATCAAAGAAATTACGCAGGAAGGCGTTTTTGATGTCGGCCCAGGATGTCAGTGATCCTGTAGGTAGCTGCTTGAGCCAGTGCGAAGCTTCTCCAATCAGTGAGTATTTGAAGAGCTTGCAGAGTAGGTAGTCCTCAGGGACTCCATCCATACGAATAACAGCGATAAGATCATCGAACCTCTCCAGATGGTCCATAGGATGCTCGTGTGATAGCCCAGAATAAGGTATCTGAGGCTTAAGCTCAAAGTTCGGCTTCTGAATCTCTGGAAGTCGAATTGCTGATCTGTTGGTGTAGTACCCGTCTGGACGATTGTAGTCTACCAACGATCGTGTTTGAGCTTCTCCTGTAGCCTCAGCTTCAGGCTCAGGGATTATGTTTCCCTGTTCATCTAGCTTCTGACCTGTTGCATTACGCAGATGACCATCTTGGTCATACAGGTTTCCATTCTCGCCCTGCGTGAGGATAACAATCGCGACCATGCCTCGCGGAATAGTGTCGATCGATGTACGGTGAGTAGTATCGAATGATGTGGATCGGCGAACGGTATCGCTCGACGGTGCTGTCTGAGTGTCAGTCGACGGTTGAATGTGAGTATCAGTCGACGGTACTGCGGTTCTATCGATCGATGCGGAGCGTAGGTCTTTGCGGATTGAGCGTTCCAAGTGTGCAGGATCCTCTGAGAATAATAGTTGATTTCCCCTGTTTCTTCTGGTACTGCTGGGCATGTACCTGAAAAGACAAGAAAAAATTTAATCAGAAATGGGGTAAAAGAAAAACCTAAGATTAAATCTAATGGCGATCAAAGCTCCCTGGCAACGGCGCCAAATTTGAAAGTGCTCAAATTACCCAGTAGAGCTTACTCTCTCAAATAAGAGGTACAGCTGTAGTACTTAGGGATCGAATCACGAGGAGCTAGGGAACCAATTAAATAAAATCTAATAATCAATCCTAGGTGAAGTTGGTTTATATAATGAAAATAAAAATAACAATTCCTAAAATGAGCAAGGTAGTTGCTCTAACTAACAATATGATGGGTTGTTTAAATGTGATAAAGAGTGCTAGACATAGGGCTTTTATTCAGGAATGGAGATTATAATTTCTATAAATGCTTTAACAAGTTGCTTGCATGATACTATAGATCTCAGCCGCTTAACTCTAGTGATGTATCACTGGTAAATAATCTAGATCTCTGGCCTCAACTGTCATATGTTGACACAGAAAAAGAGTCGATCGACATCCTTTTGAGATATCGATCGATACAACTTTCGCTCGGCGATCGATTCACCTGTCGCGATATCGATCGACGGCTTCTAGATATTCCTAGGCGCGAGCCGATAATGAAAACTAGGTCTCAAGGAGGGTTGTCGCTCTTCACAACAGGAGACAAGCTAGCTCAAATGGATAATTCAAGATAATCAAAGATCCTAGTGATCTATATTCTAGTTAGCTAATCTAGAACAAGCATAGGGTGCAATCCATTTGATGAGTACCACAACTTAGCAATTATAGTTTGGGGCTAATCCCACAAACCTATTTAAACCCTAGATCTAACAAGTAGACTACTCAGACATAGCTAAGCAATTCATGACAATAGATAGATGAAAGAATTGCATAGATAGAAATAAGTAGAAATACAAAAGGAGATGAGAAACACTTAGCAGGAATATTTAAGCATTTCCATTAGGAATTGCATAGATGCAACAATCTCTCAAAACAAATAAAACTCTAGTCTCTCTCTCACACTCTCTGCTTTGCTTTTCTCTAAGTTGTTCAAAGCTTGCCGTCAAAAACACTTAGCAGGAATATTTAAGCATTTCCATTAGGTTAAAAACTCGTCAGGGGCAATCTCGTAATTTGGTGAAGTCTTGGTGAAGTAGTCGGCTAAACCATCTCGTCCTCGATATCGATCGACAACACAAGATGTGTATCGATCGATTATAATCGCAATGTTTACTTCCGACTTGGTCTTGAATGGTCAACTCGGGTGTATCATCTCTTGTACTCCAAAATGCTCCAAAAACATCACTTTCTCACGAAATGCTTCTGAACCTGAAAACATACCTAACATGCTAGAAAACAGATTAAATATATAATAAAATACTAGTATACCATGGTTAAAAACGGGTAAAATCCATGGTATATTAAACTTCTTACATCTTTTACATTGGTCGGTGTTGGCAAACCTGTCATCACTTCTATTTTACCTTTGTCCACCTCGATACTGGCTGCAGATACCTTGTGGCCTAAAACAATCCCATCGTTAACCATAAAATGGCATTTCTCCCAATTTAGAACACGATTTTTCTCCTCACATCTAGCTAATACCTTGCACAAGTTGTTGAGGCATGATGTAAAATCGGATCCATACACCGAGAAATCATCCATGAAAACTTCCATGAAATCCTCGATCATATCTGTAAAGATAGACATCATGCATCTCTGAAAGGTAGCAGGAGCATTACAAAGCCCAAAGGGCATCCTTCGGTATGCGAATGTACCATATGGACAAGTGAATGTGGTCTTTTCCTGATCCTTAGGGTGAATAGGGATTTGGAAAAATCCTGAATAACCGTCGAGAAAACAGTAGTACTGATGATTTGCTAATCTTTCGAGCATTTGGTCGATGAAGGGCAGGGGAAAATGATCCTTCCTAGTGGCGGCATTTAATTTCCTATAATCAATACACACTCGATGCCCAGTGACGGTTCTGGTAGGAATGAGTTCGTCTTTGTCGTTCTTCACCACTGTAATACCTCCCTTTTTCGGAACGACATGCACCGGGCTTACCCAATTACTATCTGAAATCGGGTAAATGATTCCGGCATCGAGTAGTTTAATGATTTCCTTCTTAAATACTTCTTTCAGGTCTGGGTTTAGCCTTCTTTGGTGTTCTATTGATGGTTTCGATTTATCTTCTAAATGAATGCGGTGCATGCATAGAGCTGGAGAGATACCAGGAATATCTTCGAGAGAAGACCCGAGAGCTTTCCTATACTTGCGCAATTTGTTCAGTAGCAATGCAAGTTCTCCATCATTCAGGTTGGAATTAACGATTACAGGACAAGAATTATCATAGAGAAAAGCGTATTTGAGTCCAGCGGGTAATTGTTTCAACTCGACCTTCGGTACTTTTGCAGAGCTCAAATTGTCCAGCGAAGATGGTTGTCGATCGATGGTACGTTGTGTATATTGATCAATGTTGATTTTTGACTCGTATTTTTCCTCTTCATCAACATTTTTTATTTCCTCGCTTGCGTTCATCAGCCGCGTATATTTGTCAGTCCTGTTATCTATGCTAAACATGTTTCTTTCAGTGGTAGAAAGGTCATTTTCTAAGGGGTCATCTGGGCGTAGATCCGCGAAGGATTCTTCAGCTTGCTCAGAGATGTCATCCACATAGAAGGCTTGATTATCAATTAGGGGATGCTTGATTAATTTTTCCATGTCAAAAGTCATTGAAATGTCTCCAATGTTCAAACGTAATCGTCCTTCCATTACGTCAATTAGTGCTCCAGCTGTGGTTAGGAAAGGTCTTCCTAAAATAAGGGTATCCTTTGGTTCATGCTTGTATTTTAACACAACGAAGTCCGTAGGTATATGACAATTGTTTATTGTTATAGGTTCGTCCTCAAATAGTCCTTCTGGTACTCGAACGGATCTAACAGCAAGAACCATGGTTATTTGGGTTGGTTTAAATTCGTCAAACCCGAGGGATATAGCGACAGAGTAAGGCATAAGGTTTACGCTGGAGCCTAGATCGCAAAGTGATCTATCAAATCGTTTATATTTTATGTTGCCATCTAGAACAAAACTTCCAGGGTCAGGTCTTTTGATCGGCGTTTCGCCTTGGATTATGGCACTTACATCTTCAGAAACCATCATGACTCTGTTTTCCGACGATGGAACTCTTTTGGATACCATGTCTTTCACATATTTCTTAATGGGAGGTGAAACTTTCATGGCATCTCTCAGTGGCATTTCAACTGTGATTTTTTCGAGGGCTTTCCTGCAAATTTCTTTATCCAATTCTTGTTTTGTCTGGGACGTGTTGGGAGGGAAGGGTGTTAAAGGTTTGTACACTCTCTCGGTGTAGTAGGTGTAGGAGGGCGATCGATGATTGCATCACCACGTCGATCGATGTTCTTACCCTTCCGTCGATCGATATCTTGTTTACTTCGTCGATTGAAAGTTGCATCTTCCTTTTTATCGTCGCTGAGTTTATTCGGTTCAGAATCATCAAGAGTTATTGGTTTGGATCCACATTTTTCAGTTCTCTCTGCTTCAGCGAGTTCGCCATCAGAAACGCTTTCTCTTGTAGTTGGAACAAGGCATTTCCCGCTCCTTAGAAGTACAGAGCAGACTTAACGTTTTGGGTTTGTGTTGATCCTTCTAGGGAGACATTCTTTTTCTCTTCGGGCAAACCCATCGTCGTGGGAAACTCGGCTATCCAAAACTTTTACATGATCGCTCAAAGCCTCTAATTTCTTATTGAAATTAGAGCACATGGAATCTAATCTTACATCAACATCCATGACCGTCTTCTGCTGGTCTTTCAAAATTTCTTCCAATTTAGATTCCACAAAGCTCTCATGAGTCTGTTCTTCCTCATGGCTTCTTGTAGACCTCATGTTTATCTGCGGGTTAACAAGTTTTTGTTCGCAGAAGACAATCTGATCGATGAGCTTTACATGTTCTTCTTCATCTCCTTCATGTGAAGATGTCTTGGATATCCGATCTCCATTGTAAATCTCCATCTTTCTCCTCTCGAGATCAACCTTCGTGGTACTAGTGCTGGTTGCCACATTTTCAATTAGCCTCGTTGCTTCTTTAGGGCTCCTAGTTTTGAAGTTCCCTTGACTTGCAGCGTCCAAAGTCGATTGGTATATCAAATCAAGACCTCTGAAGAAAATATTAAGTAGTTGAATCTCGGAAAATCCATGGTGGGGGCAGTCTCGCTGGTAGCCTTTGAATCTCAACCAAGAGGCTTTAAAAGCTTCAGCAGTGCCTTGAGAAAAATTATAGATATTATTCCTAAATTCTTTGGTCTGTGCATCATCGACGAAATTATTGAGAAATGCACTTTTGATATCACTCCAGCAAGTCAGAGATCCTGGTCGCAACAGTTTCAGCCAGCAGGTCGCGTTTCCATCAAGAGAATGCGGGAAGAGTTTGCAGAATAGGTAGTCTTCGGAAACTCCCTGCATCTTTATGTTAGACACAAAGTCCTCAAGTGCTTCGATATGGTCTATGGGATTTTCATGAGGGAGGCCATGAAAGGGGTTTTTACCTACTAGATCGCAGACCTGTTGGTGTATAACCGATCAGGTCTGTTGTAATATCCAATCGTTTGGTAACGCTCCAGTCCAGCATTCAAAACAACAGTTATTCCAACAGGGATTGCAGTCCTATGTCTATAATTAATTTGGTTTGATGCATTGCATACTAGATCCCTTTTATTTCCTAGAACTACTTTTCCATTATTGAAATTCGTAAACACAGACTTACCTGCTTCCGGCTGGTGGGCGTCGATCGATGTGTGTAAATCAGGGTCTATCGATTTTGGTTGACCGGTATTGGTCGATTTCAGCAGTGAAGTGTCGATCGTCTCGTTCGTCGATACGACGCTCAATATGCTCATATCTGCGCCGATCGATTGCCCGGCCGAGACTTGTGTTCTTCTCCTAAGTACCTTTGTCAGCAGGAAGGGGAAAAACTTTTAAGCAGCAGAATGTAAAATCTAGAATATATTATAAATTTAATCTACTGGTAATAAGAATGAGTCTCCGGAAACGGCGCCAAATTTGATATCACTCAAATTATCCTAAGGAGTGAATTACTCTCTCAAATAAGAGGTTCAATTGTAATACTTAGGGATCGAATCCACAGAGACTCAAGGATTACACAATAGATTATATAGTCGTCGAAATAAAGCTAGAAAAATAGGTTTTAAACAGTAAATTAAATGGTGAGCAAGGCAGTTGCTCGATTGATTTGATTTGAGGTTGTTAATAGGAAGAAAGGTAGCTAGATTCAGGTATTATCACAGGTTTGACAAGTTTGAAATTTACTTAGGGTTTCTAGTATTCATAGTTCTGAACTCAAACTGTTGGTTTAATCAAATGATTAACTTCGGTTGGATCTTGGGTCATCAACTCTCGTTCGATGATCATAAGAAAGTGTCGATCGATAATTCAATGGAACATCAATCGATGCACATTTTACAATATCGACCGATGCTATCCTAGTTGCGTCGATCGATATTGCTTCCAGCGAGCCTAAAAATCAGGTTTGATGGATTCTCTAATCTAACTAGGAACAACTCTCGTTTGTTCTCAGTCAGATTAGAACATACTAGTTTAGTTTTCAGGAAATTGCTAAGTTCTCACTTATCCAAATTAATCCTAAGATCTAGGTCAAGGATGATTAATCCCAAACAAAGTATTAAGAACAACTAGATGAAGAACTATATTTTAAACACCCTAACAATGGTTTATTTGCAATACATGAGTCAATCTTGTGAGAACCCTAAATCTAACAATGAGACTACTCAAACATATTCATAAGAAACATTATGATGGTTTGAATAATATTGCAATAGAATAAATAAGAGAAGAACAAAGTAAAGAAACAAAGAGAGTTCAAGATCTTCCCTATCTCAAGGTGCTCAGATCTCTCTCCAATCCTAAGTTTCTCTCTCTAGAATAGTGTGGGAACCGAAATTCGCACTGTCGATTTTAATGAATAAAAACGGAGGAAAGCCAAGTTAACCCGAGTTTCCCTGAAGGTCCGGATTCTCTGCGACAGCCAACGACAAGTGACCGAACAAGTGCGGAAAATATAGAAAGATAACAAAAGACGAAAATCGTACAAAAAGGGTTTTGTTAAGAGTTGGGACTGGACCTTGAGAAAGGCTGCCTACGTACCCCTTTCGAGGATCAAGTCGGACGTAATTCAGTTAGAAAGATTTGAACAAGAGATCGAACTGCCTGGCGGAGTTCGTCTAGTACGAGCGTTTGTCATAGAAACAGGCGTGTCGAGAATAACGCCTAGGGTTTCTATGTGCGGAACTCTGAGTAAAATGATTGTTAGATTCTTCCAAAGGAACAGAAGTCTGCGGACAAGATGAAGGTAGAACGAGAGGCGGCCAGACATCCTAGGTCATGCCTTGCTAGTCTAACCACCTAAGTTCTAAGTTCCATCGGTCTAAAATCTAAGATCTGCTCTCTAAGACTCTCAATTTTCTTCTCTTGGATTTTTCTCTGTCTCCTCTTGCTTCTCTCCCCAAGCTGCTTTATATACTCCTCCTTATGACGGTCTATTCTCCTTTTGGGCCGCGAATCGGGCTTTTCCATTTTCGTCGATCTTCGTGTTTATCGGGAAACTTGACATTTATCCTTTTCGGAATTTTAACATTTATCTTGTTATGTGAAGATAAACATAAACCGTCGTATCTATCTTAGAAAATCGTAAATGGATCGTCCGATCGTGTTTGGTCCCTTTCGAGCCGTTTCTCGGATTTCCGCTGTTTCTACGATTTCCTCGAAAGAATACTCCTGTTTCGATATTGAGCTTTTCGAAAGATCTCCGATCCTTCGTAAAGTCGAGATGAATGGTGTCTTAAGATGACCATCATTGTTTTATACAACGAATTTAAGATCTCCCTGCCCGTTGATATCTTACGAGTTTTCCGAAGTCTTTCCGACGATCTTGGTTTGGAATAAGAACGGGAGTTTTGTTCGCAGAATCTTAACGATTCGTTCCGCGAGAACTTGGGAAGGACGCAAAGTATAGACTTCTTGCGGCCGGAGCCTAGAACTTACGCACGAAGACTAGCCACCCGCCGACCCGAACCAACGTGGGGCTAGCCGCCCGGCGACCACAACCAGCGCGAGCGCTAGCCGCCCGGCGACCTGGGCCGGCGCTAGCCGCTCGGCGACCACGGCCAACACGGGCGCTAGGCGCCCGGCGACCTGGGCCGGTGCTAGGCGCCCGGCGACCTGGGCCGGCGCTAGGCTCCCGGCGACCAGGGCCAGCACGGGCGCTAGGCGCCCGGCGACCTGGGCCTCGGTGAGAGTTTCGATTTGATATCTTGCTCGTTTTCTGGATCCTCACGGTTTGAGAGAACGAGCTCTTTGAAGTTTTTAGGCGCCAGGCGACCTGGGCCGGCGCTAGCCTCCCGGCGACCATGGCCAGCACTGGGGCTGGTCGCCCAGCGACCTGGGTCTCGGCGAGGGCTTCAATTTGATATCTTTCTCGTTTCTTCCGTATACTTTCGTATGGTCGTGTCATATCAGCTACGGACCTAATGTCTCTCGGTTCTTCTTGATTGTATCATCGAAGTTTTACGACTAAATCAGAGTTAGCTTTCTCGTAAAGTTTATCGTGTAAAACAAGAACGATCGACTTTAACATAGGTTTTTTAAGCTATACGACTTGTTTTGCTTTCGATGCTTGTTTTATGGAAAGTCCGCGCATGATAAATATTTTTAGCCGTTGATTTCGAGATAACCGTTTTTGACCCCAACAGTTAGCCCCCCATCCTGTAAGACGCGAAGACGATCTTGCGGGCGGAAGAGTATGAGTTGAAAATCGAAATTTTTGGCTAAGAGTATTTCTTTGCGGAAATCCACATCACCTTTGATTGGCGATCTCGAACGTGATGTCGGGAAGACCGTGAGTTCGTTGCTCAATGTGAAGAAAGAGAAGAACATATGTCCTCAAAAGTCTGTCGTCTTCAACAGAAGATTCAGAGTATTGAGGAGACGGGGACTCGCAACTTCGACTCGATTCTCGCCGGTCTGAAATCCGCGTGTACCCTTGTCCTGGATTCGGATGGTTCGGAGGACCAGGACCACGCAGTCAAGGATCGCGAAGCCGGCGCATATGAGACATGCAGCGGTGGTGCGACCAATGGAGGCGACGGCGAACCGTTCCTACTTTGGGTGAGTTTTGAGGATGATGGTGATGCTCCGGGGAGCGTCTAGGTTTATCAATCCCTTTAGAGATTTTTATTTTGACTGTGTTTTGGCCGTTAAGAGGCCATGATGTACATTTGTTGGACTGGCTGTTGGTGGCTTCGAGTCCCGGCCTTTTTCACGGCATCTGTTGAACTCTGCGGCTCAATCTTTATAAAATATTAGAATCTTTATAAAATCGAAGTTAGAGGGACAGGGTGTGAGTTGTCGTCTCATTCCTGCCTCCCTGACTGACGATCACCGTATCCGTAGTTTGTACAAAGCACGATTTTCTTGCGGTTTACGATTTACGCGAAAATTCGTGGAAACGTATAGACTTGAGTGAAGAGACAAGTTTTGGGATCTCGCGTCGTTGACGTTTTGCCTATGAGATGTTTAAGATACCAGCAAGGCTGGGTTTAGGGCAAGACCTAGGTTTACTCTCAGACTGAGGCTGTGCGATGACAAATCGGCTTTCGTTTTGCCTGTTTGTGATTTTAACCTGATTTGTACCGTTTTAAAATCCGCGAAGTGGTATCGGCTTATATGATTTGTATGGGCACGAATCGAGCTACTTCCTTTACGAAGTGCTGAACCAAATTTGGATTTTTTGTATAGCGCGCTATGGGATCCTTGTCGGATGTAAAAGAGCCTACCCTTAGGTGGCTTGTCTGTTTAGGACGTTAGAGTTCGTTTGTTGTGATCAGCAACAACGATATGATGCCGTTTAGAAGGCGTATGAAGGTTTTAATCGAAAAACGGATGTTCGGGCACGAAGCGACGTCTCGCAGTGCTTTGAAGTTTGTTTTTCTTATGCCATAAAAGACTATGGGCTTTTAGAAATCGCGGAATGTTTCCGGGCGATAGTTTTATGGTTTGTTTGGTGGATACTGGATCCATTGTTAAGGCCGTTTAGCGATTGGCGAGTTTGTTTGCGAAGAGTTTCGAAAATTCGGTTTCTGCAAAAAAATATGGGAGTATACAAGCATACACATTTCAAATGTGTACGAGTTAATTTTCCCTTGTGCCGCATTTCAAATGTTCGCGGGCTTGGAGATGTTTTGCGAATGTCCGCAATCAGAAACTGTTGTTTCAGTTTGGACGTGTAAGTTATAAAATTTTAATCGAGGAATTAAGACCAAGGATCGAGGAATTAAGACCAAGGGAGAAGCGTCTACCTTCGCTTTGCTTCCCGAAGTGTTGGCCTTCCGGGATTTTAAGGATGACTCGTATAACTCTTGGAGCTTTGTCACGAGTGTTTCTTTCCATGCTTTGTTTACGGGGTGTATAGAACTTAATCAGTGGATGTTAAGTTCAAATTTTTCCGTTAACCGTATGGCTGTTAGGACTGATTTTATTACGAGAAATTTATCGCATGATTTCCGCTTTTGGGCTAGAGTTGCTCGCGTAATGGTCACTTGGCGTTTTATGACAAATCGTGGATTATCGTTTGGCCTTTAAGTGATTGGAGCGACGATCGTTCAGCTGTTTTGTCTTGGCGTGAAGGCTGTGTTCAGCCGTTTAACCAAGGAGTTGGTAAACGATCAGACCACGACCTTTTCGCATTAAGGTCATATTGGTTCACGATTGTCCTTTAATGGTGATGCCGAATTCAGGTCCGGGCTTTATGGAAAGACGTAGTTGGCCGAGGGCCGAATAGAGTTCGTCGAGATAGACATGCCAATCATAGCGGAGTTTTCCGAGTTATGGGTGATGGCTTTTTGAAACGATTTTTCACTTTAGGTTTCAGTTATACGATAGATGCTTCGTATAAAGTTCCCTTTGGTCGCATGAAAATTGTTTCATTTTATCCGAGGAAATAAAGTTTAAGGAACCGACGAAGAACACGTTCGGATTCAGTTTTGGGTTATTTCCCGCTTGGACGTAATTTTCCGTATTGCGATGTCGTTTTGCATGAGACCGATCTTGGTTTTCCTTATGCTGTTTTTTTGTGTAACATGTTCTTGTTATACGAAAGTAATGGATGACCGGTTTCATGGAGATAGAAAATCGCAGATAGTCAAAGTAGCCTTGTTTCCGTGGTTTACACGGGAAATGTTTCCGCTTTGACTTCGGTTTTTTTTTTTTGGCGAAAGTTGCTTCGGGTTACTCATGAAGTTTTACCGAAGGTTATTTCGTTAATTTTGTATCTCACCGTCGTGCCATTAGTCTCACGGAAGCGGAATGAGTATGCCAAGGATGCAGGGCGATCGTTTCTCGGATTTTCGAGAGATTAGATCGGTTTGCGTGTTCTGCCTAGGCAGTCAAGAAACAATAGAACAAAACTGGAAGAAAATGCCTAAGACTTAGCTTGCTAGACTATCCACCTAGGTTCTAAGTTCCCTAAATTTTACGGCAGTTTACAAGACGTTCCCATTCCTTTACTATGAAAAAATTAAAACCTTGATAAAATTTTCTAAGTCGGACGTACCTTAGTCTCATTGATTACTCGAGATTGCCTCATGTCCATTCCTCTTTGTCTTCTAACGTTTCATTGTCAAAGGTCTTCGTCTAAGTTCATATTCTCGTTTCTTCGTACTGCTGGTTAAATCGACCATGTACCCGAAGGAATAGTGCAGAGTCGTTGAAGCAAAGGGAGGAGAAGTAGGCGAAACTCGAAGAAGGCTAAGGTGGGTGGACAAGTGAAAACGATTGGCAAGACATCACTTGAGTGAGGCTTGATATTTCGTCAAGCTATTAGTGAACTGGTCAGGTCAAGAAGCTTATGATCTTGTTTTTCTTTACGAATGATATAAAATATTGCCGAGCTTTTACTTTACGAGAGTTTTTTAACAAAATATTGTCGAGTTAATTTTACGGAAACTGTTTCGTAAAATGTTGTCGAGTTTAATCGTGCAGAAGCTGTCTCGTGAAGTATTGTCTAGGATTATTTTACGAAAGGTGCAAAGTATTGGATTGGACTATCGTCGGAATAGTTTCGCGAGGATTTACCGCGTTCGCCGAACAGTTCACGGGGGCGCCTAGAGCAGGACTCTGCGTCTAGCCGCCCGGGGGCGCCTAGAGCGGGACGCTGTGTCTAGCCGCCCGGGACCGTGCTCCTCGTGTCACTTGTGCGTTTTCTCGATCAACACTCGGTCTCTCAAGGTTTCTTGATTAGCACTTGGTTTTTCCGAGGACTTTCAGGTATCGATTTCATCTTGATCGATCTTGACCTCCAGCAAGAAGTCGTTTCCTAGAACGTTGTTGACCTTTTATTTTACGAGAGTTATTTTGCAAAATGTTGTCGAGTTAATTTTACAGAAACTGTTTTGTAAAATGTTGTCGAGTTTAATCATGCAAAAGGTGTCTCGTGAAATATTTTCGAGGATTTATTTTACGAAAGGTGTCCCGTAAAACGTTATCGAATTTTAACATTAGAAACGCCGATTGGTAACCCGATCAGTTGTGCTTTCTGTTTCACGAGTAATCTGGGGTTTCTTCGCGATTTCTAGGAGAACAACTCTTGCTTTTCTGGGAATCTCTCAAACTCGGTAATTAGACCGTCATATCAGTCTTGGGCTCGATCCTACTCTAAAATCGTATGTGGGCCGTTTAGCCGCGATTCGGGTCCCTTTTGGGCCGTTTTGGGACTTAGACGTTTTTACGATTTTTCTTTAGAAAAAGCCGTTGATGTGATGCTGGTTTTTTCGTAAGTATTTCAATTCCCCGTATAGTAAAGGCAACTGGTGTTCAAGCTAACCATAGCCGTTTTATACGGCGGGCAGGAATCCGTCTCGACTACCAAGTCTTTTTATGAATTTTCCCGAGCGAGGGGGGTTGTGTCCATGGACCCGAGGACCGGGTTGCAGGAACTTGGATGGGGGTGCATGGTTGATAGGACCCGAACTTGGTCGGGATGGTCCATTCTCGGGACGTTTGTCCTTAAGATGATAATCTTAGATAACCGTTTGCGTAAGCGTTGGTCGTAGGAGCAGTCACTGCTGAAGTTGTTTTACCAGCGTCGATGTGAGCTGCGAGTTTGTCTTTCATATTTCCAGATATTGCTTTGATCAAGCGTTTTGCGGCCGTAAGAGTAAGAGTAATCCGTCCCCCCCTCCTTCTAGCGCCAAACTGTGGGAACCGAAATTTTCCACTGTCGATTTTGATTAAGTAAAACGGAGGAAAGCTAAGTAAACCTAACTTTTCCTGAAGGTCCGGATTCTCTGCGACAACCAACGACAAGTGATCAAATAAATGCGGAAAGGTTTTATTGAGATTTGGGACTAGACCTTAAGTTAATGAATAAAAACGGAGGAAAGCCAAGTTAACCCGACTTTCCATGAAGGTCCGGATTCTCTGCGACAGCCAACGACAAGTGACCGAACAAGTGCGGAAAATATAGAAAGATAACAAAAGACGAAAATCGTACAAAAAGGGTTTTGTTAAGAGTTGGGACTGAACCTTGAGAAAGGCTGCCTACGTACCCCTTTCGAGGATCAAGTCGGACGTAGTTCAGTTAGAAAGATTTGAACAAGAGATCGAACTGCCTGGCGGAGTTCGTACGAGCGTTTGTCATAGAAACGGGCGTGTCGAGAATAACGCCTAGGGTTTCTATGTGCGGAACTCTGAGTAAAATGATTGTTAGATTCTTCCAAAGGAACAGAAGTCTGCGGACAAGATGAAGGTAGAACGAGAGGCGGCCAGACGTCCTAGGTCATGCCTTGCTAGTCTAACCACCTAAGTTCTAAGTTCCATCGGTCTAAAATCTCGGATCTGCTCTCTAAGACTCTCAATTTTCTTCTCTTGGATTTTTCTCTGTCTGCTCTTGCTTCTCTCCCCAAGCTGCTTTATATACTCCTCCTTATGACGGTATATTCTCCTTTTGGGCCGCTAATCGGGCTTTTCCATTTTCGTCGATCTTCGTGTTTATCGGGAAACTTGACATTTATCCTTTTCGGAATTTTAACATTTATCTTGTTATGTGAAGATAAACATAAACCGTCGTATCTATCTTAGAAAATCGTAAATGGATCGTCCGATCGTGTTTGGTCCCTTTCGAGCCGTTTCTCGGATTTCCGCTGTTTCTACGATTTCCTCGAAAGAATACTCCTGTTTCGATATTGAGCTTTTCGGAAGATCTCCGATCCTTCGTAAAGTCGAGATGAATGGTGTCTTAAGATGACCATCATTTTTTTATACAACGAATTTAAGATCTCCCTTCACATTGATATCTTACGAGTTTTCCGAAGTCTTTCTGACGATCTTGGTTTGGAATAAGAACGGGAGTTTTGTTCGCAGAATCTTAACGATTCGTTCCGCGAGAACTTGGGAAGGTCGCAAAGTACAGACTTCTTGCGGCCAGAGCCTAGAACTTACGCACGAAGACTAGCCACCCGCCGACCCGAACCAACGCGGGGTTAGCCGCCCGGCGACCAGAACCAGCGCGAGCGCTAGCCGCTTGGCGACCTGGGCTGGCGCTAGCCGCCCGGCGACCACGGCCAACACGGGCGCTAGGCGCCCGGCGACCACGGCCAAAACGGGCGCTAGGCGCCCAGCGACCTGGGCCGGCGCTAGGCGCCCGGCGACCAAGGCCAACACGGGCGCTAGCCGCCCGGCGACCTGGGCCTCGGCGAGAGCTTCGATTTGATATCTTGCTCATTTTCTGGGTCCTCACGGTTTGAGAGAACGAGCTCTTTGAAGTTTCTAGGCGCCAGGCGACCTGGGCCGGCGCTAGCCGCCCGGCGACCACGGCCAGCACTGGGGCTGGTCGCCTGGCGACCTGGGTCTCGGCGAGGGCTTCAATTTGATATCTTGCTCGTTTCTTCCGTATACTTTCGTATGGTCGTGTCATATCAGCTACGGACCTAATGTCTCTCGGTTCTTCTTGATTGTATCATCGAAGTTTTACGACTAAATCAGAGTTAGCTTTCTCGTAAAGTTTATCGTGTAAAACAAGAACGATCGACTTTAACATAGGTTTTTTAAGCTATACGACTTGTTTTGCTTTCGATGCTTGTTTTATGGAAAGTCCGCGCATGATAAATATTTTTAGCCGTTGATTTCGAGATAACCGTTTTTGACTTCAACAAATAGTATGAAGCATAGCAGCCAACAATGGCTTAGAAAACAGTAAAATAGGGTTTCTGGTCGTCCAAGGGCATAAGGGTAATTTGTGGTTACTTCTGGGCTTCAGTTGGTCATAAAATATACTCAGCCCACATTCTGATGTCCCTGTCGATCGACATGCAGTGTGCTGCATCGATCGACATACAATCCTCTTCTCGACAGTTTACTCTCGCGAGGCATATTGAACTCTCTTTAGTAAAATGGGAATAACTTCCGTTACAGGATGCGGATGGACCTCAGAATGGTGGCATTGGAAAGCTAACTCAAAGCTCTATCCTGTACCAAAAGATAGGCTAAATCCAACTGTCGGAAGGTCTTGATAGAGAGATAAACATCTGAAGTGTCTGTGCAGTTCTGCACTGCGAAAGACTCCAAAAGATACCAAAATCACCTTATATCTCTAAATCGTCCATGAACCTGTAAATACTTAAATAGACTCCAATACATAATAAATAGTATACAAAACACTTATATACCATGGGTAATAATAGGTAAAATCCATGGTATATCAAGGAGGCTTCTCGTACTCCATCTGAGGGCGCAGCTGCTTCTCCAACCGCCTGATCTCCCTATCTCTCGAACTCTTTATATTTTAAGCCCTTCGGGCTTTTGTTGTTGTTTTTCCCCTTCAGGGCTTTTGTTTTTAAACCTCAGGCCTTCGTGCCTTAAAACTTTTTAAGTACTGGCTCTCGAGAGCCTTAGACTTTAATCTATTTTATTATGCTTCCGTCTTTCGTCTTGAATAGCATATAGTTGTTTTGATTATGCTTCCGAGATAGGGAATTATTTATCACGGGTTATGAGCCAAAGGCTGACCATAACCTTAATCAGATCATGCAGGATCTTTAGGGGCTGATGCTAGTCCCGCTCTTGGGATCGCACTACTTCGGGTTTCAAAGGAATCAGGGCCTGAGTCCTGTTACCAAACTGATAGCCTAGGCGTTTAGACCTCTTCGAATTAGTACCGTATCTAGATAGATGTGCAGATTTGTAGGAAGGGATGGACCCTTGAAAGGGCTGAAACCTTGTAAGAATTGACCCCTTGTGAGGGCCGGACCCTTGTAAGGGTTGACCCCTTGTGAGGGCCGGACCCTTGTAAGGGTTGACCCCTTGGAAGGGTATCAGTGGCTAGGACCTGGATCCTGTTAGTAAATTGACTAAACTCTGAAATGATTAGAATAGCGTTAGATCTTGTAATCCATTATTAAAAACCTGATTTTTAGTTTTGGAATGAAAGATCCTTGCTTAGAACCCTAGAGTTCTAGCTTGGTTTGAAACCTGGGGTTCGTGATCCCTAGAACCCTGAAGTTCTTAAGGCCTTGAACCCTGAGGTCCCTTACCTAGGCCCGAAGGCTATTTTATTGAACCCGAAGGTTTGCTCATTGAACCCTGAGGTTTCTGAGTTTTGGGGTTTAATCCTTATATCCGGGGACCGTGACTAAACCCGATGGATACCTTGAACCCAGAGATTGATGCTTTTGAACCCTAAGGTTCTTGGCAAACCCGAAGGTTGGTATTTGGATTCAAAGATCCTTGAACCCAGAGGTTCTTATCAGATCCGAAGATCAGTTAGGCCCGAAGGTCCTTGATCAACCCTTAGGTGATCTTTAATTCAGAGATTCCTTACAGACCCGGAGGCTGTATTGAACCCTGAGGCTCTTTTATAGACCCGGAGGCCGTATTAAACCATGAGGCTCTTAATTAGACCCTGAGGCTGTACTGAACCCAGAGGTTATTATATAGACCCTGAGGCTGTACTGAACCCTGAGGTTCATCATAGACACTGAGGCCGTATGCGTTATGGGAGGTTTGTGATCGTATTCTGCTCCCCATGGGAGAAACCACTATCGATTTGTTATTGAAAAACCGCACTCTGCCACCCGGAGGTATAGGCCACTCTCGTGAATCTCAATGCTGCACTCTACCTTTCTGCAGAAAAGGTCACGCTCAGACTTACTGTGGTCTGGCGTGGGCCTGCCCCGCGGAGCGATTTCACACCAGACACACTACTTTCCACGTCTGGATAAGTATTAATTTTTGGTGCTAACAGTTATTTTCGCACATTTGCTCCCTGCATATCAGCCGTCAGCATCTGATTACAGTACTTTGCAGTGTACGTCATGCCCCTGTGTGTATTTAGCTCGTAGCGTCTTTAACACAGGGTTTGGGTAGCACTAGTACGGTGGTCCCCACGTAACTTTTGGACTTATAGCCTTTACGCAGGGCCCGAGGTGCAGACAATGTAATAGGGTTGAACAGACATGTTCCTTATATGTTGTACACCCATGTGAGTAGTCCCACTAGTATATATAGGGTTTGCTGAGATCTAAGGTCCCTTAGGGCATGACCTAACTAGTATGCCCCTTTAAGTACATTGGAGTTCCTATAACCCCTTTAGCCGTGACTAATAATGTATTTTATAAGCTTAGTCCGGAGACGTTATCGCATACATAGGAGTAGGAAACCAATGTACTTAAATATATAATAATAATAATAATAGTAGTAGTATATAAAGCTTGATCCGGAGACCTTACTTTAGAAGTGATAGAATTTGAGGTGCAAGACATTCCAGCAGTTCGGTTGGACCTTACCGTCGCTGTCTTCCAGCTTATAGGTTCCTGCCCCTTGCAGCTCTATTACCTTATAAGGACCCTCCCATCCAGGAGCGAGTTTTCCGGCTGATTTGTCCCTTGTGTGGTCACAGACTCGCCTTAGGACCCAATCCCCTTTCTGGAAGGTTCTGGATCTGACCTTCTTGTTATAGCTCTTGGCTACTTTCAACTGGTAGGACGCATTTCTAAGGCGGGCCGCCTCCCTCTTTTCATCAAGTAGGTCTAGACTCAGGGACATTAGCTCGTTGTTCTCCTTCTTGGAGAGGAATTCAGAGACCGTGGTCCTTATGTGCACCTCCGTGGGTATCACCGCTTCAGTACCATAGACAAGCGAGAAGGGAGTCTCCTGGATAGCCGTCTTTTGGGTTTTCCGATAGGCCTGGAGTACTCCATGTAGCTCTTCTGCCCATCGCCCATGGGCGTCTTCTAGGCACTACTTGAGCATATTCACCACTGTCTTATTACCTTCATCCTCGAAGCAGTCAGGCTTTGGTCCGAGAGATCGAGAAGGGCGTAAGGAAGCGTCATCCGGTTTTTAGTAATAGGTGGGTGGAGAGATTCACCTTCATAACTCTCCCCGGATTCTCTCCTATTTGGCATGTAGTGGGTAGGTCTTTGTATTTCTCAATCGTTTTTGACCGTGACACTGATTTGCCTCATTTTTTTTATTGCAGAGGTGTCTCGCAAACCCGTGCCAGAAGGGAAGGAAGTTGCTGATCTGGTCCTCAATCTTCCTCCGTCACGTCGTCAAGCCTCCTTTCTCACCAGCAAAGAAGTCTTAAGGCAGTGCAGAATCTGGGGTAAGTTTTTCACATCATATATTTTCTTGCGAGCTGGTTTATTGACTGCTTTCCTTCTTTTCAGGTAACATGTCGGGATCCACAGGAGAAAAAGCTATGGAGGCGTTCATGCAAACCTTGGGGAAGCTCTCAGCCAAGAAGCCTGCTGCTAAGGCCATTACCTCGGGTGATGATGATGTTCTCTTCCTCAAGAGTACCAAGCGCAAGGGACTTACTAGCTCAGCCTCCTCTGCCTCAACGAGGAGAACTCGGGCCTCGGGATCGACTCCGAAGTCATCGACTCCAGAGCCCTCTCTTCATCCTTGTGTGGACCTAGCCAAGGTGGTGACTAATCTCTCTTCCACAACGTTCCCTGAGAGCGCCTGCTTTCTCCCTTCTAGGGACCTCCCGAAGGCCTTTGGGAGTGTTCAGTTTGATCTCCTCTAGGTAGGACTTCGCGCCTTCTCTTTTCACCTTTATTTTGTGGATTGGTGATCATTGTGGTTTGATTTGAAGGCTATGTCTCAGATTCACCATCTTGAGGATATGGTGAACGAGCAGTCATCCAAGAAAGAGCTGGAGAGCTTGAATGCTCAGCTTAAGGAGGAGAAGAACAAGGTCCTGGCTCAGGGGAAGGAGATCAAGTCCCTTCACCTTAAGCTGAAGAACTCGAAGGAGGCCGAGGCTGATACTGCTGCGGAGAACACCGCTTTGACGCGCCAGTTGGAGGAGACCCAGAGCTATGCGAGCTGAAGCTGGAGAAGAAGTCCTTTGAGGACGAGAAGATAATGGCTGTGAGTAAAGCCAAGGTGACTGCTCGCTGGGAGTTGTTGAGGGAATGGCTCAAGGAGCAGACCGACAAGTGGGAGTTGGCTGTAGAATTCCAGCGATACAAGCTGGTGAAGGAGTCCGAGGCCAAACTGCAGGGATTGCCTCCTCCGTCGTTTGATGATGAACCGCCTCTCCCCAAAGCCGGTGCTGCCAAGGAGGCTTCTCCTACTCCATCTGAGGGCGCGGCTGCGTCTCCAACCGCCTGATCTCCCTATCTCTCGAACTCTTGATCTTTTAAGCCCTTCAGGCTTTTGTTGTTGTTTTTGCCCTTCAAGGCTTTTGTTTTTAAACCTCAGGCCTTCGTGCCTTAAAGCTTTTTAAGTACTGGCTCTCGAGAGCCTTAGACTTTAATCTATTTTATTATGCTTCCGTCTTTCGTCTCGATTAGCATAGAGTTGTTTTGCTTATGCTTCTGAGATAGGGAATTCTTTATCACGGGTTATGAGCAGAAGGGCGACCATAACATTAATCAGATCAGGCAGGATCTTTAGGGGCTGATCCTAGTCCCGCTCTTGGATCGCACTACTCCGGGTTTCAAAGGAATCAGGGCCTGAGTCCTGCTACCAAACTGATAGACTAGGGGTTTAGACCTCTTCGGATTAGTCACGTATCTAGATAGACGTGGAGATTTGTAGGAAGGGATGGACCCTTGAAAGGGCTGAAACCTTGTAAGAATTGACCCCTTGTAAGGGTTGACCCCTTGGAAGGATATCAGTGTCTAGGACCTGGATCCTGTTAGTAAATTGACTAAACCCAGAAATGATTAGAATAGCGTTAGACCTTGTAATCCATTTTTGAGAAGAATCCTGAACCCTATCTCATTTATTTTATTGATTCAGCATGTTTTCTTCATCTATTATATCTGTGTTCTCAGTTGCTATGGCTGAGTAGTCGGCTAGCTTGTCTAGGGTTCTAGGGTGTTGATTTCGTGAGCTAAACGTAGATAAGTGAATCCATTGATTGTCTTCATTCATAACTCTTCTTATTGCTTGCATTAAACTGGCCGCTTAATGTTAGATCATAGGTTTAACCTGTTCATTAACCGTGTAATAGGTTGCTAGATCTGTTTTGAATGAGCATTGCATCCCTAATCAGCGAAAGTAGATATTAGGGTGTTTTGTGAACCTATCGGACTTGATCTCTATTGCTTGCGATCGCTTCTCACCTCAACGACAGTTAGACGGTGAGATCGATCAGCATAGGGAGCAGTACCACGACAGTGGGCTGTTCTACTTGAGTGATCCGAGTTCTAGATTGTTCTTATTAGCACTTGAAAAATTGTTCAGCTCACAAGTTTTAGCACCCGATGAAGAAATCCTAGGCTGGTTTTTCTTTAAATTGAATTTACATTTACATTATTTGCTGCTTGTCACATTACCCTCAATCAAAACCCCCATATTGTTTTAGCTTGATATTGATCCCATAAAAATAAAGTGTAATAGTTGGTCTCTGTGGATTCGATCCTAAAGTGCTACATCGACATACCATTCGATTGTGGTAGTGTGCACATTAGGTTAATTGGTGTGCGTATACACGAATATCAACCTCTATTACCTTATAGGGACCCTCCCATCCAGGAGCGAGTTTTCCGGCTGATTTGTCCCTTGTGTGGTCACAGACTCGCCTTAGGACCCAATACCCTTTCTGGAAGGTTCTGGATCTGACCTTCTTGTTATAACTCTTGGATACTTTCAACTGGTAGGACGCATTTCTAAGGCGGGCCGCCTCACTCTTTTCATCGAGTAGGTCTAGACACAAGGACATTAGCTCGTTGTTCTCCTCATGGGAGAGGAATTCAGAGACCGTGGTCCTTACATGCACCTCCGTGGGTATCTTCGCTTCAGCACCATAGACAAGCGAGAAGGGAGTCTCCTGAGTAGCCGTCTTCGGGGTTTTCCGATAGTCCCGGAGTACTCCATGTAGCTCTTCTGCCCATCGCCCATGGGCGTCTTCTAGGTGCTTCTTGAGCATATTCACCACTGTCTTATTAGTGGATCCGGCTTGACCATTAGATTGGGGATGTCGTGGTGCTGAATAGGAACGCTTGATGTTCCAATCCTTGCAGAACTTTCGGAAGTTGTAGCTCGTTAACTGGGGTCTGTTGTCTGTGACGATCTCATGGGGAGTTCCAAAGCGTGTGATCACGTTGGTCCATAGGAATTTACTGATCTGGAGATCCATTATCTTGGCTAGTGCTTCAGCTTCTACCCACTTCGTGAAGTAATCGGTCACGACTAGGAGGAAGATCTTTTGCCCTGGTGCCATAGGGAATTTCCCCACGATGTCCATGCCCCACTTTCGGAAGGGCCAAGGAGAACTTAGAGATTTGAGGTTCTCTGGTGGAAGGTTGGAGACTGGCGCATGCTTCTGGCATTGGCTACAGAGTTTGGCTTGTTTAAGGGAGTCCCTCGCCATGGTTGGCCAGTAGTACCCAGCCCTTCTGGCTCTGAGCACCAACCATGGTGAGGGACTCTCTCAAACAAGCCAAGCTCTGTAGCCAATGCCAGAAGCACGCGCCAGTCTCCAACCTTCCACCGGAGAACCTCAAATCGCTAAACTCTCCTTGGCCCTTCCGAAAGTGGGGCATGGACATCGTAGGGAAATTCCCTATGGCACCGGGGGAAAAGATCTTTCTCCTAGTCCTGACCGATTACTTCACGAAATGGGTAGAAGCTGAAGCACTAGCCAAGATAACGGATCTCCAGATCAGGAAATTCATATGGACTAACGAGATCACACGCTTCGGAACTCCCCATGAGATCGTCACAGACAACGGACCCCAGTTCACAAGCTACAACTTCCGAAAGTTCTGTAAGGACTGGAACATCAAGCTTTCCTACTCAGCACCACGACACCCTCAATCTAATGGTCAAGCCGAATCCACTAATAAGACAGGGGTGAACATGCTCAAGAAGCGCCTAGAAGACGCCCATGGGCGATGGACAGAAGAGCTACACGGAGTACTCTGGGCCTACCGGACAACCCCGAAGACGGCTACCCAGGTTCCTTTCTCCCTTGTCTATGGTGCTGATGCGGTGATACCCACAGAGGTGCACGTAAGGACCATGGTCTCGGAATTCCTTTCCCAGGAGGAGAATAACGAGCTAATGTTCCTAAGTCTAGACCTACTCGGTGAAAAGAGGGAGGCGGCCCGCCTTAGAAATGCTTCCTACCACTTGAAAGTAGCCAAGAGCAACAACAAAAAGGTCAGATCCAGAACCTTCCAGAAAAGGGATTTGGTCCTAAGGCGAGTCTGTGACCACACAAGGGACAAATCAGCCGGAAAACTCGCTCCTGGATGGGAAGGTCCCTATAAGGTAATAGAGGTGCAAGGGGCAGGAGCCTATAAGCTGGAAGACAGCAATGGTAAGGTCCAACCCAACTTCTGGAATGCCTTGCACCTCAAATTCTATTACTTCTAAATGTAAGGTCCCCGGATCAAGTTTTATATACTACTACTATTATTACGATATATTTAAGTACACTGGTTTCCTACTCCTATGTACTTAAAGAGGCATACTAGCTAGGTCAGGTCCTAAGGGATCTTAGATCTCAGCAAACCCTATATATACTAGTGAGACTACTCACATGGGTGTACGACATATAAGGAACGGGTCTGATCAACCCTATTACATTGTCTGCACCTCGGGTCTTGCATAAAGGCTATAAGTCCAAAAGTTACGTGGGGACCACCGTACTAGTGCTATCCAAACCCTGTGTTAAAGACGCTACGAGCTAAATACACGCAGGGGGCTGATATACCATGGATTTTACCCGTTTTTAACCATGGTATACTAGTACTTTATTATATATTTAATCTGCTTTCTAGCCTGTTAGGTATGTTTTCAGGCTCAGGAGCATTTTGTGAGAAAGTGATGTTCTTGGAGCATTTTGGAGTACAAGAGATGATATACCCGAGTTGACCATTCAAGACTAAGTCGGAAGTCAACATTGCGATTATAATCGATCGATACTCATCCTGAGTTGTCGATCGATGTAGCTGAGAAGATCCGCGTACTAGAAGATTATAATCGATCGATACACATCCAGTGTTGTCGATCGATATTGAGGACGAAATGGTTTAGCCGACTACTTCACCAAGACTTCACAAAATTACGAGATTGCCCCTGACGAGTTTTTAACCTAATGGAAATGCTTAAATATTCCTGCTAAGTGTCTTTTGACGGCAACCTTCGAAAGAAACAAGCTTTTAACAACCCTCAAAGCAGAGAGTGTGAGAGAGAGAGACTAGAGTTTTAGTTGTGTTTGAGAGATTGGAGAGATTTCTCATCTCCTTTTGTATTTCTACTTTATTCTATCTATGTAATTCTTTCATCTATCTATTGTTATGGATTGCTTAGCTATGTCTGAGTAGTCTACTTGTTAGATCTAGGGTTCAAATAGGTTTGTGGGATTAGCCCCAAACTATAATTGCTAAGTTGTGATACTCATCATATGGATTACACCTTATGCTTGTTTTAGATTAGCTAACTAGAACATAGATCACTAGGATTTTTGATTATCTTGAATTATCCATTTGAGCTTGCATGTCTCCCGTTGAGAAGAACGACAGTTCCTCCTTGAGACCTTGTGGTCATATTCGGCTCGCGCCTAGGCAGATCTAGAAGCCGTCGATCGGTATCCCGACAGGTGAATCGATCGGCTCTGCGAAAGGTGTATCGCTCGATATCTCAAAAGGATATCGACCGACTTTTTTTCTGTGTCATCATGCGAAAGGTGTGGCCAGAGATCTAGATAATTTAACCAGTGATACTTCACTTGAGTTAAGCGGCTGAGAACTATAGTATCATGCAAGCAACTTGTTAAAGCATTTATAGAGATTATAATCTCCATTCCTGAATAGAAACCCTATGTCTAGCACTCTTTATCACATTTAAAAAACCCATCATATTGTTAGTTAGAGCAACTACCTTGCTCATTTTAAGAATTGTTATTTTTATTTCTATCATATAAACCAACCTTGCCTAGGATTGATTAGTAGATTTTATTTAATTGGTTCCCTAGCTCCTCGTTATTCGATCCCTAAGTACTACAGCTGTACCTCTTATTTGAGAGAGTAAGCTCTACTAAGTAATTTGAGCACTATCAAATTTGGCGCCGTTGCCGGGGATCTTTGATTGCCATTAGATTTAATCTTATTAATCTTAGGTTTTTCTTTTTACCCCCTTTCTAATTAAATTTTTTCTTGTCTTTTCAGGTATATGCCCAGCAGTACCAGAAGCAACAGGAAAAATCAACTATTATTCTCAGAAGATTCTGCACACTTGGAACGTTCAATCCGCAAAGACCTACGCTCCGCATCGATCGACAGAAACGCCATACCATCGACTGATACTCACGTTCAACAGTCGACCGACACGCAGACAGAACCGTCGACCGATACCGTTCGCCGATCCACATCGTTCGATACTTCTAACCGTATATCGATCGACACTACTCCGCGAAGCATTGTCGCGATTGTTATTCTCACGCAGGGCGAGAATGGAATCCTGTATGACCATGATGGGTCATCTGCGTAATGCAACAGGTCAGAAGCTAGATGCACAGGGAAACATAATCCCTGAGCCTGAAGCTGAGGCTACAGGAGAAGCTCAAACACGATCGTTGGCAGACTATAACCGTCCAGACGAGTACTACACCAACAGATCAGCTATTCGACTTCCAGAGATTCAGAAGCCGAACTTCAAGCTTAATCCTCAGTACTACTCTCTCGTGTCTCAGATAACTTATTCTGGGCTATCACACGAACATCCTATGGACCATCTGGAGAGGTTCGAGGATCTTATCGCTGCTATTCGTATGGATGGAGTCCCTGAGGACTACCTACTCTGCAAGCTCTTCAAATACTCACTGATTGGAGAAGCTTCGCACTGGCTCAAGCAGCTACCTACAGGATCACTGACATCCTGGGCCGACATCAAAAACGCCTTCCTGTGTAATTTCTTTGATGAGGCACGCGCTGAAGACTTAAGAAGCAAAATCGCCACTTTCGCGCAAAAGCCTAGTGAGACTTTTAAAGACGCGTTGATCAGATTTAAGTTCTTCCAGCGAGACTGTCCACACCATGGATTCAATGAAGTGCAGCTGCTAAGCACTTTCTACAGAGGTATCGCCTTGAGGTATCAGATGGCTCTTGATACTGCTAGTGAGGGAAACTTCAACACTAGGAATCCAATAGAGGCTGTGAGACTGATTGAAAACCTAACCAACCACAGCAGCACCAAGAACACTGACTCTGACAAGAAGAAATCGGTTGCAGCCATCGGGGAAGACTAGATGAATGAAGTCAGAGCCAAGATAGATGCTTTACATGCATTTCTGGGGCAGCCAGTCTGCTCAGCTGAAGAAGGAGAGGCTAGAGAAGATGATACAGAGGAAGATGTGAACTACATTGGAGGTACTGGATTTCAGAGATATGGAAACCAGAGTGGAAACATAAACATTTTTGGCAGTGGTCAGAAGAGCAACTACAACCAGAGTTCACAGTATCAGAAACCCTTCACCAACACAAGGAACTACGGCAACTCAGCTTACCAAAACCCACCGCCACCCACCCAGGAGAGTAAGTTTGATGCCATGATAGATAGAGTTCTGGAAGGTCAGCAGAAGCTTACAGTAGACTTCAATGGGAAGATTGATTCTGTCTTCAACAATCTGACCACGAGAATATACACCATTTGCACTCAAGTTAAGAAACTTGAGACACAGACTGTCCAGACTTAAGACTCTATCAGGAGGATTGGAACTTCTAAGGAAGTAGGGGAAGGAAATAGGAAACACCACGTGAATGCTATCATAGATGATGATTTTTGGCAAGTGGTGAAACAGGAGAAGCTACAAGAAGGAGACTTTGAAGTGGAAAATTCACTAAGTCTCGGTGGATCACAATGGTGTCGATCGACACCAACTAGTCCACATCGATCGACATCGACGATGTCATTTCTGGATACGACTGCAGATTGCAACACGGTTAGGATATTGACACATGCCGAATTCACGGCTTCTCATCCATACCCATCCACCCACACCTACGAAGATATCGATCGACGAGCCACTCATCAATCGACACAAAGACGAGAAACATATCGATCGACCCTTTTCTCCACCTATCGATCGACGCGCACCTCTCACATACCGAGTGCAACTACCATCGATAGACAACAACCGAATCAATGCACTCAGACCCCCCCCCCCCCCCCCGAAACCACAAGCTAACCCTACAGAGATTACTGGTAACCCTTCAGACACTAAACCTACATCAGAGGGAACTGAAGGAAGAAGGTTAAGGAGTAGGAAGGAGAAGATTCCTAAGAACCTTAAGAGGGAAGATAATGAAAAAGAGATTGATGGTTTCACTAAGAGAGTTATCAGAATCCCACCAGAGAAACCTTTTGAGGAGGTTTACTTCACAAGCAGATTGTGGATGTTCTTCAGAGAAACAAGGGAGACTGAAACTGACATTAGGAGAAGGTTTGACAATGTCATAGAAGATATGAGGAAACGGATTACTTTGCAGAAGAAGAGTGATCCTGGGAAGTCTGCAATACCCTGTGTAGTACAAGGGATTGAATTTCCTCATGCACTATGTGACACTGGTTCATCAGTCAGCATCTTACCAAAGGTCATGGCAGACCATCTGGGCCTGCAAGTAGAGCCTTCATCAGAGATCTTTACATTCGTAGATTACACTCAGAAAAACTCTGGAGGCTTCATCAGAGACCTGGAGGTACATATTGGTAATGCTATCGTCCCTGTGGATTTTCATGTCCTTGACATCAAGCTAAATTGGAACTCTTCCCCCTTATTTGGAAGAGCATTTATGGCTACAGTAGGAGCCATATGTGACATGAACACCAACAGGATCTGCTTGACTATGATAGATCCAGAGATCCACTATGACCATGTCAAGCTTGGCAAACCACCAACCAAATCAGTGGTAAAAGAAGATGATACTGGTATCATAGCAGTTTGTCATTGTGAAGTCGAGTATGAGACAGAGTACTCGGGATCGATCGACAGTACTTTAACATCATCGATCGACACTTGCAAGTCAGAGGAGATCGACAACAAATAAGGATCATCAATCGACAGAGACCCACCAGATGATGAACTCGATCTACCAGATCATTGCTACCCGAAC
Organism: Raphanus raphanistrum subsp. raphanistrum; assembly: GCA_019706035.1. NCBI lineage: Eukaryota > Viridiplantae > Streptophyta > Magnoliopsida > Brassicales > Brassicaceae > Raphanus > Raphanus raphanistrum. The sequence continues at coordinate 38,382,469 of CM033983.1, forward strand.
TTCGCCATCCCACCCAGCCGAAAGGAAGATGATTACTCAGTAAGGAGTTGGGCAGATAGCGGATTTCATTAGAGTTTTGCAGTAGACATAGCCACCTCTTCCCACAGTGGAGACCACAGTGAAGAACACGATGCAGACTATTGGGAAGAGAGAGCTGGGAAAATTACTTGGAGAATGACGGATTTGCAATTCGATTCCCACAATCGATCGACATCAAACGCCCACCATCGATCGATTATCTACTTCATCCCGCAAAACGACATCGTCCATCGATCGACATCGCCAATATCACATCGATCGATATTAACCCGAACGACTTGAAGGACAAAATCGGAATTTCACCGATTAGGGCAACACATGGGTATAAAAGGTTGACAACTCAAGCCACGAAAATTCAAAACTTTTCACCTTCTACCCAGCAGCTTCCAGCATTCAGAAACCTATCAATGGAGGACTGCAACAACGTGTACAATCGATCCAACCGTGCAGCTAGACGTGCACCATCGATCGCCACCACCACAGCACCATCGATAGACGCTTTCAACAGAGCTCAACCTCGATCTCATGAACCTTACGATCTCAGGAACGTTTCACTAACACCTGATGAATTTGGAATTTTCAGGGACACAGATGGCTATGCAAGAGCAATGAATGGAAGAGTTCTGCACATAACCAGAGAAGACATAGCAGACATCCTCCAAGTTGCTAATGGACCAGAAAACCTGTTCACACAGCAACGTAGTCATCCAGACATCCTAGCTCACGTCGAGGACAACCACAACTCCAACACAAGGGAGGATACAGTTCCTCAACAATTCGGTCAACCTGGGAATTCACCATCGATCGACATCGTTTCAACACCATCGATCGACGGCGGATGTCCCGGATCGATCGATAGACCAATAGTCAGATCGCCCGACCGATGACTGGAGTTTGGACGACGCGCCTTCCATACTGATGGATCCAGGAGATTCAAATGGGAAGCTAAGGATGAATATGGTGTCTACAGAGATGAGTTTGGCTATGCTAGAGGAGTTGATGGTGAGATCATCCATGTTACCAAGGAGCAAGTAAAGAGAATTCTGGATAGAGCATCCATTTTTCACAAAGGTTGCTTACGCCTTCCAGTACACACACGCCCTTACCATGCATACATACCACCACCAGTACCCTACAGTAGGGAGGAGATAGATGATATGGTGACTGATGTATGGAGAGCTCAGGCAGACCTTGAGGCAAACTTGCACACATTGGTGGAAGACACTTTCCAGCCTTTGGATGTCAGTTACAAGGACCTCCAGAATGATATGGCTGAGATAAGAGTGGAGCTTGGAAACATATTGACCACGCTTGAGAAAGAGGCTCCGCCACCAGTATCGACCGACAGAGTACCTGTACCATCGATCGACATCGGCAAGACTACATCCATGGACCGACCAGAATGTTCATCACCTAAGAGAGATGAATGGGAGGTTGCTTATATCAATACACAGATTGGTGACGTCTACAGCCCTCTCAGCAACAATGTCGAATGGTTAAGCAAGAGGATCGATCTTCTACAGAAAGAGATAGCATCAATTCACAAGAAAGATCAAGCTAAGAATGCTACTTTTCCATCGATCGACACATTGAATTCACCGTCGATCGACAAAAGGTTCGCAGAACTGGAAGATAGGATGAAAGCGTACGAAGAGAAGCATGATCTTTTAAGTGCACCTATCATGCGATACATGGATACACTGTCACGACAGCTGGACAAGCTAGAGAGAGATATGAGCATAGTTCAAGCTTATATTGATCTTCGTGACAGAAACGAAGCATCGATCGACAGGCCTAGACTAATATCACTCGAAAGCGAGCCACCACCAGCAAAGAGAGCATGCACCACAGCAGAAGTTGATGTGATCAAACATAAGCTGTACGAAGCCATGAATTCTATGGAGGAGAGACTCATAGAACGAAGTGATGACATTGACAACACTCTCAACGAAAGAGTGACCAACCTTTGCAGAGCTACTGGTCTCTTGAAGAATGAGATACGCACTATGCAGGGAAATCTTGAGTACCAAGGCCAACGTTCAGAATCGATCGACACAGTTGATAAGGAGTCGATCGACAGCGATCCCAGCGAAACGACCGACGTACAAGTTGTAGCATCGATCGATACAGAATCCTTGGCAGATCGGGATCAACAGATTCAAGACCAGCACGACAAAGACCAACATGCAGAACTACCTGAGCATTAGATTTGATTTCTATCAGCATCAGTTAGACACAGAGGATTTGGTCAGAAGGTTGCAAGTCAACAAAGCAGATTTAGCAAAGATATCTCCTAGATGGACAAGATCAGATGATGCCACAAGAAGCTTCACTGCTGCTGAGTCCAACGATGAGGGAAGTGTTTGCCAAACAGCAAACAACAACCCCCACTGCACCCCATGAGTCACACACCTACCACAGTCAAGCTATATGACTATAATAAAGCGCTGAGTGGGAGACAACCCACTATTAGGTTTCTTTTATTTTTCTTTATTTTATTTATTTTTCATTTTTGCTTTTATTTTTCGGATTTATTTTGCAGTTTTTATTAGATCCAAGCAGAATGATGATTCCATCGACCGACATTCACCATTCATATCGCTCGACACCACACGACCATTACTAATGATCGACGTATACCACTACGAATCGATCGACACCTTGTCGATCAGGTTTATTCATTCTAACTTGTTATATTTAATAATTATGATTTATTTATTTACCTCACCACCGGCTGTGTTACACTGGGACAGTGTAATTTAAGTCTGGGGGGGAGTTTACTAATATGTGTTTTTATTTTGGTTTTTATTTTAAATTGTTTTTCAAAATTATTTTTCGCATAAGTATTAAATAGGAACATTGATATAGATTTATATTTGATTGTCTGACTACTCTTTAGCACCATTCTAGATTACTGATTGCAGACAGTACTAAAGATGCTAAAGTGGATCAACCTGCCATCTATATTCACTAGCTAAGATTGTTTGAAGGAACCAAAGCTGACCTCCAGCACTAATACTGACTTATTTGCTTGTCTTGGGGCTTGGAAATCACTGGATCGGAATCCTCTTACAAGTCTGGAAGGTAAAAAGTCTGTGTGTTTCTAGTTCCCTTCATTCTCTCTCTTCAGCGTCTCGAGATCTAAGTTTATGTTATAAAAGGTTGAAATGATTTCTTGAGAGGCAGAGGGGTAGGAGTGTCTCCCGCGACCCCAGTATTCTAAATCTCAAGGATGATCACACATTGTGGAAACGAGGGATAGGTAGAGTACCGAACCCCATTATTCGCTACACTTTGCCAAAAATGTATGAGTTACAATGCAAATGTCAATGAGATGGAATAGATGACCTATGTGGCATCGAAACCTGTTGAAATTGAAACTAATAAGAGATTCAGAGAAGAGAGATGAGGGGAGAAAGGGATCAGAGAAGACTACCTGTGTGTTCAGATACTTGTTTGAGTTGAATCCATGTGTTCTTTGATTGATACTCCCAAGGTAAAGCCTGCACTTTTATTTTATGTTAAGAAATGAGGTTAGTATAGGGGAATGTCAGATGAGATTTGCTAAGTTGTTGACTAGATGAATTTGGTTGCTAAGCTAGGATAAAGCATAATGAACTTCTGTGATTAGGACGTTTAGACATGAATTGCAAACCCATAGAGTGATGACTTCAATATATTGAATCTTTGAGTTCCTGCTATTTTCAAACTTTTTCCAAAGACTACTGTTTTTGCTTGAGGACAAGCAAAGGAGTAAGTCTGGGGGGGAGTTGATATACCATGGATTTTACCCATTTTTAACCATGGTATACTAGTATTTTATTATATATTTAATCTGTTTTCTAGCCTGTTAGGTATGTTTTCAGGTTCATGAGCATTTTGTGAGAAAGTGATGTTTTTGGAGCATTTTGGAGTACAAGAGATGATATACCCGAGTTGACCATTCAAGACTAAGTCGGAAGTCAACATTGCGATTATAATCGATCGATACTCATCCTGAGTTGTCGATCGATGTAGCTGAGAAGATCTGCGTACTAGAAGATTATAATCGATCGATACACATCCAGTGTTGTCGATCGATATCGAGGACGAAATCGTTTAGCCGACTACTTCACCAAGAATTCACCAAATTACGAGATTGCCCCTGACGATTTTTTAACCTAATAGAAATGCTTAAATATTCCTGCTAAGTGTCTTTTGACGGCAACCTTCGAAAGAAGCAAGCTTTTAACAACCCTCAAAGCAGAGAGTGAGAGAGAGAGACTAGAGTTTTATTTGTGTTTGAGAGATTGGAGAGATTTCTCATCTCCTTTTGTATTTCTACTTTATTCTATCTATGCAATTCTTTCATCTATCTATCTATGTCTGAGTAGTCTACTTGTTAGATCTAGGGTTCAAATAGTTTTGTGGGATTAGCCCCAAACTATAATTGCTAATTTGTGATACTCATCATATGGATTGCACCCTATGCTTGTTTTAGATTAGCTAACTAGAACATAGATCACTAGGATATTTGATTATCTTGAATTATCCATTTGAGCTTGCCTGTCTCCCGTTGAGAAGAACGACAGTTCCTCCTTGAGACCTTGTGGTCATATTCGGCTCGCGCCTGGGCAGATCTAGAAGCCGTCGTTCGATATCCCCGACAGGTGAATCGATCGGCGCTGCGAAAGGTGTATCGCTCGATATCTCAAAAGGATATTGACCGACTCTTTTTCTGTGCCATCATGCGAAAGGTGTGGCCAGAGATCTAGATAATTTAACCAGTGATACTTCACTTGAGTTAAGCGGCTGAGATCTATAGTATCATGCAAGCAACTTGTTAAAGCATTTATAGAGATTATAATATCCATTCCTGAATAGAAACCCTATGTCTAGCACTCTTTATCACATTTAAACAACCCATCATATTGTTAGTTAGAGCAACTTCCTTACTCATTTTAGGAATTGTTATTTTTATTTCTATCATATAAACCAACCTTGCCTAGGATTGATTAGTAGATTTTATTTAATTGTTTCCCTAGCTCCTCGTGATTCGATCACTAAGTACTACAGATGTACCTCTTATTTGAGAGAGTAAGCTCTACTGGGTAATTTGAGCACTATCAGGGGCATGGCGTACATTGCAAAGTACTGTAATCAGATGCTGGCGGCTGATATGCAGAGATAAAATGTGCGAAAATACTGGTTAGCACCAAAATTTATTACTTATCGAGACGTTGAAAGTAGTGTGTCTGGTGTGAAGTCGCTCCGCGGGGCAGGCCCACGCCAGACCACAGTAAGTCTGAGCGTGACCTTTTCTGCAGAAAGGTAGAGTGCAGCATTGAGATTCACGAGAGTGGCCTATACCTCTGGGTGGCAAAGTGCGGTTTCTCAATAACAGATCGGTAGTGGGTCCCCCATGGGGAGCAGAATACGATCACAAACCTCCCATAACGCATACGGCCTCAGTGTCTATGACAAACCTCAGGGTTCAGTACGGCCTAAGGGTCTATATAGTAACCTCAGGGTTCAGTACGGAATCCGAGTCTATAAAAGAGCCTCAGAGTTCAATGCAGCCTCCGGGTCTGTAAGGAATCTCCAGATTCTAGATCACCTAAGGGTCGATCAAGGGCCTTCGGGTCTAACTGATCTTCGGATCTAGTAAGAACCTCAGGGTTCAAGGATCTTTGAATCCAAATACCAACCTTCGGGTTCGCCAAGAACCTCAGGGTTCAAAAGCATCAACCTCCGGGTTCGAGGTATCCATAGGGTTTAATCACGGTCCCCAGATCTAAGGATTAAACTCCAGCACTCAGAAACCTCAGGGTTCAATGAGTAAACCTTCAGGTTCAATAAAACGGCCTTCGGGCCTAGGTAAGGGACCTCAGGGTTCAAGGCCTTAAGAACTTCCGGATTCTAGGGCTCAAGAACCTCAGGGTTCAAACCAAGCTAGAACTCCAGGGTTCCAAGCAAGGATCTTTCATTCCAAATCTAAAACTCAGGTTTTTAATAATGGATTACAAGGTCTTAACGCTTTATAATCATTTCAGGGTTCAATCAGTTTACTAACAGGACCCAGGTCCTAGACACTGATACCCGTCCAAGGGGTCAACCCTTACAAGGGCCCGACCCTCACGAGGCTCTAGCCCTTTCAAGGGTCCATTCCTTCCCACGAACCTGCGCGTCTACCTAGGTGTCTTTGCGTTCCAAATAGGGAATTGATTCGACGAGATCTAAACCCTTAGGCTATCTATACAGTAGCAGGGATCAAGCCCTCTCCTGATCTGATTAGAGTTATGGTCGGCCTTCGGCCCATAACCTCTGATAGGGAATTCCCCTATCTTCGAAACATAAACAAGGCGATTTCTTTCGGAAGACGACTCTATGCTACTCAAAGATAAAAACAGAAGCATAATAGATTAAAGTCAAGACCCCCGAGGGTCAGTACTTAAAATTCTTAAGGCACGAACGCCTGAGGCTTAAAAAAAAAAGCAAAACCCGGAAGGGTAAAAACAACAACAAAAGCCCAAAGGACTTAAAAGATCAAGAGTTCGAGAGATAGGTAGATTAGGCAGTTGGAGAAGCACCCGCGCCCTCTGATGGAGTAGGGGAGGTCTCCTTGGCAGCACCGGCTTCTGGGAGAGCTGGCTCATCATTAAACAAAGGAGGAGGCAATCCCTGCATCATAGCTTCGGCGTCCTTCACCAGCTTGTATCGCTGGAACTCCACGGCCAAATCCCACTTGTCAGTCTGCTCCTTGAGCCATTCCCTCATCATCTCCCAACGAGCAGTCACCTTGTCTCCACTCACAGCCATCATCCTCTCGTCCTCAAAGGATTCCTTTTCCAGCTTTAGCCCGCAGAGCTCCTCCTGGGTCTCCTCTAGCTGACGCGTCAGAGCGGTGTTCTCCGCAGCAATAACAGCCTCAGCTTCCTTCGAGTTCTTCAACTTGAGCTGAAGGGATTTGATCTCCTTCCCCTGAGCCAGGACCTTGTTCCTCTCTTCCTTGAGCTGAGCTTTCACGTTCTCCAACTCCTTCTTGGATGACTGATCGTTCACCATGCCCTCAAGATGGTGAATCTGAGACATAACCTGCAAGTCAAACCGCAATGATCACCAATCCATATAACAAAGGGGAAAAAGGAAAGGTGCGAAGTTTTACCTGGAGAAGATCAAACTGAATGCCCTCGAAAGCCTTCGGGAGGTCCCCAGAGGGGAGAAAGCAGGCACTCCCGGGAAACGTTGAGGAAGAAAGATCAGCCACCACCTTGGCTAGGTCCACGCAAGGATTAACAGAGGGCTCTGGAGTTGATGACTTCGGAGTTGATCTCGAGGCCCGAGTTCTTCTCCTTGAGGTATAAGGGGCTGAGCTAGTAGGTCCCTTGCGCTTGGTACTCTTGAGGATTTGGACATCATCATCACCCGAGGTAGTGGCCTTAGCAGCAGGCTTCTTGGCTGAGAGCTTCCCCACGGCTTGCATGAACGCCTCCATATATTTTTCTCCTGTGGATCCCGACATATTACCTGAAAAGGACCAAAGAAGTCAATAAACCAGCTCGCAAGAAAAGACATAATGTGAAAAGCTTACCCTAGATGCTGCACTGCCTTAAGACTTCCTTGCTGGTGAGAAAGGAGGTTTGACGACGTGACGGAGGGAGATCAAGAACCTGGTCAGCAACTTTTTTCCCTTCAGGGACGGGTTTGCGAGATATCTCTGCAATAAAAAAAAACAACAAAGACAAATCAATATCGCGATCAAAGGCTGTTGAGAAGAATAATAACCTACCCACTACATGAGAAATAAGAGAAAATCCGGGGAGGGTTACGAAGGCAAATCTCTCTGCCCATCTACTGCTAAAGACTGGATGACGCTTCCTTGCACCTTTCTCGATCTCTCGAACCAAAGCTTGGCTACTAAGAGTGTGGAGGTAATATTTCCCCTTTGATCCAGGCAGATCAGCGATATAGTACGAGTAGAGCACCTTGTTCACTCCTCTCACCAAGCGCTCCAAGTCGCCGAGGTTCTGTATCGCAATCAAGGTCCTCCAGGCTGGAGGAGTTAGCTGACCTGGAGAGATGCCCAAATGTCCGAGAGTTTTGCGATCAGAGAAGGACGCGATCCCGAAAGCCCGCTTCAAAGTACGCCTCGTAGATCGGGACCTCATCGACTCCGAAATCCGAAATCCTGTCGGAAGGACCCGGGATTCGAATCTCTAGATCTTGAGGAAGATCATACGTCATCCTCCACTCTTCAATATCTCTCTTTTCGATTCTAGAAACCGGACCTACCAACAGAGACTCTTCGGCTTCATCGCCGGAAGGGACATACTCCGCGACGTCGAGACAAGGACCCTCCGCATCAGCTATGGGTTCGGAGGACTGAGAAGAAGGGTTCACCGAGCCTAGGGCTTCAGATCTAGCTCTACTATCTTCGGGGGATTCTAGGGTTTTGCTAGGGGAACCGTTGGACATTATCGATCTAGTAGAAGAAAAGAAAAGAGAAGAGGGAAGAAGACGGCTACTTGAACGAGAGGAAATCTTCAAGAAAGGGAGACGCCGAGAGAGAGAATCTTGAGGAGAGTAGAGAAGAAATGAGGAGAAAAATATTTTGGTCTCGATCAAATGAAAGAAAGAAGGAGAAAACCCTAGGGTGGCGACCACGCGCCTCGTACAAATCTCCACGCGACCAAATGGGCGCCAAACGTAGAAACTCAACCGTCTTTGGGCCTATTCGCGAAGCCCACTTCATTCGATCAGGTTCAAAAGGCAAGGCTCGTACCCCTTGATTCTTCAGAAGGGGAACACTCCATCTCATCTCTTCATTTGAAAACAAGTCCAGACACGGATCCAGACACTCTAGGAAGCTACGACTTTCAGAGCCTCGTAAAATCAGTATCTCATTTCATCAGCTAGGGTCTCGGCCCGATCCGCTGCAAGAAGATAAGGTATCCAAAAGAAAACTACCAAGGCTCAAGAAGCACATGTTATCCCTTGATTTCCACGAGGAAATCAAGGAATAAGGGGCAAACTGTTGGGGAAAAATATCCAGACATAACTTTTCTCCAGCTTCCGGATAGGTCCTCGACTCCCGGACCCTTGCTCAAGAAGAAATCAGGGACCGGTCCCTGCCTTAGGTCCGACCGCCTAGGTCGGACCGACCCCTTGAAGCAAAATAGAAGTTTTCCACCTAAGGGGAAACTTCCATTTTTCCGATTATGGAAGAGTTCTATTACTTGAAGCCGACATTTACAACTATAAAAGGGGAGCCCAAACCCTAGAATAAGGGATCGACTATTCGAGACTTAGAGATTAGAGTTTAGGCGACTAGAAGTAGGGTTCATACACCACCAAAATGTTGTAGTCCCGATCAATAACTCAATAACATCTCTTTGCTCTCGATATTCAACTCTGTTATACAAATTCTCTAGTGTTCCGTAGTACTTAAACGATCCTGCACAAAAATACCCTAACAGATATGACTTGTAGTTTCTAGGGCGGACCCTAGATTTGCTAGAGCGTCGGCCTAGGAGTTGTGCTCCCTAGGGATCTGGGTGAGCTTACAGTGTCGGAACCTATCGAGGAGTCGCTTAGCCATGGATAGGTATCTGATCATACTCGGTCTTTTGCCTGTTAGTCTCCTTGGACTTGGCTTATTCTCAGTTGTGAGTCACTGAAGACCTGGATGTCTTTTACTCCCATCTATTTGGCGAGTGTCAGCCTTGCTATTAGAGCTTCGTATTCAGCTTTGTTGTTCGTTGCTTTGAAGTTGCATCGTACGGCCCTTGAGGCTGATTCCCTCGTAGGGGAAGTTAGGACTAGTCCCACGCCTGCGCCCCTTACGTTACTAGACCCATCAACGTACAGTGTCCATTCGCCTTTCTCCCCCTCGCTATCACGAAGCTTTACCTCTTGTTCCAGGGCTGGAAGCATGGCAGGAGAGAATTCGGGTACGAAATCTGCTAGGACTTGCGATTTGATAGCCGTTGCAGGCCGGAAGATCACGTCGTACTCCCCTAGCTCTATAGCCTATTTTGCTATTCGTCCGGACACTTCAGGCTTGTGAAGGACTTCTTTGATGGGGAGAGAGGTGACCACCACGATTTGATGAGCCTGGAAGTAGGGGCGTAGCTTTCGAGCCGCGTTAACTAAGTCGAGGGCCAGCTTCTCGAGGTGACTATAGCGGGTTTCCGCGTCTAGCAATGATTTGCTCACGTAGTAGATAGGGTGCTGTTTCCTTCCTTCTTCCCTTACCAGGACCGCACTGACTGTGTGCTCTGATACCGCCAGATAAAGCAATAGGACCACACCTTCCAAGGGTTTTGAGAGGAGAGGTGGAGTAGTGAGATAGACCTTGAGATCGGATAGGGCTTGCTCACATTTATCGGTCCATTGGAAGTCCTTGGGGTTCTTCAAGGTTTCGAAGAAGGCATGCGACTTGTCGGACAGCCTGGAGATGAACCTGCTCAGGGCGGCCATTCTTCCTGTCAGTCTTTGCACCTCCTTGACGTTGCGAGGGGAAGGTATCACCTGGATTGCTCTCACCTGCTCTGGGCTTGCTTCAATGCCCCTGTGAGTGACTATATACCCCAGGAACTTCCCAGAGCTTACCCCGAACGAGCACTTTGAAGGGTTCAGCTTCATGTTATACCTCCTGAGAGTGGTGAAAGCTTGTTGAAGGTGCGAGATATGGTCCTCAGCATCCAGGGACTTCTCCAGCATGTCATCAATATAGACCTCCATGGTCTGCCCTATCTGTTTGGCTAACATCATGTTGACGAGCCCTTGATAGGTCGAACCTGCGTTCTTCAATCCAAAATGCATGACCTTGTAACAGTAGATGCCCCTTGAGGTCATGAATGAGGTCTTCTCTTGGTCATCAGGATGCATTAGGATCTGGTTATATCCGGAGAATGCATCCATGAAACTCATCAGCTGATTACCAGCAGTTGCATCGACTAGCTTATCGATGTGAGGCAAGGGGAAGGGGTGTTTAGGACATGATTTTTTAAGATCCGTGAAGTTGATACAGACTCTCCACTTCCCGTTCTTCTTCCTGACGACCACTACATTAGCTAACCATTCCGGGTATTGCACCTCTCGTATGAATCCGGCATCCAGTAGATTCTTGACCTCTTCGTTGATTATCTCGTCCCTTTCAGGAGCGAACTTCCTCCTCTTCTGTCTGACGGGAGGATGCATTGGATCCACTTTGAGTTGATGCATGATGACGTCGGGATCAATTCCAGGCATGTCCTCCTTGGACCAGGCGAAGCAATCAGAGTTGGATCTCAAGAAGTCGACCAATCTCTTTCTTAGACCTTCTAGAAGTTTGGAGCCTATCTTTAAGTTTCGACCCAAGTTCCCTTCTGTGAGTGGAACCTCATCCATTCCTTCCACTTTCGGCTCTTCGGTTGCGGGGCCGGATGCTTCTTCTGTAATTGCTATAAGACTTGGGTCTTTCCCTTTAGGGTAGTCTGATAACATGACCTAGCATTTTCTTGATCTCCCTTGACCGCCTTAATGCCCCAGGGAGTTGGGAACTTGACCAGCTGATGCAAAGTCGAAGGTACGGCTCCCATGTCATGGATCCAAGGCCTTCCTAGTATCACATTATAAGATGAAGGGCAGTCGACGACTAGGAATTTTGTGGCCTGGTTTATCCCCTTGGCATACACGGGGAGAAGTACCTCTCCTAAGGTTTGCTTGACCTCTCCACTGAAGCCTACAAGGGGAGTCGCCTTTCTAGTTAGAGCTGTAGGTTCCAACCCTAGGTCGGCGAAGGCCGAAGGAAGATTATGTTGATGGGACTTCCATTGTCCACTAGTATTCGCTTGACCAAGCAGTTTGCTATGGTAAGTGAAATGACAAGAGCGTCGTGGTGAGGAGCAAGGACCTTCTCATGCTACCTTGCGGTGAAGCTGCTCTCATATGTTCCGAGGAGTAGACGCTTAGGACCCTCGGCCTCTTGGCCGTTCCTGGCGTTGCGAGTACTTCTCTTGGCAGCGGCACTACTAATTCCGCTTACCTCCGATCCGCCTGAGATTACATGGATCACCCGGTCTTGCTGTGGTGGCAATGCGGGAGCTGCTTCGGTAGGGAGACCGGGACCTTCCTTGTTTAGAAGGTTCTTGGCCTTATCTGAGAGGAACTCCCTTAGGTAGCCTTTCTTGAGGAGCTCGGCGACTTCCATATTCAAGGCTATACAAACTTCTGTGGTGTGACCATGGTCGCGATGGAACTCGCACCACCGCTTGGGGTTTCGATTAGCCTTTGCAGCCTTCATCTTAGGAGGCCACTTAACTTGTGGACCCATCTGTCGCAGGACACCGATCAGTTCCGGTTTGGATATCGCAAGATGAGAGATATCAGGCCAAGTGGACACCATCATCCCCTCGGATCTAGGCAAAGGTCGATGTTGGTACCTGCCCCTGCTTGGGTTGCCGGTCTCCCTCGCGGTCTTGGGATGAGAGGGCTTATCGCGGTCATTCCTAGTTGGCTTTGAGGACTTCTGATCGTACTTCGGACATGCTTTGGCCCTACTAGCAACATCTTCTTCCCACCTTACTTGAGCCCAAGCACGAGACAATACGTCCTCCATAGTCCTGCACTTGTATTTGATCAGCTCTTTGTAGAGGTCTCCCTCCGGGAGTAGGCCCCGCTTGAAGGCTGAGATAGCCGTATCAGCATTGCACTCAGGAATAGCCACCTTCTCTTGGTTGAAGCGTGCTATGTCGGAACGAAGGGGTTCGTTCCTATGCTGGAGGACTTCATAGAGGTCGTCTGAGTTCTTCTCTAGATTGCGACTACAAGCAAATTGCTCTACGAACTTGTCGCTAAGGGCTGCAAATGACTTGATAGACTTGGTAGGAAGATTGATGTACTACTGGAGAGAAAGGCCAGTCAAGGTTGATCTGAATCCCTTGCACATGGTAGCTTCCCGTGCATCCCGGGGGATTGCTACTGCTAGCATGCATTGCTTGTACTGGGCGATATGATTGTTAGGATCCCCAGTACCTTCATACATCTTTATGCTCGGGAAAGAGAACTTGCGTGGCATCTCCACCGAGGCAATCTCTTCCACGAAAGGTGTATCAAAGTAGGACCCCTGATTACTCCTCCGAATAGGGGGAGCTACCCTTGGGAGCCTTTCTACCATAGATTGAATGGTGCCGAACCTTTCGGAGACCACCCTTTCTAGGTAGGCGGCTAGAGCCGGGTCTGAGATCCCGGGATCATCGGGTGAGTACTCTTCGTCTTCCGTATCGGAATCGTTATCCACTTGCACTCAGGTCCCGTCGTTTGCGGCTTCTCGGCCTTCGGGTTTGTTGTTGGCGGAAACGGGTCGATGAGGTGCATCTTCACCATCGCGTGGAGTATTGAGCAAAGCCATGGGTCGAACCCTAGTTCGGAACCGCTTTCGCTTGTTGCTAGTTTCACTGAGGGTATGGTTCTCTTGTCGGAGGACAAGATTCTCCGCTTCTATGGTGTCTAGCTTCTCGGCACTCTGTTGTTGCTGCTTGGAGTGTTCTCCGAGTTGGTCTTTTAGGGTTTGTACTTCGAGGAGAAGTTCAGGACCTCCGGGTGTGGTCTCCCGAGCTTTGTGAAGATCGGTAACCTGACTTGGAAGAAACTCGAGCTTGTTGAGGAGCTCGATCTCCCTCGGGGTCATACCTGCTTGGTTAGTATCGTCCTCTAGTGCCAAACGGTTAGGGTATTTTTGTGTAGGATCGTTTTAGTACTACGAAAAACTAGAGAATTTGTATAACAGAGTTGTAAATCGAGAGGAAAGAGATGTTATTGAGTATATTCTTTGGGACTACAACGTATTGGTGTATAAACCCTAGTTCTATTCGCCTAAACTCTAATATCTTCGTCTCGAATTGTCGATCCCTTATTCTAGGGTTTGGGCTCCCCTTTTATAGTTGTAGATGTCGGCTTCAAGTAATAGAACTCTTCCATAATCGGAAAAATGGAAGTTTACCCTTAGTCGGAAAACTTCTATTTTGCTTCAAGGTTCGGTCTGATCAAGGGGGTCGGACCTATGGCAGGGGTCGGTCCCTGGTTTCTTCTTGAGCAATGGTCCGGAAGTCGAGGGCCTACCCGGAAGCTAGAGAAAACTTATGTCTGGACATTTTTCCCCAACAGGAGCGGTGACCATTGGTGGACCTGTTTCACTCGAAAGAGGGTTCAGAAGGCGATTAGATTGGTCCATTGTGATTTCGAGGCGGAGGGCGATGTAGATTTTGCTCCCATAGATCGTCTTCCGGAGCGCGTTCCGGTTGAGAGACCGTCTGGACTGTCGTCCAAAGACAAAGGCATCGATCTTGAGGATCGCGATTTTCCCGTTGATGATTTTCAACTTCCGGGATGGGATCCGACTCTTGGTTTTGGCGATGGATGTGGCTCGAGCGACGTGCCAATCCCTAGCTTCGATGATTTCTTTGCCGGTCTTCCTGACCATCCTAATCTGCCTCCTTTCGTGGAAGAAACGGAGAGGCCTGAAATAGTCACGGAGACCTCTCGCGTGATTAACAAGGTTAGTCTTTCCTTCTTCTCAAACTTTTTCGCGAACTTATTCGAGTGTATCTTTGTTTTCTCTTTCGAGAAAATAAAATTTTGTTTTTCGAACTTCGTATGCGATGAACAATCTCGGGTTGGTGTTGGTGGAGAACCAAAGAGAAGCGAGGATCTGGCGTTTTAAAGCGGAGAAGAATGCGAAGGACTTTGCGCGACTCCAGGAGGAGACCCTGGAGCGGAATTTGAGGGCGGCCGCCGACCATGCTACGGAAATTTGCCGAGTGAGGAGGCAAGCCAAACGGGAGATCACTGCCGAGATAAAGAATCGGGCGATTCCAGGAGGAGTACCAAAGTCTCAGGGCAGCCGACGTCGCGGTGGGTGATTTTCGCGAGTGTCGTGGGTCGCTTGGAACGCTTTCGAAAACGCAGCAAAGCGACTACGTTTATGAGGAGGAGTTGAGCCTTATGTAGGGTGGTATGAAGGACAATGCTCACGCTGAGTCGCTTGTTCCTCCCATCGAGAGAGGATTTGGGGACTCGGGGAGCCGATCCCGGTTTCTCCCGACACGGTGGAGGTTGCGACTGAAGCGGAGGGAGGTGAGGACGAGGTGACCTATCCGAGGGAGTTCGGAACTTCGTCGTCGGAGGATTTCATCCTCTATTGATTCAAGTTGGATTTTTCGTGAAAGTGATTTCCCTTATCTTTGTGTGGCCATGTGTAGCCGTTTATTTGCTTATGCCGCGACCGTAGGAGGTTGTGTAACTTTGAATATTTCGGGACTGGCCGTTTGTGGCTTTGAATCCCTGCCATTTTTGCGGCTTTTATGAATATGACATAGATTTTTCGAGAATTTTGTTTTATGATTTGATTTATACTTTTGTCAAGTGTAGAGGGTAGAATGCGAGTAGTCATTTCGTATTCTAACTCTTAATTCGTCGCTTGGTCCGTATTCTACTTTTTAGTGAGCGTCTTAGGTGTAAGCGATAAGAGACATATTTTAGATCTCGTATCTGGTTTCGATACTAAGTCCATGAGATGTTAAGTACCAGCAAGACTAGGCTTAGGGAAAGATCTAGGTTTACTCTCAGCTTTAAGGCTATCCGATGACTGATCGGCTTCCGTTTTGCCTGTTTGCGATTTTAACCTGATTCATACCGTTTTAAAATCCGCGAAGTGTTATCCGCTTATATGATTTGTCTGGGTACGAATCGAGCTACTTCCTTTACGAAGCGCTAGATGAAATTTTGGTTTTCTTGTATAGCGCGCTATAGTATCCTTTTCGGATGTAAGAGGATCTTTAAAAAGATCTGACTGCGAATTTGTTTAAGTGAAACGTTTCTATGTTTACCCGTTGGGGCCAATCGACGGGTTTGTTTTTTTTGTTTTAAAGTCGCGAACGGACTATTTTGATGGATGTTTAAAGTCACGAACAGACTATTTTGATGAAATTTTAAAGTCGCGAATGGACTGTTTTGATGGATGACACGATTTAGATATCTTCAGGGAAACTGCGACGTCTCGCGTTCCTTGAGGATACGATTTTCGTTCTCTAGAGTGTTTTTGTGTTAAGAATTGATAGATTGATAAAAAAGAATTTTATAGAAAAAGTTTCGAAAATATCGAGTACAAGTGCGGGTATTTTCACCTTTTGTGGGAGTATACGAGTATACACACCCACTCCCCACCCCCTTTTGGCGAGGGGGATAGCTGAACTCGCCGGGTTTCGACGAGCTGCCTACGTACCTCTTTCGAGGATCAAGCCATCTCGTAGTTCTGTCTGTGCCGCGAGTGTGTTTACTCAGCGGTTAGTTTTTCGTCGTCCGCTTTAGTAGCAGGCTCGACGTTTTCTTCGGGATTTTTCTCTTTTTGTTGAGTTGTAACTTTGTCTTTGGAATCGGGGATGGTTCCGATTTCCGAATCTGCTTCCGCGGGAGATGTCACTGTGCCCTTTGTTGGAGCATCTTCGGTGGAAGGCTGAGTGCGCTTGCGTTTAACCATGGAGTTTGTCGTGATCTGTCTTAACTTATGTTCCGCTAAGAAACAAAGTCGCGACTGTTTTTTACAACCCCAGATTGCGGCGATTCCAGTTCTGGTTGGAATTTGACACCTAGGTGATAAGTTGAAGGAACGGCCTTCATGGCGTTTAGCCAATGGAGTTCCCATGATTGGGTTGTAAATAGCTGGGCTATCTACCACCGCGAAGTCAACTATGCTGGTGACATTTTTCGCCATGACGGGTAGCTGGATGGATCCTAGGGTCATGGACGTTTGTCCGGAGAAACCCGTGAGCGGTTTTGGTACCGGGGTGATTTCCCCGAGCTCGACGTTCATCCTTTTAAGGGTGTCGCGGAAGATTACGTTGACCGTAGTTCCAGTGTCGATGAGTATTCTTGCGACCTCGAGATCTCTTATTATGAGATCTACGACCAAGGGGTCGCAGTGAGGCTGATCGATTCCGCAGGCCTCTTCTTCCGTGAATGTGACCGAACCAGTCTGTCTATCTCGAGGACGAGACCGTGGGGGGGGTACTTTGCACTTGACTCGACTTTCCGTTGGTAGGCTTTGATGGCCGAGACCGAGTCCTTGCAGTACTGTGATCTTCCAATGATCTTATTTACCCTTCTGCGGGAGTTATCGTTCCCCCTATAGTCCGGTCTCCTTTTGCGTGTATCTCCCGCCTGATTTTTCGGCGCCGAGTTTTCCGGCGGGAGGATTTATATCGGGTTTTGGTGGACGGTCGGATTCGAGGATTAGATCCTTGACGCTGGTTACTCCAGAGAGTTCTCCAGCAAGCAGCTTCGCGGCCAGCCTTGCCCCCAGGACTTTGCAGTTAGTCGTGGAGTGACCCCTGGTCTGATGGAACCCGCAGTAGACGTTTTTGTCGTAACTCTGGTTACGGTTCCACGTGTTCCCCGAAGTTCTGCCTTGCTCTGGATTGATCGTGTAGTTGTGCGCGCCTTGGAGTTCTTCTCCCTTGTGATGGACGTACTTTTCGTTACGAGAGGTTTTCTTCTTTGACTTCGGATCCGCGTCTTTCGAAGAGTTCCTTGTCGGCTTATGTTTTTGCGACAGGACTTTCGTCTCTTCTTCAATCATTATGTAATTCGAAGCTTTGTGGAGGGCGTCCTGGATAATGCGAGGTTTTTCGAGTGTTATCCACTTTCTGAACTTCGACTTGTACCAGAGTGCCTTTCTAAGCACGTCAATGGCGACTTTGTCGCTGATTCCGCTAACCTTCGACATGATCAGTTTGAAGTGTCTCATGAATTATCGGAGAGGTTCGCCCTCTTCCTGGGTTAGGCTCCAGAGATCGACATCTATGAACATAGAGTACTTAAGGAGGAATTCCGATGCGAGTTGGCGAAAGCTTCCGATGGAGTTTCGCTTCAACTGGGAGAACTACTCGAGCGCCGCACCTTCGAGATTTTCGACGAACAGGCGGAACTTGCCGGCGTCTTTCTCGCTCTCTCTGAGTCTGGCTCTTCCCATAGTGATATGGAATGACTGGAGGTGCGTTTTAGGATCGGTTGTACCGTTATAGATCGGTATCTTGAGCTTCCCCGGATTAGACACCTTGGTCTCGGAGATGCGCGCGGTGAAGGGCGTTTTACGAGAGCCTATCAATTTCTGGGGAAGCACTCGTGGCGTGATGAATCTGCGATTTCGGACCTTACTTCCGCGGCGGTCTCGGTGATGTAATAGCGGAGATCGCGGATATCCGGATTCTCTCCAGCGGTCTTCCGAGCTTGTCGGTGTTTCCGGCGAGTAATCTCGGTTTGCCTTTTGGCAAGTTCCTCCTGTTCGACCCAATAGAGTTTTTCCTCTTCTTCCGTCATGGGTTTGTCGAACGGAGAATTCTCCCGAGCCGACCGAATGCGGGTTCTTCTTGGATGGACGTCGGCGTCTTCATCGGAGTCATCGCTGGGCTCCAAATCGATGCGCTCGACTTCATCCATCTCGGTGTCCTTTTCGGACGGTGTAGGGTTTTCTGAGTTGCTCTTCTCGACAGGGGATGTTTCGCTAGGGTTTTGTCCGGAAGGATGTTCCAGCGAAGTTCCAGGCCTATCGTGTTGGGTTGCAAACTCGAGTCTTCTTCCGCGGAGTTTCGTAGCTCCGCGAGGGAGGACTGCGCGAGCCCTTGCCTTTAAGGTTTGAACCTTTTTGGTTAGGGTTCCCACGAGTTTATCATTGAGCGTCGCGGCGTTTGCAGGTGCGTTGGCCGCGGTTACATCTGCTGCTGGATTGTTCAAGGCGTCCTTGCTTGCTCCGTTAAGAGGAGTTTGCAAGTTTGCTGGATCGTCAATAGTCATGTCTGGTTGAGCGTGTGCTGGTCGTGAGTAAGATTGATCCGTACCCCCTCCTCCTTCTAGCGCCAAACTGTGGGAACCGAAATTCGCACCTTCAATATTTCGTATATTTTAGGAAAGTAGGAAAACCTAATTTCCCAGAGGTCCCAGATTTCTGAGAAACCACACCCCAAGCAATCAGAACACGAAAATAACTAGAAATAAAAATAAGAAATCGTAAAAGAGAGCAAGAAGGGATTTTATTACGAATCCGCGTTTGAGCGTAACAACAAGGTGACGTGCTTCGGCTACCAGAGCTTTCGGCCAGATCCCTAGTCTAATACCCGAATGTGGCTAAACCGCTCTAAGTGCTAGTTTGCTCTAAAAAAGTCTCTCTCTATGCCTCTCGCCTTGAACTCCTTATATACTCCCTCATAGGCCGTTTTATGCCTTCCTCTTTTGCCCTTAAGCCGTCATAGTCCGGAAAATGGAAATATTCTATTTTTTCGATCTTCATGATTATCTGCGGAAAGTTTCCATTTATCCGCGGAAACTGATGTTTATCCTCCAAGCATATACCGTCATTAGATTAATGGGATATTAAGAAATCGTAAGTGGGCCTCGAATCAAGTTTAGGACCCTTTAGGCTGTCTTTTGATTTGAGACGTTTGTTACGATTTCTCCGATAAAGTTAAGTTTCCGCGGTTTCATTGTAAAACGAACGGACGATCCCATTTGATCGAGAAATCAAGAAATGGTTAGACGTGGCATGCGGAAGATTGTTATATAAATAGTCAAGAGTGCATAGTTTTACGTAGTATCGTCCTTTCGGAAGACTTTGGACGTTTCGGAAAATGATTGATGTACGAGTGCTCGGTCGCTATAGCGACCGAGCTTTGTCCGCAGCCCGGTAGCTATAGTGACCGAGCTTTATAAGGAGCTTGGTCGCTATAGCGACCAAGCCGTGTCCGAGGCTCGTGGCTCGGTCGCTATAGCGACCGAGCGTGATCCCGTGATTTGATCGCTATAGCAATCGAGCTCTTGTTCGTGACCCGGTCACTATCGCGACTGGGTTTGTGCCGTGGACTGAAATCCATCGTCCAAGCATCTGAAACCATTGCGATGCTATGATGCTTTTAGGATGTTTGTTTGCGGATGTTTGGACCTTCGATAGTATCGTATCGTTAATTTAAGAAATCGTTGATTTCTTAAATCGTTGATTAAGAAATCGTTGATTTCTCAAGTCATTGATTAAGAAATTGTTGTTTTAAGAAATCGTTGATTAAGAAACCGTTGTTTTAAGAAATCGTTGTTTCAAAACAAGATTTTCCCGCAAGTTTTTCGTATAAGTTTTTCGTATAAGTTTTCCTTTCTTGAAAATGTAGAAATTCTTAAGTTAATAATTTTTAAAGGAAATTTGGATGCCAACTTTGCCTTGTCGGATTTCGACCCCAACAACGATGCAACTTCAAAGCAACGAACAATGAGGCTGACACTCGCCAAACAGATGGGAGTAGAAGACATCCAGGTCTTCAGCGACTCACAGCTAATCATAAGCCAGGTCCAAGGAGATTATCATGCAAAAGATCCGAGCATGGTCAGGTACCTATCAGTGGCTAAACGTCTACTCGACAGGTTCTGAAACTGTAAGCTCACCAAGATCACTAGGGAGCATAATTCCAAAGCCGATGACTTAGCTAATCTAGGGTCCGCCTTAGAGACCACGAGTCACATGAGCATCCCACTGCTAGTACTTCGATGGCCCGCAACAAAAAAAGAGGTGGAGCCTGAAGAAGTATCTGTAGTGGATGAAGGAGAAACATGGATGGCTCCCATCACTGACTACCTAAGGCACGACACCTTGCCTGCAGATCGACACGAAAGTCGGAAGATAAGAAGGCAAGCAGCCAGATATTCCCTTTCCGAAGGAAAACTATACAGAAGGTCCTTCTCAGGATCTTACCTACGACGTCTCACCCCTAGAGAAGCCGCCAGGACACTAGAAGAGCTCCACGAGGGAGAATGCGGTTCCCATTCCAGTGGTCAAAGTTTGGTACTCAGAGCCAGAAGGGCCGGATACTATTGGCCAACCATGGCGAGGGACGCCCTCAAACAAGCTAAACTCTGCAGCCAATGCCAAAAACAAGCACCGTTCACCAATCTTCCACCGGAGAACCTCAAGTCTCTAAGCTCCCCTTGGCCCTTCCGAAAGTGGGGGCATGGACATTGTGCGGAAATTTCCCATGGCACCGGGGCAAAAGGTCTTCCTCCTAGTCGTGACCGACTATTTCAAAAATTGGGTGGAAGCTGAAGCACTATGGACCAACGTGATCACACGCTTCAAAACCCCTCATGAAATTGTCACAGACAACGGACCCCAGTTCACAAGCTATAACTTCTGAAAGTTTTGGAAGGACTGGAATATTAAACTCTCCTATTCAGCACCACGACATCCCCAATCAAACGGGCAAGCAGAGTCCACCAGCAAGACAATGGTAAACATGCTCAAGAAACGCCAGGAGGACGCCCATGGGCGATGGGCAGAAGAGCTACACGGAGTACTCTGAGCCTATTGGACTTCCCCAAAAACGGCTACCCAAGAGACTCCTTTCTCACTCGTCTACGGTGCCGAAGCAGTGAGACCCACGGAGGTTCACGTGAGGACTACGGTCTCCGAATTCCTCTACTACTACTACTATTATATATTTAAATACACTGGTTTCCTACTCCTATGTATGCGATAACGTCTCTGAAATAAGCTTATAAAATACATTATTAGTTACGGCTAAAGGGGTTATTGGAACTCCAATGTACTTAAAGGGGCATACTAGGTCTCCTCCAATTGGCGCCGTTACAGCCATCATCTTCTCTTCCTCGAAGGACTCCTTCTCAAACTTCAACCCACACAGCTCTTCCTGGGTCTCCTCCAATTGGCGCGTCAGAGCAACATTCTCAGCAGCAGTAGCAGCCTCTACCTCCTTTGAATTTTTCAGCTTGAGCTGAAGGCACTTAATCTCCTTCCCTTCCGCCAAGGCCTTATCCTTCTCCTCCCGAAGCCGAGCATTCAAACTCTCCACCTCCTTCTTGGACGGCTGCTCAGTCACCATATCTCCAAGATGTTAAACCTGAGACATTACCTGCAAATAGAGCACTATAGTCACTAATCTGTACAGTAAAAGTAAAGAAAAAGAAGAAGACACGGTGTCATACCTATAGAAGGTCGAATTGAATGGTCTCGATGGCTTTCGGGATATCCCCAGAGGGAAGAAAGCTTGCACTTTCAGGGAATGTCATGGAGGAAAGATCAGCCACCACCTTGGCTAAGTCCACGCAAGGCTGTAGAGAAGGCTTCGGGGTCGATCCTGAAGCACAAGTTTTTCTCTTGGAAGCAAAGGGAACTGAGCTTGTAGGTCCCTTACGCTTGCTACTCTTGAGAAAGAGGACGTCATCATCACCTGAAACATCGGCCTTAGGAGCAGGCTTCTTGGCTGAGAGCTTCTTTATGGCTTTGTTAAAAGCATCCATGGCTTGCTCTCCTGTTGATCCCGACATATTACCTGGAAAAGACAAGCCAAGAAATAAAAAAATCAAGCAACAGGGAGAAGTGTGATGTAAACAACTTACCCCAAATGCTGCAGCGTTCAAGGGCTTCTTTGCTGACAAGAAACGTGACCTGACGACGCTCTGAAGGAAGTCCAAGAACCTGATCAGTAACCTCTTTCCCTTCTGGTATGGGTGAGGGAGGCACGTCTGCAACCAAGAAAAAGAGACGAATGAATATCATGATTGGAAATCATTAAGAAGTACAGTGACCTACCCACTACATGCTAAATAGGAGAAAAGCCGGGAAGGGTTACGAAG
The DNA here is from genome assembly GCA_019706035.1 of Raphanus raphanistrum subsp. raphanistrum. Classification (NCBI taxonomy): domain Eukaryota; kingdom Viridiplantae; phylum Streptophyta; class Magnoliopsida; order Brassicales; family Brassicaceae; genus Raphanus; species Raphanus raphanistrum. The sequence continues at coordinate 38,405,155 of CM033983.1, forward strand.
GCAAATCTCTTTGCCCATCTACCAATGAAGACCGGGTGGCGTTTCAAAGCACCCTTCTCGATTTCCCGGACCAGTGCATTGCCGCTACGGGGCTGGAGGTAATACTTTCCTTTTATCCGGATAAGGGGGCAACATAATACGAGTAGAGAACTTCGTTCACCCCTAAAATCAAACCTTCCAAGTCACCGAAGTTTTGGATCGCTATCAAAGTCCTCCAGGCTGGAGGAGTCAGCTGGCCCGGGGAAATATCCAGGTGCTCTGATATCTTCAAGATCAACGAAGGGATCCGATCCCGAAATCCAAGATCTCGAAATACGCCTCGTAAATCGGAACTTTGTCGACTCCGAAATCCGAAAACCTATAGGAAGGACTTGGAACTCGGATGACAAGCTCTTGAGGGAGTTCGTACTTCCTCCTCCATTCATCAACGTCTCTCTTCCTGATCCTAGAGACCGGACCCAACAACGGCGACCCTTCCGCTTCATCATCTGAGGAGACGTTCTCGACCTCATCAAGCAGAGGACTCTCCGCTTCAGCCGTGGGATCAGGAGAGAGGGAAGAAGAATTCACCGAATCTAGAGTCCTAGATCTAACCCTACAGTCTACGGGAGAGGGATCTAGGGTTTTGCTAGGGGATTCACCTGACATTATCAAGGATGATCTAAAGAAGAAGAAAAGAGGAAAGGAAAGACGGTTACCTGTTGAAAGCGAGAGGGAATCTCCGAAGAAGGAAGCCGCCGAGAGAAAGTCTTGGAAAGAAAATGGAGAAGAAATGAGAGAGAAAGGATTGGTTTTGATCAAAAGAGAGAGTGGGAAGATACCCTAGATTGGCGACCACGCGCCTCGGATAGATCGCCACGCGACTAAATGAGCGCCAAAAGAAGAAAATCAACCGTCGGTAGGCTTTCTCGCGAAGCCCACTCCATTCAGGCGATCTCATGCGCAAGGCCCGTATACCTTGAGCCTTCGAAAGGGGTCATCCCTTCCCAGTTCTTCATTTGCAAATGAGTTATGGCAAGAATCTAAATATTCCAGGTGAGTTACGATATTTAAAGCCTCATAAATTCATTGCCTCCGTCATTAGATCCCGGCCTAACTAAACACAAGAAGACAAGGGATCTAAGGAAGACTCTGTCCTAAGAGAAAACTACCAAGGTCCAAGAACACATGTTATCCCTTGATTCCAACGAGAAAATCAGGAACCGACCCCTGCCATAGGTCCGACCTCCTTGATCGGACTGACCCTTGGAGCAAAATAGAATTTTTCTCCCTAAGGGGAAACTTCCATTTTTCCAATTATGGAAGAGTTTGCCCTACTTTAAACCGACGTCTACAACTATAAAAGGGGAGCCCAAACCCTAGAACAAGGGATCAACTTTCAGAGGCTAAGAGATTAGAGTTTAGGCGACTTAGAACTAGGTTTATACACCAACGTTGTAGTCCCATACACAATACTCAATATACATCTCTTCTAGCCTCAATTCTTTATATTTTCATACAAATCTTCTAGTGTTCCGTAGTACTAAAACGACCCTACACAAAAATACCATAACACCATTCTCGGTCCCTCGTCCCTGCGGAGAGGAAAGGAAGGACGTCGCTGAGATAAAGCGGAGGGCCGCTTCATTTGCCACTGAATTTGAGAGTTTTAAGGATGCTCAAGAGTTCTTGGGCGATTTTCGCGAGTGTCGGGGCTCGGTCGCTACCCTCTACAAGTCGCAGAGCGAGTACTTCTCCTTTTCTTCTGAGGTCTCTGAGATGAAGGGTTTCATGGATGAATGCGCTCATACTGAATCCTTGGTTACTCTGATCGAGGGAAGGGTCCGAAATCTTTGGGATCCCATCAAGGTTTCGGAGGACACGGTTGAAACGGGAGCCGGCGGAGGTGCCGAAGGCGCGGATGAAGAAGTGGACCAGCCTACGGACTCGTTCGGGGTTTCCATGTCTGGGTTCTTTGACTTTGATTTCTGAGGATTGTTTGGATTCTATCCCTTTTATTTTGATAGCTGTATGCTAGGCCGAGTGTGGCCATTATTTCCGTTTGCCGCGACCGTAAGAGGTCGTGTAAGTTTGTATGTCTTGGGACTGGCCGTTGGTGGCTTTGTATCTCTGCCGTTCTGCGGCTTATAAATATATTGTGGATTTTGCGAGAATTTGTCTTATGATTTGATTTATACTTTCATCAAGTGTAGAGGGGATTTATACTTTCGTCAAGTGTAGAGGGTAGAATCCGAGTAGTCACTTCTATTCTAACTCTTATTTTGTCGCTTGGTCCATATGCTACTTTTTAGCGAGGGTTTTTAGGTGTAAGCGATGAGAGACATTTTTTTGGATCTCGTATCGGGTACTGATACTATGTCTGTGAGATGTTAGGTTCCAGCAAGGCTGGATTTAGGGCAAGACCTAGGTTTACTCTCAGCTTTAAGGCTATGCGATGACTGATCGGCTTTCGTTTTGCCTGTTAGTGATTTCTTCCTGATTCTTCCTGATTAAAATCTGCGACTTGGCGCCGGCTTATGTGACTTGTGTAGTAAGAACCGAGCTATCTCCAGAGAACATCTGGAGTGCTAAACCAAAATTTCGGGTTTTCTTGTATAGCGCGCTACAGTATCCTTGTCGGATGTAAAATGACCTTATACTTTGTTTTAGTAAAACGTTTCTATGTTTGTCCGTCGGGGCCAATCGACGGGCGTTTTTTGGAAGTCGCAGGCGGACTGTTTTTGACGGATGATACGATTTCGATATCTTTTGGGAAATTGTGACGTCTCGCGTTCCTTGAGGATACAATTTTCATTTTTCCCAAATGTTTATGTGTTATTGTGTTAAGTAAGCATCGAAAGATTGAGAGAAAGAATTTTATTGAAAAAGTTTCGAAAATATCGAATACATGTGCGGGTATTTTGAACTTTTGTATACGAGAATACGCACCCACTCACCCCCCCCCCCCCCCCCCCCCCCCCCCCCCCCCGTTTTTGGTGATGGGAATAGCTGAACTCGCCGGGTTTCGACGAGCTGCCTGCGTACCTCTTTCGAGGATTAAGCCATCTCGTAGTTCTGCTTGTTGCTCCGGGTGTTTCTACTCTCCGAGTGTTGCTGTTCCGACCGTACTAGCTGAGTCGGTGGTCTTTTCGGGAGTCGATTAGTGCGCTTCTATGGCGATGGACTCTGAGACTTTGTCGTTGTCTTGAGTCGTTGCCAAATTGGATGATTCTGAATCATCCTTTCCCGATTTTTCAGGAATATTTAGCGATTTCTTCGCTCGCTTCTGGTTAGCCGCGGGGGCGTTCCGATCTTTCTGTAGATTGTGCTCGGCTAGGAAGAAAAGTCTCGACTGTTTCTGGCTTCCCCAAATTACTGCGGTTCTAGTTGGAGTCGGGAATTTGATACCAAGGTGATCCATGGATGGTACTGCTTTCATGGCGTTGATCCAGGGGGTTCCCATAATCACGTTGTAGATGGCTGGGTTGTCGAATTCTGGAAAGTCGGCGATTTTCGTAACTTCCTTAGCCATGACCGGGAGCTTGATCGTGCCGAGGGCATAGACGTGACGCCCGAGAATCCGGTTAGAGGTCTCGGTTCCGGGATGACTTCTCCAAGTGGGATATTCATCTTTTAGAGGGTGTCGCGGAACATAATATTGACCGTACTTCCTGTATCGACAAGGATACGGCCGACTTCGAGATCCTGGGTTACCAAATCGATGACTAAAGGGTCGCAATGAGGTTGTCGATACCGATGGTTTCTTGTTCCTCGAAAACGATCATGTCGTTAGGGACACGTTTTTCGGAGGCCAGTTGGAACTTGTTTCGGCTTTTCGCCCGTAAGCTTTGATCGATGAGACCGAGTCTTGATAGAAAGCGATCCTCCGATGGTCATGTTTATTCTCTGGTGATTGTTGTTGTTCCCTTGATCGTCATGTCTCCTTCTGTGCTTCTCGCCTAGCTAATTTTCAGGCGCGTGGTTCTCGGGAGCGGCCTTATCAGTTTTCGGCGGGCGATCGGAATCCAAGACCAGGTCTTTTATGCTCGTGACCTTTGATAGTTTGCCGGCGAGGAGCTTTGCAGCGAGCCTAGCACCGAGGACCTTGCAATTCGTGGTAGAGTGACCTCTGGTCTGATGGAATTCGCAGTAGGAATTATCCTTGTACTGGTTCCTAGTCCAGGTGTTCCAGGAGGTTTTACCCTGTTCCGAGTTGATGGCGTAATTATGCTCGCCTTGGACGTCTTCCCCTTCGTGATGGACATATTTGTTGTTACGAGAGGGTTTTTTCTTGGAGGATGGTTTCTGCGGACCATGCTTTTGCGCTAGCACTTTCATCTCTTCCTCCATGATGATGGAATCCGTTGCTTTGTGGACGGTATCCTGAATGTCCGCGGTTTTTCCAGAGATATCCACTTTGTGGACGGTATCCTGGATTGTCGTGGACCAGCGTCTCGTTCACGTTCCGGGAGTTTACATCTTCCCATCGCGATTTGGAAGGACTGCAGATGCGCTTTTGGATCGGTGGTACCGTCGTAGACTGGGATTTTAATCTTCCCAGGGTCTGAGATGTTTGTTTCCGTGATCTGGGCGGTAAACGGAGTTATTCGTGCTTCCTCGAGAAGTCTATCGATCTCGAGAGCGGCACTGGTTGTGTGGTGAATTTGTGATTTTACCGCCTTCACCTTGGCTGCAGTTTTTGCGATGTACTCGCGGAGATCATGGATTTCGTTGTCGCTACCAGCGTTCTTCCGAGCTTGTCGGCGCTGGTTACGATAGATCCGAGTTTGGTCCTCAGCCAGTTCTTCCTGTTCTACCCAGTAGAGGTTTTCTTCCTCTTTCGTCATGGGTTTTTCGAAGGACATTGTCTGTCGAGCGGCCCGACATTGGGTTCTTCTAGGATGAATATCAGCGTCGTCGTCCGAATGATCTGATCGGTCGCTAATGTCTAAGTTGATTCGTTCGACGTCGTCTCCTTCGTTTCCCTCTGCGGGAGGTAGAAGGTTTTCTGAGGTCGTTTGCCGTCCTGCCGGAGCCGTTTCATCGGGATTGTGTTCCGTTGACTCTCTCTGGGCGTCTTTGTCTCGATTACCAGGAGTTCCGAAATCGAGACTTCTGCCGCGTCTAACCTTATTGGTTCCGCGCGGGAGTTTGCTTTTTGCTGTTAAGGTTTCGACCTGTTTCGCGAGTGAGCTCATTAGCTTTTCTTGTTCGTCCGACCGTTCCTGGGCGGAAGCGAACAGTTCCTTCATCTGGTCCAGCATCGCGGTGTTTGCCTCGGCAGTGACCTTGGATGCATTTCCAGCAGGTGTCTTCTAAACGTTGGCATCGGCGGATGTTCCGTCGTGCGTTTGCTGATCTTTGTTGGTCTCAGTGGATATGGTTGATTGAGCGTGCGTAGTTGCGAGATAGATAGATCTATAACCCCCCCCCCCTCCTTCTAGCGCCAAACTGTGGGAACCAAAATTCACACCGTCGAGTTGTGTTAAATCGGAGAAAAGTCAAGTAAACCTAACTTTCCATGAAGATCCCGGATATCTGCTGGGCCACGCACAACACAATCGGTATGACGGAAAAATAGTAAATCGGAATAGTAAAATTGTAAGAAAAAAAGTAAAGCGGAACATCTTATTTCCGAATCCGCGTTTGAGCGTGAACAACAGGTAAGAGATTGGCTACAAGAGCTGTCTATAAGTTCGCTAGTCTAGCCGCCTAATTCTAACCTAGTTTAGTCGTAGCTCGCTAGTAAAAACGAAAAAATTCCTAAGCTGCTCTAAGTGCTGAGTTGCTGCGAAAATTGTTCTCCTCTTACTCCTTGCCCCAAGCTCTCCTTATATACTCCTTCTAGGTCGATTTATCCTTCCTTTGGGTCAAATCTGTCGCGAATCGGGCTTTTTTCCATTTTTGTCGACCTTCATGTTTATCGAGAAACTTGATGTTTATCTTTGGGAAACTTGACATTTATCTTTGGAAACTTGACAGTTATCTTTTTATGTAAAGATAAACATAAACTGCCATATTTATCTCGAGCTTGATCTTTAAAAAATCGTAAGCGGGCCATCCGGTCGTTTTCGGGTATTTTCGGGCCGTTTTTTAGACCTTCGATGTTTTTACGATGGAAACGAAACGGGGGTTTAAGATTCACGATTTCAAGGATTTGAACTACAAGGCTTCTAGCAAGGATGCAAAGTAAGTGATTGGACTAGAGTCGGGATGGTTTTACGAAGAATTGGCCGCACTCGCCGAGCGACCCAAGGCCGTGACATGGTTGCTGCCGCCGGTGCCCGGGACCGTGGCGTGGTCGCTGCCCCCGGTGCCCAGGACCTGGACCAGGACGTGGAGCAGACTCAGCATGGTCACCAGGACGATCAGATCAGTCCAACTGAGGTTCGGCCATTCAGCTGTACCCGATCATCGGACAGAGCCATGTACTGGATCGACCCGCGTGCACCCGGACGTGACCTAAGGATGGATCCACGACCTGATAACCGAATCAGTCGAACCACAGGCATTCTTCCCCGACCCATTCGTCTTTCTAGAGCCAATAGTCAAGCCAGAACCCATGATCATCGAGAAGGATCAGATTCCAGACTTAGCCTTTCTTTCTTGGCTCGTTTGGGACGTACTGCACGCCCGGATCATGCTGATCTTGACCTTCCCGACCACTTTGATGATTTCATGATGATCGATGCTTCCAACTTCTCCAAAGGAATGTTACTTAAGCTCTCTGAATATTTGGGTCGAGCTATCTCTTCATCCGTTCATGGATCATCGACGATCAACGTTGCGGGCAGCTTTACGTCCGTCCTGATCCTTACCGCAGACGACTGATCATCACAGCATGAACCTGGACATCTATCTGAATCTGGACTATTCAACATCAGAATACGCACTTTGACTAGTTTTTCCTTGTTTTCCACACTTTGACTAGATCTAGTCAAATTTCTATTTTCTACGTAATGTTTTCTGCGCTTCCTTTATTTCTCTCTTTGACTCAAAGTAGTATAAATATGTAAACACTTTGATCATTTCAATCACATCGATTTTTCTTGCATCTCTTTTGAGTTTTCTCTTGTTGTTCTTTGCTTAGAACATTCATATTTCACTTGGTGAGGTTATCTCCAAGCGCGCCACTTCGCTGTGTTGGACCGGTGCGTCACATTCGGCAACCTTCGAATGTCTGGTAGTATCTTTGGGCTATTCCGCAACCCTTAGTGTCACCCCTCGATCCATCAGTTCTATTCGGAGTTCATATCATCCATACCGAAAGAGTGATCCTTATTTTGGTTCTATAAAGTGGTATCAGAGCCACTCTCTCGGTAACTCTTTTTCAATCCATTTCTTCTCATCTTCCATATTCTTCATCTCAATTTCTTATCTATCTATCTTGAACCCGGGCCCCTGATTACCCCTATATAAAAAAATAAGATCTAAGTTTATGCTATAAAAAAAAAAATTTCAAAGTTTGATTGTTTTGTCGTGTGGTGGTTGAAGAGAAAGCCTGCTGGCCGAAGATAAATCCGGCCTTTGAGGTGGTTAAGGCGGGTTCTCCCTTTAAATCTTTTATCTTTCTCTCTTGATCATTTGTGGTTCATTTGGATTTTCTCATTTGGTGATCTAGTTTGCTCTCTTAGAACTTTGGGAGGAACTCTCTTGTGTGATTACCAAAATTTGAGTGAAACACATGTGTGGGTGAGGATAAACACTTGAGAGTGTGAGGTTTTTACTCTAACTTTACCTTCTTTAAGTTTTCAGGAAACCATGGATAGTGAAGAAGAAAGAAACCGACCCGGAAACTCACATGCCGGATTATTTAACTTGTTGAATACAGGTTTAGAGGCGATCCATCAGAGGCTAGATGAATATCAGGGCTGACCAAATCAGTCACGAACCAGAACCAGACGTGACCATCCAAGGAGGAACAGCCGGTCCGACATAGAAATCCGAGAAGAGTCTTATGATGATGATCGATCCATCAACCGTCCGAGGAGAGTTCGTAGCCATCAAAACCGAGGTTATGTCAATCCTTTTGGTAGAAATAAAAGAATTAATGATGGCTTGGGTGGTTTGAAATTGAAAATTCCAAGTTTTGATGGCAAAAATGATCCGGATGCTTTTCTTGAATGGGAAAGAAAAATTGAAGTTCTGTTTGATTGTCAAAAAAATTTCTGATATTAAAAAGGTTGGACTTGCTGCTACTGAATTTACTGGCTATGCTATTTGTTATGGTATTTTTATGTAGGGTCGTTTTAGTACTACGGAACACTAGAAGATTTGTATGAAAGCAAAGGAAATCGAGGCGAAAGAGATGTTATTGAGTATGTTGATCGGGACTACAACGTGTTGGTGTATAAACCCTAGTTTTTGTAGCCTAAACTCTAATCTCTTAGCCTCTCGAAAAGTCGATCCCTTTTTCTAGGGTTTGGTCTCCCCTTTTATAGGTGTAGACGTCGGCTTCAAGTAATGGAACTCTTCCATAATATGAAAAATGGAAGTTTTTCCTTAGGCGGAAAACTTCTATTTTGCTTCAAGGGTCGATCCAATCAATGGGGTCGGACCTATGGCAGGGGTTGGTCCCTGGTTTCTTCTTGAGCAAGGGTCCAGATGTTGAGGACCTATCCGGAAGCTGGAGAAAACTTATGTCTGGATATTTTTCCCCAACAGTTTGCCCCTTATTCCTTGATTTGCTCGTGGAAATCAAGGGATAACGTGTATTCTTGATCCTTGGTAGTTTTCTCTTAGGAAGGAGTCTTCCTTAAGTACCTTGCCTTCTTGCATTGAGTCAGGCCGGGACCTTTGCTGGTGACTGAAGCAATAATTTTACGAGGTTCTAAATGTCACAACTTTCCCGGAATATTCGGATCCATGCCTTAGCCTGCTTTTAGATGAAGAAATGGGACAGGACGATCCCCTTTCGAAGACTCAAGGTACACGGGCCTTGCATATGAGATTGCTCAGACGGAGTGGGCTTCGCGAAAAAGCCCAACGACGGTTGAGTTTCTTTGTTTAACACTCATTCGATCGCGTGGCGATTCACACGAGGCGCGTGGTCATCACCCTAGGGTTTCTTCCTTCTTTCTCTCATTTGATCGAGACCAAAGCTTCTTTTTCTCATTTCTTCTTCATTTCCTCCTCAAGATTCTCTCTCGGCGGCTTCCTCTCTCGGACATTTCTCCTCGCTTTCAACAGGTAGCCGTCTTCTCCTTCCTCTTTTCTTTTTCTTTTAGATCACCTTCGACGATGTCCCGTGAAACCTCTAGAAAAACCCTAGATCCCTCTCCCGTACATAGTAGGGTTCGATCTAGGACTCTAGTCTCGGTGAACTCCTCTACCCTTTCTCCTAATCCAGAGGTTGAAGCGGAGAGTCCTCCACTCGACGATGTTGAGAACGCCCCTTCAGGTGATGAAGCGGAGGGGTTTCCATTGGTGGGTCCGATCTCTAGGATTGGGAAGAGAGATGTTGAAGAGTGGAGGAAGAAGTACGATCTTCCTCAAGATCTAGTGATTCGGATTCTGGCTCCTTCCGACGGATTTCGGACTTCGGAGTCGATGAGGTCCCAATGTACGAGGCGTATTTTGAATCGGGCTTCCGAGATCGTATTCCTTCGTTGATCGCGAAGCTCTCGGAGCATCTGGACATCTCTCCCGGTCAGCTGACTCCTCCAGCCTGGAGAACCTTGATCGCGATTCAAAACCTCGGCGATTTGGAGCGTTTGGTGCTAGGAGTGAACGAGGTGCTCTACTCGTATTACATAGCCGGCTTGACTGGATCAAGGGGAAAGTATTATCTCCACCCTCGTAGTAATCAAGCTTTGGTTCGAGAGATCGAGAAAGGCGTAAGGAAGCGTCATCCAGTCTTTAATGGTAGATGGGCAGAAAGATTTGCCTTCGTAACCCTTCCTGGCTTTTCTCTTATTTGGCATGTAGTGGGTAGGTCACTCTTCTTTTCAATGGTTTTTGATTGTGACACTAATTTGTCTCTTTTTCTGATTGCAGACGTGACTCGCAAACCCGTGCCAGAAGAGAAAGAAGTTGCAGATCAGGTTCTTGAGCTTCCTTCATCGCGTCGTCAGGTCTCCTTCCTTATCAACAAAGAAGCCCTAGATCAGTGCAGCATTTGGGGTAAGCTTTTCACATCATATTCCTCTTTGCTAGTTGATTGATTGATTCCATGCTTTGTCCTTTTCAGGTAACATGTCGGGATCAACGGGAGAACAAGCTATGGACGCGTTCATGAAAGCTGCAGAGAAGCTCTCGGCCAAGAAGAACACTCCTAAGGCTACTGTCTCGGGTGATGATGATGTTCTCTTCCTCAAGAGTACCAAGCGTAAGGGACCTACTAGCTCAGCCCCCTCTGCCTCTAAAAGGAGAACTCGGGCCTCAGAATCGACTCTGAAGCCCTCTCTTTAGCCCTATCAATCACATCGATTTTTCTTACATATCTTTTGAGTTTTCTCTTGTTGTTCTTTGCTTAGAACATTCATATTTCACTTGGTGAGGTTATCTCCAAGCGAGCCACTTCGTTGTGTTGGACCGGTGCGTCACATCCGGCAACCTTCGAATCTCTGGTAGTATCTTTGGGCTATTCCGCAACCCTTAGTGTCACCCCTCGATCCATCAGTTCTCTTCGGAGTTCATATCATCCATACCGAAAGAGTGATCCTTATTTTGGTTCTATAAAGTGCTATCAGAGCCACTCTCTCGATAACTCTTTTTCAATACATTTCTTCTCATCTTCCATATTCTTCATCTCAATTTCTTATCTATCAATCTTGAACCCGGGCCCCTGATTACCCCCATATAAAAAAAAATTCCAAAGTTTGATTGTTTTGTGGTGTGGTGGCGGAAGAGAAAGCCTGCTGGCCGAAGATAAATCCGGCCTTTGAGGTGGTTAAGGCGGGTTCTCCCTCTAAATCATTTATCTTTCTCTCTTGATCATTTGTGCTTCACTTGGATTTTCTCATTGGGTGATCTAGTTTGCTCTCTTAGAACTTTGGGAGGAACTCTCTTGTGTGATTACCAAAATTTGAGTGAAACACGTGTGTGGGTGAGGATAAACACTTGAGAGTGTGAGGTTTTTACTCTAACTTTACCTTCTTTAAGTTTTCAGGAAACCATGGATAGTGAAGAAGAAAGAAACCGACCCGGAAACTCACATACCGGATTATCTAACTTGCAAATGCGTGCTCTCAATGATTCTATGTCTAACTTGTTGAATACAGGTTTAGAGGCGATCCATCAGAGGCTATATGAACTTCAGGGCCGACCAAATCAGTCACGAACCAGAACCAGACGTGACCATCCAAGGAGGAACAGCCGGTCCGACATAGAAATGCGAGAAGAGTCTTATGATGATGATCGATCCATCAACCGTCAGAGGAGAGTTCATAGGCATCAAAAACGAGGTGATGTCAATCCTTTTGGTAGAAATAAAATAATTAATGATGGCTTGGGTGGTTTGAAATTGAAAATTCCAAGTTTTGATGGCAAAAATGATCCGGATGCTTTTCTTGAATGGGAAAGAAAAATTGAAGTTGTGTTTGATTGTCAAAATCTTTCTGATATTAAAAAGGTTGGACTTGCTGCTGCTGAATTTACTGGCTATGCTATTTGTTATGGTATTTTTATGTAGGGTCGTTTTAGTACTACGGAACACTAGAAGATTTGTATGAAAGCAAAGGAAATCGAGGTGAAAGAGATGTTATTGAGTATGTTGATCGGGACTACAACGTGTTGGTGTATAAACCCTAGTTCTAATCGCCTAAACCCTAATCTCTTAGCCTCTCAAAAAATCGATCCCTTTTTCTAGGGTTTGGTCTCCCCTTTTATAGGTGTAGACGTCGGCTTCAAGTAATGGAACTCTTCCATAATATGAAAAATGGAAGTTTTCCCTTAGGCAAAAAACTTCTATTTTGCTTCAAGGGTTGATCCAATCAAGGGGGTTGGACCTATGGCAGGGGTTGGTCCCTGGTTTCTTCTTGAGCAAGGGTCCAGATGTTGAGGACCTATCCGGAGCTTGAGAAAACTTATGTCTGGATATTTTTCCCCAACAGTTTGCCCCTTATTTCTTGATTTGCTCGTGGAAATCAAGGGATAACGTGTATTCTTGATCCTTGGTAGTTTTCTCTTAGGAAGGAGTCTTCCTTGAGTACCTTGCCTTCTTGCATTGAGTCAGGCTGGGACATTTGCTGGTGACTGAAGCAATAATTTTACGAGGCTCTAAATGTCACAACATTCCCGGAATATTCAGATCCATGCCTTAGCCTGCTTTTAGATGAAGAAATGGGACAGGACGATCCCCTTTCGAAGACTCAAGGTACATGGGCCTTGCATATGAGATTGCTCAAACGGAGTGGGCTTCGCGAAAAAGCCCAACGACGGTTGAGTTTCTTTGTTTAACACTCATTCGATCGCGTGGCGATTCACACGAGGCGCGTGGTCATCACCCTAGGGTTTCTTCCTTCTTTCTCTCATTTGATCAAGACCAAAGCTTATTTTTCTCATCTTCTTCATTCCTCCTCAAGATTCTCTCTCTGCGGCTTCCTCTCTCGGAAATTTCTCCTCGCTTTCAACAGGTAGCCATCTTCTCCTTTCTCTTTTATTTTTCATTTAGATCACCTTCGACGATGTCCGGTGAAACCCCTAGAAAAACCCTAGATCCCTCTCCCGTACATAGTAGGGTTCGATCTAGGACTTTAGTCTCGGTGAACTCCTCTTCCCTTTCTCCTAATCCAGAGGTTGAAGCGGAGAGTCCTCCACTCGACGATGTTGACAACGCCCCTTCAGGGGATGAAGCGGAGGGGTTTCCATTGGTGGGTCCGATCTCTAGGATTGGGAAGAGAGATGTTGAAGAGTGGAGGAAGAAGTACGATCTTCCTCAAGATCTAGTGATTCGGATTCCGGGTCCTTCCGACGGATTTCGGACTTTGGAGTCGATGAGGTCCCGATGTACGAGGCGTATTTTGAATAAGGCTTCCGAGATCGTATTCCTTCGTTGATCGCGAAGCTCTCGGAGCATCTGGACATCTCTCCCGGTCAGTTGACTCCTCCAGCCTGGAGAACCTTGATCGCGATTCAAAACCTCGGCGATTTGGAGCGTTTGGTGCTAGGAGTGAACGAGGTGCTCTACTCGTATTACGTAGCCGACTTGCCTGGATCAAGGGAAAAGTATTATCTCCACCCTCGTAGTAATCAAGCTTTGGTTCAAGAGATCGAGAAGGGCGTAAGGAAGCGTCATCCAGTCTTTAATGGTAGATGGGCAGAAAGATTTGCCTTCGTAACCCTTCCTGGCTTTTCTCTTATTTGGCATGTAGTGGGTAGGTCACTCTTCTTTTCAATGGTTTTTGATTTTGACACTAATTTGTCTCTTTTTCGGATTGCAGACGTGACCCGCAAACCCGTGCCAGAAGAGAAAGAAGTTGCAGATCAGGTTCTTGAGCTTCCTTCATCGCGTCGTCAGGTCTCCTTCCTTATCAACAAAGAAGCCCTAGATCAGTGCAGCATTTGGGGTAAGCTTTTCACATCATATTCCTCTTTGCTAGTTGATTGATTGATTCCATGCTTTGTCCTTTTCAGGTAACATGTCGGGATCAACGGGAGAACATGCTATGGACGCGTTCATGAAAGCTGCAGAGAAGCTCTCAGCCAAGAAGCCTACTCCTAGGGCTACTGTCTCGGGTGATGATGATGTTCTCTTCCTCAAGAGTACCAAGCGTAAGGGACCTACTAGCTCAGCCCCCTCTGCCTCTAGGAGGAGAACTCAGGCCTCAGAATCGACTCCGAAGCCCTCTCTTTAGCCCTTTCAATCACATCGATTTTTCTTACATCTCTTTTGAGTTTTCTCTTATTGTTCTTTGCTTAGAACATTCATATTTCACTTGGTGAGGTTATCTCCAAGCGAGCCACTTCGTTGTGTTGGACCGGTGCGTCACATCCGGCAACCTTCAAATCTCTGGTAGTATCTTTGGGCTATTCCGCGACCCTTAGTGTCACCCCTCGATCCATCAGTTCTCTTCGGAGTTCATATCATCCATACCGAAAGAGTGATCCTTATTTTGGTTCTATAAAGTGGCATCAGAGCCACTCTCTCGGTAAATCTTTTTCAATCCATTTCTTCTCATCTTCCATATTCTTCATCTCAATTTCTTATCTATCTATCTTGAACCCGGGCCCCTGATTACCCCCATATAAGAAAAAAAAAATTCCAAAGTTTGATTGTTTTGTGGTGTGGTGGTGGAAGAGAAAGCCTGCTGGCCGAAGATAAATCCGGCCTTTGAGGTGGTTAAGGCGGGTTCTCCCTCTAAATCTTTTATCTTTCTCTCTTGATTATTTGTGGTTTACTTGGATTTTCTCATTGGGTGATCTAGTTTGCTCTCTTAGAACTTTGGGAGGAACTCTCTTGTGTGATTACCAAAATTTGAGTGAAACACGTGTGTGGGTGAGGATAAACACTTGAGAGTGTGAGGTTTTTACTCTAACTTTACCTTCTTTAAGTTTTCAGGAAACCATGGATAGTGAAGAAGAAAGAAACCGACCCGGAAACTCACATGCCGGATTATCTAACTTGCAAATGCGTGCTCTCAATGATTCTATGTCTAACTTGTTGAATACAGGTTTAGAGGCGATCCATCAGAGGCTAGATGAACTTCAGGGCCGACCAAATCAGTCACGAACCAGAACCAGACGTGACCATTCAAGGAGGAACAGCCGGTCCGACATAGAAATCCGAGAAGAGTCTTATGATGATGATTGATCCATCAACCGTCCGAGGAGAATTCCTAGGCATCAAAACTGAGGTGATGTCAATCCTTTTGGTAGAAATAAAAGAATTAATGATGGCTTGGGTGGTTTGAAATTGAAAATTCCAAGTTTTGATGGCAAAAATGATCCGGATGCTTTTCTTGAATGGGAAAGAAAAATTGAAGTTGTGTTTGATTGTCAAATTTTTTCTGATATTGAGAAGGTTGGACTTGCTGCTGCTGAATTTACTGGCTAGGCTATTTGTTATAGTATTTTTATGTAGGGTCGTTTTAGTACTACAGAACACTAGAAGATTTGTATGAAAGCAAAGGAAATCGAGGCAAAAGAGATGTTATTGAGTATGTTGATCGGGACTACAACGTGTTGGTGTATAAACCCTAGTTCTAGTCGCCTAAACTCTAATCTCTTAGCCTCTCGAAAAGTCGATCCCTTTTTCTAGGGTTTGGTCTCCCCTTTTATGGGTGTAGACGTCGGCTTCAAGTAATGGAACTCTTTCATAATATGAAAAATGGAAGTTTCCTCTTAGGCGGAAAACTTTTATTTTGCCTCAAGGGTCGATCCAATAAAGGGGGTCGGACCTATGGCAGGGGTTGGTCCCTGGTTTCTTCTTGAGCAAGGGTCCAGATGTTGAGGACCTATCCGGAACCTGGAGAAAACTTATGTCTGGATATTTTCCCCCAACAGTTTGCCCCTTATTCCATTATTTGCTCGTGGAAATCAAGGAATAACGTGTATTCTTGATCCTTGGTAGTTTTCTCTTAGGAAGGAGTCTTCCTTGAGTACCTTGCCTTCTTGCATTGAGTCAGGCCGGGACCTTTGCTGGTGACTGAAGCAATAATTTTACGAGGCTCTAAATGTCACAACTTTCCCGGAATATTCAGATCCATGCCTTAGCCTGCTTTCAGATGAAGTAATGGGACAGGACGATCCCCTTTCGAAGACTCAAGGTACACAGGCCTTGCATATGAGATTGCTCAAACGGAGTGGGCTTCGCGAAAAAGCCCAAAGACGGTTGAGTTTCTTCGTTTGGAACTCATTTGATCGCGTGGCGATTTACACGAGGCGCGTGGTCATCACCCTAGGGTTTCTTCCTTCTTTCTCTCATTTGATCGAGACCAAAGCTTCTTTTCTCATTTCTTCTTCATTCCTCCTCAAGATTCTCTCTCGGCGGCTTCCTCTCTCGGACATTTCTCCTCGCTTTCAACAGGTAGCCGTCTTCTCCTTCCTCTTTTCTTTTTCTTTTAGATCACCTTCGACGATGTCCGGTGAAACCCCTAGCAAAACCCTAGATCCATGTCCCGTACATAGTAGGGTTCGATCTAGGACTCTAGCCTAGCTTAATCATAACTATTAGATCTAGTGTGTGCCTTAGCTCCTTGTGGATTCGATCCCTAAGTACTATAACTTAACCTCTTTTGATGAGAGTAAAAATCACTCCTTAGGGTAATTTGAGTGATATCAAATTTGGCGCCGTTGCCGGGGAGCTTCGATCGCCATTAGATCTTGTTTAGTTAGATTTTGTTTAGGTTTTATAATTGTTCAAAAATCTCATAAATTTTTTTTTCTTCTGTTTCAGGTACATACCAGAAGCAACAATGTGTTAATGTAAGATAAACAAGCTACACTATGTAGAACACACAGTAGTACATGGTTATTCAATTCCAAGAAATATGACTATATTTATTCTTTCAAAAGCTCTTACAAGTTCTTCTTAAAAGCAATAAATCAAACAAGCTCAAGACAAACCTCGACTTGTTTGCTAGTCTCACTCGTTCAGAGATCTAAGACAGACTCTGAACCACCTAAGCTCTTAACCCTAGATGCTTTGCTTCTCCTTCTTAGGACGTACAAAACTCTCTATTGCTAAAAGCTCTCCCTGTGTGTTAAACGGCAACACAGTGCCACGGCTCCCTTTTATATATCTTTGAGGAAGCCCTAGATCTAATCTATCTACCCAATGGAAACTTTCCATTTCTTCTACTTCAGCGAATAAGCCAATCTTCCTTTTCTCTTTAGATCGATTGCTTCTTCTTCAAGTCTTCCTTTAATGTCCCTCTTCATTAAATCTTCTTTTAATGCATCGGTCTTGATACGTGCTTCTCACGAACCGCCTCTCTGATGTAGTAGTTCATGTCACACTTCATGAACTACTTCAGCTCTGCTACAGCATCGACTTCCCATACACCTTCAATCTCCCCGTTTTTAATTCGTCGTCTCACAAGTACCTGCGATAGAAGATAAGAACAAACCACACAAAACAGCACCAGTACATATGTCTAAACGTTAATTCAACCAACTCAAGATAATTAAGAACATACTTATATTATCCTAAAAACATGTTCAAGCAAATCAATACATATTATCAAAAGAGAGCATATGCAAATGCTCCCCCATAATCTTAGCCAGTCTGAAAACATGGATAACAAAGAATTGCAACAAGTGGTGCAATTGAAATATCATAGACATAAAAACAAAGCAACATAACACAGCTCCCCCACAATCTTGGTCTCCTTAATCTTAGTCTTCTTCTTCTCCCCCTGCTTGTGAGCACACGTATTAAAAACACCAAGAAAAATACATCAAATATTCATACAGAGAGAAATACTAACCTGCTACAGCGCTCTGAAGATCCTGAACTATCTCAGCGAGCGCTTGAAGGGCTCGTGTCGTGTCCTGTAGGGCCACTTGCAAATCAACATGGTTGAGTGGTCCTTGTGGGATGGCAACTGATCCAAGCTCATAGACAGATATGCGACGTGGTGCAGTCCTGGAGCTTGGTGTAGCAGTTCGTGGAGCAGGAATCGGAGCAGAAGATGACTGACGGGTTGTCCTGGCAGAGCTTCTCTTTGGTTCAGCTTTAGATGGTGCCTTTCCTTTAGCTAGTCTCTGCTCACAGATCTCACCCACTCGTTTATCCTTCTTGTAAGGAACCGGACGTTGAAGCTTGTCACTAGGGTAAGATGGAACTGCATGCTGGCTTTGGAGAAGTGCCATGATCAAGCGAGGGAAGATCAACCAACGTGCATCATTGACCTGAGTCACTCCAAGATTGAGAATCTGTCTGAACATCATCTTACCCAAATCAACACGGACTCCATGAGCCATCTTGTAGATCAGCCTTTCCCTCTCAAGTGAGACATACGTCTTGTGAGTAGAGGGAATCCAGTTGTATGCAGCTATGATCATCAAAGCACCGTAGCACGGAGTAAGATCCGCTGTAGTGAGACCTTCCCATTCTGTCCTCGTATCTCCGGTGATGAATGAAGCCAACTCAGTTACTGAGATATCATCCAAAGTTGCGTCTTCCTCCTCTTCTTCCTCAGTAAGTGGTTCCCAATCTATGGCATTGTTGATGAGCGCAGGTGAGAACTTGTACGCTTGTCCTCTCACGGAGACAACTACTTCATCAACATCTGCTTCAGCTTTAGTACTCGGCAGACCTGCATAGAACTCAGCTACAACTTGCTCAACATACACTGCAAGACTCGAGACAGTTGATTCCATAGACCCCTTCTTAATAACCGCCAAGTACCCCCACTGATCAGCTTCCTTCATATCTACCGAACGCTCAGCAAGTACCTTACTCTTAAGGAACTGATCATACCTTTTCTTGATGAGAGGAGGCATTGGTTCAGCACTTTTGTCACCAGACCTCTTTGATCTCAACTGAGGCGAGGCTCCTGCTTCCTTAGCCAAATATGGAGACTTGGCCGCATCTCCTGGTGTGAGAAACTGAGATTGGGTTGGTGTACTAGACTCCCCTGTCTTTCTCTGTTTCCCAGAACGCAATCCTAATCGCTTCAGCACCCGTTTCTTCCTCCTTTCCTTCTGTGAAGCTTCATCTGACTCAGAACCCACAGTCACAGCATCATCTTTGGGGTTCATCGTCCACCTTCTTGGCTGATTCAGACTCGGCTTCACTTAGCTCCTTATCAGTGACCAGAACATCTTGAATGGCAGCACTAGCGGATCCAATCTGCGGTTGCGCATCTGCTTCAGGAACCTTCGCAGATGGCTCCTCTCCAAGACCTGGAGTCCTTTCATCGCTCTCCTCTGAAGGAGCTTTCTCATTAGCGGTATTGAACGAATCAAGCTCCTCAGTGACCTCAGGAAGTGCATCGGAAACGGGCATATCGTTTCTCGGCGGAGGCGATTCAGGTTCGCCATCAGTGAGTGACCTCCGACTTCCTTTAGGCTCTGCATGCTTCTCTTTCTTGGATGATTCGGCTTGTTGAGCTGATTTCTTTGCTTTCCCCATGATAGATGTCGGTTTCTGTGTGAGAATCGTGTGAGAGATGAAGAGAGGCTGCGAGATTGAGCTTCTTAAGCACGATGGAGATTTTCTAGGGCTTGTTCCCCACTACTTCCCTTAACGGAATAAAACTGAATCAACTTTTCTGATATTGCAGATCTGGTCCCTGACTTTTTATCCTCTCCTTTGTATACCTACAACATTTAATTTCTCTCATCCAAACACATAAGCATTAGGCACATTCGTGAATTATTAATGTATCATCAGACTTTCAAGATAGTAATAAAACACGAGTCACGACTCACAATTGGCTGAATCAAGATTAATATAAAGCATTAGATTAGTTCAGTTACCATTCGTGTGAAGTGCTTCACGAGTTGCCTCAGTGCTTGATTCAAGCTGCACATATAACTCTTCCTAGATCTTATATTCTGGTGCAGCCGATTGTCTTTTTATGGCTAGCTTTCACATTGATATGCCTTCATCAATGCTGCCGGTTTTCATTCTTTATTCTCGCGCTGTGAAACCCCTGTTGTTTCCCATCATGAATCTATCAAATTTTTTTTTTCTGAGCATCTTTCTGTAACATTGCTGGCTCTTTTTATTGAGAGGGGGGGGGGGGCACAGATTGACGTGAAACCTGTACCATTACAACATTGACGGCATATCAAGCAGCTCTTTTCCACAGCGTTTTCGGGTTCCAAAACCAATCTGAATCATATGTACATCCCGAATCAGCACCTGCACTACTCTCTGCACAACTTGACTCAACAATCAAGGTTACACACACCAATTGCATTTCTTAGTGTGATAAATCGATTAAATTCAAGAGATTTAGTGAATATATCAGCCAATTGCAAATCAGTAACTACTTGTTCGATTACTACCTGATTGTCTTCAACTAATTCTCTGATGAAGTGGTGCCTTATGTCAATGTACTTCGTCCTTGAATGTTGGACCGGATTCCTCGAGATATCAATTGCACTTTTGTTGTCACAATACACAAGAAAGGCACCCGATTGCATTCCATAATCAGCTGACATCTGCTTCATCCAGATAAGTTGTGAGCAACAGCTACCCATGGTAATATATTCTGCTTCCGCCGTAGAAAGTGATACAGAGTTCTGCTTCTTGCTCAGCCACGAGATAAGATTGTTTCCAAGAAAGAAACATCCTCCACTGGTACTCTTTCTATCATCAGCACATCCTGCCCAATCAGCATCGCAGTATCCCACCAAGTTCTTGTTGGGATTCTTCGAGTAATACACGCCCAAGCTCTCTGTTCCTTTGACGTACTTGATGATCCTCTTTACTGCATTCAGGTGTGATACCTTAGGCTTGGCTTGATATCGTGCACACACACCGACACTGAATGACAGATCTGGTCGACTCGCTGTCAAGTACAACAGACTACCAATCATCCCTCGATACAGCTTGACATCCACATCTTCTCCTGCTTCATCTCGTGCATGCTTCAGTGATGTACTCATGGGTGTCTTAGAAACTTTGGAGTTCTCCATACCAAATCGCTTTACCAAACTGTTAGCGTATGCACTCTGAGAGATGAAGACACCTTTCTCTGACTGAGACACTTGAAGTCCAAGAAAGTACTTCAGTTCGCAGCACATGCTCATCTCAAACTCTTGAGTCATATTCTGAACAAACTCATCAACCAGCTTCTGTGACGCACCTCCAAAGATAATGTCATCCACATAGATTTGAACAATGATTATATCTTTTTTAACTTCCTTGAAGAATAGTGTCTTGTCTATACTCCCTCTCATGTACTCCGCTTCTAACAGAAATCTTGTGAGTCGTTCATACCATGCACGCGGTGCTTGCTTCAACCCATATAGTGCTTTCTTCAGTCTGTACACATAGTCATGATGCACTGGGTCCTCAAATCCCTTTGGCTGCTCAACATAAACTTCCTCCTGAAGTACTCCATTGAGGAAAGCACTTTTCACATCCATTTGATGCACTTTGAAGTTCAGAATGCACGCCATTCCCAGAAACAACCGAATGGATTCCAATCTTGCAACTGGAGCAAAGGTTTCTTCAAAGTCTACTCCTTCAATCTGTGAGTATCCTTGAGCCACAAGCCTTGCCTTGTTACGAACTACTTCTCCATGCTCATCAGTCTTGTTCTTGAAAATCCATTTAGTGCCAACCACGTTTACTCCTTTAGGTCTAGCAACAAGTTCCCACACATCGTTCCTAGTGAACTGCTCAAGTTCTTCCTCCATTACGACAATCCAATATTCATCACGTAGTGCTTCAGTGTGTGTCTTAGGTTCTATTGATGAGACGAAACATGCGAACTACACCATTTCTTTAAAGTTGATCACCTTTCCACGCGTTTTTCGTCCTTCTTCAATCCCTCCAATCACATCAGACTTCGAATGATTGCGATGAACTTGCTGAATCACTGGTTGAGGTACTGTATCTGTGATAGGACCTTCCTCAATGATTTCTGTAGCAGCTACGGATGATCCACCTTGTTCCTCTTCCTTTGATCCCAAGTCATCACTTACAACCACAGACAAATCATCAAATACAACATTCACTGATTCTTTGATTGATTCTGTCCGCTTGTTGTAGACTCGGTATGCTGAGCTAGACTGTGCATAACCCAGAAAGAATCCTTCATCACTTCTTGAGTCAAACTTCCCAAGGTAGTCCTTGTCATTCAGTATGTAGCACCTGCATCCAAAAACATGAAAGTAACTAAGATTAGGAGTTTTGCCTGTCCACATCTCGTACGGTGTCTTTGTTGTCCCTTTTCTGACATACACACGGTTGATTGTGTAACACGCTGTGCTGAGTGCTTCAGCCCAGAACCTCTTGGCTATCTTGTTACCATGAAGCATTGCTCTTCCCATTTCCTGTAGAGTTCTATTCTTTCGTTCAACCACTCCATTCTGCTGAGGTGTCCAAGGTGCTGCAAACTGGTGAGCTATTCCTCTTGATTCAAGAAAGGTAGTCATGGCTTCATTTTCGAATTCACCTCCATGATCACTGCGTATCTTCTTGATTCCTCCCTTTTCATTTATGAGTTGAAGCGCCCAGATTTTGAAACTCTCAGACACTTCTGACTTTTCCCTGAGAAAACGAACCCAAGTGAATCTGGTGTAGTCATCTACTAGTACAAACACGTACTTCTTTCCTCCGATACTCTCGGTTTGCATAGGACCCATGAGATCCATGTGAACTAGGTCCAATGGTGCCTTTGCCTGAACATCCGGTACCTTCTTGTGTTGTATCTTGACTTGCTTTCCCTCATTGCATGCACCACACACAATCTTGTCATCGATCTTGAGTTTGGGTACTACTCGAACCAAGTCGTTGCATACTAGATTCATTAGATTCCTGAAGTTCATATGTCCCAAACGTCTATGCCATAGATCAATATTCCCTTGAGCTGACAAGCACTTAACCTTCTTTTCCCACATGTAACAGTTATTGCCAGATCTCACACCTTGTAGCACTGTTACACCATGTTGATTTATTGCACGGCAATCAATTGCTGAGAAACACACCGTAAGTCCGTCATCACACAGTTGACTCACGCTGATCAAGTTAGCCTTTAATCCTTTGACAAAGTAGACATTCACAAATTTAGGTACTTCTGAGTTGCACGTTGTACCTTTGCCTTGAATGACACCACAGCCTCCATCTCCAAAGGTTACCTTTCCTCCTTTTACCTTTGACACTTTGTCTAGATACTCAATGTTTCCCGTCATGTGTCTAGAACACCCACTGTCGAAGTACCATGGTTCCTCAGATTCAGAATCACTTGACACTCGCGCCATGTTACATCGAACGGTACTTCTTGGTTCAGTCACTATCTTAGGATACAAGTCAGTTTTCTTCATCCAGCCTCGAGAAGTCTTGCATATTCTCCAAAACTTGTGTTGTCTCCATACTTGTTTGACCCGTTCCAGATATTTGTAGCAATACCTCTTGTAATGACCAAACTTCCCACAGAAGAAACACCCACTCATCTGAGCTGGAGTACTTTGTGTCTTAGTTTCTTCAGCATGCGCAAAACCTCCAGACACAAAGCGCGTTGTACCTGTTGAGCTACTCTGTCTTCCAGTGTAACCAAGTCCCATCAATGAGTTTTCAGTTCTTCCACTGCTCAGAATCTTGTCAAGTTGCTTGGTTCCCGTAAGCATCTTAATCTGCCGATATTGCTGATCCAATTCAGCTTGAAGATCAGCTGCTTTCTTTCTTTCAGTCAGTAACTCTTCTCTGAGCTCGTCCGCTTGCTTAGACAGAACCAATTTTTCTTTGATCAGATTCACACTTTCCTTGGCCAACTCAGCTTCCATGTTGAGGTCATCCTTCAACACTTGTACTTCAACTTCCAGTCTTGCCTTCTCTTTAGCCAAGGCCAAATTCTCTAATCCCAGCTTCACTAGCGTCTCTCGAACTTCCTTGTAGCTTTCATCTAAGTCATTTTCTTGCTCAGCATCACTCTCAGATCCTGACTCACATTCCACGATTCCTAGAAACGCCACAAAGTTGTTCACTTCCTCTTCACTCTCGCTGTCGGACTCGCTGTCATTGATTCCTATCATGGACTTTTCCGGCTTTCTCCTACCATCCGACTCGCACCCAGCTTGAGTGTGTCCATATCCCTTGCAGTTATGGCACTGAATCTCTCTTCCTTTTACTGTGGGACACTCAGTTCGAAAGTGACCATACCCTTTGCATTCATAGCACTTAGCATCATTCTTCCTGTAGTTCTTCTCTGGCTCAGATGTCTTCCTACCTTGGCCAAACTTCTTCTGCCCATTCTCCACTTTTCGTAGAGCTCTATCAAACCTTCTGACCAGAAGACTCACAGGATCGTTATCATCCATATGCTCATTTTCAACTGATGCAAGCGCAATTCCTTTCTCCTTCATTCCACCAGACACACCAGCCACTTCCATCTCATGAGTTTGTAACATTCCAACCACTTCATCAAATGTCATCTCGTCAGTGTTACAGGAGACGGTCATAGCTGCTTTGTATGCCATGAACTTAGACGGAAAGCACCTCAGGAACTTCTTCACAAGTTTCTTCTCTTTGTATTTCTTTCCAAGTGTAAGTGCTTCTTGTGCCAGTGAGCTAATCTTTGAGCTGAAATCTCCAACATATTCATTTTCTTCCATCTTTAGCTCTTCAAATCTTGTTGCAAGCATATCCTTTCTAGAACTCTGAACCTTTGAGGTTCCTTCAAAATGCTTCTGCAGAATATCCCATGCATCCTTTGCTGCCTCGCATCCTTGAATTAGTTCAAACTGCTTCCTTGCTACACTGCAATGTATGACAGTTAGTGCACGAGCATTGAACTTAGCCATCTTGTTCTCATCATCAGTCCAGAGCTCCTCCAGTTTTGGAACATCTGTCCCATCCTCGGCTCTTGCAACAGGTGATTCCAACCAGATTCCACGCCAATGGGTCAATACCCTTGATTGTAGCCTTCATGCGCACCTTCCAGAATCCATAGTTTCCTACTTCAAGGATCACTTTGGAACTTATCACCAACTCGCGATAGCTATCCATCTTACTCCGCAGGATCTACCTGTTTAAATAAACAAAGCACAGATACCTGCTCTGATACCAATTGTTAATGTAAGATAAACAAGCTACGCTATGTAGAACACACAGTAGTACAAGGTTATTCAATTCCAAGAAATACGACTATATTTATTCTTTCAAAAGCTCTTACAAGTTCTTCTTAAAAGCAATAAATCAAACAAGCTCAAGACAAACATCGACTTGTTTGCTAGTCTCACTCGTTCAGAGATCTAAGACAGACTCTGAACCACCTAAGCTCTTAACCCCTAGATGCTTTGCTTCTCCTTCTTAGGACGTACAAAACTCTCTATTGCTAAAAGCTCTCCCTGTGTTAAACGGCAACACAGTGCCACGGCTCCCTTTTATATATCTTTGAGGAAGCCCTAGATCTAATCTATCTACCCAATGAAAACTTTCCATTTCTTCTACTTCAGCGAATAAGCCAATCTTCCTTTTCTCTTTAGATCGATTGCTTCTTCTTCAAGTCTTCCTTTAATGTCCCTCTTCATTAAATCTTCTTTTAATGCATCGGTCTTGATACGTGCTTCTCACGAACCGCCTCTCTGATGTAGTAGTTCATGTCACACTTCATGAACTACTTCAGCTCTGCTACAGCATCGACTTCCCATACACATTCACAATGAAGAAAGGATTTTTAGCTTATTCAAAGAAGCAACCTGCTGGTTTATGTATGATCCGTAAGTCTACGAGGGATGTAACGATCGACACCCTCCAAGCAGCATCGATCGATAGCATACACCACAAATCGATCGACATCGTCCATCCCGAATCGATCGACACCCTTTAAGAACCGGTGATCGACAGAGTACACAAATCGTCAAACGACACTGTTCACGCGAACACTGTTCACATGGGTACTAATCACCGAGGTACTGTTCATCGTGGTACTATTCACGCGGGTACTGTTCATCAAGATACTATTCATCCGATTACTGTTCATCCCGGTACTATTCATCGGAGTACTGTTCACGAGAACACTGTTCATCCAAACACTGTTCATCCAAACACTGTTCATCCAAAATCGATCGACAATGTTCATTTTGTGTCGATCGATACTGTTCATCGTGACACTGTTCATCGCGGCACTATTCACGAAAACACTGTTCATCCAAACACTGTTCATCCCGTATCGATCGATACTGTTCACCCGACGTCGATCGATACTGTTCATCGTGACACTGTTCATCGCGACAATATTCATCCGACGTCGATCAACACTGTTCATCCCGTGTCGATCGATACTGTTCACTTCAGCACTATTCACCGAAACACTGTTCATCGGGGGTACTGTTTATCGCGATACTGTTCATCAAAATACTGTTCACCGCGACACTGTTCATTCGGGTACTGTTCATCCGACGCCGAAAAAGTTATGTTCATCAAGAGTCAACCGACACCACTTGCGGGGAAACAAAAGAGGTCAGAGCACTCATACTTAAGATTGATAAGAGAGGTATCTGGCGAGACGAAGAAGGTCGTCCTTGCAACACCAGAGGATAATTGATTAATGCAGATGGTGATGTAATCCCTAATGTGATTGATGTTGCTGAGACAAACGACTTTATTTTGACAATCCAATGGTATGATTTGGGAAGCGAGGACCCTTTCAAAGGTCTTCCTTTTGAAAATCCCAAAGATCTTATGAAGACACTCGAAGGGTTAGCCTCATCAGCAAGTGCGCAGAATGAGGTACATGTAGATCACATTATCTGCAATATCTTTCCCTATTTTTTATTTGGAGATGCTTTTAGCAGGTTCAGTAAGTTGCAGCCAAGATCTCTAACTTGTTGGGAAGACATCAAAAGCGCATTCCTAGGTAAATTTTTCAGTGAAGCTGTAGCAATTCGAAGTAAAAGGTTTGATTACATGATAGAGAAGATGACTGAAGATCATGAGAAAAGAATAATGACTAGTATCAACCAGATTATTGATTATGTCTACAGCAAGCAGAATGAAGATTTTGAAACCCCAACAACTCATGTCAAGCAGCCGGACATTCAGGTTTAACATGCTTATGAGGATACACAGAGGGACAAACTGAACAGAGGACAGCTGGTCAACCATGGTACGGTTGAGGATGATGAACAAGATGGATCTGGAGAGCCGAGCATAGTAGAAAAAGCTGATACAAGTGATTCGATTTCAGCATCGATCGATATCTGCACTTCAGAAATGATCAATACAGACTTGTCTCATCGATCGATACCTCTCGAAATCCCTGATGCTACTGCTGTGAATGTTGGGACAGAACGACAAAGAGCACTCAGAGACTACAACAGTCCTGAGGATTTATATGCTAAAAGGTCTGCATTGCATCGTTCAACATTCCAGAGTTCTGTCCCTGAGCTACCTACTGCATATATCTCTCTTGTGGGTCAGGAGCATGTTGGTTCAGGAAGTTGCCACAAGGATCTGTTACTACCTGGAAAGACATCACAAACGCCTTCCTCAACAACTTCCGATGTAATGCTGCAGCAAATCTAGAGATTGAGATAATATCTATGCTGGAATATATGGTAGAGGGCGATGAACAACATGAATCTGGAGAGCTGAGCAGAGTAGAAGAAGCCGATATTTGTAACACAAGCTCAGCATCGACCGACCCCGCAACCTCGACATCGATCGACAACATCACTTCAGGATCAATCGTCACCAGCATCTCAACATCGATCGACAGAGATGTTTGTCACAGATCGATACCACTTGAAATCCCTGAAAGTTTGAGTTGGCCTCAGGACATTGCAGACTCGACACAGAAGAGCATTGATGTATCAAGTTGTTATCCTAACCAAGATGTAGAAAAAGAGATCACCATGGAAGATTTCTTGGAGCTAGAAGAATTTTTGGAGTTAGAGGGTGGAGAACAACTTAGAGAATTGGATTCGAGTGTGACTTCATAGAGCTGGAGGATTGGCTTGAGTCAGAAGATAAGCTTGATGACGAGCGGAATACTATGAGGAAAAATTTGGAGACTTCGTCAAAGGCTAGAATCGATCGATACCGACCTGATGAGATCGATCCACACCCGCCAGATAGCATTGATCGACACCCACCCGATAGCATTGATCGACACCCACCCGAGTGCATCGATCGACACACATCGTTTGATGAGCTACCAGGATGCACAGTTAAGCTGGAACCGATTGAAGAGAGAATGCACAAGTCTGAGACCTCATACCTTGTTGTCCCTGAACACCTAAGACCCATATGCGCAGAAGAAGCTGCTGGGATTTGCAAAAGAGTGAAGAGGATACATGACCCTGTGAAGATTGTGGTTTCCTGTACCGTGGTTGAAGCTGAATCTCCTATACCACCAGATAGAGGTATACATCTAGATTCCTGCAATGGAGTATTTAAGGATCATCAGCATGTGGTAGCTTCTCAGAGGGGGATGAGGTGTAGAACTGAAGTCGACAAAGAACCCAGAGAAGAAGCCTCGATCGACACTGTTCAGAAAACATCGATCGATAGTATCACTCCACCATCGATCGACATCTACCAGATACCACCGATTGACATCATCAATCTATTATTGATCGACACTACCATTGGTTCATCGATCAATACCATACGCGAATCAGAGCAGAATGAGTATGAAGTGTGTGGAAATATTTTTGATAGAGATACCACCACGCGTTCAGACAAGTTTGGGGAAAGATGATGATGAATTGGAGGAAGAGGAAAAGAACCCAAAGGGATTCCCAGTTATCATTGATTCCTCACTTCTCCGATGATGTCAGGAAATTTGGAGTGAGACTACACAAGTCTGTGGGAAAGAAGAGGAGAAATTGGAAGAAGCGGAAACGAACCAAGGGAGGTTCTCCGTTATCATTGACTCCTTACTTTTCAGATTGTGTCAGGAAACCCAGAGTGCGCTGCAGATGCTTCACACATCCGTTTGCAAAGGTTAAAGCACTCCTTATTGCTGAGATGATAGACAAAGGAGAAAAGTCTATGGAGGAGGCTTTCACACAAGAATGATAAAGCCTCAAAGATTGGACATTGAGATTTGTTTTGGAGCATATTCTCATTCTCATCCGGATTAATCAGATCTCCAAAAGTCAAGCTAATGACTAAAAATAGGCGCTGAGTGGGAGGCAACCCACTGTTAGGTTTGTTTTAAATTTGGTTTTATTTTCATATACTACTGATTTTTATTTTTCATTATCGCAGGTTATTTAAAAAAAAAAGATGAACAGTACGCACGACACTGTAGCAACAGTGCCGAGCAACCCTGTAGCGAGGACATCGATCGATACTGTAGCAAGAAAATCGATCGACACTGTAGCAGAATCATTGTAGCGACGCTACTGTAGCAGCAGAGTCACTGTTCATCCGAAAAAAAAATTAGTTAATTCGTTTTATTAATTATCTATTACTAACTTTTAGATTTTTAGTGTTTTATCTATGTTAGGTTACATGAGAAGATTCATGGAAGAAGCATTGATATACCAATATCGACCGATGGTTGCAAACATTAGTCGACAGAGCATTAATAGCATCGATCGATCGCCACTTAATTGTGTTGATCGATAGAGCATCAAGAGTATCTATCGCCACTTAATTGTTTTGGTCAATATTCACATCAAAGTTAAGTATACTGTTTTTCCTTGTTAATTAATGTCCTTATGATTTATTCTCCCACCAAACTTAGACTGTATAACACTGGTAACAGTGTTGTTTAAGTCTAGGGGAGGTCGTACTAATATTATAATTTAGATTAATTATTTAGAATAGGGACCCGAGTAAACGATTGCCATAATATCGACCGACGAGAAGAAGTCAATATCGATCGACATAACCAAATCTGCCACGACCGATGACAACACATTTACATCGAGTAACATCTATTCCGGTCAGTTATTTTGTTCTAACTTGTTAAATTCAGTACTTATGGTTTATTTCTCACCAATCTCCGACTTGATAACACCATTATAGTGTTATTTAAGTCTGGGGGAGGTTCTACTAATACTGTGTTTTAGTTTTGAAAAAAAAAACAGATGCAAGTGTAGACGATTAATCACCACATCGACTGATGAGGCTAGCTCGATATTGATCGCCAGCACTTCATATCAAACGATCGATTGTCTCTTCATTGTGTCAAACGATCTCTCTAGCCATCGACTGATGGGACCATATCGATATCGTTCGACAGCTCTTCATCTTCAACGATCGATTGATACTTCATAGTGTCGATCAACACAGACATCAGCGAGCTGGTATATCGTTCATACCACCGACTGTGTTACACTAGGACAGTGTAATTTAAGTCTGGGGGATTACTAACGTTTATCTACTTTATGAGTCTTATTTAAAATGTTTTCAAAAAGTTTTTATTGAGTCAAGAAGGGGATATAATCTTAATCGATTTATTACTTGTCATCTAACCACTCTTTAGACCAGTCTTAGACTTACTGACTGCAGAAGTATTAGAGATACTGATGTGGATCAACCTGTCAACTATGTTTGCACTTGCTGAAATTGTTTGAAGGAACCAAAGTTGACTTCCAACCTAATACTGACTTGATTTGCTTGTCTTGGGGCTTGGTATACAAGGGATCAGAATCCTCTTACAAGTCTGGAAGGTAAAAAGTCAGTGTGTTTCTGCTTCCCTTCCTTCTCTCTCTTCGGCATCTCAAGATCTAAGTTTATAAAGAAAATATTGATATGATTTCTTGAGAGGCAGAGGGATAGGTAAATTACCTGCGATCCCATTATTCTAAATCTCGAGGATGATCACACCTTGTGGAAAATAGGGATAGGTAAATTACCAAAGACCCCATTATTCGCTACACTTTGTAAAAAATGTATGAGTTACAATGCAAATTTCAATGAGATAGACTAGATGACCTTTGTGGCATCGAAACCTGTTGAAATTGAAAATAATAAGAGATTCAGAGAAGAGAGTGAGGGGAGAAAAGGATCAGAGAAGACTACAAGTGTGTTCAGAAACTTGTTTGAGTTGAATCCATGTGTCCTTTGATCGATACTCCCAAGGTAAAGCCTACACTTTTATTTTTATGAAAGAAATGAGGTTAGTAGAGGGGATTGTCAGACAGGATCTGTTAGGTTGTGGAACTAGTGGAATTTGGTTGCTATACTAGGATATTGTATAATGTGCTTCTAAGGTTAGGATGTTTAATGATTTGGTTTGCACTACTAAAGAGATGATGAACTGAATTTTTAAAATCATGTGAGTCACTGTTGTTTTCAAACCTCTTTCAGAGAGACTGCCTGGTTGTTTTGCTTGAGGACAAGCAAAAGGGTAAGTCTGGGGGAGTTGATATACCATGGATTTTACTCATTTTTACCCATGATATATAAGTGTTTTATATACTATTTATTATGTATTGGAGTCTATTTAGAGTATTTACAGGTTCAGGGACGATTTGGAGAAATATGGTGATTTTGGTGCATTTTGGAGTCTTTCAAATCGCAGAACTGTACAGACGCTTCAGATGTTTAGCTCTATATGGAGACCTTCCCACCGTTGGATTTAGCCCATCGTTGGACACAAGATAGAGCTTTGAGTTAGCTTTCCAATGCCACCGGTCTGAGGTCAATCCGCATCTTGTAGCAGAAGTTATGCATGTTTTACTGAAGAGTGGTCAGTTTCCCTCGCGAGAGAAGGCCGCCGAGAAGAGGATTGTATGTCGATCGATGCAACACATTGCATGTCGATCGACAGGAACATCAGAACGTGGGCCAAGTATATTTCATGACCAACTGAAGCCCAGGAGTCACCACAAAGTTACCAAAATACCCTTGACGACCAGAAAACCCTATTTATATTATTTTTAAGCCATTGTTGACGGCTACGCTTTAGACGCTTTCTACGCTTTCATTGTTTTCTCTTAGGAGAGAAGGGAGGAACTCCTTGAGAGTCCTCCTGGAACTCCTTTGCTTTTGGTTTTATATTATCTATTGCATTTTCATCTATTCATCTATGATTTCTGTGACAACTATCATGTCTGAATAGATCCACCTGTTAGATCTATGGTTCAGATAGGTTTGTGGGATTAGCCCCAAACTATAATTGCTAAGTTGTGGTACTCATCAAATGGATTGCACCATATGCTTGTTCTAGATTAGCTAACTAGAACATAGATCACTAGGATCTTTGATTATCTTGAATTATCCATTTGAACTTGCTTGTCTCTCGTTGAGAAGAGCGACAGCTCCTCCTTGAGACCTAGTGTTCATTATCGGCTCGCGCCTAGGCAGATCTAGAAGCCGTCGATCGTTATCCCGATAGGTGAATCGATCGGCACTGCGAAAGGTGTATCGCTCGATATCTCGAAAGCATATCGACCGACTCTTTTTCTGTGTCATCATGCGAAAGGTGTGGCCAGAGATCTAGATAAGTTAACCAGTGATACTTCACTTGAGTTAAGTGGCTGAGAACTATAATATCATGCAAGCAACTTGTTAGGCATTTATAGACATTATAATCCCCAATACCTGAATAGAAGCCCTAAATCTAGCAATCATCCTTCCATCAACTACCTTGGTTACATAAGAATAACTACCTTGTTCGCCCTTGCAATTTAATATATTTCCTATTTTACTGTTAGCCTAGCTTAATCATAACTATTAGATCTAGTGTGTGCCTTAGCTCCTTGTGGATTTGATCCCTAAGTACTATAACTTGACCTCTTTTGATGAGAGTAAAAATCACTCATTAGGGTAATTTGAGTGATATCAAATTTGGCGTCGTTGCCGGAGAGCTTCGATCGCCATTAGATCTTGTTTAGTTAGATTTTGTTTAGGTTTTATAATTGTTCAAAAATCTCATATATTTTTTTTTTCTTCTGTTTCAGGTACTTACCAGAAGCAACAATGAAGAAAGGATTTTTAGCTTATTCAAAGAAGCAACCTGCTGGTTTATGCACGATCCGTAAGTCTACGAGGGATGTAATGATCGACACCCTCCAAGAATCATCGATCGATAACATACACCACAAATCGATCGACATCGTCCATCCCGAATCGATCGACACCCTACAAGAACCGGTGATCGACAGAGTACACAAATCATCAAACGACACTGTTCACACGAACACTGTTCACATGGGTACTGTTCACTGAGGTACTGTTCATCGTGGTACTATTCACGTGGGTAATGTTCATCAATGTACTATTCATCCGATTACTGTTCATCCCGGTACTATTCATCGGAGTACTGTTCACGAGAACACTGTTCATCCAAACAATGTTCATCCGAAATCGATCGACACTGTTCATTCTGTGTCGATCGATACTGTTCAACGTGACACTGTTCATAGCAGCACTATTCACGAAAACACTGTTCATCCGAACACTGTTCATCTCGATACTGTTCACAAGAGGTCGATCGATAATGTTCATCGTGACACTGTTCATCGCGACACTATTCATCCGACGTCGATCGACACTGTTCATCCCGTGTCGATCGATACTGTTCACTTCAGTACTGTTCACCGAAACACTGTTCATCGCGTCACTATTCATCGCGACAATGTTCATCGGGGTACTGTTCATCGCGATACTGTTCATCAAAACACTGTTCAGCGCGACACTGTTGATTCGGGTACTGTTCATCCGGACACTGTTCATCCGACGCCGAAAAATTATGTTCATCAAGAGTCAACCGACACCACTTGCGGGGAAACAAAAGAGGTCAGAGCACTCATATTTAAGATTGATATGAGAGGTATCTGGTGAGACGAATAAGGTCGTCCTTGCAACACCAGAGGACAATTGATTAATGCAGATGGTGATGTAATCCCTAATGTGATTGATGTTGCTGAGACAAACGACTTTATTTTGACAAGCCAATGGTATGATTTGGGAAGCGAGGACCCTTTCAAAAGTCTTCCTTTTGAAAACCCCAAAGATCTTATCAAGACACTCGAAGGGTTAGCCTCATCAGCAAGCGCGCAGAATGAGGTACATGTAGATCACATTATCTGCAAGATCTTTCCCTATTTTTTATCTGGAGATGCTTTTAGCTGGTTTAGTAAGTTGCAGCCAAGATCTCTAACTTGTTGGGAAGACATCAAAAGCGCATTCTTAGGTAAATTTTTCAGTGAAGCTGTAGCAATTCGAAGTAAAAGGTTTGATTACATGATAGAGAAGATGACTGAAGATCATGAGAAATGAATAATGACTAGTATTAGCCAGATTATTGATTATGTCTACAGCGAGCTGAATGAAGATTTTGAAACCCCAACAACTCATGTCAAGCAGCCGGACATTCAGGTTCAACATGCTTATGAGGATACACAGAGGGACAAACTGAACAGAGGACAACTGGTCAACCATGGTACGGTTGAGGATGATGAACAAGATGGATCTGGAGAACCGAGCATAGTAGAAAAAGCTGATACAAGTGATTCGATTTCAGCATCGATCGATACAGACTTGTCTCATCGATCGATACCTCTCGAAATCCCTGATGCTACTGCTGTGAATGCTGGGATAGAACGACAAAGAGCACTCAGAGACTACAACAGTCCTGAGGATTTATATGCTAAAAGGTCTGCATTGCGTCGTTCAACATTCCAGAGTTCCGTCTCTGAGCTACCTACTGCATATATCTCTCTTGTGGGTCAGACTCCTTTTCATGGTCTTCATTATGAAGATGCCACTAACCACTTAGAGGCATTCGAAGATTTAGCTTCGACACCATCAAATGCAATGGAGTCCCTGAAGACTACTACTTCTGCAAATTATTCTCATATTATCTTGCTGGAGAAGCAGCATGTTGGTTCAGGAAGTTGCCACAAGGATCTGTTACTACCTGGAAAGACATCACAAACGCCTTCCTCAACAACTTCCGATGTAATGCTGCAGCAAATCTAGAGATTGAGATAATATCTATGCTGGAATATATGGTAGAGGGTGATGAACAACATTAATCTGGAGAGCTGAGCAGAGTAGAATAAGCCGATATTTGTAACACAAGCTCAGCATCGACCGACCCCGCAACCTCGACATCGATCGACAACATCACTTCAGGATCAATCGTCACCAGCATCTCAACATCGATCGACAGAGACGTTTGTCACAGATCGATACCACTTGAAATCCATGAAAGTTCGAGTTGGCCTCAGGACATTGCAGACTCGACACAGAAGAGCATTGATGTATCAAGTTGTTATCCTAACCAAGATGTAAAAAAAGAGATCACCATGGAAGATTTCTTGGGGCTAGAAGAATTTTTGGAGTTAGAGGGTGGAGAACAACTTAGAGAATTGGATTCGAGTGTGACTTCATAGAGCTGGAGGATTGGCTTGAGTCAGAACAGAAGCTTGATGACGAGCGGAATACTATGAGGAAAAATTTGGAGACTTCGTCAAAGGCTAGAATCAATCGATACCGACCTGATGAGATCGATCGACACCCGCCAGATAGCATTGATCGACACCCACCCGATAGCATTGATCGACACCCACCCGAGTGCATCGATCGACACACATCGTTTGATGAGCTACCAGGATGCACAGTTAAGCTGGAACCGATTGAAGAGAGAATGCACAAGTCTGAGACCTCATACCTTGTTGTCCATAAACACCTAAGACCCATATGCGCAGAAGAAGCTGCTGGGATTTGCAAAAGAGTGAAGAGGATACATGACCCTGTGAAGATTGTGGTTTCCTATACCGTGGTTGAAGCTGAATCTCCTATACCACCAGATAGAGGTATACATCTAGATTTCTGCAATGGAGTATTTAAGGATCATCAGCATGTGGTAGCTTCTCAGAGGGGGATGAGGTGTAGAACTGAAGTCGACAAAGAACCCAGAGAAGAAGACTCGATCGACACTGTTCAGAAAATATCGATCGATAGTATCACTCCACCATCGATCGACATCTACCGGATACCACCGATTGACATCATCAATCTATTATTGATCGACACTACCACTGGTTCATCGATCGATACCAGACAAGTATGAAGTGTGTGGAAATATTTTTGATAGAGATACCACCACGCGTTCAGACAAGTCTGGGGGAAAGATGATGATGAATTGGAGGAAGAGGAAAATAACCCAAAGGGATTCCCAGTTATCATTGATTCCTCACTTCTCCGATGATGTCAGAAAATTTGGAGTGAGACTACACAAGTCTGTGGGAAAGAAGAAGAGAAATTGGAAGAAGCGGAAACGAACCAAGGGAGGTTCTCCGTTACCATTGACTCCTTACTTTTCAGATTGTGTCAGGAAACCCATTATTCGCTACACTTTGTAAAAAATGTATGAGTTACAATGCAAATGTCAATGAGATAGACTAGATGACCTTTGTGGCATCGAAACCTGTTGAAATTGAAAATAATAAGAGATTCAGAGAAGAGAGTGAGGGGAGAAAAGGATCAGAGAAGACTACCTGTGTGTTCAGAAACTTGTTTGAGTTGAATCCATGTGTCCTTTGATCGATACTCCCAAGGTAAAGCCTACACTTTTATTTTTATGAAAGAAATGAGGTTAGTAGAGGGGATTGTCAGACAGGATCTGTTAGGTTGTGGAACTAGTGGAATTTGGTTGCTATACTAGGATATTGTATAATGTGCTTCTAAGGTTAGGATGTTTAATGATTTGGTTTGCACTACTAAAGAGATGATGAACTGAATTTTTAAAATCATGTGAGTCACTGTTGTTTTCAAACCTCTTTCAGAGAGACTGCCTGGTTGTTTTGCTTGAGGACAAGCAAAAGGGTAAGTCTGGGGGAGTTGATATACCATGGATTTTAGTCATTTTTACCCATGATATATAAGTGTTTTATATACTATTTATTATGTATTGGAGTCTATTTAGAGTATTTACAGGTTCAGGGACGATTTGGAGAAATATGATGATTTTGGTGCATTTTGGAGTCTTTCAAATCGCAGAACTGTACAGACGCTTCAGATGTTTAGCTCTCTATGGAGACCTTCCCACCGTTGGATTTAGCCCATCGTTGGACACAGGATAGAGCTTTGAGTTAGCTTTCCAATGCCACCGGTCTGAGGTCAATCCGCATCTTGTAGCAGAAGTTATGCATGTTTTACTGAAGAGTGGTCAGTTTCCCTCGCGAGAGAAGGCTGCCGAGAAGAGGATTGTATGTCGATCGATGCAACACATTGCATGTCGATCGAAAGGAACATCAGAACGTGGGCCAAGTATATTTCATGACCAACTGAAGCCCAGGAGTCACCACAAAGTTACCAAAATACCCTTGACGACCAGAAACCCTATTTATATTATTTCTAAGCCATTGTTGACGGCTACGCTTTAGACGCTTTCATTGTTTTCTCTTAGGAGAGAAGGGAGGAACTCCTTGAGAGTCCTCCTGGAACTCCTTTGCTTTTGGTTTTATATTATCTATTGCATTTTCATCTATTCATCTATGATTTCTGTGACAACTATCATGTCTGAATAGATCCACCTGTTAGATCTATGGTTCAGATAGGTTTGTGGGATTAGCCCCAAACTATAATTGCTAAGTTGTGGTACTCATCAAATGGATTGCACCATATGCTTGTTCTAGATTAGCTAACTAGAACATAGATCACTAGGATCTTTGATTATCTTGAATTATCCATTTGAACTTGCTTTTCTCTCGTTGAGAAGAGCGACAGCTCCTCCTTGAGACCTAGTGTTCATTATCGGCTCGCGCCTAGGCAGATCTAGAAGCCGTCGATCGTTATCCCGATAGGTGAATCGATCGGCACTGCGAAAGGTGTAACGCTCGATATCTCGAAAGCATATCGACCGACTCTTTTTCTGTGTCATCATGCGAAAGGTGTGGCCAGAGATCTAGATAAGTTAACCAGTGATACTTCACTTGAGTTAAGTGGCTGAGAACTATAATATCATGCAAGCAACTTGTTAGGCATTTATAGACATTATAATCCCCAATACCTGAATAGAAGCCCTAAATCTAGCAATCATCCTTCCATCAACTACCTTGGTTACATAAGAATAACTACCTTGTTCGCCCTTGCAATTTAATATATTTCCTATTTTACTGTTAGCCTAGCTTAATCATAACTATTAGATCTAGTGTGTGCCTTAGCTCCTTGTGGATTTGATCCCTAAGTACTATAACTTGACCTCTTTTGATGAGAGTAAAAATCACTCATTAGGGTAATTTTAGTGATATCAAATTTGGCGTCGTTGCCGGAGAGCTTCGATCGCCATTAGATCTTGTTTAGTTAGATTTTGTTTAGGTTTTATAATTGTTCAAAAATCTCATATATTTTTTTTTCTTCTGTTTCAGGTACTTACCAGAAGCAACAATGAAGAAAGGATTTTTAGCTTATTCAAAGAAGCAACCTGCTGGTTTATGCACGATCCGTAAGTCTACGAGGGATGTAACGATCGACACCCTCCAAGAATCATCGATCGATAGCATACACCACAAATCGATCGACATCGTCCATCCCGAATCGATCGACACCCTACAAGAACCGGTGATCGACAGAGTACACAAATCGTCAAACGACACTGTTCACACGAATACTGTTCACATGGGTACTGTTCACTGAGGTACTGTTCATCGTGGTACTATTCACGTGGGTACTGTTCATCAATGTACTATTCATCCGATTACTGTTCATCCCGGTACTATTCATCGGAGTACTGTTCACGAGAACACTGTTCATCCAAACAATGTTCATCCGAAATCGATCGACACTGTTCATTCTGTGTCGATCGATACTGTTCAACGTGACACTGTTCATAGCAGCACTATTCGCGAAAACAATGTTCATCCGAACACTGTTCATCTCGATACTGTTCACCCGAGGTCGATCGATACTGTTTATCGTGACACTGTTCATCGCGACACTATTCATCCGACGTCGATCGACACTGTTCATCCCGTGTCGATCGATACTGTTCACTTCAGCACTGTTCACCGAAACACTGTTCATCGCGTCACTATTCATCGCGACAATGTTTATCGGGGTACTGTTCATCGCGATACTGTTCATCAAAACACTGTTCAGCGCGACACTGTTGATTCGGGTACTGTTCATCCGGACACTGTTCATCCGACGCCGAAAAATTATGTTCATCAAGAGTCAACCGACACCACTTGCGGGGAAACAAAAGAGGTCAGAGCACTCATATTTAAGATTGATATGAGAGGTATCTGGCGAGACGAATAAGGTCGTCCTTGCAACACCAGAGGACAATTGATTAATGCAGATGGTGATGTAATCTCTAATGTGATTGATGTTGCTGAGACAAACGACTTTATTTTGACAAGCCAATGATATGATTTGGGAAGCGAGGACCCTTTCAAAAGTCTTCCTTTTGAAAACCCCAAAGATCTCATCAAGACACTCGAAGGGTTAGCCTCATCAGCAAGCGCAGAATGAGGTACATGTAGATCACATTATCTGCAAGATCTTTCCCTATTTTTTATCAGGAGATGCTTTTAGCTGGTTTAGTAAGTTGTAGCCAAGATCTCTAACTTGTTGGGAAGACATCAAAAGCGCATTCTTAGGTAAATTTTTCAGTGAAGCTGTAGCAATTCGAAGTAAAAGGTTTGATTACATGATAGAGAAGATGACTGAAGATCATGAGAAATGAATAATGACTAGTATTAGCCAGATTATTGATTATGTCTACAGCGAGCTGAATGAAGATTTTGAAACCCCAACAACTCATGTCAAGCAGCCGGACATTCAGGTTCAACATGCTTATGAGGATACACAGAGGGACAAACTGAACAGAGGACAACTGGTCAACCATGGTACGGTTGAGGATGATGAACAAGATGGATCTGGAGAACCGAGCATAGTAGAAAAAGCTGATACAAGTGATTCGATTTCAGCATCGATCGATACAGACTTGTCTCATCGATCGATACCTCTCGAAATCCCTGATGCTACTGCTGTGAATGCTGGGACAGAACGACAAAGAGCACTCAGAGACTACAACAGTCCTGAGGATTTATATGCTAAAAGGTCTGCATTGCGTCGTTCAACATTCCAGAGTTCCGTCTCTGAGCTACCTACTGCATATATCTCTCTTGTGGGTCAGACTCCTTTTCATGGTCTTCATTATGAAGATGCCACTAACCACTTAGAGGCATTCGAAGATTTAGCTTCGACACCATCAAATGCAATGGAGTCCCTGAAGACTACTACTTCTGCAAATTATTCTCATATTATCTTGCTGGAGAAGCAGCATGTTGGTTCAGGAAGTTGCCACAAGGATCTGTTACTACCTGGAAAGACATCACAAACGCCTTCCTCAACAACTTCCGATGTAATGCTGCAGCAAATCTAGAGATTGAGATAATATCTATGCTGGAATATATGGTAGAGGATGATGAACAACATTAATCTGGAGAGCTGAGCAGAGTAGAATAAGCCGATATTTGTAACACAAGCTCAGCATCGACCGACCCCGCAACCTCGACATCGATCGACAACATCACTTCAGGATCAATCGTCACCAGCATCTCAACATCGATCGACAGAGACGTTTGTCACAGATCGATACCACTTGAAATCCATGAAAGTTCGAGTTGGCCTCAGGACATTGCAGACTCGACACAGAAGAGCATTGATGTATCAAGTTGTTATCCTAACCAAGATGTAAAAAAAGAGATCACCATGGAAGATTTCTTGGAGCTAGAAGAATTTTTGGAGTTAGAGGGTGGAGAACAACTTAGAGAATTGGATTCGAGTGTGACTTCATAGAGCTGGAGGATTGGCTTGAGTCAGAACAGAAGCTTGATGACGAGCGGAATACTATGAGGAAAAATTTGGAGACTTCGTCAAAGGCTAGAATCGATCGATACCGACCTGATGAGATCGATCGACACCCGCCAGATAGCATTGATCGACACCCACCCGATAGCATTGATCGACACCCACCCGTGCATCGATCGACACACATCGTTTGATGAGCTACCAGGATGCACAGTTAAGCTGGAACCGATTGAAGAGAGAATGCACAAGTCTGAGACCTCATACCTTGTTGTCCATAAACACCTAAGACCCATATGCGCAGAAGAAGCTGCTGGGATTTGCAAAAGAGTGAAGAGGATACATGACCCTGTGAAGATTGTGGTTTCCTATACCGTGGTTGAAGCTGAATCTCCTATACCACCAGATAGAGGTATACATCTAGATTTCTGCAATGGAGTATTTAAGGATCATCAGCATGTGGTAGCTTCTCAGAGGGGGATGAGGTGTAGAACTGAAGTCGACAAAGAACCCAGAGAAGAAGACTCGATTGACACTGTTCAGAAAATATCGATCGATAGTATCACTCCACCATCGATCGACATCTACCGGATACCACCGATTGACATCATCAATCTATTATTGATCGACACTACCACTGGTTCATCGATCGATACCAGACGCGAATCAGAGCAGAATGAGTATGAAGTGTGTGGAAATATTTTTGATGGAGATACCACCACGCGTTCAGACAAGTCTGGGGGAAAGATGATGATGAATTGGAGGAAGAGGAAAAGAACCCAAAGGGATTCCCAGTTATCATTGATTCCTCACTTCTCCGATGATGTCAGAAAATTTGGAGTGAGACTACACAAGTCTGTGGGAAAGAAGAGGAGAAATTGGAAGAAGCGGAAACGAACCAAGGGAGGTTCTCTGTTACCATTGACTCCTTACTTTTCAGATTG
Source organism: Raphanus raphanistrum subsp. raphanistrum (assembly GCA_019706035.1). Classification (NCBI taxonomy): domain Eukaryota; kingdom Viridiplantae; phylum Streptophyta; class Magnoliopsida; order Brassicales; family Brassicaceae; genus Raphanus; species Raphanus raphanistrum. Next base: position 38,446,366 of record CM033983.1, read on the forward strand.
TGTCAGGAAACCCAGAGTGCACTGCAGATGCTTCACACATCCGTTTGCAAAGCTTAAAGCACTCCTTATTGCTGAGATGATAGACAAAGGAGAAAAGTCTATGGAGGAGGCTTTCACACAAGAATGATAAAGCCTCAAAGATTGGACATTGAGATTTGTTTTGGAGCATATTCTCATTCTCATCCGGAGTAAATCAGATATCCAAAAGTCAAGCTAATGACTAAAAATAAGCGCTGAGTGGGAGGCAACCCACTGTTAGGTTTGTTTTAAATTTGGTTTTATTTTCATATACTACTGATTTTTGTTTTTAATTATCACAGGTTATTTAAAAAAAAAGGAGAGAGATGAACAGTACGCACGACACTGTAGCAACAGTGCCGAGCGACCCTGTAGCGAGGACATTGATCGATACTGTAGCAAGAAAATCGATCGACACTGTACCAGAATCACTGTAGCGACGCTACTGTAGCAGCAGAGTCACTGTTCATCAGAAAATAAAATTAGTTAATTCATTTTTTTAATTATCTATTACTAACTTTTAGATTTTTAGTGTTTTATCTATGTTAGGTTACATGAGAAGATTCATGGAAGAAGCATTGATATACCAATATCGACCGATGGTTGCAAACATTGGTTGACAGAGCATTAATAGCATCGATCGATCGCCACTTAATTGTGTTGATCGATAGAGCATCAAGAGTATCTATCGCCACTTAACTGTGTTGGTCAATATTCACATCAAAGTTAGGTATACTGTTTTTCCTTGTTAATTATTGTCCTTATGATTTATTCTCCCACAAAACTTAGACTGTATAACACTGGTAACAGTGTTGTTTAAGTCTAGGGGAGGTCGTACTAATATTATAATTTAGATTAATTATTTAGAATAGGGTCCCGAGTAAACGATTGCCATAATATCGACCGAAGAGAAGAAGTCGATATCGATCGACATAACCAAATCTGCCACGACTGATGACAACACATTTACATCGATCAACATCTATTCCGGTCAGTTATTTCGTTCTAACTTGTTAAATTGAGTACTTATGGTTTATTTCTCACCAATCTCCGACTTGATAACACCATTATAGTGTTATTTAAGTCTGGGGGAGGTTCTACTAATACTGTGTTTTAGTTTTGAGAGAAAAAAAAAAAAAACAGATCCAAGTGCAGACGATTGCTCACCACATCGACTGATGAGGCTAGCTCGATATCGATCGCCAGCACTTCATATCAAACGATCGATTGTCTCTTCATTGTGTCAAACGATCTCTCTAGCCATTGACTGATGGGACCATATCGATATCGTTCGACAGCTCTTCATCTTCAACGATCGATTGATACTTCATTGTGTCGATCAACACAGACATCAGCGAGCTGGTATATCGGTCTAACTTGTTAACTTTCTTAATTATGCTTTATGTATTTCATACCACCGACTGTGTTACACTGGGACAGTGTAATTTAGGTCTGGGGGGATTACTAACGTTTATCTACTTTATGAGTCTTATTTAAAATGTTTTCAAAAAGTTTTTATTGAGTCAAGAAGGGGATATAATCTTAATCGATTTATTACTTGTCATCTAACCACTCTTTAGACCAGTTTTAGACTTACTGACTGCAGAAGTATTAGAGATACTAAGGTGGATCAACCTGTCAACTATGTTTGCACTTGCTGAAATTGTTTGAAGGAACCAAAGCTGACCTCCAAACTAATACTGACTTGATTTGCTTGTCTTGGGGCTTGGTATACAAGGGATCAGAATCCTCTTACAAGTCTAGAAGGTAAAAAGTCAGTGTGTTTCTGGTTCCCTTCCTTCTCTCTCTTCGGCATCTCAAGATCTAAGTTTATAAAGAAAAGATTGATATGATTTCTTGAGAGGCAGAGGGATAGGTAAATTACATGCGATCCCATTATTCTAAATCTCGAGAATGATCAAACATTGTGGAAAAGAGGGATAGGTAAATTACCAAAGACCCCATTATTCGCTACACTTTGTCAAAAATGTATGAGTTCCAATGCAAATGTCAATGAGATAGACTAGATAACCTTTGTGGCATCGAAACCTGTTGAAATTGAAACTAATAAGAGATTCAGAGAAGAGAGTGAGGGGAGAAAGGGATCAGAGAAGACTACCTATGTGTTCAGAAACTTGTTTGAGTTGAATCCATGTGTCATTTGATCGATACTCCCAAGGTAAAGCCTACACTTTTATTTTTAGGAAAGAAATGAGGTTAGTAGAGGGGATTGTCAGACAGGATCTGTTAGGTTGTGGAACTAGTGGAATTTTGTTGCTATACTAGGATATTGTATAATGTGCTCCTAAGGTTTGGATGTTTAATGATTTGGTTTGCACTACTAAAGAGATGATGAACTGAGTTTTTAAAATCATGTGAGTCCCTGTTGTTTTCAAACCTCTTTCAGAGAGACTGCCTGGTTGTTTTGCTTGAGGACAAGCAAAAGAGTAAGTCATACATGTTTCCATTCTCGCCCTTGCAATTTAATATATTTCCTATTTTATTTACTGCTTTATAATCTATTTACTGTTAGTCTAGCTTAATCATAACTATTAGATCTAGTGTATGCCTTTGCTCCTTGTGGATTCGATCCCTAAGTACTATAACTTGCCTCTTTTGATGAGAGTAAAAATCACTCCTTAGGGTAATTTGAGTGATATCATTTGGGTAGCACTAGTACGGTGGTCCCCACGTAACTTTTGGTATTATAGCCTTTACGCAGGGCCCGAGGTGCAGACAATGTAATAGGGTTGATCAGACCTGTTCCTTATATGTCGTACACCCATGTGAGTAGTATCACTAGTATATAGGGTTTGCTAAGATCTAAGGTCCCTTAGGGCCTGACCTAGCTAGTATGCCCCTTTAAGTACATTGGAGTTCCTATAACCCCTTTAGCCGTAACTAATAATGTATTTTATAAGCTTAGTCCGGAGACGTTATCGCATACATAGGAGTAGGAAACCAGTGTACTTAAATATATAATAATAATAGTAGTGATATATAAAGCTTGATCCGGGGACCTTACTTTAGAAATGATAGAATTTGAGGTGCAAGGTGATAGACCCCGGCCCAAGGATCAGTACATGGAACCAGCTCAGCATGGAGTTCAGGACGTCCAGATCAGTTCAGCCGAGGTTCATCCATCCGGCCGTACCAGACAGACAGACCGAGCCGTGTACCGGATCAACCCACATGCACCCGGGAAGGACCTTAGGCCGTATCAACGTCCAGACGATGGAATTGATCGACCCACATCACTTCTTTCTCGTCCCTTTCATCATTCTAGGGCCAACAGTCGATCCAGAATCCATGATCATCGTGATCATCGTGATCAACACCCGGATCATCGTGATCATCACCCGGATCATCGTGATCATCACCCGGATCATGCTGATCACGACCTTTCCGACCACTTTGATGATTTCATGATGATCGATGCTTCTAACTTCTCCAAAAGAATGTTTCTTAAGCTCTCTGAAGATTTGGGTCAAGAAAAGTTGCCATCCGTTCATGAAGGTTCACTGAACAGCCCGCGGACAGCCCTTCGTGCGTCCTGGTCCATACCGTGATGAACTTGATCAACACAGCAAGGTTCATTGAACCTGGACAGAAGAATTTGAAGGGTTCAAGGCCTAGTCAATGTTAAATTTCGTGCCTTGACCAGATCTGGTCAAGTTTGCATTTTCTATGTATTGTTTTCATCATTTTCTTTATTTCTCTTTGACTAGAAAGTACTATAAAATGTAACTCTTTAGTCATTGCAATGCTATCAACGAAATTTCTTCTTTTATTTGAGTTTTTACTCTCTGTTCTTTGTCAAGAACATTTCTAGTTTCTTGGTGAGGTTATCTCCAAGTCTCGATCCTTCCTTTGTTGGACCGGTGCGTCACATCCAGGCAACAACTTGAAGTCTGGTAGTATCATTGGGCCTTTCCGCATCCCATTGTGTCACCAATTCATCCCACCAGTTCTCTATCCTTCCGGATCAGAGTCCATATCAATCCGTACCGGTAAGAGTGATCCCGTATTTTGGTTCTATCAAGTGGTATCAGAGCCACTCTTCCGGTAACTCTATTTCTATCCATTTTTCTCATCTCTCCATTTCTTCTAAACACTTCTTCATCTATCTATCTTGAACCCGGGCCCCTCATTACCCCCATATAAAAAAAAAAAAAAAGAAAAGAAAAGAAAAGAAAAGAAAAAGATTATTAAAAAAAAAAAAAGTTTCAAAGTTTGTTGTTTGTGGTGTGGTGGTGGAAGAGAAAGCCTGCTGGCCGAAGAGAAATCCGGCCTTTGAGGTGGTTAAAGCGGGTTCCCAAATCACAATCTCTTATCTTTCTATCTTAAACCTTTGATCTTGCTTGGATTTGCCCATTGGGATTCTTTGATCTGTTCTCTTAGAACCTTGAGAAGAAACTTTGTGTGATCACCATAAATCTGAGAGAAACACTTGTGTGGGTGAAGATCAAACACTTGAGAGTGTGAGATTTTTTTATCTAACTTTTGTGTTGAGATTTTCAGGTTAAGATGTTTGGTCTTCTGAGGCAAAGTAGCAAGAAGAACTCCCCACGACAATCTGTCTCTCAAACTCCATTTAAATATTCTTTGAACAATTTTGATGAGTTTGTGAGTGTGCAGGAAAAGCCAAACCAAAGATGTAGAGAGCATTCTAGACCATCTAGAGATGTGGCTGATCCAAAGAGGCGATTGCTCCAGTTTGATGTCCAAGAGTTTTGTAATAACTTTGAGAAGGGAATGATGAAAGCCCTCAAGGACATCAACCAGGTCCATAAGAAGAGCACATCCACACGTGCACCTGTAGCTGAGCCATCATTGTTCATCAGTGAAAAACCTAAAGGTAAATCTGAAACCCATGTTGAAGAGTTTAAAGATTTTTCAGATTCTTTGCCTATCTTTGATGAACCTAATGAAGAGCCAATTGAAAGCTTGTTTTCTTGTGAGAAAAATTGTGATCTTCCTTCTATTGAACATGAGTTTATTCTTGATAATGAGCAGACTATTGTAGAACTAACCGTTTTGCAACCGGAGCATCCGAGTAGTCTTATTTTGTCTCCACAGGTTTTTGAGGAAGAGCCACTGGACTATCCACATCAAGGGCCACGTCTTGACTCTAGAGAACCTTTGGATGATGATCTAGGTCCTATCTTTGATGAGGAGGACGACCCTGTTCCAGTCTTTGATGAGGAAGCAACAAGCATCACATCCATAGCTATGGAGAGTCATCTATGCTTTGATCCCGGCACATCTCCTCCCCCTTTGTCTCCTGATCTTCAAAAGCACAGTGAGAACTCTGATTTGTTTAATTCTCTGCCTGTCATGTTTGTCAAGATTAGTTCTCATGATGTAACTCGTTTTGGTCTTGAAAGGACGAAAGAATTTTGTGTTTCGAAGTCTGTTTTTGAAAACATGATTAATTCTTTTAAAATCTTTAAACCTGATGAACTTCTTGATCAACAATGTTTTCAAAATGTCAATGGAATCAATTCTGGAATTATTTTGAGCTTTGATCAGTTCTTGGAACACAACAAAGGTTTTCATTCTCTTGAAAAGTCACTTGATCATAGTTTGCAACAAACAGATTTCTGTGCTAGAAACTCTTTTGATTCGTTTGTTTTCAAAAGAAATGACTTTGATCTGAGTTTCTTATAATTCATGCACTGATCACTGATAATTTATTTGCATCCTCTTGTGCCTTAGGACGGAAATTTTGGTTGAGAAGTTGCTAGGAACATGAATCACTTAGAACTGAAAATGATTTTTGTGATCTTGATTCTTGTGATTATGTTTTGCAGCCTGATCTTGTGTGTTTTGAAACTGATAAAACTTGGCATCTTTTGAGATCATCTCGTGATCAATGTGTTGTTTTGAGCCTTGATGATATTTTGGTTTACAACACATTCTTTGATAAGTCTCTTAAGTCTTTGATAAATGTTTCTCAATCTGAACTTAAGCTTGTGTGTTCAGATGTTGAGCATGATATGCACTTTCTGAAAATGTCTAATATTTTTGCATGTCTTGAGAAAATTCTGGTCTGTAACATCTATTTTGATGAGCATCTTGAAAGGCTGAAATGTGTGCTACTTGTTCTTGGAAAAGATATCTTGATTTTTGATTTGAACTAAGTATCTCTCTTGTACATATGATACTGGTCTTTTAGTGTTTGTTTTGAGTATCCAGGAAAGACAGGTTCAGCCTCTGAATGAAAGCATTGATCGTGCCAAACAGCCTGAGTTTTGGAGAAGCATTGTTGTCCAAACCGGCTACCTTGGAGATGCCAGCGACAGAGGTTCAGTCCACGATGAGTATCTTGACATTCAGAAGGTCTTTTGTCATGAAACCAATTTTCCTGAAAGGCTAACTCACCAAGGATTCTCTGAGGCTTGGAATCACTTGAAAATCTTCGCGGATGAAGGAGATATGAATTTTTCAAATCAGAGGTTCTCCAGCCCATCTATCCGCGAGTACAAGATTTCTAAAGGAGATTCATGCCCAAGAAGGGAACGACCTGAGCCAAAACCGATCCTCCATGAACCAAAGGTGTCTCCTCAGTCCACCTCCTGTCCAAACCAAAAGCACTGTAAGGATCATGAGTTGATTGTCTCTGCTCTTCATGAAAATGTTTTGAAACCGAGAATTTCTAAGCAAAAACAAGTCTTTACTTGGTTGAAAAACATTTTGCTTAAATCTTTTCATGAATTGTTTTCATTGAGCTGTGCTTTGAAAGAGATTTGGTGTAGGAACAAGCGTGAACCGAAATTGCTTAGGCCAAAGAATTCTTTTGATTTCGTTCATGATGAGAATTTTACAAATTTGGCATTATCTCATTCTTTTCCTAGCAGTTTCACACCTTGGCCTGATTTTGAATTTGATAAACCTATTTTTGGCACTCAGTTTACTTGCTTGATGCTTGCCCACGTGCTTGATGATTATCCTAAGAGCTTGGATCCTGTTGTTGATGTCTTAAGGATAGAGAAACCCTTTGATTATTTCTTTGTCAGATTTGATGTGGTTTCTCTAGTTGTTTTGGATGAACAGGATAAGCATGATCAGTTTCTAAGGAGAGCAAGCAATGATGGATGCCAAAGGACTTGGACTTACTTGATGAAAAGGACTTCTAAACTCCAAGGAAGTTTCTGTCCAAACTTTTCATTCACTGATTTTTCTTTGAACTTTAATTCCTCTGAATCTGATTTATTTCCTTTTGATACAGGTACAATCGATTTGAGGACAAATCCTTTTGAAGAGGGAGGGAATGATAGACCCCGGCCCAAGGATCAGTACATGGAACCAGCTCAGCATGGAGTTCAGGACGTCCAGATCAGTTCAGCCGAGGTTCATCCATCCGGCCGTACCAGACAGACAGACCGAGCCGTGTACCGGATCAACCCACATGCACCCGGGAAGGACCTTAGGCCGTATCAACGTCCAGACGATGGAATTGATCGACCCACATCACTTCTTTCTCGTCCCTTTCATCATTCTAGGGCCAACAGTCGATCCAGAATCCATGATCATCGTGATCATCGTGATCAACACCCGGATCATCGTGATCATCACCCGGATCATCGTGATCATCACCCGGATCATGCTGATCACGACCTTTCCGACCACTTTGATGATTTCATGATGATCGATGCTTCTAACTTCTCCAAAAGAATGTTTCTTAAGCTCTCTGAAGATTTGGGTCAAGAAAAGTTGCCATCCGTTCATGAAGGTTCACTGAACAGCCCGCGGACAGCCCTTCGTGCGTCCTGGTCCATACCGTGATGAACTTGATCAACACAGCAAGGTTCATTGAACCTGGACAGAAGAATTTGAAGGGTTCAAGGCCAGTCAATGTTAAATTTCGTGCCTTGACCAGATCTGGTCAAGTTTGCATTTTCTATGTATTGTTTTCATCATTTTCCTTTATTTTCTTTTGACTAGAAACACTATAAAATGTAACCCTTTGTCATTGCAATGCTATCAACGAATTTTCTTTCTTTTTATGAGTTTTTACTCTTTGTTCTTTGTCAAGAACATTTCTAGTTTCTTGGTGAGGTTATCTCCAAGTTTCGATCCTTCCTTTGTTGGACCGGTGCGTCACATCCGGCAACAACTGAAGTCTGGTAGTATCATTGGGCCTTTCCGCATCCCATTGTGTCACCATTCATCCCACCAGTTCTCTATCCTTCCGGATCAGAGTCCATATCAACCTTACCGAAAGAGTGATCCCGATTTTGGTTCTATCACAAGGCGTTCCAGCAGTTGGGTTGAACCTAACCGTCGCTGTCTTCCAGCTTATAGGCTCCTGCCACTTGCACCTCTATTACCTTATAGGGAACTCCCATCCAGGGGTGAGTTTTCCGGCTGATTTGTCCCTCGTGTGGTCACAGACTCGCCTTTGGACCCAGTCCCCTTTCTGGAAGGTTTTGGATCTGACCTTCTTGTTATAGCTCTTGGCTACTTTCAACTGGTAGGACGCGTTTTTAAGGCGGGCCGCCTCTCTCTTTTCATCTAGTAGGTTTAGACTCAGGGACATTAGCTCGTTGTTCTCTTCCTGGGAGAGGAATTCAGAGACCGTGGTCCTTATGTGGACCTCCGTGGGTATTACCGCTTCAGCACCATAGACAAGTGAGAAAGGAGTCTCCTGGGTGGTCGTCTTCGGAGTGGTCCGGTAGGCCCAGAGTACTCCGTGTAGCTCTTCTACCCATCGCCCATGGGCGTCTTCTAGGCGTTTCTTGAGCATGTTCACCACCGTCTTGTTAGTGGACTCGGCTTGACCGTTTGATTGGGGATGTCGTGGTGCTGAATAGGAGAGTTTGATGTTCCAGTCTTTGCAAAACTTTCAGAAGTTGTAGCTCGTGAACTGGGGTCCGTTTTCTGTGACGATCTCGTGAGGGTTTCCGAAGCGTGTGATCGCGTTGGTCCATAGGAACTTCCTGATCTGGAGATCCGTTATCTTGGCTAGTGCTTCAGCTTCCACCCACTTTGTGAAGTAATCGGTCACGACTAGGAGAAAGACCTTTTGCCCCGGTGCCATGGGAAATTTCCCCACGATGTCCATGCCCCACTTTCAGAAGGGCCAAGGAGAGCTTAGAGATTTGAGGTTCTCCGGTGGAAGATTGGAAACTGGCGCGTGCTTCAGGGATTGGCTACAGAGTTTAGCTTGTTTGAGGGAGTCCCTTGCCATGGTTGGCCAGTAGTACCCAGCCCTTCTGGCTCTGAGTACCAAGCTTCGACCACTAGAGTGAGAACCACACTCTCCCTCGTGGAGCTCTTCTAATATTATGGCGGCCTCTCTAGGGGTGAGACATCGCAGATAAGGCCCTGAGAAGGATCTTCTGTACAGTTTCCCTTAGGAAAAGCAGTACCTGGCGGCTTGCCTCCTTATCTTCCGACTTTCGTCTCGATCTGCAGGCAAGGTGTCGTACCTCAGGTAGTTAATGATGTGAGTCATCCAGGTCTCTCCTTCATCTACTACGGATACTTCCTCAGGCTCTGCCTCCTTCTCTGTCGCGGGCCATTGAAGTACCAGCAATGGGATGCTCATATGGCTCGCGGTTTCTAGGGCGGATCCTAGATTAGCTAGAGCGTCGGCTTGGGAATTATGCTCCCTAGGGATCTGAGTGAACTTACAGTTTCAGAACCTGTCGATCAGTCGTTTAGCCACTGATAGGTACCTGACCATACACAGATCTTTTGTCTGGTATTCTCCTTGGATCCGGCTTATGATTAATTGTGAGTCGTTGAAGACATGGATGCTTCTACTCCCATCTGTTTGGCGAGTGTCAGCCCTGCTATTAGGGCTTCGTATTCAGCCTCGTTGTTCGTTGCTTTAAAGTTGCATCGTACGGCCGTTGAAGCTGATTCCCCCATAGGGGAAGTTAGGACTAATCCCACGCCTGCTCCCCTTTCTCCCCTTCGTTATCGCGAAGCTTTACCTCTTGTTCCAGGGCTGGAAGCATGGCATGAGAGAATTCGGCTACGAAATCTGCCAGGACTTGTGACTTGATGGTCGGAAGATCACATCGTACTCTCCTAGCTCGATGGCTCATTTTGCTAGTCGTCCAGACACTTCCGGTTTGTGAAGGACCGCTTTGATGGGGAAAGAAGTGACCACCACGATCTGATGAGCCTGGAAGTATGGGCGTAGCTTCCCGGCCGCATTAAGTAAGGCGAGGGCTACCTTCTCAAGGTGGCTATAGCAGGTTTCCGCGTCTAGCAGCGATATGATGATGTTTCCTTCCTTCTTCCCTTACTAGGACCGCACTGACCGCATGCTCTGATACTGCCAGGTAGAGCAATAGGACTTCCCCTTCCAAGGGCTTTGAGAGGAGAGTTGGAGTAGTGAGATAGGCCTTGAGATTGGATAGGGCTTGCTCACATTTATCGGTCCATTGGAAGTCCTTGGGATTTTTCAAGGTCTCGAAGAAGACGTGCGACTTGTCGGACAGCCTGGAGATGAACCTACTCAGGGCGGCCATCCTTCCTGTCAGTCTTTGAACCTCCTTGACGTTACGAGGAGAAGGTATCACTTGGATTGCTCTTACCTGCTCTGGGTTGGCTTCGATGCCCCTGTGGGTGACTATATACCCCAGGAACTTCCCAGAGCTTACTCCGAATGAGCACTTTGAATGGTTGAGTTTCATATTTTACCTCCTGAGAGTGGTGAATGCCTGTTGAAGGTGTGAGATATGGTCCTCAGCATCTAGGGATTTCACCAGCATATCGTCAAAACCTCCATGGTCTGCCCTATCTGGTCGGGGAACATAATGTTGACAAGTCTTTGATAGGTCGAACCAGCATTCTTCAATCCGAAAGGCATAACCTTGTAGCAGTAGATGCCCCGGGAGGTCATGAATACTGTCATGTCCCCGATCCTGGATATGATCATTAGGATCGACCATGGTGCAAGGAGACGCACCAGTCAGGTCATGTGACCTAAACACAAGGGTATCATGGCCTGGAAGTAAGGTTAAAGGCATCAGGAAGCTAAGATATAGCTAAACCAAGAAAGAGACAAGTATAAAAGAGCTGTACAAAGTGTATGGCAGCTGGGCGATGCAGGGAGCAAGCTCGACCAGCTGGAAGAAGTGTAGGACAGCTCAGTGTAGCTCAGTGTAGCTCACTGAAGAGTGTGTCAGCTCCCTGAGCTGGATGAACTAGCTCACTCAGCTGGGTCAGCTGGGGATCAGCTCAACTCAGCTAGACTGAGTGTTCAAGTCTTGGGCAGTTGGGCCAGGTCCGGACAGTGGTCGGACCATGTGGACCACCCGGGTGTGCCGGTGAGCCGGTGGGCACTTGTGGTTGAACCAGAGGCTTGGGCAACCAGCTAAGGCTTGTGTGTGACATGTCTAGGAGCAGTTAGGCATGTCAAGGACGTCTGGTAACTGCCATAGGCGAACAGGTGTGATCTGGACCATTGATTAAATCAATGGCCAGAAATGATACCGAAAGGGTGCAACCTTTGGAAAGGTGACCATTCCTTTTCTATAAATACAAGGGCAAGTCCGTGCCTTTGCAGGCACGCCAGGGCTTCATTCTTCTTCCTGAAACACAAAGAAAAACAGAGAAAAACAGAGAGATGGTCGGATTACACAATCCGAGACCAAGAGAGGCTTGAAGGCAGCAAAGAGGCAGTTTTGATGGCAATCAAGAGGGGAGTTGAGAACGACCCTCTGGTGTGTTTTGATTATGGTTTGTCACGCCATAGGCTTCTTCTACATCCTTACTACACATCCAAATAGCCAGGGAAGAAGGGAGATGACCGGATTCACTCTCAAAGTCCAAGAGCAGCCTTAAGGGCAGTGGTGTGTAGAAAGGCAGTTTCATGGGTACTGAAGTGGGAAGTGATGCACGACCCTTGGGTGGTGTTTGATCATGGATGAACACACCCTAGGCTTCCTCTACATCATGGTAACACACGCAAATGGTCAGAAGAGAATGGAGAAGGCCGGACTCCACTCCCAAAGGCATGTACAGCCTTGAAGGTGGATGCAGTGCAGAAACTGGTTTCATGGAAGTTCCATGGAAGGGATGATGGGTGCGACCCATGAATGGATCTTATCAATACTGGAGGTATGTGATAAGACCTGATTAAGACAAGTGCAAGAGGCACAAGGCCGGACCTGATCAGGGAAGCACAAGGTCTAGCAAGATCAAGTATGAGGTAACATATGTTGATTACTTATGTTTATGTTTATATTTATGTCTGTGTTGTGTCTCTTGGGGTGGGATCAAGGCCAGGCATGGCACGCCCCTTGAGGAATGTATATTGTGATGTGTCTTAGGAATCCAAGACCCTGGACAAGGGGGCGGATCATAACTGATCTAACTCATCCATGTGGGATGATGGTTAGATGCTGTTCATTGGATAGTGATCAATGATGGATCATGGTTTGGTGTTGGGTTTGATCATGGTGTGAACCATGAGTCCGACCCACTGATGAGACACATGGGAGTCCTAGAGACAGAGGAACCATGTGGAGTGTAAGGTCCAATTCGTTTGGATCCAACAGCAAGCAAAGGAGAGGAGTAAGGCTGCTACTTAGTTGGTATGGACCACAAGTATTGTGCTGGTGTGTTCATACAAGGAAGGCTGTGTGTGATCTGATCATGGGCAAGGATGGACGACCTGATCCATGGATGATGGATCAAGGTGTCTGATCTGATTGATCAAAAGATGCACCAGTGGTAAGAGCAACACTAATCAGGTTCAGTGGGACATAGTTCCATGGCCGGTTAGGTATGTGTGAAGACTCATCAGTTCTGAGTCATGTGGGGTGGTTGGTTGATTGACTCAGGAACTGGTGGGCATTATTAATCCTATTCTATGTTGATCAGACGTGGAGGTACTGAACCATGGAGTGGCCGGTTCAGAGAAATCTCTCCATGGCCTTGGTTGGGCAGGTAAGTGGAGATCTGATAGTTCCTGAAGGAATTGTTAGGATCCGACTTCAAATATCTCTTAATGGGTATTTATCATGAATTATCATGGTGAAAGATTAGTTTTATCTCATTGATTTAGAGGTGGTCAGTTATGGCCATATGGGCTGTTCATGGGCGAGATCAGTATGATCGAGGCCAGTTCTGAGAAATCTGACTTGACCATTCTCTTAGTTATGAATTATCATGATTTATCATGAATTTTAATTAGTTTTTGGAGCATGTTTGCTTGAGGTTGATTTTGCAGCTGAAGACTTCCCAAAGGTACTTGGTTGGTGGGGATGGTTGGTTGAATGACTAAGTACCTAAGGGGAGAGTTTATACAGGTATAAGGAGGAGTTGGACGAGTGGATGGGGAGCTAGGCAAAGCTACCTCGCAGCTCGATCAGCTGGAAGAGAGTTGGGAACCTCAAGTGAAGTGGTTCAGTTCAGCTAGCTGGATGAGCTAGCTAGACAGCTAAGGCAGCTGAGACAAAGAGCTATCAAGCTCCGTGGATGTGGCAAAGGTATGATCTAGCAATATTGCATAGATCTAGATAGAATGGTTAGGGGAATGGAACCTCAGTTATTGTATGACTTGGATTAGGTTCAGGATCAACCTTGGAGCTGGTAGTAGTTGTGTCTACTGATCATGGCTAAGGTGATTCGACCTGACAAGTGTTAGATTGGCTTTAGACCAATGGTTGATAGATAATATTCCGCTGTGCATAAGTTGAAAGGATCTAAGCTAGGGAAGGACTAAGGTAGTCTTAAGCTAAGGTCTAAGATAGACTTCGCCCTTAGGCGAAAGTAGAGATAAAGATCGAAAAATTGAGTGGTTCGGTCAGGGTATGGACCGAGCGACGTGAGGCATCGACCGCGGCCTAGCCGGCCGGGTTCGGGTCTTACAAGTTGGTATCAGAGCATGCTTGATTCTAGGATCGTTGGGTTGTGGTTGTTCACCCAGGCATCCGAACAAGTAGATGCTGATGTGATTAATCCACCAGTTTTATTGTTGACTCAGCTGGAGGAAGTTAACAATGAAGCTGGATTGACTGTTAGCCAGCTCAACCCTACTGAGGTTCTAGTGGGGGAGAGCTGAGCTGCAGCTGGATGGGGAAGTTGAATCCTCTTGTGATGTGAACCGGGCTGATCCAAACAATTGTTGCAAACAATGAGAGGACAAGCCGGTTGATTGGACAGCTGTTTTGGCAGCTAATGATCAAGCTGGGCCAGTAGCTGAGGTGGTCTAGATTGATCCACCAGCTAGGGCAGCTTGGATAGTGGACTACCTGGGGTGCTGGAGCACATAGCTCAGATGAGAACAAAGTATTTCTCAGGTAGTGTGGATCCTTTTGAGGCAGATGAGTGGAGGTTCTGATTGGGTTGTAACTTCAGCTCAACTCACTGCTCAAAGGTATTGTGTTCCAAACCGAAATTATTTCTGGAAACTGAGATGACCATGGAACCTTACTAGGTGAGCCAAGAGGGAGCTGAGGCAAGATAGGGGATCATGCTTGTGAACGGGAAAGTTCCAAGGTGAACCAGCTTGGCCAAGATGCACTCCCCAAGGGCAAGATCCTGAAACAGAAGGTTGGTTGATCTAGTTATCTGGAAATAATAGACGGGTTGGACGGATCGATGCAGTGCAAGATCTTGTATGGATGACTGGACCAGGGAAGTAACATGAACCTGAGAGTGGCTTAGGTTGAAAGAAACGTGCAGCACTCTTTGGGGGTAAGTGTATCCTTGGTGGCCGTTCAAAACAAGTGAGCATTTGCGAGGCTCAAGTTGGTTTAAGGGAGACACTACATGGCTAGTATACTGGAACTCGGTATAAGCCAAGGTAGGATTCCTTAGATCAATTTGAATGGATTGGGTATACGATGTTAAGTGGCTTAGTATGATGGGGATTGAGGTATATTATAAACACTCTTGTGAATGGTATGGGACATTCACAGAAGTGTGACACTTTGGAGAATGGTATGGGACGTTTTTCAAATGTGTGATCAAACCGATATCTTACTCATCTAGGTACTTAATGATCGGTGGTGTGGAAACAACGTACCTTTCGATACTGGAGCTACACACCGTTTGTGAGTCCAGATATGATCGGAAAGGGGTTGTTTGTATTGTATAGGGGATGATCCCGGGATAGTGAGTGCGGCCGGAGGCCAAAGGATGCATTCACTAGGCCTTGTTAGGGACATCCCAGTGATGATCCGAGGAAGGGCGATGCCCGTGGATCTGATTGTGTTTAGCCTTAAGAATCATAAAGTGATCTTAGGGATGGATTGGTCTTGGAAAGAATCGGGCCACCTTAGACTGTCACCGGGGAAGGGTGCTGTTTGAGAGTGGGTGTGGACCCCCGATCAGATTCCAAGGATCCGACCAACCTCTGGATGCTTAGTGATCTCAGCGGTCCATGTGGAAAATATGCTGAGAGGTGGTCATGAGGCCTGGTTGGCGACCATTAACACTAAGGAGGTTGTAGGGGGTGGTAGCCCGGACGAGGATTCGGTTGGTTCAAGAGTTCAAGGATGTGTTTCGGGCGCTGCAGGATGTGCCTTCTGCAGGGGCTGACCCGAGCATGATCGAACTAGAACCGGGAACGGTCCCAATGTCCAAAAGTCCGTATCGTTTGGCACCAGCCGAGATGGCTGAGATGAGGTCGACTAAGTCCAGTGAGGGACGAGGGTCGCAGCACAACCAAGTCGGAGATTGACCTATGGTTGGATTGAGACGGTGGAGTCCCAGAGTGGACAGGACCGGAATGTGATCGAGTCCTTTAAGACTTGACTGATACATTGAGTAGCTTGGAGATTGGGTAAATCTACTAAGACTCGAGTATGCAGTATGTTCTTAAGGACTGAAAATGATCTAGTCAGGGACTAGGATCAAAGTATGACTATGTCTGGTGATGGACAGAAGTCAAGTATGAGGCGGTTTAGTCTAGTAGGGACTAAGATCGCAATAGGGCCAAGCTGGGATAAGCTGTGGTCAGTTAAGGAATGATCCAGTAAGTTGTGACTAGGGTCATGAACCTTAGCGGATGTGCAGGAAGCAAAGAGTTCAGTTGGAACCTTTGTCATGATATAGCATGTAAGCACCACAGGATTCGAGGACGAATCCATTCTAAGTGGGGGAGACTTGTCATGTCCCCGATCCTGGATATGATCATTAGGATCGACCATGGTGCAAGGAGACGCACCAGTCAGGTCATGTGACCTAAACACAAGGGTATCATGGCCTGGAAGTAAGGTTAAAGGCATCAGGAAGCTAAGATATAGCTAAACCAAGAAAGAGACAAGTATAAAAGAGCTGTACAAAGTGTATGGCAGCTGGGCGATGCAGGGAGCAAGCTCGACCAGCTGGAAGAAGTGTAGGACAGCTCAGTGTAGCTCAGTGTAGCTCACTGAAGAGTGTGTCAGCTCCCTGAGCTGGATGAACTAGCTCACTCAGCTGGGTCAGCTGGGGATCAGCTCAACTCAGCTAGACTGAGTGTTCAAGTCTTGGGCAGTTGGGCCAGGTCCGGACAGTGGTCGGACCATGTGGACCACCCGGGTGTGCCGGTGAGCCGGTGGGCACTTGTGGTTGAACCAGAGGCTTGGGCAACCAGCTAAGGCTTGTGTGTGACATGTCTAGGAGCAGTTAGGCATGTCAAGGACGTCTGGTAACTGCCATAGGCGAACAGGTGTGATCTGGACCATTGATTAAATCAATGGCCAGAAATGATACCGAAAGGGTGCAACCTTTGGAAAGGTGACCATTCCTTTTCTATAAATACAAGGGCAAGTCCGTGACTTTGCAGGCACGCCAGGACTTCATTCTTCTTCCTGAAACACAAAGAAAAACAGAGAAAAACAGAGAGATGGTCGGATTACACAATCCAAGACCAAGAGAGGCTTGAAGGCAGCAAAGAGGCAGTTTTGATGGCAATCAAGAGGGGAGTTGAGAACGACCCTCTGGTGTGTTTTGATTGTGGTTTGTCACGCCATATGCTTCATATACATCCTTACTACACATCCAAATAGCCAGGGAAGAAGGGAGATGACCGGATTCACTCTCAAAGTCCAAGAGCAGCCTTAAGGGCAGTGGTGTGTAGAAAGGCAGTTTCATGGGTACTGAAGTGGGAAGTGATGCACGACCCTTGGGTGGTGTTTGATCATGGATGAACACACCCTAGGCTTCCTCTACATCATGGTAACACACGCAAATGGCCAGAACAGAATGGAGAAGGCCGGACTCCACTCCCAAAGGCATGTACAGCCTTGAAGGTGGATGCAGTGCAGAAACTGGTTTCATGGAAGTTCCATGGAAGGGATGATGGGTGCGACCCATGTATGGATCTTATCAATACTGGAAGTATGTGATAAGACCTGATTAAGACAAGTGCAAGAGGCACAAGGCCGGACCTGATCAGGGAAGCACAAGGTCTAGCAAGATCAAGTATGAGGTAACATGTGTTGATTACTTATGTTTATGTTTATATTTATGTCTGTGTTGTGTCTCTTGGGGTGGGATCAAGGCCAGGCATGGCACGCCCCTTGAGGAATGTATATTGTGATGTGTCTTAGGAATCCAAGACCCTGGACAAGGGGGCGGATCATAACTGATCTAACTCATCCATGTGGGATGATGGTTAGATGCTGTTCATTGGATAGTGATCAATGATGGATCATGGTTTGGTGTTGGGTTTGATCATGGTGTGAACCATGAGTCCGACCCACTGATGAGACACATGGGAGTCCTAGAGACAGAGGAACCATGTGGAGTGTAAGGTCCAATTCGTTTGGATCCAACAGCAAGCAAAGGAGAGGAGTAAGGCTGCTACTTATTGGTATGGACCACAAGTATTGTGCTGGTGTGTTCATACAAGGAAGGCTGTGTGTGATCGGATCATGGGCAAGGATGGACGACCTGATCCATGGATGATGGATCAAGGTGTCTGATCTGATTGATCAAAGGATGCACCAGTGGTAAGAGCAACACTAATCAGGTTCAGTGGGACATAGTTCCATGGCCGGTTAGGTATGTGTGAAGACTCATCAGTTCTGAGTCATGTGGGGTGGTTGGTTGACTGACTCAGGAACTGGTGGGCATTATTAATCCTATTATATGTTGATCAGACGTGGAGGTACTGAACCATGGAGTGGCCGGTTCAGAGAAATCTCTCCATGGCCTTGGTTGGGCAGGTAAGTGGAGATCTGATAGTTCCTGAGGGAATTGTTAGGATCCAACTTCAAATATCTCTTAATGGGTATTTATCATGAATTATCATGGTGAAAGATTAGTTTTATCTCATTGATTTAGAGGTGGTCAGTTATGGCCATATGGGCTGTTCATGGGCGAGATCAGTATGATCGAGGCCAGTTCTGAGAAATCTGACTTGACCATTCTCTTAGTTATGAATTATCATGATTTATCATGTATTTTAATTAGTTTTTGGAGCATGTTTGCTTGAGGTTGATTTTGCAGCTGAAGACTTCCCAAAGGTACTTGGTTTGTGGGGATGGTTGGTTGAATGACTAAGTACCTAAGGGGAGAGTTTATACAGGTATAATGGGGAGTTGGACGAGTGGATGGGGAGCTAGGCAAAGCTACCTCGCAGCTCAATCAGCTGGAAGAGAGTTGGGAACCTCAAGTGAAGTGGTTCAGTTCAGCTAGCTGGATGAGCTAGCTAGACAGCTAAGGCAGCTGAGACAAAGAGCTATCAAGCTCCGTGGATGTGGCAAAGGTATGATCTAGCAATATTGCATAGATCTAGATAGAATGGTTAGGGGAATGGAACCTCAGTTATTGTATGACTTGGATTAGGTTCAGGATCAACCTTGGAGCTGGTAGTAGTTGTGTCTACTGATCATGGCTAAGGTGATTCGACCTGGCAAGTGTTAGATTGGCTTTAGACCAATGGTTGATAGATAATATTCCGCTGTGCATAAGTTGAAAGGATCTAAGCTAGGGAAGGACTAAGGTAGTCTTAAGCTAAGGTCTAAGATAGACTTCGCCCTTAGGCGAAAGTAGAGATAAAGATCGAAAAATTGAGTGGTTCGGTCAGGGTATGGACCGAGCGACGTGAGGCATCGACCGCGGCCTAGCCGGCCGGGTTCGGGTCTTACAAATACGGTCTTCTCTTGATCATCGAGATGCATTAGGATTTGGTTATATCCAGAAAATGCATCCATGAAACTCATCAGTTGATGATCAGCAGTCGCATCGACTAGCTTGTCGATATGAGGCAAGGGGAAAGGGTCTTTAGGACAGGATTTATTGAGGTCCGTGAAGTCGATGCAGACTCTCCACTTCCCATTATTCTTCCTAACGACCACTACATTAGCTAGCCATTCCGGGTATTGCACCTCTCGTATGAATCCAGCATCCAGTAGATTCTTGACCTCTTCGTTGATAATTTCGTCCCTTTTAGGGGCGAACTTCCTCCTCTTCTGTCTGACAGGGGGATGCATTGGATCCACTTGAAGTTGATGCATGATGACGTAGGGATCAATTCCAGGCATGTCCTCATGGGACCAGGCAAAGCAGTCGGAGTTGGATCTCAAGAAATCGACCAATCTCCTTCTTAGCCCTTCTGGAAGCTTGGAGCCTATCTTCAACTTTCGACCAAAGTTCCCTTCCATGAGTGGAACCTCATCCATCTCCTCCAATTCCGGCTCTTCGGTATGAGGGACTGGAAGCTTCTTCTGTAATTGCTATAAGACCTGGGTCTTTCCCTTTAGGGTAGTCTGATAGCAGGACCTGGCATTTTCCTGATCTCCCTTGACCGCCTTAATGCCCCAGGGAGTTGGAAACTTGACCAGTTGATGCTGAGTCGAAGGTACGGTTCCCATGTCGTGGATCCAAAGCCTTCCTAGTATCACGTTATACGATGAAGGGCAGTCGACGACTAGGAATTTCGTGGCCTGATTTATCCCCTCGGCATATACTGGGAGAAGAACCTCCCTAGAGTTTGCTTTACCTCTTCACTGAAGCCTACAATAGGAGTCGCCTTCCTAGTTAGGGCCTTAGGGTCCAACCCTAGGTCGGCGTAGGCTGAGTGGAAGATAATGTTGCTAGAGCGCCCATTGTCTACGAGTATTCGCTTGACCAAGCAGTTCGCTATGGTAAGTGAAATGACAAGGGCGTCGTGATGGGGAGCTAGGACTCTCTCATGCTCCCTTGCAGTGAAGCTGATCTCATCCGTTCCGAGGAGTATGCGCTTAGGACCCTTGGCCTCTTGGCCGTTCCTGGCGTTGCGATTACTTCTCTTGGCAGCGACACTGCTGATTCCGCTTACTTCCGATCCGCATGAGATGACATGGATCACCCGGTCTTGCTATGGTGGCAATGGGGGAGCTGCTTCGGTAGGGAGACCGGGACCTTCTTTATTCAGAAGGTTCTTGGCCTTGTCTGAGAGGAACTCCCTCAAGTGGCCTTTCTTGAGAAACTCAGTGACTTCTATCTTCAGGGCTATGCAATATTCCGTAGTGTGACCATGGTCACTCTGGAACTCGCACCACCGCTTGGGGTTTCGATTAGCCTCCGAGGCCTTCATCTTGGGAGGCCATTTGACTTGAGGACCCATTTGTCGTAGGACACCGATTAGCTCCGGCTTTGTTATCGCAAGATGAAAGATATCGGGCCATGTGGATACCATCATTCCTTCGGATCTAGGCAAAGGACGATTTTGATATCTGCCCCTGCCTGGATTGCTAGTCTCTTTAGCTGACTTGGGATGAAAGGGTTCATCGCGATCGTTCCTGGTCGGCTTCGAGGACTTCTGATCGTACTTTGGTAGGGCTTGGCCCTACTTGCAGCATCCTCTTCCCATCTCACTTGAGCCCAAGCACGAGACAATACATCCTCCATAGTCCTGCACTTGTATTTAATCAGCTCTTTTTAGAGATCTCCCTCCGGGAGTAGACCCCGCTTGAAGGCCAGGATAGCCGTGTCAGCGTTGCACGTTGGGATAGCCACCTTCTCTTGGTTGAAGCATGCTATGTAGGAACGAAGGGGTTCGTTCCTATGCTGGAGGACTTCATAGAGATCATCTGAGTTTTTCTCTAGGTTGCGACTACTAGCAAATTGCTCCACGAACTTGTCGCTAAGGGCTGCAAAGGACTTGATGGACTTGATAGGAAGATTGATGTACCACTGGAGAGCAGGGCCGGTCAAGGTTGATCCGAATCCCTTGCACATGGTAGCTTCCCATGCAGCCCGGGGGATTGCTATGGCTATCATGCGCTGTTTGTACTAAGCGATGTGATTGTCGGGATCTCCTGTACCTTCGTACATCTTTATGCTCGGGAAGGAGAATTTGCGTGGCATATCCACCGAGGCAATCACTCTACGAAAGGTGTATCGGAGTAGGACCCTGGATTACTCCTCCGAATTGGGGGAGCTACCTCTGGGAGCCTTTCTACCATGAATTGAATGGTGCCGAACCTTTCGAAAACCAGTCTTTCTAGATAGGCGGCTAGAGCCGGGTCCGAGATCTTGGGATCATCGGGTGAGCACTCTTCGTCTTCTGCATCGGAATCGCTATCCACTTGCACTCGGCTCGCATCGTGAGCGGCTTCTCGGCCTTCGCGTTCATCGTTGGTGGAGACGGGTCGGTGAGACGCTCTTTCACCGTCACGTGGAGTGTTGAGCGAAGCCATAGGTCGAACCTTAGTTCGGAACCGCTTTTGCTTGTTGCTGGTTTCACCGAGGGTCTGGTTTTCTTGTCGGAGGACAAGGTTCTCTGCTTCTATAGCGTCTAGCTTCTCGAAGCTTTGCTGCAGTTGCTTGGAGTGTTCTCCAAGTTGATCTTTTAGGGTTTGAACTTCTAGAAGAAGTTCGTGACTTCCAGGTGTGGTCTCCCGAGCTTTGTGAAGATCAGTAACCTGACTCTGAAGGATCTCAAGTCGGTTGAGGAGTTCGATCTCCCTCGGTGTCATCTCTGCTTGGTTAGTATCGTCCTCTAGTGCCATCGTCACGTAGTTGGATTACTCCCCTCCTTCTAGCGCCAAACTGTTATGGAATTTTTGTGTAGGATCGTTTTAGTACTACGGAACACTAGAAGATTTGTACGAAAGCAATGGAAATCGAGGCGAAAGAGATGTTATTGAGTATATTGATCGGGACTACAACGTGTTGGTGTATAAGCTCTAGTTCTAGTCACCTAAACTCTAATCTCTTAGCCTCTCAAAAAGTTGATCCCTTGTTCTAGGGTTTGGGCTCCCCTTTTATAGGTGTAGACGTCGGCTTCAAGTAATGGAACTCTTCCATAATAAGAAAAATGGAAGTTTTCCCTTAGGCGAAAAACTTCTATTTTGCTTCAAGTGTCGATCCAATCAAGGGGGTTGGACCTATGGCATGGGGTTGGTCCCTGGTTTCTTCTTGAGCAAGGTTCCGGAAGTTTAGGACCTATCCGGAAGCTAGAGAAAATTTATGTCTGGATGTTTTTGATACATGTGATGATATTTCCATGCTGATGCGGAGACGCTTTGTTCCTGACCACTACCACCGGGATCTACATGAAAAACTCAGGCGTTTGCTTCAAGGTTTTAAGTCAGTTGAGGACTATCACCAGGAGATGGAGACCTCGATGATCAAGGCCGATGTAGACGAGCCCTTAGACGCCACCATGGCCAGATTTCTTACCGGGCTCAACCGGGACATACAAGACCGCATGGAGCTCGAAGACAATGACAACATGGAGCAGATGCTACACAAGGCCGTGCTGATCGAGCAACAAGTCAAGAGAAATGGTCTCTCTAAACCGACCTTAAACCGACCTTTGCTTCTAAACCGACCTTTGCTTCCAAGCCAAACTATCAAGATGATATACCATGGATTTCACCCATTTTCTACCATGGTATAATGATATTTTATTATGTACTAATGTGTTTTCTAGCCTGTTAGGTATGTTTTCAGGTTCAGGAGTGTTTCGTGATTAAATGATGCTTTGGAGCATTTTGGAGCACAAGAGATAATACACTCGAGTTGACCATTTAAGACCAAGTCGAAAGTCAACATTCAGAGAAGAATCGATCGATACTCATCCAGAGTTGTAAATCGATGTAGCTGTGAAGATCCGCGTACTTGAAGATTACAATCCATCGATACACATCTAGTGTTGTCGATCGATAGCGAGGACGAAATGGTTTAGCCGACTACTTCACCAAGACTTCACCAAATTACGAGATTACCCCTGACGAGTTTTTAACCTAATGGAAATGCTTAAATACCCTGCCTTAGTGTTTTTGACGGCAAGCAAGCTTGAGAAGCAAAAGCAAGCAAGCAGAGAGTGTGAGAGAAAGCTAGAGTTTTATTTGTTTTGAGAGATTGGAGAGATCATTGAGAGATTTGTGATTGAACTCCATTTTTTTCTATTCTCTATCTAATGCAATTTCTTTACCTATCTTGTGTTATGAATTGCATAGTTATGTCTAAGTAGTCTACTTGTTAGATCTAGGGTTTAAATATGTTTGTGGGATTAGCTCCAAACTATATTTGCTAAGTTGTGATATTCATCAAATGGATTGCACCCTATGCTTGTTCTAGAGTAGCTAACTAGAGCATAGATCACTAGGATCCTTATATCCTGAATTATTTGTTTGAACTAGTTTGTCTCCTGTTGAGAAGAGCGAGAGCCCTCCTTGAGACCTAGTATTCCTTATCGGCTCGCGCATAGGCATTTCTAGAAGCCGTCGATCGATATCCCACTGGACAATCGATCGGCGCTGCGAAAGGTGTATCGCTTGATATCTCTAAAGGATATCGATCGACTCTTTTTCTGGTCAACAGACGACAATTGAGATTAGAGATCAAATTATTTAACCAGTGAGACATCACTGATTGTTAAGCGGCTGAGTTCTTTAATATCCTGCAAACAACTTATTAGGCATTTATAGATATTATAATCTCCATTCCTGAATAAAAGCCTTATGTCTAGCACTCTTCATTATCATTTAAACAACCATCATATTGTTAGTCAGAGCAACTACCTTGCTCATTTAGGATTGTCATTTTACATTTCCATCATAAAAACCAGCATCGCCTAGGATTGATTAATTGATTAGATTTAATTGGTTCCTTAGCTCCTCGTGATTCGATCCCTATGTACTACAGCTGAACCTCTTATTTAAGAGAGTAAAGCACTCTATAGGGTAATTTGAGAGCTATCAAATTTGGCGCCGTTGCCGGGGAGTTTTAATCGCCATTAGATTTAATTTTATCAATCTTAGGTTTTTCTTTTTCTTTTCTGATAAAATTTTTCTTGTCTTTTCAAGTACATACCCAGCAGTACCAGAAGAAATAAGGGAAATAAACTACTATTCTCAGAAGATCCTGCACACTTGGAAGGTTCAATCCGCAAAGACCTACGCTCCGCATCGATCGACAGAACCACAGTACCGTCGACTGATATTCACGTTCAACCGTCGACCGATACTCAGACACCACCGTCGACCGATACACTTCGCCGCTCCACATCGTTCGACACTACCCACCGTACATCGATCGATACTAACCCGCGAGGCATGGTTGCGATTGTTATTCTCACGCAGGGCAAGAATGGAAACCCTTATGACCAGGATGGTCATCTGCGTAATGCAACAGGTCAGAAGCAAGATGCACATGGAAGCATAATCCCTGAGCCAGAAGCTGAGGCTAAAGAAGAAGCTCAAACACGATCATTGGCAGACTACAATTGTCTTGATGAGTACTACACCAACAAATCAGCTATTCGATTTCCATAGATTCAGAAGCCAAATTTCGAGCTCAATCCTCACTACTACTCTCTCGTGTCACAGATACCCTACGCTGGGTTATCACACGAGCATCCTATGGACCATCTGGAGAGGTTCGAGGATCTTATAGCTGTTATTCGCATGGATGGAGTCCCTGAGGACTACCTACTATGCAAGCTCTTCAAGTACTCACTAATTGGAGAAGCTTCACACTGGCTTAAGCAGTTACCTACAGGATCACTGACATCCTGGGCCGACATCAAAAACGCATTCCTGCGTAATTTCTTTGATGAGGCACGTGCTGAAGACTTAAGGAGCAAAATCGCCACTTTAGCGCAGAAGCCAGGTGAAAATTTTAAGGACGCATGGATCAGATTTAAGTTTTTCCAGAGAGACTGTCCACACCATGGATTCAATGAAGTGCAGCTGCTAAGCACTTTCTACAGAGTTATCGCCTTGAGGTATCAGATGGCTCTTAATACTGCTAACGAGGGGAACTTCAACACCAGGAATCCAATAGAGGCTGTGCGACTTATTGAGAACCTAGCCAACAGCAGCAGCACCAAGAACACTGACTCTGATAAGAAGAAATCTGTTGCAGCCATCGGGGAGGACCAGATGAATGAAGTCAGAGCTAAGATAGACGCTTTACATGCGTTTCTGGGGAAGCCAATCTGCTCAGCTGAAGAAGGAGAGGCTAGAGATGATGATACAAAAAGATGTGAACTACATTGGAGGTACTGGATTTCAGAGGTTTGGAAACCGGAATAGCAACAGGAAATTTTTTCGCAATGGTCAGAAGAGTAACTACAACCAGAGTTCACAGTATCAGAAACCTTTCAACAACACCAGGAACTATGGCAATTCAGCTTACCAAAACCCACCACCACCCACCCAGGAGAGTAAGTTTGATGCCATGATTGATAGTGTTCTTGAAGTACAGCAGAAGCCTACAGTGGACTTCAATGGAAAGATTGACTTTGTCTTCAACAATCTGAACACAAGGATAAACACCATTTGTACTCAAGTTAGGAAGCTTGAGACACAAATTGTTCAAACTGAAGACTCTATCAGGAGAACTGGAGTTTCTAAGGAAGTAGGAGAAAGAAGCATGAAACACCACGTGAATGCCATCATAGATGATGATTTCTGGCAAGTGGTGAAGCATGAAAAGCTTCAAGAAGGAGTTTTCGAGGTGGAAAGTTCACTGAGTTTTGGTGGATCGCAATGGTGTCGATCGACACCAGTTAGTTAGTCCATATCAATCGACACAATCGATGTCATTTCCAGATACGACTGCAGATTGCAACGCGGTTAGGATTTTGACACATGCTGAATTCACGGCTTCGCATCCACATCCACCCACCCTCACCTACGAAAATATCGACCAACGAGACGAGCCACTCATCGATCGACACAAATATGAGACACGTATCGATCGACCATTTTCTTCACCTATCGATCGACACACACCTCTCATATACCGAGTGCAATTACCAGCAATTGACAGCAATCGAATCAATGTACTCCGACCAACACCGAAACCACCAACTGACCCTGCAGAGACTACTAGTAACCCTTCAGACACTACACCAGTATCAGAGGGAACTGAAGGAAGAAGGTTAAGGAGTAGAAAGGAGAAAACTCCTAAGAACCTTAAGAGGGAAGCTAATGAGAAGGAGATAGATGGTTTCACTAAGAGAGTTATCAGTAGGGCTGGGCAACCGGTGTACCATTCGGGTTTCGGTTCCATACTAACCGCGTTCGGGTTTTCTTGGTTAACCAAAACAACCCCCATTCGGGTAAAATTGAAAGTCGGTTCGGTATCGGTTCGGGGCACTTCCGGTTTGGATCGGGGTTGGTAGACTAGCGTGGAACCGGTTGAACTCGGAATACTTTCGGTACCGGGTTTGATTAAGTGTATCGGTTCTGAAATGTACCGATTGTAGCGAATGTAACCGAATTTTTTAAAAAGAAATCATAACTTGCAGCACAAGAAAGCACCAAAACCACAGAAATAAAGCATTCAAACGGAAAAAAACCCTAAGGCCACACATCCTTAAGAAAAGACCTTTATTATTGATAGCAGAGTCAAAAACTTTAACAACCGAGAGAATGAAAACAAAGGTAAAAGCATAACCAAATCCATAAAACCAAATTGAGAAACATTATTCAAACTTCAAAGAAATAAAAAACAAATGCAGAAAACTTCAAGCTCCATGCTTCAACCTTCACGCAGCCTTCTTCTACTTCATGCTTCAAACTTGAACTTTCAATCATCAATCCTCTGTGCTTGAAACTCTGCAACATATAAACAAAGCATAAGAAGGAGCTTAGCATAAACAAATCCATTACATAAGACTGTATAAATAAACTTAAGGGAAGAGATATACACACCTTTCTGAAGTCGATCAAGCATCTCGACATCAGCAAGCATCTGCTCATTTGTAGTCACTTGCTCAGTCACCTTGATGTCAGCATGCATCCATTGCTCGGTGCACATGAGAACTTCGATCATGTAATGAGTCAAGCAGTTTCGATATGGCTCCAAGATCCTACCACTTGTGCTAAAAGCACTCTCGGATGCCACTGAAGAAACTTGCATGGCAAAGAGATATCTTACCATCTAAGCAAGCACATGATACTTCATCTTCTGAACCTTCCACCAAGAGAGAATGTCGAACTCAACACCAAGCAAGACCTTAGGAGTTTCAACTGCCTCCTTCAAGTACACTTCAAGTTCATCCCTCGTATCCTCTCCCTTCTCAGCAACCAGCTCTTTGTACACACAGTCCATCCTCTCGTAACCGAAATCTTCAACCACCAGCTCCATTCTATCCGCTCCTTGATCTTGG
This sequence comes from Raphanus raphanistrum subsp. raphanistrum, assembly GCA_019706035.1. Taxonomy (NCBI): domain Eukaryota; kingdom Viridiplantae; phylum Streptophyta; class Magnoliopsida; order Brassicales; family Brassicaceae; genus Raphanus; species Raphanus raphanistrum. The sequence goes on from CM033983.1 coordinate 38,473,895, forward strand.
GACTCTGGTGGAGGCTGAGATGATGATGCGTGATTTGACTGAGAGGCTTCTCCAGCAGACCCTCTGAATCTTGTGTTGTATTCCTTGAACATAGACCTGAGAAAAAAAATTAAAGCACATAAATTAAATATTTATACAAGTAATATGAGATGGATTAATGGGCATATACCTGAGGAGATCACCAACAGATTCCAGCATTGCGTTAGTCTCCAAGCTGTCCTTCTCATACAGCTTCTCGAAGCACAGCTTGGCAAATTGCATCTTCTTCCTTGGATTGAAAACTGTGGCTAAGATCAGCATCCTGTTGACACTCTTGATACCATCCCAGTACTTGTGGAACTTCTGCAACATCTCTGACGCCTTCACCTTCAACTCTGGATCGAAGCTGTTGGCCAGTGCAGTGAGGTTTCTTTCTATGGTCACTATCTCACCGTAAGCATTGGTAAGAATTCACCTTCGACGGGGCAGAAACAACTAGAGTGCTGTTGTAAAAGATTATGAGAAACCTCTTGAGTTTATCAACAGCACTCCAGTCTCTCAAAGAAGGTGGTCCACACCTCTTAACTCCATTTTCCATCTCCAAAAAATAGTCATTATATAACCTATCTTCTGCCTCCATCATATCAAATGTTGCTCTAAACTGAAGAGCCCTAGACAGCATAAGGAAGGTCGAATTCCATCTAGTCTTAATATCCAATGGTAAGCTACCCCGACTCATTCTCCCAGTGGTAACTCTAAGATCAAATCCATTAAGCCTAGGTGTTGAAGAACGAACATACTGGATAGCGTTCCTAATGGCTAACACGTTTTCTCCTACTTCGGTTAACCCATCCTTAGCAATCAAATTAATAATGTGTGCACAACACCTCATATGCAAGAAATTACCATCTAGAACTAATGCCTCAGGGGAAACCTCACTAAACTCCCTGTGGAATCTCCTAATGGCAGAAGTATTAGCAGTAGTGTTGTCTACTGTAATACAAAATACCTTCTCGATGCCCCCATTCAGCTAGACACTCCAAGAGCACAGTTGCGATGGTCTGACCCTTGTGGTCCATCACATACTTAAAGCCTATGATAAGCTTCTTCAGCTGCCAAGTTGCGTCCACGAAGTGTGCTGTTATCACTATGTAACTTGCACCTGTTACAAGTAAACAAACAATGTAAGTTACCTGTGACAATGTAAAAAAAAATTCTTTATAAATATATCAGATGCACAGAAGTTGTAAATGACTTTAGAATTTTTAAAACATGACTTTCTATGATATAGCAACGTGTAGCATAAATAAAAGAAAGAAAAAACTTTAAATAGGTTACATGTGACTTGTGAGACCCAAATGTCAGTTGTAAGTGACACTCTTTGCTTGGTTGTGCAAAGCATGTTTTTCAAAGCTTCTTTCTTCTTCACATACATCTCAACGATGTCTCTGGTTGCAGTCCTTCTCGAGTGTGGCTTGTAGAGGTTCACCTTGCAAGTTTAAATAACAAACATATCAGTATCTGTAAATGTAAAAAGAAGATAAAAAAGGTAAGGATTTAGTAAACTGATTACCTTTCTGCAGAAGTGTTTCCAAGCAGAGCTTTCAATAAATGAAAGAGGAAGTTCTCCTAGCACAATCAACTCATTAGAAGCCTCTCTGAAAACAGCCTCGGCCACTTTTGATGACTTCAGATTGCCATCAGTGTTGATCTCCATCTTACTCGTGCCTTCACTGGTAATCCATGCTTGGTACTCTTTGCAGATGGACAAATGCTTCTGGAGGTTTGATGTTCCTGACTTGGTAGCGCATGAGAAGACCTTCTGACAATAGTGGCAGATGCATCTGTCACGACTTTCTTTGGTTCGGGTGAAATGCTTCCAGACACCGGACCTTGGCACAACGACCTTCATCACCTTCTTTGACTGAGAAGACACACCATAAGTTTCATCAACAGCAATGGCCTCCCCTCGGTTTTGAGTTCGTTGGTACTCTTCTCCTTCAACTTGAACGTCAACGTCCATGTTTTCTTCAACCGTTTGTGGGATCTTCGAGGATGAGGCAACCATCTGCAAGAGACATCAAAAGAGACGATTCAATGATTAGTTTCAATCCAAAAACTCAGCTAATCTCTCAAGAACAAACATCAACATGAAAGAAATTAGTTTGCAAAACATATATATCCGTAAAACAAAACAGCAAATTGCTACATGTAGAAACATATTTATCTGTAACAAAAACTTAGTTTACTAGTGAACCTTGATTAATACGAAACTAAACCGTAAGATAATGAAAAATAAAACCTATGATTAATCGAACAAGTTCCTTATAAAACAGAGTAACAGACATCAAAATGAACCAATAACCGAAAACATAAGAGTTCCTTACAAAACTGACATCAACAATCACGATATGTTTTCATTTCACAAGTCAACAAGTTCATGTAAAGGAACTTGTTTTTTCATGAATCGTGATGCTTGATTAAAAAGAAACAAAACATAATCTTTTCGATCTTAAAAACAAACAAAAACCAAAAACCCGAAAAAAACAAAAATTGAAACGAGTACTCTGTAAAAGGAGTACCTTTGCTAATTTTGCTTGATCAATTGACTTAAGACTTATGTGATGGAGGAGACGATGATGATAGCAGAAGTATTTATAGGATCTTAGACTTAGAGTTTCAGTTTCAAATCGAGGAAGAGAATCGGATATGAGATGCGAAAACAATTGCAAATATCCGATGATAGGACTTAGGAAATCATTTGGTTGAGGAGATATTGCGTTAATCAAGATTTAGGAAAGGTTTCATTGATTCTCGCCTTGAAGATCAAGAGGGAATCAAGTCTCGATAAGAAAGTAAAATCGTGGGAGAAAGTGGATTAGGGTTAGTCTATTAGGGGCGGGTTTTGGGTGTAACCATTCGGTGTCTCGGGTTTTATCCGAACTGACCCGACACCCGATAGTAACACAATTTCAAGCCCATTCGGTTTTTTTGGCAGATCCGGTACCGACCCATACCACCTTAAGCGGACCGGGTTCGGTTCCGGTGACCGGGTTCGGTTCTTTTTCCCAGGCCTAGTTATCAGAATCCCACTGGAAAAACCCTTTGAGGAGGTTTACTTCACAAGCAGATTGTGGATGGTCTTCAGAGAGACAAGGGAGACTGAAAATGACATAAGGAGAATGTTTGACACATGATATACCCTGGATTTCACCCATTTTTAACCATGGTATACTAGTGCTTTACTATATATTTAATCTGTTTTCTAGCCTGTTAGGTATGTTTTCAGGTTCAGGAGCATTTTGTGAGAAAGTGATGTTTTTGGAGCATTTTGGAGTACAAGAGATGATACACCCGAGTTGACCATTCAAGACTAAGTCGGAAGTCAACATTGCGATTACAATCGATCGATACTCATCCTGAGTTGTCGATCGATGTAGCTGAGAAGATCCGCGTACTAGAAGATTATAATCGATCGATACACATTCAGTGTTGTCGATCGATATCGAGGACGAAATGGTTTAGCCGACTACTTCGCCAAGACTTCACCAAATTACGAGATTGCCCCTGATGAGTTTTTAACCTAATGGAAATGCTTAAATACTCCTGCAAAGTCTTTTTGACGGCAAGTTTTGAAAACCCTTTGAAGCTTGAAGCTTTTCACAACCAAAGCAGAGAGTGTGAGAGAGAGACTAGAGTTTTATTTGTTTGAGAGAGATTGGAGAGATTTCTCATCTCCTTTTGTATTTCTACTTTATTCTATCTATGCAATTCTTTCATCTATCTATTGTTATGAATTGTTTAGCTATGTCTGAGTAGTCTACTTGTTAGATCTAGGGTTTAAATAGGTTTGTGGGATTAGCCCCAAACTATAATTGCTAAGTTGTGATACTCATCAAATGGATTGTACCCTATGCTTGTTTTAGAGTAGCTAACTAGAATATAGATCACTAGGATCTTAGATTATCTTGAATTATCCATTTGAGCGATGCATGTTTCCCGTTGAGAAGAACGACAGTTCCTCCTTGAGACCTCGCGGTCATATTCGGTTCGCGCCTAGGCAGATCTAGAAGCTGTCGATCGATACCCTACTGGTAAATCGATCGGCGCCGCGAAAGGTGTATCGCTCGATATCTCAAAAGGATATCGACCGACTCTTTTTCTATGTCATCATGCGAAAGGTGTGGCCAGAGATCTAGATATTTTAACCAGTGATTCATTCACATATGTTAAGCGGCTGAGATCTATAGTATCATGCAAGCAACTTATTAAAGTATTTATAGAGATCATAATCTCCATTCCTGAATAGAAACCCTATGTCTAGCACTCTTTATCCCATTTAAACAACCCTTCATATTGTTAGTTAGAGCAACTGCCTTGCTCATTTTAGGATTTGTTATTTTCATTTCTATCATATAAACCAACCTTGCCTAGGATTGATTAGTAGATTTTATTTAATTGGTTCCCTAGCTCCTCGTGATTCGATCCCTAAGTACTACAGATGTACCTCTTATTTGAGAGAGTAAGCTCTACTGGGTAATTTGAGCACTATCAAATTTGGCGCCGTTGCCGGGGAGCTTTGATCGCCATTAGATTTAATCTTATTAATCTTAGGTTTTTCTTTTACCCCCTTTCTTATTTAAATTTTTTCCTGTCTTTTCAGGTACATGCCCAGCAGTACCAGAAGCAACAAGGAAAATCAACTTTTATTCTCAGAGGATCCTGCACACTTGGAACGCTCAATCCGCAAAGACCTACGCTCCGCATCGATCGACAGAACCGCATTACCGTCGACTGATACTCACGTTCAACAGTCGACCGACACTCAGACAGCACCGTCGACCGATACCGTTCACCGATCAACATCGATCGATACTTCTAACCGTATATCGATCGACACTACTCCGCGAAGCATGGTCGCGATTGTCATTCTCACGCAGGGCGAGAATGGAAACCTGTATGACCAAGATGGTCATCTGCGTAATGCAACATGTCAGAAGCTAGATGCACAGGGAAACATAATCCCTGAAACTGAAGCTGAGGCTACAGGAGAAGCTCAAACACGATCGTTGGCAGACTATAACCGTCCAGACGAGTACTACACCAACAGATCAGCTATTCGACTTCCAGAGATTCAGAAGCCGAACTTCGAGCTCAAGCCTCAGTACTACTCTCTCGTGTCTCAGATACCTTATTCTGGGCAATCACACGAGCATCCTATGGACCATCTGGAGAGGTTCGAGGATCTTATCGCTGCTATTCGTATGGATGGAGTCCCCGAGGACTACCTACTCTGCAAGCTCTTCAAATACTCACTGATTGGAGAAGCTTCGCACTGGATCAAGCAGCTACCTACAGGATCACTGACATCCTGGGCCGACATCAAAAACGCTTTCTTGCGTAATTTCTTTGATGAGGCACGCGCTGAAGACTTAAGGAGCAAAATAGCCACTATCGCGCAAAAGCCTAGTGAGACTTTTAAAGACGCGTGGATCAGATTCAAGTTCTTCCAGCGAGACTGTCCACACCATGGATTCAATGAAGTGCAGCTGTTAAGCACTTTTTACAGAGGTATCGCCTTAAGGTATCAGATGGCTCTTGATACTGCTAGTGAGGGGAACTTCAACACTAGGAATCCAATAGAGGCTGTGAGACTTATTGAGAACCTAGCCAACAGCAGCAGCACCAAGAACACTGACTCTGACAAGAAGAAATCGGTTGCAGCCATCGGTGAAGACCAGATGAATGAAGTCAGAGCCAAGATAGACGCTTTACACGCATTTATGAGGCAGCCAGTCTGCTCAGCTGAAGAAGGAGAGGCTAGAGAGGATGATACAGAGGAAGATGTGAACTACATTGGAGGTACTAGATTTCAGAGATATGGAAACCAGAGTGGAAACAGAAACTTCTTTGGCAGTGGTCAGAAAAGTAACTACAACCAGAGTTCACAGTATCAGAAACCCTTCACCAACACAAGGAACTACGGCAACTCAGCTTACCAAAACCCACCGCCACCCACCCAGGAGAGTAAGTTTGATGCCATGATTGATAGAGTTCTGGAAGGTCAGCAGAAGCTTACAGTAGACTTCAATGGGAAGATTGATTCTGTCTTTAACAATCTGACCACGAGGATAGATACCATCTGCACTTAAGTTAAGAAACTTGAGACAGAGATTGTCCAGACTGAAGACTCTATCAGGAGGATTGGAGCTTCTAAGGAAGTAGGGGAAGGAAATAGGAAACACCACGTCAATGCTATCATAGATGATGATTTCTGGCAAGTGGTGAAACAGGAGAAGCTACAAGAAGGAGACTTTGAAGTGGAAAGTTCGCTAAGTCTCGGTGGATCACAATGGCGTCGATCGACACCAACTAGTCCACATCGATCGACATCGACGATGTCTTTTCCGGATACTCTTGCAGACTGCAACGCGGTTAGAATATTGACACATGCTGAATTCACGGCTTCTCATCCATACCCAGCCACCAACACCTACGAAGATATCGACCGACGAGACGAGCCACTCATCGATCGACACAATAAAGAGAACCGTATCGATCGATCCTATTCTCCACCTATCGATCGACACGCACCTCTCATATACCGAGTGCAACTACCATCGATAGACAGCAACCGAATCAATGAACTCAGACCCACACCGAAACCACAAGCTACCCCTACCGAAATAACTAGTAACCCTTCAGACACTACACCTACATCAGAGGGAACTGAAGGAAGAAGGTTAAGGAGTCAGAAGGAGAAGATTCCTAAGAACCTTAAGATGGAAGCTAATGAAAAGGAGATTGATGGTTTCACTAAGAGAGTTATCGGAATCCCACCAGAGAAACCTTTTGAGGAGGTTTATTTCACAAAGAGATTGTGGATGTTCTTCAGAGAAACAAGGGAGACTGAAACTGACATTAGGAGAAGGTTTGACAATGTCAGAGAAGAGATGAGGAAAAGGATTACTTTGCTAAAGAAGAGTGATCCTGGGAAGTTTGCAATACCCTGTGTGGTACAAGGTATTGAATTTCCTCATGCACTATGTGACACTGGTTCATCAGTCAGCATCTTACCAAAGGTCATGGCAGACCATCTGGGCCTGCAAGTAGAGTCTTCACCACAGATCTTTACTTTCGTGGATTACTCTCAGAGAAACTCTGGAGGCTTCATCAAAGACCTAGAGGTGCACATTGGTGATGCTATCGTCCCTGTGGATTTTCATGTCCTAGACATCAAGCTAAATTGGAACTCTTCCCTCTTACTTGGAAGAGCATTTATGGCTACAGTAGGAGCCATCTGTGACATGAAGACCAACAGGATGTGCTTGACTATGATAGATCCAGATATCCACTACGACCCTGTCAAGTTTGACAAACCACCAGCCAAATTAGTGGTAAAGGAAGATGATACTGGTATCATCGCAGTTTGTCATTGTGAAGTTGAGTACGAGACAGAGTACTCGGTACCGATCGACATTACTTTGACGTCATCAATCAACACATTCAAGTCAGAGGAGATCGACAACAACTATGGATCATCGATCGACAGAGACCCACCGGATGATGAACTCGATCTACCAGATCATCGCTACCCGAATTTCGCCATCCCACCCAACCGAAAGGAAGATGATTACTCAATAAGGAGTTGGGCAGATAGCGGATTTCATGAGAGTTTTGCAGTAGACATAGCCACCTCTTCCCACAGTGGAGACCACAGTGAAGAACATGATGAAGATTATTGGGAAGAGAGAGCTTGGGAAATCTACTTGGAGAATGACAGATTTGCCCAACAATCGATCGACATCAAACGCCCACCATCGATCGATTATCTACTTCATCCAGCAAAACGATATCGTCCATCGATCGACATTGCCAGTATAATATCGATCGATATTAACCCGGACGACTTAAAGGACAAAATCGGAATTTCACCGATTAGGGCAACACATGGGTATAAAAGGTTGACAACTCAAGCCACGAAAATTCAAAACTTTTCACCTTCTACCCAGCAGCTTCCACCATTCAGAGATTCATCAATGGAAGACTGCAACAACATGATCAATCGATCCAACTATGCAGCTAGATGTGCACCATCGACCGCCACCACCACACACCCATCGATCGACACCATCAACAGAGCTCAACCGAGATCTCATGACCCTTATGATATCAGGAACGTTTCACTAACACCTGATGAATTTGGAATTTTCAGGGACACAGATGGCTATGCAAGAGCTATGGATGGAAGAGTTCTGCACATAACTAGAGATGACATAGCAGACATCCTCCAAGTTGCCAATGGACCAGAAAACCTGTTCACACAGCAACATAGCCATCCAAACATCCTACAACACGTCCAGGACAATCACAACACAAGGGAGGATCCAGTTCCTCAACACTTCGGTCAACCTCGACATTCACAATCGATCGACATCGTTTCAACACCGTCGATCGACGGCGGATATCTAGGATCGATCGACAGACCGAGAGTCCGATCGCCCGACAGACGACTGGAGTTTGGACGACGTGCCTTCACTACCGATGGATCCAGGAGATTCAAGTGGGAGGCTAAGGATGAATATGGTGTCTACAGAGATGAGTTTGGCTATGCTAGAGGAGTTGATGGTGAGATCATCCATGTTACCAAGGAGCAAGTAAAGAGACTTTTGGATAGAGCATCCCTTTTCACAAAGGTTGCTTACAACTTCCAATACACAGACGCCCTTACCATGCATACACACCACCACCAGTGCCCTACAGTAGAGAGGAGGTGGATGATATGGTGACTGATGTATGGAGAGATCAGGCGCACCTTAAGGCAAACATGCGCACATTGGTGGAAGACACTTTCCAGCCTTTGGATGTCAGTTACAAAGACTTCCAGAATGATATGGCTGAGATAAGAATGGAGCTTGGAAACATATTGACCACGCTTGAGAAAGAGGCTACGCCACCAGTATCGACCGACAGAGTACCTGTACCATCGATCGACATCGGCAAGACTACATCCATGGACCGACCAGAATGTTCATCACCTAAGAAAGATGAATGGGAGGTTGCTTACATCAATACACGGATTGGAGATGTCTACAGCCCTCTCAACAACAATGTCGAAAGGTTAAGCAAGAGGAACGATCTTCTACAGAAAGAGTTGGATACAATTCGCCAGAATGACAAAGCTAAGCTTGCTAGTTTTTCATCGATCGACACATATACTTCATCATCGATCGACAAAAGGTTTGCAGAACTGGAAGATAGGATGAAAGCGTATGTAAGGAAGCATGAAATTTCCAGTTCTCCTATCCTGCGATGCCAACACACAATGTCACGACAGCTGGACAAGCTAGAAAGAGACATGAGCATTGTTCAAGCTTATATTGATCTCCGTGACAGCAACGAAGCATCGATCGACAGGCCTAGACCAATATCGATCGACAGCGAGCCACCACCAGCGAAGAGAGTATGCACTGCAGCAGAGGTTGATGATATCAAAGATCAGCTTTACGAAACCATGAATTCTATGGAGGAGAGACTCATAGAAAGAAGTGATAACATTGAGGAGACTCTCAATGAAAGAGTGACCAACCTTTGTAGAGCTACTGGTCTCTTGAAGAATGAGATACGCATTATGCAGAGCAATCTTGAGTACCAAAGCCAACGTTCAGAATCGATCAACAAAGCTGACACGGAGTCGATCGACAGTTTTCCCAGCGAAGCGACCGACATACCAATTGTAGCATCGATCGATACCGCCGCTTTGGCCGATAAGGATCAACAGATTCAGGACCAGCACGCCAAAGGCCAACATGCAGATCTACCTGAGCATTCTAGATTTAACTTCTATCAGCATCAGTTAGACACAGAAGATTTGGTCAGAAGGTTGCAAGTCATCAAAGCCGATTTAGCAAAGATATCTCCTAGATGGACAAGATCAGGTGATGCCACAAGAAGCTCCACTGCTGCTGAGTCCAAAGATGAGGGAAGTGTTTGCCCACCAGCAAACAAAAACCCCCACTGCACCCCATGAGTCACTCACCTGCCACAGTCAAGCTAAAAGACTATAACCAAGCGCTGAGTGGGAGGCAACCCACTATTAGGTTTTCTTTTTCTTTATTTTATTTTATTTTTGCTTATTTTTTCTTTCTTTTCTTTTTTGAATTTATTTTGCAGTATTATTAGATCCAAGTAGAATGATAATTCCATCGACCGACATTCCCCATTCATATCGCTCGACACCACACGACCATTACTAACGATCGACGTATACCACTACGAATCGATCGACATATTGTCGATCAGGTTTATTCATTCTAACTTGTTATATTTATTATGTTTTATTTTATTTACCTCACCACCGGATGTTACACTGGGACAGTGTAATTTAAGTCTGGGGGGGGGAGTTTACTAATATGTGTTTTTATTTTGGTTTTTATTAAAATATTTTTCAAAATTATTTTTCGCATAAGTATTAAATAGGAACATTGATATGGAATTATATTTGATTGTCTAACCACTCTTTAGCACTATTCTAGATTACTGATTGCAGATAGTACTAAAGATGCTAAAGTGGATCAACTTGCTATCTATATTTACTAGCTAAGATTGTTTGAAGGAACCAAAGCTGACCTCCAACACTAATACTTACTTATTTGCTTGTCTTGGGGCTTGGATATCACTGGATCGGAATCCTCTTACAAGTCTGGAAGGTAAAAAGTCTGTGTGTTTCTGGTTCCCTTCCTTCGCTCTCTTCGGCATCTCGAGATCTAAGTTTATGTTATAAAAGATTGAAATGATTTCTTAAGAAGCAGAGGGATAGGAGTGTCTCCTGCGACCCCAGTATTCTAAATCTCAAGAATGATCACACATTGTGGAAACGAGGGGTAGGAGTGATTCCTGCGACCCCAATATTTGCTACACTTTGTCAAAAATGTATGAGTTACAACACAAATGTCAATGAGATGGACTAGATGACCTATGTGGCATTGGAACCTGTTGAAATTGAAACTAATAAGAGATTCAGTGAAGAGAGAAGAGGGGAGAAAGGAATCAGAGAAGACTACCTGTGTGTTCAGATACTTTTTTGAGTTGAATCCATATGTTCTTTGATCGATACTCCCAAGGTAAAGCCTGCACTTTATTTTATGTTAAGAAATGAGGTTAGTAGAGGGGAATGTCAGATGAGAATTGCTAAGTTGTTGACTAGATGAGTTTAGTTGCTAAGCTAGGATAAGGCATAATGAACTTCTGTGATTAGGATTTTAGACATGAATTGCAAACCCATAGAGTGATGACTTCAATATATTGAATCCTTGAGTTCCTGCTATTTCCAAACCTTTTCCAAAGACTACTGTTTTTGCTTGAGGACAAGCAAAGGAGTAAGTCTGGGGGAGTTGATATACCATGGATTTCACCCGTTTTTAACCATGGTATACTAGTGCTTTACTATATATTTAATCTGTTTTCTAGCCTGTTAGATATGTTTTCAGGTTCAGGAGCATTTTGTGAGAAAGTGATGTTTTTGGAGCATTTTGGAGTACAAGAGATGATACACCCGAGTTGACCATTCAACATTAAGTCGGAAGTCAACATTGCGATTACAATCGATCGATACTCATCCTGAGTTGTCGATGAATGTAGCTGAGAAGATCCGCGTACTAGAAGATTATAATCGATCGATACACATTCAGTGTTGTCGATCGATATCGAGGACGAAATGGTTTAGCCGACTACTTCACCAAGACTTCACCAAGTTACGAGATTGCCCCTGACGAGTTTTTAACATAATGGAAATGCTTAAATACTCCTGCAAAGTCTTTTTGACGGCAAGTTTTGAAAACCCTTTGAAGCTTGAAGCTTTTCACAACCAAAGCAGAGAGTGTGAGAGAGAGACTAGAGTTTTATTTGTTTGAGAGAGATTGGAGAGATTTCTCATCTCCTTTTGTATTTCTACTTTATTCTATCTATGCAATTCTTTCATCTATCTATTGTTATGAATTGTTTAGCTATGTCTGAGTAGTCTACTTGTTAGATCTAGGGTTTAAATAGGTTTGTGGGATTAGCCCCAAACTATAATTGCTAAGTTGTGATACTCATCAAATGGATTGTACCCTATGCTTGTTTTAGAGTAGCTAACTAGAACATAGATCACTAGGATCTTAGATTATCTTGAATTATCCATTTGAGCGATGCTTGTTTCCCGTTGAGAAGAACGACAGTTCCTCCTTGAGACCTCGCGGTCATATTCGGTTCGCGCCTAGGCAGATCTAGAAGCCGTCGATCGATACCCTACTGGTAAATCGATCGGCGCCGCGAAAGGTGTATCGCTCGATATCTCAAAAGGATATCGACCGACTCTTTTTCTGTGTCATCATGCGAAAGGTGTGGCCAGAGATCTAGATATTTTAACCAGTGATTCATTCACATATGTTAAGCGGCTGAGATCTATAGTATCATGCAAGCAACTTATTAAAGCATTTATAGAGATTATAATCTCCATTCCTGAATAGAAACCCTATGTCTAGCACTCTTTATCCCATTTAAACAACCCTTCATATTGTTAGTTAGAGCAACTGCCTTGCTCATTTTAGGATTTGTTATTTTCATTTCTATCATATAAACCAACCTTGCCTAGGATTGATTAGTAGATTTTATTTAATTGGTTCCCTAGCTCCTCGTGATTCGATCCCTAAGTACTACAGCTGTACCTCTTATTTGAGAGAGTAAGCTCTACTGGGTAATTTGAGCACTATCAACACAATCAGAGAAGACATGAGGAGGAGGATCACATTGAAGAAGAAGAGTGATCCTGGGAAGTTTGCAATACCATGTATAGTAAAGGGAATTGAGTTTCCTCATGCACTATGTGACACTGGTTCATCAGTCAGCATCTTACCAAAGGTTATGGAAGACCATCTGGGTCTGAAAGTAGAGCCTTCACCAGAGATCTTCACATTTGTGGATTACACTCAGAAAAACTCTGGAGGCTTGATCAGAGACATGGAAGTACAGATTGGTAATGCCATTGTCCCTGTGGATTTTCATGTCCTGGATACCAAGTTAAATTGAAATTGTTCCCTTCTACTTGGAAGAGCATTTCTGGCTACAGTATGAGCTGTATGTGACTTGAACACCAACAGGATGTGCTTGACTAAGATAGATCGAGATATCCACTACGGCCCTGTCAAACTTGGCAAAACACCAGCCAAGACCGTGGAAAAAGAAAATGATCTTGGTATCATTGCAGTTTGTCATTGTGAAGTAGAGTACGAATTAGAGTACTCGGGATCGATCGACAACCTCACTACATCATCGATCGACACCAGCAAGTCAGAAGAGATCGACACCAACTTTGGATTATCGATCCACAGAGATACACCAGATGATGAACCAGATTTACCAGATCATTGCTACCCGAATTTCGCCATCCAACCCAACAGCAAACAAGATAATTACTCAGTAAGGAGTTGGGCAGATAGCGGATTTCATGAAAGTTTTGCAGTAGATACATCTAGATCTTCCAACAGTGGAGACCACATCGAAGAATATGATGAAGATTATTGGGAAGAAAGAGCTTGGGAAAACTACATGGAGAATAATAGATTTGCAAATTGTGTTCCAAGAACAACCTGCTCCAAATCGATCGACATCCACCGCCCACCATCAATCGATTATCACTTCATCCAGCAAAACAACATCGTCCATCGATCAACATTGCAAGAATCACATCGATCGATATTGAGTCAGACGACTTAAAGGAAAATATCAGAATTTCACCTATTAGGGCAACAAAAGAAGGGTATATAATGTTGTCAACATCAACCACAAAAATTCAAACTTCAACATAACATACCATGCAGCCTCCAGCAACAAGAAACATCACCATGGAGACCTGCAACAACAAGAACAATCGATCCAACCATGCAGCTAAACGATCATCATCGATCGCCATCACCACTGCACCATCGATCGATTCCTCTACCAGAGCTCAATCTCGTTTTCATACTTCTTATGATATCAGGAATGCTTCACTAACACCTGATGAATTTGGTATTTATAGGGATAGAGATGGCTTTGCAAGAGCCATGGATGGAAGGATTCTACACATATCCAGGGACGACATAGCAGACATCCTTCAAGTTGCCAATGGACCAGACAACCTGTTCACACAGCAACGTGGCCATCCAGACATCCTAGCTCACGTCCCAGATATCCACCACGTCACCATGACAGAGGATACAGTTCCTCAATGTTTCGGTCAACATGGGAGCTCACCATCGATCGACATCGTTTCATCACCATCGATCGACGGCGAGTTACCCAGATCGATCGACAGCGCAAGAGCCCGATCGACCGACAGACGTATTGAGTTTGGACGACATGCCTTTGATTTCAATGGATCCAGAAGATTCAGATGGGAAGAGAGGGACGGATTTGATGTCCAAAGAGATGAATTTGGACATGTTAGGGGAGTTGTGGTGAAATCATCCCTGTCACCAAAGAGCACACAAGACAGATCCTATAGAGACTATCTCTTTTTGAGAGGAGTTCTTACGCCTTCCAGAACATGCACACCCTTACCATGCATACAGACCAGCACCAGTACTCTACAGCAAGGAGGAGATAGATGATATGGTGACTGATGTGTGGGGAGCTTAGGCACACCTGGAGGAAGAATTCTGCACACTGGTGGAAGATACCTACCAGCCATTAAATCACAGCTATGAAGCTCTTCAAAGTGATATGGTAGTGCTAAGGATAGAGATTGAGAGCATTAGAAACATGCTTGAGAAGGAAGCTACGCCACCAGTATCGATCGACACAGCACCAGCTCCATCGATCGATATTGGCCAGACTACATCCAACAACCAACCATAATGTTCATCACCTAAAAGAGATGAATGGGAGATTGCTTACATCAACACACGGATTGGAGACATCTACAGCCCTCTCAACAACAATGTCGAAGAGTTGGCAACAATTCACGAGAAAGGTCAGGTTAAGAATGCTACTGTTCCATCGATCAACACAACACCTTCACCATCGATCAACATAAGGTTCGCAGAAATGGAAGAGAGGATGAAATTATATGAGGAGAAGCACGACAGCTACACTTCACCTATCATTCGATACCTGAACACACTATCACAACAGATGAACGAGTTGCAACAAGACATTGGCATTATTGAGGACCACCTTGGTCTATGTGGCAGAAACGTGAAATCGATCGACAGGACTAGACACCGATCGATCGACATCCATCAACCACCAGCGCAGCCTGCATACACAGAAGCAGAAGTTGATCAGATCAAACACAAGCTATACGAAGCTATGGATGCTATGGAGGAAAGGCTCAACAGGAGATGCGATGACATTAACGATCCTCTCAACGAAAGAGTGTCCAACCTATGCAGAGCTACTAGTCTACTGAAAAAGAGGTATTCAATATTCAGAGAACTCTTGAGTACCAAGGACAGCTTTCAGAATCGATCGACACAGTTACCACTGGATCGATCGACAGAACTCCTAGCGAAACGACCGACGCACACGTTGTAGCATCGATCGACACCGAGTCCTTGACAGACCGAGATCAGCTGATTCATGATAAGATCGACGCTATGCATAATGAACTGAGGGAGCTGTCAGAATATGCCTACAACACCATCTACATGAATACATGCAGCATTGAACTCATTGAAAGAAGTCTGAGGAACCTCACAGATGCCACCCTAAAGTTGGATGAGAAACAGCTCAGAAGTGATGATGCCACAAGAAGCTTCATTGCTACATGGTTTGATAGGAGGAGGCACGAAATTGATGCTTGTTGTCCAAAAACTAGCAGTTTCTGCACCAACTGAGTCACATACCACCAAAGTCAAGCTAAATGACTATAACAAAGCGCTGAGTGGGAGGCAACCCACTATTAGGTTTTATTTTATTTTTAAGTTTTTGTTACAATTTTACTTTTATTTTTCGTATTTGTTTTTACAGATTTTTAAGATCCAAGTAGAATGATGATTCCATCGACCGACACAATCAAGTCGCATTGCTCGACACCACACGACCATCACTAACGATCGAAGTATATCTATATGTATCGATCGACGCAATAGCGGTCAGGTTTAGTCGTTATATCTTGTTACATTAAGTACTTATGATTTATTTCTTCACTTCACTCTGGCTGTGTTACACTGGGACAGCGTAATTTAAGTCTGGGGGGAGGTTTACTAATATGTGTTTTATTTTGGTTTTTATTTAAAAATGTTTTCAAAATTATTTTTCGCATAAGTACTAAAATTGGGACAATGATATTGATTTATACTTGATTATCTAACCACTCTTTAGCACCATTCTAGATTTACTAATTGCAGATAGTACTAAAGATGCTAAAGTGGATCAACCTGTCACCTATATACACTAGCTGAGATTGTTTGAAGGAACCAAAGCTGACCTCCAACACTAATACTGACTTTATTTTCTTGTCTTGGGGCTTGGTAATCCTTGGACGGAATCCTCTTACAAGTCTGGAAGGTAAAAAGTCTGTGTGTTTCTGGTTCCCTTCCTTCTCTCTCTTCGGCATCTCAAAGGTCTAAGTTTATGTTATAAAAGATTGAAATGATTTCTTGAGAGGTAGAGGGGTAGGAGTGTATCCAGCGACCCCATTATTCTAAATCACAGGGATGATCACACATTGTGGAAACGAGAGATAGGTAAATTACCTGTGACCCCATTATTCACTACACTTTGTCAAAATGCATGAGTTACAATTGCAATGTCAATGAGATATACTAGATGACCCGTGTTGGTATCGAAACCTATTGAAATTAAAACTAATAAGAGATCCAGAGAAGAGAGATGAGGGGAGAAAGGGATCAGAGAAGACTACCTGTGTGTTCAGATACTTGTTTGAGTTGAACCCATGTGTCCTTTGATCGATACTCCCAAGGTAAAGCCTGCACTTTTATTGTATGTTAATAAATCAGGTTAGTAGAGGGGAATGTCAGATAAGATTTGCTAAGTTGTGGACTAGATGAATTTGGTTGCTAAGCTAGGATAATGCATAATGAACTTTTGTCATTAGGATGTTTAGATATGAATTGCGAACCCATAGAGTGATGACTTCAATGTTTTGAATCTTTGAGTCCCTACTGTTTTCAAACCTTTTCCGGAGACTACTGAGTTTTTGCTTGAGGACAAGCAAAGGAGTAAGTCTGGGGAGTTGATATACCATGGATTTCACTCATTTTCTACCATGGTATATTGATATTTTTATTATGTACTAATGTGTTTTCTAGCCTGTTAGGTATGTTTTCAGGTTCAGGAGTGTTTCGTGATAAAGTGATGCTTTTGGAGCATTTTGGAGCACAAGAGATAATACACCCGAGTTGACCATTTAAGACCAAGTCGGAAGTCAACATTCAGAGAAGAATCGATCGATACTCATTCAGAGTTGTCGATCGATGTAGCTGTGAAGATCCGCGTACTTGAAGATTATAATTGATCGATACACATCTAGTGTTGTCGATCGATAGCGAGGACAAAATGGTTTAGCCGACTACTTCTCCAAGACTTCACCAAATTACGAGATTGCCCCTGACGAGTTTTTAACCTAATGGAAATGCGTAAATACCCCGCCTAAGTGTTTTTGACGGCAAGCAAGCTTGAAAAGCAAAAGCAAGCAAGCAGAGAGTGTGAGAGAAGCTAGAGTTTTATTTGTTTTTAGAGATTGGAGAGATCATTGAGAAATTTTTGATTGAACTCCATTTGTTTTCTATTCTCTATCTAATGCAATTTCTTTACCTATCTTGTGTTATGAATTGCTTAGTTATGTCTGAGTAGTCTACTTGTTAGATCTAGGGTTTAAATAGGTTTGTGGGATTAGCCCCAAACTATATTTGCTAAGTTGTGATATTCATCAAATGGATTGCACCCTATGCTTGTTCTAGAGTAGCTAACTAGAGCATATATCACTAGGATCCTTATATCTTGAATTATCTGTTTGAACTAGTTTGTCTCCTGTTGAGAAGAGCGAGAGCCCTCCTTGAGACCTAGTGTTCATTATCGGCTCGCGCCTAGGCATTTCTAGAAGGTGTTGATCGATATCCCAACTGGACAATCAATTGGCGCTGCGAAAGGTGTATCGCTCGACTCTTTTTCTTGTCAACAGACGACAGTTGAGATCAGAGATCTAGTTATTTAACCAGTGAGACAACACTGATTGTTAAACGGCTGAGTTCTTTAATATCTTGCAAACAACTTATTAGGCATTTATAGATATTATAATCTCTATTCCTGAATAAAAGCCTTATGTCTAGCACTCTTCATTATCATTTAAACAACCACCATATTGTTAGTTAGAGCAACTACCTTGCTCATTTAGGATTGTCATTTTACATTTCCATCATAAAAACCAGCTTCTCCTAGGATTGATTCATTGATTAGATTTAATTGGTTCTCTAGCTTCTCGTGATTCGATCCCTAAGTACTACAGCTGAACCTCTTATTTGAGAGAGTAAAGCACTCTATAGGGTAATTTGAGAGCTATCACAGGACAAGGGTAAGTCTTCTTCCACAAAAAATACAGCTTTTAAGACTAATGTCCATGCTCGTGTTGATAGAGAAAAGAAAGAAGAGGCTACCAAACGAACCAGAGACATCTAATGCCAACCGATGTCCAAACCCAAAGGTGATGGTGCTCTTGGAGAATGGAGAAGTCGAATCTGAAGAAGACAAGGAGGATCTCGGACCAGTGTATGATGATGATGATGATGATGATGATGATGATGATGAGGAAGAAGAACTTGACCTCCCAGTTCACGGCCCCCTTCTTGTTACTAGGAAGACTTTGGATGACACCTTTGATCCATCTTTGATGAGGAGGCCGATGGAATGATCGATGAGTTTTTCTCGACCTTTGTGGAGAGTTCTGATCTGATCTATGATGAGGATGATCTTGATGAGCCGAGCCATGGTTCAGTACTACTGGTTACTAGGCGTGCCTTGAGTGTCCAGCCAAAATCCAATGACAAAGAACAAAGGGAGAATCACTTTCACTCTAGATGTCTCATTTCTGATAAAGTTTGTTCTTTGATTATTGATGGTGGTAGTTGCACTAATGTGGCTAGTGACACCCTTGTAAAGAAACTTGGGCTTGTTACGCGGCCTCTTTCTCGTCCTTTCAGGTTGGAGTGGCTCAATGAATCTGGAGAACAGTATGTGAAGAGCAAGTCACGGTTCCACTCTCCATTGGCCGATATGAGGATGAGGTTGTGTGCAATGTGCTTCCCATGGATGCTTGCCATGTTCTCTTGGGCTGGCCTTGGCAATTTGACAAGAAGACAGTGCATGATGGTTTCACAAACCGACACTCATTTGATCATAAGGGAAATAAGATCACCTTGGTGCCTTTGTCGCCTTCGGAAGTTCATCAAGACCAGGTCCAACTTAAGAAGAACCGAGACCAAGATTCTAAGGCTGATAAACCCGAGACCAGTACCTGAAACTCCAACTTCTTTGTCAAAGAAAGTCAGGTAAGGAAGTCTCTTTGCTCTCAAAAGCCATTTCTCTTACTGATTTATAAAGAGTCTCTCTTGGCCTCATCTTCTTCTGACCTTGCACCGGAGATTCTGAGTGAGTTTTTAGGTATCTTGCAGGATTATACTGATGTGTTTCCAGAAGAAAATCCCAAAGGATTGCCACCGGTGCGAGGCATTGAGCATCAGATCGATCTCGTCCCGGGCGCCTCTCTACCTAAACGACCTGCGTAATGCACCAATCCGGTAGAGACCAAGGAGCTGCAGAAACAGATCAACGACTTGCTTGAGAAGGGATACATCAGAGAGAGTCTCAGTCCATGTGTCGTGCCTGTTCTACTTGTACCAAATAAGGATGGCTCCTGAGGATGTGTGTGGACTGTCGGGCGATAAACAACATCACGGTAAAGTATCGACATCCTATCCCTCGCCTTGATGATATGCTTGATGAACTCCATGGTTCTAAGTACTTTTCTAAGATAGATTTGAAAAGTGGCTATCATCAGATTAGGATGAAAGAAGGTGATGAGTGGAAAACGGACTTTAAAACAAAACTAGGTTTGTATGAGTGGCTTGTTATGCCCTTTCGTCTCACAAATGCACCTAGTACTTTCATGCGCCTAATGAATCATGTCTTGAGGTCTTTCATTGGTCATTTTGTTGTGGTTTACTTTGATGACATTCTTATTTACAGCAAAAGCCTTGATGAGCACAAACAGCACTTGAAATCTGTTCTTGAGGTCCTTAGAAAGGAACATCTGTTTGCTAACCTTGGAAAGTGTTCTGTTGGCACAGATCATGTGGTCTTTCTAGGTTTTGTTGTATGTGCAGATGGCTTGAGAGTGGACCAGCAGAAGGTCCAAGCAATGCGGGACTGGCCGATTCCGACCACCATTGGTGATGTGAGAAGCTTCCATGGCCTTGCCGGCTTCTATAGGCGATTTGTTCAAAACTTCAGTACCTTGGCCGCTCCTCTTACTGAAGTAATCAAGAAGAACGTGGGGTTCAAATGGGGACCAGCTTAGGAAGAAGCATTTGAAATCCTTAAAGGGAAGTTGACTAACGCCCCTTTAATTGTACTTCCAGATTTTTCTAAAGCTTTTGAAATCGAATGTGATGCTTTTAGTGTTGGTATTGGTGTTGTGTTGATGCAGGATGGAAAACCAGTGGTTTATTTCAGTGAGAAGCTTGGAGGAGCCATGCTCAACTACCCCACATACGACCAGGAACTCTATGCCTTGGTGAGGGCCCTTCAAACGTGGCAGCACTATCTTCGGCCTAAGGAGTTCATCATCCACACTGATCATCAGTCTCTAAGACACCTTAATGGCCAGCAGAAGCTCAACAAGAGACATGCTAGTTGGATGGAGTTCATTGACACATTCCCTTATGTGATCAAGTACAAACAAGGTAAGGAGAATGTTGTGGCCGATGCATGTCTCGAAGGTATACTCTTCTCTCAGCCCTTGAAACTAAACTGCTTGGCTTTGAATTTATCAAGGATCTTTATGCTTCTGATCAGGATTTTAAAGAGATTTTTTGAAAATGCTCAAAGGTTGCTTATGGCAAATACTTTTAAAATTCTGGTTTCTTATTCTTTGATAACCGTTTGTGTGTGCCTCAATGTTCTTTGAGGGAGTTGTTTCTCAGGGAAGCTCATGGAGGAGGGCTTGTGGGACGCTTTTGTGTTAAGAAGACTTACAAGGCGGTTCATGACCATTTCTACTGGCCGAGCCTGATGAAAGATGTTGAGAGGATCTGTAGCCGATGTGTGGTGTGCAAGAAGTCTATGCCCAAAGCATCACACCACGGTTTGTACTCAGCTCTACCCATTCCCATTCATCCTTGGGTAGACATTTCTATGGATTTTGTGCTTGGTTTGCCTAGTTCTAAAGCTGGACGAGATTCTATCTTTGTGGTTGTTGATAGGTTCTAAAAAATGGGTCATTTCATTCCTTGTCACAAAACTGATGATGCTGTTTAAGTTGCAGATTTATTCTTTAAGGAAGTTGTTGGATTGCATGGAATGCCTAAGACCATTGTCTCTGATCGTGATGCTAAGTTCCTTAGGTATTTTTGGAAGACCTTGTGGTCTAAGCTAGGTACTAGATTGATGTTCTCTACAACTTGTCATCCGCAAACTGATGGGCAAACTGAAGTAGTTAACTGAACCTTGTCTGCTTTGCTTAGATCTTTGGTTAAAAAGAATCTTAAGATTTGGGAAGAATGTTTGCCTCATGTTGATTTTGCTTATAAGCATGCATTGCATTCAGCTACTAAGTTTTCTCCTTTTGAGGTTGTTTATGGATTTAATCCCTTGTCTCCGCTTCATCTTTTACATTTGCCTTTTAGTGAACGAGTTAGTACAGATGGCAAGAGGAAAGTGGACACGATCAAGAAGCTGCATGAACAGGTCCGGGCCAACATTGAAGCCAAGACCGAGGGTTACAAACGACTTGCAGACAAGAAAAGAAAACAAGTGATCTTCCAGGAAGGTGATCTTGTTTGGGTCCATTTGAGGAAGGAACGATTCCCGGAACAAAGGAAGTCCAAACTCATGCCCCGGGTCGATGGTCCATTCCAGATTCTCAAGAAACTCCATGACACTGCTTATTCAAGTTTTAATGTTTCTGATTTATCTCCTTTTTGTGCAAATGATCCGGATTTGTGGTCAAATCCTTTTGAAGAGGGAGGGAATGATAGAACCAAGGACCTGGACCAGGACGTGGAGCAGACTCAGCATGGTGACCAGGACGATCAGATCAGTCCAACTGAGGTTCATCCATTCAGCCGTACCCGATCATCGGACAAAGCCGTGTACCGGACCGACCCACGTGCACCCGGACGTGACCTAAGGATGGATCCACGACTTGATGACAGAATCAGACAAACCACAGGCATTCTTCTCGACCCATTCGTCATTCTAGAGCCAACAGTCAAGCCAGAACCCATGACCATCGAGAAGGATCAGATTCCGGACTTAGCCTTTCTTTCCCGGCCCTGTGGGACGTACCGCACGCCCGGATCATGCTGATCTCGACCTTCCCGACCACTTTGATGATTTCATGATGATCGATGCTTCCAACTTCTCCAAAGGAATGTTACTTAAGCTCTCTGAAGATTTGGGTCGAGCTATCTCTTCATCCGTTCATGGATCATCGATGATCAACGTCGCGGGCAGCCTTACGTCAGTTCTGCTCCTTACCGCGGACGACTGATCATCACAGCATGAACTTGGACATCTATCTGAATTTGGACTAGCCAAGATCAGAATCCGCACTTTGACTAGTCTTTCCTTGTTTTCCACACTTTGACTAGATCTAGTCAAATTTCTATTTTCTATGTAATGTTTTCCGCGCTTTCTTTATTTCTCTCTTTGACTCAAAGTAGTATAAATATGTAAACACTTTGATCATTTCAATCACATCGATTTTTCTTACATCTCTTTTGAGTTTTCTCTTGTTGTTCTTTACTTAGAACATTCATATTTCACTTGGTGAGGTTATCTCCAAGCGAGCCACTTCGTTGTGTTGGACCTATGCGTCACATCCAGTAACCTTAGAATCTCTGGTAGTATCTTTGGGCTATTCCGCAACCCTTAGTGTCACCCCTCGATACATCAGTTCTCTTCGTAGTTCATATCATCCATACCGAAAGAGTGATCCTTATTTTGGATCTATCAGCCGTGTTGCGGTCGCTGCAGCCGGCGCATGAGGCCGTGGTGCGGTCGCTGCCACCGGCGCCCCGAGGCCGTCGTGCGGTTGCTGCCGCCGGCGCCCGGGGCCGTGCTGTGATCGCATCCGTCGGCAAGTAGACCCGTGCTTGTCGGGTAACCCGCTTTGGTTATTATTTTTCTCGGTTTTTTGAGGTTTTAACTGAAACTTGTTTTTTCCGAGGACTTTCGGGCATCGATTCCGTCTTGACCGATTTTGACCCCAACAATTATGCTGGAGAATCTCATAAATGCCATCCGAGTTTCTTTCCAGATTATGGCTACTGGCGAATTACTCCACAAACTTATCACTAAGGGATGCGAAAGACCTAATGGATCTAGTAGGGAGGTTGATGTACCATTGAAGAGCAGGACCGGTCAGGGTTGACCCGAATCCTTTACACATGGTAGCTTCCCTTGCTTCTCTAGGGATCGCTATGGCCAGCATCTGTTGCTTGTACTGAGCAACGTGGTTGTCTGGGTCACCAGTGCCTTCTTACATCTTTATATTCGGGAAGGAGAACTTGCGCGGCATCTCCACCGAGGCGATCTCCTCCACAAAGGGCGTGTCAGAATAGAACCCGGAATCGCTTCTCCGGATAGGGGGAGCAACCCTTGGAAGCCTTTCCACCATAGGTTGGATGGTGCCGAACTTTTCAGAGACCATCCTTTCAAGGTAGGCGGCTAGTACTCCTTGTTAGGTGAGTACTCCTCGTCTTCCATATCGGAATCACTGTGTACTTTTACTCGGGTCCCGTCCTGAGTAGTCTCCCGGCCTTCGGGTTCACTACCCGTGGCGGCGGATCTTCGGGGTGCTCCACCGTCGTCTCGGGGCGTGCTGAGCGAAGCCATAGGTCGGACTTTAATCCGAAACCTCTTTCGCTTGTGGCTAGTTTCACCAAGGGCTTGGTTCTCTTGTTGAAGGAAAAGGTTTTCGGCCTCCATAGCGTCTAGCTTTTCGGCGCTTTGCTGCAGCTGCTTGGAGTGTTCCCCAAGCTGATCTTTTAGGGTTTGAACTTCTTGGAGAAGTTTCGGACATCCAGACGTCATCTCTTGAGCTTTGTATAGGTCGGGGATTTGACTCTCAAGGGTTTCGAGCCGGTTGAGGAGCTCGAGTTCCCTCGGGATAGTCTCGGATTGATTGCTACCGTCTTCTGGTGTCATCGTCACGTAGTTGGATTCCTCCCCTCCTTATAGCGCCAAACTGTTATGGTATTTTTGTGTATGGTCGTTTTAGTACTACAGAACACTAGAAGACTTGAATCAAGAATAAGAAATTGAGGGTAGAAGAGATGTTTTATTGAGTGTTTGATTCGGGACTACAACGTTAGTGTATAAACCCTAGTTCTAGTCGCCTAAACTCTAATCTCTTAGCCTCGGAATGTCGATCCCTTGTTCTAGGGTTTGGGCTCCCCTTTTATAGATGTAGATGTCGGCTTGAAGTAGGGCGAACTCTTCCATAATAATAAAAATGGAAGTTTCCCCTTAGGTGGAAAACTTCTATTTTATTTCAAGGGTCGGTCCGATAGCAGGGGTTGGACCCTGGTTCCTTCTCAAGTAAGGGTCTTGAAGTTGAGGGCCTATCCTGAAGCTGGAGGAAACTAGTGCCTGGATATTTTTCACCAACAAAACTGTTATGGTATTCTGTGTAGGATCGTTTTAGTACTACGGAACACTAGAACACTTAGATCAAGAATAGTAAATCAAGGTTAGAAGAGATGTATTATTGAGCGTTTTGATTAGGAACTACAATGAGTCGTTCAAAAAAAAAAAGTTTAGGAACTACAATGGTGTATAAACCCTAGTTCTAGTCGCCTAAACTCTAATCTCTTAGCCTCTGAATGTCGATCCCCTTTTCTAGGGTTTGAGCTCCCCTTTTGTAGATGTGGATGTCGGCTGAAGTAGGGAAAACTCTTCCATAATCAGAAAATGGTAGTTTCCCCTTAGATAGAAAACTTCTATTTTGTCAATGGTTGGTCCGACAGCAAGGGTCAGTCCGATAGCAGCCTTCGGAACCTGGATTCTTCTTATGCAAGGGTCCGGAAGCTGGGAACCTGCCCGGAAGCTGGAGAAAACTGGTGCCTGGATATTTTTCTCCAACATACCTGTGACCCCACTATTCGCTACACTTTGTCAAAATAGAGCTACAAAAATAGACAAGTCAATAAGATGAATAAGATGGACTGTATCAGCATCAAAACTCATTGAAATTGAAACTAATAAAGATTCAGAGAAGAGAGAAAAAGAGGGAAGAAAGAGATCAGAGAAGACTACATATGTATTCAGAAACTTTCTTGAGTAAGAATCCAATTGTCTGTTGATCAATATTGTCAGGGTAAAACCTGCACTTTTATTTATGTAAGAAATAAGGTTAGTAGAAAGG
Organism: Raphanus raphanistrum subsp. raphanistrum; assembly: GCA_019706035.1. Lineage (NCBI taxonomy): Eukaryota > Viridiplantae > Streptophyta > Magnoliopsida > Brassicales > Brassicaceae > Raphanus > Raphanus raphanistrum. Next base: position 38,499,501 of record CM033983.1, read on the forward strand.
ATTGTCAAACAGGATTTGCTAAGTTGCAGGCTACATGAATTTGGTTGATATACTAGGATATGGTATAATGTGCTTTTCTGATAATGACTTATTTGATAAAATGATTATGAGTCTTAAAATTTGTAAGTTCTCCTTCCAGAAAGACTACTGATTGTTTTGCTTGAGGAGAAGGAAAAGAGTAAGTCTGGGGGAATTGATATACCATGAAATTTACTCACTTTCAGCCAAGGTATATAAGTGTTTTAAGATATAATTATTACGTTTTGGAGTCTATTTAATTTGTTTTCAGATTGAGGAGTCATTTGGAGTAAAGTGGAAATTTTGGAGCATTTCAGAGTACTTTAGAGATTTCACCCGAGCTGGCCGTCGACCAACACAAGTGATCGACAGTGAGACATTATAATCGATCGATGCACACAATATGACATTGATCGATATCGAGCACGAAGAGACCCACTTTGGTCACAGCCGACTTGAAGCCCAATATCCTACTAAATTACAAGAATACCCCTGACGAGATTTAACATAATATTTATGTGCTCTGCCATTGTATTTGGCAACAAACGCTTTCTTATTTTCTATCATTCACTGGTAATATTTTTTTAGGTTTTGATTGGAGAGAATAGCATAAGATATTATGATTAGGGTTCAAATAGGATATGAAGGATTAGCCCAAAATATGGAATTTCTAAGTTGCTAGAGATATTCATCTTGAGAATTGTGTTTAATGCTTGTTTCAAGATTAACTAACTAGAACTTTGATCTTAGGATATAAGGCGCAAGTGAAAGCCTGGTTTTCTTCCTGAATTAATTTTCTAAGCAAGATTGCTAGATACATACCGAAGTTGGTCTAGGAAGACTAGTGAACATTGTTCAACCTGATCTTAAACCTTTTCCAGAAGCGCATCGATCGATAGTCCTATAGACTAGTCGATCGACACGACGAAAGGTGTATCGATCAATAATCCTATACAGTCATCGACCGACACTTTCTTCAGACCAACAAGCAGAAGTTGAGGTCTGAAGATCTAGACAATAGATAGTCTAATAATACGAAAATTGATCGATTATTCCTTTTGTTCAGTTCCTATATATCCTGCATTGCATCTTAGTATCCATACTTCTATAATCCTGAAATCCCGAATAGAAACCTTGAGCTTAATTCATTTATCATTATTGTCTAAACCTCCAATCAATTCTTAATCATTGCTTTTAGGATTTATTGTGTGCTCGAGCTCTCTATGGATTCGGTCCCTAAGTATTACAACTGATCCTTTGATTTGAGAGAGTAATTCACTCCTTGTGGTAATTTGAGTGAGATCAAGTACGAAGCCAGGGACAAAAGAACGGACTCGTACCTGAAACTCATCCAGGAACTCACCTAGGAATTCAATCAGTTTACCCTCACATGTATCCCCCCTGCGGAAAATGCCCCCGCCGATGCTTTGACTGCTGATAGTGCTCAAATTACCCAGTAGAGCTTACTCTCTCAAATAAGAGGTACAGCTGTAGTACTTAGGGATCGAATCACGAGGATCTAGGGAACCAATTAAATCTAATCAATTAATCAATCCTAGGTGAAGTTGGTTTTAATGATGAAAATGTAAATAACAATTCCTAAAATGAGCAAGGTAGTTGCTCTAACTAACAATATGATGGGTGTTTCAATGAAATGAAGAGTGCTAGACTTAGGGCTTTTATTCAGGAATGGAGATTATAATATCTATAAATGCCTAACAAGTTGCTTGCATGATACTATAGAACTCAGTCGCTTAACTCTCAGTGATGTCTCACTGGTTAATTAATCTAGATCTCTTGCCTCAACTGTCGTATGTTGACACAAAAAAAGAGTCGATCGATATCCTTTAGAGATATCGAGCAATACACCTTTCGCTCGGCGATCGATTCACCTGTCGGGATATCGATCGACGGCTTCTAGATATGCCTAGGCGCTAGCCGATAATGAACACTAAATCTCAAGGAGGGTGGTTAGCTCTTCTCCAAGGAGATACTAGTTCAAATATATAATTCAAGATATCAGAGATCCTAGTGATATATGCTCTAGTTAGCTACTCTAGAACAAGTTTAGGGTGCAATCTATTTGATGAATATCACAACTTAGCAATTATAGTTTGGGGCTAATCCCACAAACCTATTTAAGCCCTAGATCTAACAAGTAGACTACTCAAACATAGCTAAGCAATTCATAACAATAGATAGATGAAAGAATTGCATAGATAGGTGAAAGTAGAATAACAAATGGAGTTCACAAATCTCTCCAATCTCTCAAAACATGTAAAACTCTAGACTCTCTCTCACACTCTCTGCTTTGTCTTTCAAGACTTTCTTTTCTTAAACTCTTCAAAGCTTGCCGTCAAAAACACTTAGCAAGAATACTTAAGCATTTTCATTAGGTTAAAAACTCGTCAGGGTCAAAAACAAAGTCGGCTAAACCATTTCGTCTTCCATATCGATCGACAACACTAGATGTGTATTGATTGATTATAATCTTCTAGTACGCGGATCTTCTCAGCTACATCGATCAACAACTCTGGATGAGTATCGATCGATTCTTATCTCAATGTTGACTTCCGACTTGGTCTTGAATGGTCAACTCGGGTGTATTATCTCTTGTACTCCAAAATGCTCCAAAAACATCACTTTATCACGAAACGCTCCTGAACCTGAAAACTCATTAGTTATATAATAAAATACTAGTATACCATGGTAGAAAACGGGTGAAATCCATGGTATATCGATTCCCCCAGACTTACTCATTTGCTTGTCCTCAAGCAAAAACAGTAGTCTTTGGAAAAGGTTTGAAAACAGTAGGAACTCAAAGATTCAAAATATTGAAGTCATCACTCTATGGGTTTGCAATTGATATCTAAACATCCTAATCACATAAGTTCATTATGCCTTATCCTAGCTTAGCAACCAAATTCATCTAGTCAACAACTTAGCAAATCTTATCTGACATTCCCCTCTACTAACCTCATTTCTTAACATAAAATAAAAGTGCAGGCTTTACCTTGGGAGTATCGATCAAAGGACACATGGATTCAAATCAAACAAGTATCTGAACACACAGGTAGTCTTCTCTGATCTCTTTCTTCCCTCATCTCTCTTCTCTGAATCTCTTATTAGTTTCAATTTCAATAGGTTTTGATGCCACAAATGTCATCTAGTCTATCTCATGGACATTTGCATTTGTAACTCATACATTTTTGACAAAGTGTAGCGAATAATGGGGTCTCTGGTAATTTACCTATCCCTCGTTTCCACAATGTGTGATCATCTTGAGATTTAGAATACTGGGGTCGCAGGAGACGCTCCTACCCCTCTGCCTCTCAAGAAATCATTTCAATCTTTTATAACATAAACTTAGATCTTTGAGATGCCGAAGAGAGAGAAGGAAGGGAACCAGAAACACACAGACTTTTTACCTTCCAGACTTGTAAGAGGATTCCGATCCAGTGATTTCCAAGCCCCAAGACAAGCAAATAAAGTCAGTATTAGTGTTGGAGGTAAGCTTTGGTTCCTTCAAACAATCTCAGCTAGTGTATATAGGGGACAGGTTGATCCACTTTAGCATCTTTAGTACTATCTTTGGAGATGTGAGAAGCTTCCATGGCCTTGCCGGCTTCTATAGGCGATTTGTTCAAAACTTCAGTACCTTGGCCGCTCCTCTTACTGAAGTAATCAAGAAGAACGTGGGGTTCAAATGGGGACCAGCTCAGGAAGAATCATTCGAAATCCTTAAAGGAAAGTTGACTAACGCCCCTTTACTTGTACTTCCAGATTTTTCTAAAGCTTTTGAAATCGAATGTGATGCTTCTGGTGTTGGTATTGGTGCTGTGTTGATGCAGGATAGAAAACCAGTGGTTTATTTCAGTGAGAAGCTTGGAGGAGCCATGCTCAACTACCCCACATACGACCAGGAACTCTATGCCTTGGTGAGGGCCCTTCAAACGTGGCAGCACTATCTTCGGCCTAAGGAGTTCATCATCCACACTGATCATCAGTCTCTAAGACACCTTAAGGGCCCAGCAGAAGCTCAACAAGAGACATGCTCGTTGGATGGAGTTCATTGAGACATTCCCTTATGTGATCAAGTACAAACAAGGTAAGGAGAATGTTGTGGCCGATGCATGTCTCGAAGGTATACTCTTCTCTCAGCCCTTGAAACTAAACTGCTTGGCTTTGAATTTATCAAGGATCTTTATGCTTCTGATCAGGATTTTAAAGAGATTTTTTGAAAATGCTCAAAGGTTGCTTATGGCAAATACTTTCAAAATTCTGGTTTCTTATTCTTTGATAACCGTTTGTGTGTGCCCCAATGTTCTTTGAGGGAGTTTTTTCTCAGGGAAGCTCATGGAGGAGGGCTTATGGGACACTTTTGTGTCAAGAAGAGTTACAAGGCGGTTCATGACCATTTCTACTGGCCGAGCCTGATGAAAGATGTTGAGAGGATCTGTAGCCGATGTGTGGTGTGCAAGAAGTCTAAGCCCAAAGCATCACACCACGGTTTGTACTCAGCTCTACCCATTCCCTCTCATCCTTGGGTAGACATTTCTATGGATTTTGTGCTTGGTTTGCCTAGTTCTAAAGCTGGACGAGATTCTATCTTTGTGGTTGTTGATAGGTTCTAAAAAATGGGTCATTTCATTCCTTGTCACAAAACTGATGATGCTGTTTAAGTTGCAGATTTATTCTTTAAGGAAGTTGTTAGATTGCATGGAATGCGTAAGACCATTGTCTCTGATCGTGATGCTAAGTTCCTTAGGTATTTTTGGAAGACCTTGTGGTCTAAGCTAGGTACTAGATTGATGTTCTCTACAACTTGTCATCCGCAAACTGATAGGCAAACTGAAGTAGTTAACTGAACCTTGTCTGCTTTGCTTAGATCATTGGATAAAAAGAACCTTAAGATTTGGGAAGAATGTTTGCCTCATGTTGATTTTGCTTATAACCATGCATTGCATTCAGCTACTAAGTTTTCTCCTTTTGAGGTTGTTTATGGATTTAATCCCTTGTCTCTGCTTCATCTTTTACCTTTGCCTTTGAGTGAACGAGTTAGTACAGATGGCAAGAGGAAAGTGGACACGATCAAGAAGCTGCATGAACAGGTCCGGGCCAACATTTAAGCCAAGACCGAGGGTTACAAACGACTTGCAGACAAGAAAAGAAAACATGTGATCTTCCAGGAAGGTGATCTTGTTTGGGTCCATTTGAGGAAGGAACGATTCCCGGAACAAAGGAAGTCCAAACTCATGCCCCGGGTCGATGGTCCATTCCAGATTCTCAAGAAACTCCATGAATTTGCTTATTCAAGTTTTAATGTTTCTGATTTATCTCCTTTTTGTGCAAATGATCCGAATTTGTGGTCAAATCCTTTTGAAGAGGGAGGGAATGATAGAACCCAGGACCTGGACCAGGACGTGGAGCAGACTCAGCATGGTGACCAGGACGATCAGATCAGTCCAACTGAGGTTCATCCATTCAGCCGTACCCGATCATCGGACAAAGCCGTGTACCGGACCGACCCACGTGCACCCGGACGTGACCAAAGGATGGATCCAAGACCTGATGACAGAATCAGCCAAACCACAGGCGTTCTTCTCGACCCATTCGTTATCCAAACACTTGGATAACGGACCTCAGACCACGGCATAAACCCGATCGCGATGGCAATCAGGTCACGAACAAGAGCTCGGTTTCTATAGCAAGCGGGTCACGACATCACGCTCGGTCGCTATAGCGACCGAGCTACGATTACAGCCCGTAGCACCTAAGGACGCCTTGAACACTCCCGCAGCGGATGTTTCCGCGGCTGACGCACCTGCTAACGCCGCGTCGCTCGACGAGTTCAAAAAGCTGCTTTCCGCCTACGAAAAGAGGTCGGAAGAGCAGGATAAACTCGTGGGAACCCTGACCAAACAGGTTCAAACCTTAACGGCAAGGTACCGCGCGGTTCTCCCTCGCGGACCACCAAACTCCGCGGAAGGAGGCTCGAGTTCGCAATCCCACAAGATAGGCCTGGAACTTCGCAGGAACGTCCTTCTGGACAAAACCCAAGCGAAACATCCCGTGTCACCAAGGGCAACTCGGAAAAACCTCCGACATCCGAAAAGGACACGCAGGAGGATGAAATCGAGCGTATCGATTTGGAGCCCAGCGATGACTCCGAGGAAGACGCCGACGTCTTTCCGAGAAGAACCCACAGCCGTTCAGCTCGGGAAAGTTCTCTGTTCGACAAACCCATGCCGGAAGAAGAAGAAAACCTCTACTGGATCGAATAGGAGGAACTGGCCGAAAGGCAAACCGAGATTACTCACCACGAACGCCGACAAGCTCGGAAAACCGCCGGAGAGGATCCCGAGATATGCGATCTCCGCGATTACATCACCAAGACCGCCGCAAAAGTAAGGGCCGTGAAATCACAGATCCACCACGCCACGAGTGCTGCCCCAGAAATCGACATGTTACTCGAGGTGGCTTATAAATCACCCTTCACCGCACGGATCTCCGAAACTAAGGTGTCTAATCCGGGAAAGCTCAAGATACCGATGTATAATGGTACTACCGACCCAAAGGCACATCTCCAGGCGTTCCACATCACTATGGGAAGAGCCAGGCTTAGGGAGAGCGAGAAAGACGCAGGTTACTGTCGCCTGTTCGTCGAAAATCTCGAAGGTGCGGTGCTCGAATGGTTCTCCCGTTTGAAGGGAAACTCCATCAGAAGCTTTCGCCAACTCGCGTCGGAATTCCTCCTCAAGTACTCTATGTTCATCGATAGAGAAACTTCCGATGTCGATCTCTGGAGCTTAACTCAGGAAGAGGGCGAGACCCTCTGAGAGTTTATAAGCCGCTTCAAACTAATCATGGCAAAGGTAAGCGGAATCAGCGACAAAGTCGCCATCGATGCACTTAGGAAGGCGCTTTGGTACAAGTCGAAGTTCAGAAAGTGGATAACGCTCGAGAAACCTCGCACGATCCAGGATGCCCTCCACAAAGTCCTCAGATTACATAATGATCGAAGAAGAGACGAAGGTCTTGTCGCAAAAACATAAGCCGACAAGGAACTCTTCGAAAGACGTGGATCCGAAATCAAAGAAGAAAACTTCACGTAACGACAAGTACGTCCATCACGAGGGGGAAGAACTCCAGGGCGCGCACAATTACGCGATCAATCCGGAGCAGGGCAGGACTTCGGGAAATACGTGGAACCGTAACCAGAGTTACCACAAAAACGTATACTGCGAGTTACATCAGACCGAATGTCACTCCAGGGCTAACTGCAAAGTCGTAGGGGCGAGGCTGGCCGCGAAGCTGCTTACTGGAGAACTCTCTGGAGTAACCAGCGTCAAGGATCTAATCCTCGACTCCGACCGTCCGCCAAAAACCAACAAGAATCCTCCCGCGGAGAACTCGTCACCGAAAAATCAGGCGGGGGATAAGCGCGAGAGAAGACCGGACGATAGGGGAAACGATAATTCCCGAAGGAGGGTCAACATGATCATGGGAGGATCCCAGTACTGCAGGGACTCGGTCTCGGCCATCAAGGCCTACCAACGGAAAGCCGAGTCGACTGCGAAGTATCCTCCACGGTCGCCTCCTCAAGACGGACGGAACACCTCGATAACGTTCACTGAAGAGGAGGCTTGCGGAATCGACCAACCTCACTGCGACCCCTTGGTCATTGATCTCGTAATAAGAGATCTCGAAGTCGCAAGAATACTTATCGACACCGGAAGCACGGTAAACCTAATCTTCCGCGATACCCTAAGAAGGATGGACGTCGAGCTCGGAGAAGTTACCCCGGTACCGAAACCTCTCACAGGTTTCTCCGGACAAACGTCCATGACCCTGGGATCAATTCAGCTACCCGTCATAGCAAAAAACGTTACCAGGATAGTTGACTTCGCGGTGGTAGATAGCCCGGCTATTTACAACGCAATCATGGGAACTCCATGGCTAAACGCCATGAAGGCCGTTCCCTTGACTTATCACTTGGGCGTCAAATTCCCAACCAGGACTGGAATTGCCGCAATCTGGGGTTGTCAAAAACAGTTGCGACTTTGTTTCCTAGTGGAGCATAAGTTAAGACAGATCACGACGACCTCTACGGTTAAACGCAAGCGAACTCAGCCTTCCGCCGAAGACAAATAGACATATCCCGCGGAAGCAGATACCGAGATCGGAACCATCCCCAACTCCGAAGACAACGTCACAACTCAGCGGGAAAAGGAAAATCCCGAGATGAACGTCGACCCCGCAACTAAAGCGGTCGACAGAAAACCAACCGACGAGTAAACACACTCGCGGCATAAACAGAACTACGAGATGGCTTGATCCTCGAAAGAGGTACGTAGGCAGCCCGTCGAAACACGGCGAGTTCAGCTATCCCCCTCGCCAAAAGGGGGGGGGGGTGATAGACCCCGGCTCAAGGATCAGTACATGGAACCAGCTCAGCATGGAGTTCAGGACGTCCAGATCAGTTCAGCCGAGGTTCATCCATCCGGCCGTACCAGACGGAGAAACCGAGCCGCATATCGGATCGACCCGCGTGCACCCGGGAAGGACCTTAGGCCGTATCCACGTCCAGGCGATGGAATTGATCGACCCACATCACTTCTTTCTCGACCCATTCATCATTCTAAGGCCAACAGTCGATCCAGAATCCATGATCATCGTGATCAACACCCGGATCATCGTGATCATCACCCGGATCATCGTGATCATCACCCGGATCATGCTGATCACGACCTTTCCGACCACTTTGATGATTTCATGATGATCGATGCTTCTAACTTCTCCAAAAGAATGTTTCTTAAGCTCTCTGAAGATTTGGGTCAAGAAAAGTTGCCATCCGTTCATGAAGATTCACTGAACAGCCCGCGGACAGCCCTTCGTGCGTCCTGGTCCATACCGTGATGAACTTGATCAACACAGCAAGGTTCATTGAACCTGGACAGAAGAATTTGAAGGATTTAACTGCAGTCAACATGAGATTTCGTGCCTTGACCAGATCTGGTCAAGTTTGCATTTTCTATGTATTGTTTTCATCATTTTCCTTTATTTCTTTTGACTAGAAACACTATAAAATGTAACTCTTTGTCATTGCAATGCTATCAACGAATTTTCTTCTTCTTTTTGAGTTTTTACTCTTTGTTCTTTGCTTAGAACATTTCTAGTTTCTTGGTGAGGTTATCTCCAAGTCTCGATCCTTCCTTTGTTGGACCGGTGCGTCACATCCGGCAACATTTGAAGTCTGGTAGTATCATTGGGCCTTTCCGCATCCCATTGTGTCACCATTCATCCCACCAGTTCTCTATCCTTCCGGATCAGAGTCCATATCAACCTTACCGAAAGAGTGATCCCGATTTTGGGTCTATCAAGTGGTATCAGAGCCACTCTTCCGGTAACTCTATTTCTATCCATTTTTCTCATCTTCCATTTTCTTTAAACACTTCTTCTTCTACCTTTCTTGAACCCGGGCCACTCATTACCATCCACCATTAAAAAAAAAAAAAGAGAGAGACCTACGATTTAAAAAAAAAAAAAAAAAGGAAAAAGAGTATAAAAAAAAAAGAGTTTCAAAGTTTGATTTGTGGATTGGTGGTGGAAGAGAAAGCCTGCTGGCCGAGGAGAAATCCGGCCTTTGAGGTGGTTAAGGCGGGTTCCCCTTTAAATCTCTTATCTTTCTATCCTAAACACTTTGATCTTGCTTGGATTTGCCCATTGGGATTCTTTGATCTGTTCTCTTAGAACCTTGAGAAGAAACTGTGTGATCACCATAAATCTGAGAGAAAACACTTGAGTGGGTGAGATTAAACACTTGAGAGAGTGAGGAATTTTATCTACTAACTTTTGTGTTGAGATTTTCAGGTTACAATGTTTGGTCTTCACCGGAGAAGTAGCAAGGAGAAGTCTCCACGACCATCTGTCTCTCAAACTCCACTTAAATATTCTTTGAACAATTTTGATGAGTTTGTTAGTGTGCAGGAAAAGCCAAAGAGGAGGAGCAAGGAACAAGTCAAATCGTCCAAAGGAGAATCTGTTCCAAAAAGGCAATTTTTTCAGTTTGATGTCCAAGAGATCTGTGACAACTTTGGGAAGGGAATGATGCAAGCCCTCGAGGACGTCAGCAAGAGTCACAAGAAGAGCACGTCCACACGTGCACATGTAGCTGAGCCATCCTTGTTCATCAGTGAGAAAACTCAAGGTGAATCTGAAAACCATTTTGAAAAGCTTAAAGATTTTTCAGATTCTTTACCCATTTATGATGAATCTGATGAAGAGCTAACTGAAAGCTTGATCACTTGTGAGGACAAATGTGATCTTCCCTCTCTTGAACCTGAGTTTGTGTTTGAAAATGAGCAAGCTAATGTAGAACTAACTGTTTTGCAACCGGAGCTTCCGAGTAGTCTTGTTTTGTCTCCACAGGTTTTTGAGGAAGAGCCATTCAACCATCCACATCATGGACGACTTCCTGGCACTAGGACACCTTTGGATGATGATCTAGGTCCTATCTTTGATGAGGAGGACGACCCTGGTCCAGTCTTTGATGAGGAAGCAACAAGCATCACATCCATAGCTATGGAGAGTCATCTATGGTTTGATCCCGGCACATCTCCTATCTCTTTGTCTCCTGATCTTCAAAAGCACAGTGAGAACTCTGATTTGTTTAATTCTCTGCCTGTCATGTTTGTCAAGATTAGTTCTCATGATGTAACTCGTTTTGGTCTTGAAAGGATGAAAGAATTTTGTGTTTCGAAGTCTGTTTTTGAAAACATGATTAATTCTTTTAAAATCTTTAAACCTGATGAACTTCTTGATAATAACTGTTTTCAAAATGATAAAGGCATCAACTCTGAAATTATCTTGACCTTTGATCAGTTCTTGACACATAGCAAATGTTTTGATCATTTTGAAGAAACTCTTGAGCTTGATTTGCAGCTGCATGATTTCTATGCTAGAAAACCGTTTGACTCATTTGTTTTCAAAGGCATTGGCTTTGATCTGAGTTCTTATATTCATGCACTGATCATTGATAATTTATTTGCATCCTCTTGTGTCTTGGACGGAATTTTGGTTAAGAAGTTGCTGGAACATGAATCACTTAGAACTGAAAATGATTTTTGTGATCTTGATTCTTGTGATTATGTTTTGCAGCCTAATCTTGTGTGTTTTGAAACTGATAAAACTTGGCATCTTTTGAGAACATCTCGTGATCAATGTGTTGTTTTGAGCCTTGATGATATTTTGGTTTACAACACATTCTTTGATAAGTCTCTTAAGTCTTTGATAAATGTTTCTCAATCTGAACTTAAGCTTGTGTGTTCAGATGTTGAGCAGGATATGCACTTTCTGAAAATGTCTAATATTTTTGCATGTCTTGAGAAAATTCTGGTCTGTAACATCTATTTTGATGAGCATCTTGAAAGGCTGAAATGTGTGCTACTTGTTCTTGGAAAAGATATCTTGATTTTTGATTTGAATAAGTATCTCTCTTGCACATATGATCCTGGTCTTTTAGTGTTTGTTTTGAGTATCCAGGAAAGACAGGTTCAGCCTCTGAATGAAAGCATTGATCGTGCCCAACAGCCTGAGTTTTGGAGAAGCATTGTTGTCCAAACCGGCTACCTTGGAGATGCCAGCGACAGAGGTTCAGTCCACGACGGGTATCTCGACTTTCAGAAGGTCTTTTGCCATGAAACCAATTTTTCTGGAAGGCTAACTTACCAAGGATTCTCTGAGGCTTGGAATCACTTGAAAAGATTCGCGGATGAAGGAGATATGAATTTTTCAAATCGGAGGTTCTCCAGCCCATCTATCCGCGAGTACAAGATTTCTAAAGGAGATTCATGCCCAAGAAGGGAACGACCTGAGCCAAAACCGATCCTCCATGAACCAAAGGTTTCTCCTCAGTCCACCTCCTGTCCAAACCAAAAGCACTGTAAGGATCATGAGTTGATTGTCTCTGCTCTTCATGAAAATGTTTTGAAACCGAGAATTACTAAGCAAAAACAAGTCTTTACTTGGTTGAAAAACGTTTTGATTAAACCTTTTCATGAATTGTTTTCATTGAGCTGTGCTTTGAAAGAGATTTGGTGTAGGAACAAGCATGAACCGAAATTGTTTAGGCAAAAAGATCATTTTGATTTCGTTCATGGAGAAAATCTTTTAAATTTGGCATTGTCTCTTGCTTTTCCTATCAGTTTGACACCTTGGCCAAATTTTGAACTTGAGAAACCAATTTTTGGTGATCAGTTTGATTGTTTGCTGCTTGCCCACGTTCTTGATAATTTTCCTAAGAGCTTTGATCCTGTTTATGATGTCTTAAGGATAGAGAAACCCTTTGATTACTTCTTTCGCAGATTTGATGTGGTTTCTCTAGTTGTTTTGAATGAACAGGATAAGCATGATCAGTTTCTAAGGAGAGCAAGCACTGATGGACGCCAAAGGACTTGGACTTACTTGATGAAAAGGACTTCTAAACTCCAAGGAAGTTTCTGTCCATATTTTTCATTTCCTGAATTTTCCATTAATTTTAATTCCTTTGTATCTGATTCATCTCTTTTTGATGTAGGTACTTTGGATTTGAGGACAAATCCTTTTGAAGAGGGAGGGAATGATAGACCCCGGCTCAAGGATCAGTACATGGAACCAGCTCAGCATGGAGTTCAGGACGTCCAGATCAGTTCAGCCGAGGTTCATCCATCCGGCCGTACCAGACGGAGAAACCGAGCCGCATATCGGATCGACCCGCGTGCACCCGGGAAGGACCTTAGGCCGTATCCACGTCCAGACGATGGAATTGATCGACCCACATCACTTCTTTCTCGACCCATTCATCATTCTAAGGCCAACAGTCGATCCAGAATCCATGATCATCGTGATCATCGTGATCAACACCCGGATCATCGTGATCATCACCCGGATCATCATGATCATCACCCGGATCATGCTGATCACGACCTTTCTGACCACTTTGATGATTTCATGATGATCGATGCTTCTAACTTCTCCAAATGAATGTTTCTTAAGCTCTCTGAAGATTTGGGTCAAGAAAAGTTGCCATCCGTTCATGAAGATTCACTGAACAGCCCGCGGACAGCCCTTCGTGCGTCCTGGTCCATACCGTGATGAACTTGATCAACACAGCAAGGTTCATTGAACCTGGACAGAAGAATTTGAAGGATTTAACTGCAGTCAACATGAGATTTCGTGCCTTGACCAGATCTGGTCAAGTTTGCATTTTCTATGTATTGTTTTCATCATTTTCCTTTATTTCTTTTGACTAGAAACACTATAAAATGTAACTCTTTGTCATTGCAATGCTATCAACGAATTTTCTTCTTCTTTTTGAGTTTTTACTCTTTGTTCTTTGCTTAGAACATTTCTAGTTTCTTGGTGAGGTTATCTCCAAGTCTCGATCCTTCCTTTGTTGGACCGGTGCGTCACATCCGGCAACATTTGAAGTCTGGTAGTATCATTGGGCCTTTCCGCATCCCATTGTGTCACCATTCATCCCACCAGTTCTCTATCCTTCCGGATCAGAGTCCATATCAACCTTACCGAAAGAGTGATCCCGATTTTGGGTCTATCAGGGGGGAAGTGGGTGCATATATTCGTATACTCCCACAAAAAGTTAAAAAAAAAAAACCGCATTTGTATTCGAAATTTTTGAAACTATTTTAATAAAAATTACTTTCTCAATCTGTCGATTCTTAGCACATAAACACTTCGGAAAACGAAAAACGTATCCTCAAGAAAACGCGAGACATCGCAATTTTTACTGAAGATATTTAGTTCGTATCATCCGTCAAAATAGTCCATCCGCGACATTAAACGAAATAGTCCGCCCGCGACATTAAAAACAAAAACAACCCGTCGATTGGCCCCGACGGGCAAATACAGAAACGTTTCACTTAAACAAATTCGTAGTTAGATCTTTTTACAAGATCCTCTTACATCCGACCAGGATACCATAGCGCGCTATACAAAAAAAAATCAAAATTTCGTCCATCACTTCGCAAAGGAAGTAGCTCGATTCGTACCTAGACAAATCATATAAGCCGATAAAACTTCGCGGATTTTAAAACGGTACGAATCAGGTCAAAATCACAAACAGGCAAAACGGAAGCCGATCAGTCATCGCATAGCCTTGAAGCTGAGAGTAGACCTAGGTCTTGCCCTAAGCCCAGTCTTGCTGGCACTTAACATCCAACGGACATAGTATCAAATACGAGATCCCAAAATATGTCTCTTACCGCTTACACCTAAAAACGCTCGCTAAAAAGTAGCATACGGACCAAGCGGCAAATAAAGAGTTAGAATACGAAGTGACTACTCGCATTCTGCCCTCTACACTTGGCGAAAGTTTAAATCAGATCATAAAAAGCAAATCACCGAAAACTTACTTCATATTTATATAAAAGCCGCACAAAGGCGGCGGGGATTCGAAGCCTTAAAAAGCCAGTCCCGAAATACATAAAATTACGCGACCTACTACGGTCGCGGCATCAACAGATAAAACGGCCACACTCGGCCACGAAAATACAAAGATAAGGGAAAAACATTTTCCCGATAAATTCAGTAGAGGATAAAGTCATCCGACGACGAAGTTCCAAACTCCGTCGGATAAGCTACCTCATCATCACCTCCCTCCGCTTCGGTCGCGACCTCCACCGTGTCAGGAGAAACTGGGATCGGCTCCCAGAGTCCCCATATCCTTTCCTCGATAGGGGGAACAATCGACTCAGCGTGAACATTGTCCTTCATGCCCACCTGCATGAGGCTCAACTCCTCTTTGTAAACATAATCCCTATGCTGAGTCCTCGTGAGAGCTCCAACCGATCTGCGACACTCGCGAAAATCCCCTACCGCGGCATCGGCCACCCGGAGGTTGTAATACTCCTCCTGGAAACGCGTTGCCCAATTCTGCATCTCGGCGGCAATCTCCCGCTTGGCCTGCCTCCTCGCCCGGCGAATCTCTCTAGCATGATCGGCGGCAGCCCTTAAATCCCGCTCTAAGGTTTCCTCCTGGAGTCGCGCCAAGTCATTCGCGTTCTTCTCCGCTTTGAAACACCAGATCCTTGATTCTCTCTGACTATCCAACAACGCTGAGCCGAGATGATTCATTGCCTGCAAAATTCGAAGATAGAATTTTTATTCGGATAAATGAAGAGAATGAAGGAAGATATAAAAACTAACCCCGTTCACTACGCGAGAAGTCTCCGCCAATACTTCAGGTCTTTCCTCCGTATCCTCCGCAAAGGATAATGGGACAGGATGATCAGGAAGACCGGAAAAGAAGTCGTCAAAGTTGGGAATCTGCGCGTCACTCGAACCGCTCCCATCGCCAAAGCCTAGAGACGGATCCCATCCTGGAAGTGGAGAATCGTCAGCAGGAAAGTCGTGATCCTCGACCTCGATGTCTTTATTTCTCCGCGGCAGCTTGGGCGACCTCTCGACCGGAACACGCTCCGGAAGATGCTCAACAGGCGCAAAATCAATCTCACCCTCCGCCTCGAAGTCAGAGTGAACCAATCGGATCGCCTTCCGAACCCTCTGACGGGTAAAACTGGTCCACCAATGATCACCGCTCCTCATCGCGTCTCTCACCTCCATAATGTCTCTAGGCCAAGGATGGACCACACTAATGTACGGAAGGGGATTTGGAACCGTCCGAAACATTGGAATAAACTCCTCCGCTATAGACGCAGCGTTAAGTCGGACGTAGAAGAAGAATTGTCTCCAATTGTTAAAATGAGAAACAATTCCCCTTACTACCAGCATTATGGGACGAGGAGTCAGTCGCCAGGAGGCAGACTCCTTGTTGTATTGCAGCCTCAGAAGCGCCTCAAAATGGTCGGCGGGATAAACCGCGCTCGTAACTCAGAATTACAAGACCAATAAGGATCTCGAAACTCGTAGGGCTCAGCTGGTTAAACGAAACCTGAAAACGCTCTAGTACGCGGACAATGATCTCAGGAATCAGAAACCAGATACGACATAGCACGAGAAAACGGCCTCGTAACACGTGAAGTAGCCTTCCAGAGGATTGTCGGCGCTTTCTCCAACCCTAGGAATCCGGAACTCCGGCAAACTTCCGAAGCGTTTCGAGAAAAAGATCAGTGGTCTTACTCGGCAGATGGGTCCCCATTTTCCGAGCTTGGCAGATCGGAAACTTTTCCTCTCCGGGACGTTTGATACGATCACTGCTTGCTCTCCAATACGCGTCGCGTTCAGCCGCATTCGGAGGAAGTTCAAACTCGGCCTTCGGAACGAGGAGTTCTTCATCCTGGTTGCAATCAGGAGAAGAAGTCACGGGATTCTTTTTCTTAGAAGACTTCTTTCCGCTTCTAAACAACTTTGACATTTTGGTGAAGGATTTTCTTTCTAAATTTTTCTTTTCTTGAGAGGATTCTTCAAAGAAAGTCTTATGAAAGATGGGTGAGTAAAAATGAAAGAGTTACCCCCCCTTTTATAAACTTCAGGATTTACTATTCAAGTTCGGACTTTTGGATACCAACTTAGCCTAAAAACTCACCTAAACTCGCCAAACCATACGACAGAATCTCGTCAACCCACGATTCTACCGCACTGGGGGGCTAACTGTTGGGGTCGAAATCGAACAAGGCAAAGTTGGCTTCCAAAATTTCCGTTTCAAAATTATTTACTTGAGAACTTTTTTACGGTTTTTCGGAAAAGAAAAACCTATACGAAAAATTTGCGGAAAAATCTTGTTTTAAGACAACAATTCTTTAAAACGACGATTTCCTAATCAACGATCTGAGAAATCAACGATTTCTTTAAAAGACAACGATTTCTTAATCAACGACTTAAGAAATCAACGATTTCTTAATCAACGACTTGAGAAATCAACGATTTAAGAAAGTGACGATTTCTTAAAATCAAACTGAACTTTGTTATCAAAGGACCAAACCTCCGCAAACAAGCATCCTAAGAGAATCGTAGCTTTGCGATAGGTTCAAACACTTGGATAACGGACCTCAGATGATACGTCCTGAGTTCGGACAGGATCACTCAATCGGTTTGTGAAGGATATGAACTCTGAAAAGAGAACTATGGAATGATGGGTGACACAAAAGGTTGCGGAAAGACCCCTTGATACTACCAGATTCGTTTGTTGCCGGATGTGACGCACCGGTCCAACAAATGAAGATTTGTTTGCTAAGTGATAACCTCACTAGGAAACAGGAAAGTTCTATGCTAAGAACAAAGAGAGAAGACTCAAAATAAGGAGAAAATTTCGTGATCTCATTGCAAAGAAATGGGGTACATTATATAGTGTTTTGAGTCAAAGAAATAATAAAGAAAAATACTGAAAAACACACATAGAAAATATAAATTTGACTAAGACTAGTCAAAGTGTGGAAAACAAGAGAAGACCAGTCAAAGTGTGGACTCAAAGGTTGACTGGTCCAGATTCAGAAATGTGTCCAAGTGCGTCCGTGATGATCTGGTTCGTCGCGGTAAGGAGATGGACGAACGGAGGTGCGGCCGCGGGGGTGATCTTCGAACTGTCTTGAACGTATGAAGAATTTACTCGACCCAAATCTTCAGAAAGTCTAAGAATCCTTGCCTTAGAGAATTTAGTCAAAGAGAAGTCCATGATGGCGTCAAAAGAAGAAGTAAGAACGTTGGTCCGATCATCGGGATGTGCGGTACGGACCAAACGGGTGAGAAGTGAGAAGTTGCGGTCGTGGTCTGACTCCGCCTGATCCAAGTGAAGTCTGGCTCGTCTGTTGGCTTTGTCTTGACGAGTTGGACGGGAAAGATCATCTGTGGTTCGGTCAGATCGGTCATCAGGTCGTGGATCCAAGCTTAGCTCCTTTCCGGACGAACACGGGTTGATCCGGTACACTGCTCGGTTGGACTGCTTGGCCTGGACGGATGGGTGAACCTCGGTTGGACTGATCTGAGTGTCCTGACCGTCGAGCTGGTCCTGGTCCGGGTCCTGGGTCGCATCATTCCCTTCCTCTTCAAAAGGATTTGTCCACAAATCTGGATCATCTGCAAGAAAAGGAGAAAGATCAGAAACATTAAAACTTGAAGAAATATCATACTTACCTTGCAGATCAAGTTGATACGCATTGTCACTGATTTTCCTAAGTATAGGAAATGGTCCATCGATCCGGGGCATGAGTTTGGACTTCCTTTCGTCCGGGAACCGTTCCTTCCTCAAGTGAACCCAAACAAGGTCTCCTTCCTCAAAAACGACCTTGGTCCTCTTCTGGTTTGCCTTTCTCTCATAGATCTTTGTCTTGGCCTCAATGTTGCCTCGAACCTCTTCGTGCAGCTTCCGGATGGTCTCAGCTTTCTTTTTGCCATCTTGGTTTTGCACTTTGGACTTGGCCTTCTTGCAATCCACGCATCGGTTGCATATCCTCTCCACGTCCTTCATCAGACTCGGCCAATAGAAGTGCTCATACACCACCTTGTATGTCTTCTTGATTCCGAAATGTCCCATAAGACCTCCTCCATGAGATTCCCTGACAAACAACTCCCTCAAAGAACATTGGGGAACACACAAGCGGTTATCAAAGAATAAGAAATCAGAAACTTGATAATACTTGCCATAGGCCGTTTTGGAACACTTCCTGAAAATCTCTTTAAAATCTGGATCAGTTGCATACAAATCTTTGATAAATTCAAAACCAAGCAACTTAGTCTCAAGAGCTGAAAGAAGAGTATACCTTCGGGACAGAGCATCAGCCACAACATTTTCCTTACCTTGCTTGTACTTGATCACATAAGGAAATGTCTCAATAAACTCAACCCAACGGGCATGCCTCTTGTTTAGCTTCTGCTGGCCCTTAAGATGTCTCAACGATTGGTGATCAGTATGGATCACAAACTCCTTTGGCCAGAGATAGTGCTGCCATGTCTGAAGAGCCCTCACCAAAGCATACAGCTCCTGGTCGTAAGTGGGGTAGTTGAGAGTGGCTCCACTAAGCTTCTCACTGAAGTAAGCAATGGGTTTCCTATCCTGCATCAAGACAGCACCAATACCAACACCCGAAGCATCACACTCGATCTCAAAAGTTTTAGAAAAATCAGGAAGTACAAGTAAAGGAGCATGAGTTAACTTCCCTTTCAAGAGTTGGAATGCTTCTTCCTGAGCCTGTTTCCACTTGAAACCAACATTCTTCTTGATCACTTCAGTAAGTGGGGCTGCGATGGTACTGAAATCCTGGACAAACCTTCGGTAGAACCCGGCAAGGCCGTGGAAGCTCCTTACCTCGCTTACTGTGGTCGGAATGGGCCATTCTCAGATGGCTTTGACCTTCTCCTCGTCCACTCTGAGTCCATCAGCACCTACAACAAAACCTAAGAACACCACGTGATCTGTTCCAAAAGAGCATTTACTAAGATTTGCAAACAGCTTTTCTTTCCTAAGAACTTCAAGAACAGATTTCACATGCTTCTTATGATCATCTAGGTTCTTGCTGTAAATGAGTATGTCATCAAAGTATACAACCACGAAATGACCAATGGATGCTCTCAGAATATGATTCATCAAACGCATGAAAGTGCTAGGTGCATTAGTGAGACTAAATGGCATAACAAGCCACTCATACAATCCTAGCTTAGTCTTAAATGCAGTTTTCCATTCATCACTTTCTTTCATCCTAATCTGGTGATATCCACTTTTCAAACCAATCTTAGAGAAAACTGAAGAACCATGCAACTCATCAAGCATGTCATCAAGCCTAGGAATGGGATGCCTATACTTTACCGTAATGTTGTTGATGGCTCGACAGTCAACACACATGCGCCATGAACCATCTTTCTTGGGCACTAGAAGAACTGGAACAGCACAAGGACTGAGGCTTTCCCGGATGTAGCCTTTCTCAAGAAGCTCTCCAATTTGTTTCTGAAGTTCCTTGGTCTCGACCGGATTGGTACGGTAAGCTGGTCGGTTCGGCAGAGATGCACCCGGAACAAAATCTATTTGATGCTCAATCCCTCGTATTGGTGGCAATCCCTTTGGATTCTCATCTGGAAAGACATCAGAAAAGTCCTGACTTTCCTTGACAAAGAAGTTGGAGTTTCTGGTACTAGACTCGGGTTTATCTGCCTTAGACTCTTGGTCACGCCCCTTCTTGAGTTGAAGCTGGTCTTGATGGACCTCCGAGGGCGACAAAGGAACCAAGGTGATCTTCTTTCCCTTATGATCAAAAGAGTGCCGGTTTGTGAAACCATCATGCACAACCTTTTTATCAAACTGCCAAGGCCGGCCCAAAAGAACATGACATGCATCCATGGGAAGCACATTGCACACGACCTCATCCTCATATCGCCCAATAGAAAGTGGGACGGTGACTTGCTCCTTCACATATTGCTCTCCAGCCTCATTGAGCCACTCCAACCTGAAAGGACGAGCAAGAGGCCGAGTAACAAGCCCAAGTTTCTTTACAAGGGTGTCACTAGCCACATTAGTGCAACTACCTCCATCAATAATCAAAGAACAAACTTTATCAGAAATGAGACATCTAGAGTGAAAGAGATTCTCCCTTTGTTCTTTGTCGTTGGTCTTTGGCTGGACACTCAAGGCACGTCTAGTAACAAGTATTGGACCGTGGCTGGGATCATCAAGGTCGTCCTCATCATAGATCGGATCAGAACCCTCCACAAAGTTCGAGCAGAACTCATCGATCACTCCATCGGCCTCCTCATCGAAGATGGAATCAAAGGCATCGTCCAAAGTCTTTCTAGTAACAAGAAGGGGACCATGAGCTGGGAAGTCAAGCGCCTCTTCCTCATCATCATCATACACTGGTCCAAGATCCTCCTTGTCTTCCTCGGATTCTACTTCACCATTCTCCAAAAGAACCATCACCTTTTGGTTTGGGCATCGGTTGGCATAGTAGCCAAGGCCATGACATCTGAAACACTGAATGTCTCTGGTTCGTTTTGGAGCCTCCTCTTTCTTTTCTCTATCAACATGAGCAGAGGCATTAGTCTTAAAAGCAGTATTTGTTGAGGAAGAAGACTTACCTTTGTCTTGATAGTTTGCTTTGGGAGCAAAGGATGATTTGGGAGCAAAGGCTGGTTTAGAAAGACCTTTTCTTTTGGCTTGTTGTTCAATCAGTATGGCCTTGTGTAGCATCTGCTCCATGCTGTCATAATCTTCCAGCTCCATACGGTCTTGAATATCACGGTTGAGCCCGGTAAGAAATCTGGCCATGGTGGCGTCTAAGCGCTCTTCTACATCAGCTTTGATCATCAAGGTCTCCATCTCCTGGTGATAGTCCTCAACTGACTTGGAACCTTGAAGCAGCCGCCTGAGTTTGTGGTGTAGGTCCCGGTGGTAATGGTCGGGAACAAAGCGTTTCCTCATCAGCATGGAAAGCTCATCCCATGTATCAACTGGCGCCACACCTGCTCTTCTCCTGCTAGTCACAACTCGATCATACCAGTTAATAGCATAGCCAGTAAACTCAGCAGCAGCAAGTCTAACCTTTTTAATATCAGAAACATTTTGACAATCAAACACAAGCTCAATTTTTCTTTCCCATTCAAGAAAAGCATCCGGATCATTTTTGCCATCAAAACTTGGAATTTTCAATTTCAATCCACCCATGCCATCATTAGTTCTTTCATTTCTACCAAATGGATTGACATCACCTTGGTTTTGATGTCTAGGAGCTCTCCTTGGACGATTGATGGACTGATCATCATCATAGGACTCATCTCGGATCTCAAGGTCGGACCGGCTGTGTCTCCTTGGGCGGTCACGCCTGGTTCTGGTTCGGGACTGAGCTGGTCGGCCCTGAAGTTCATCCAGTCTAAGATGGATCGCCTCCAAACCTGTATTCAACAAGTTAGACATAGAATCATTGAGAGCACGCATTTGTAAGTTAGATAATCCAGCAACAGAATTTCCGGGTCTGTTTCTTTCTTCTTCACTGCCCATGGTTTCCTGAAAACTTAAACAAGGAAAGTTAGATAAAACCTCACACTCTCAGGTGTTTATCCTCACCCACACACGTGTTTCACTCAATTTAGTGGTCACTCAAAGAATTCTTCTCAAGGTTTTAAGAAAGACAATCCAAATAACCCGATGAGATCTCAAAGCAAACAAATAATGAAACAAGATAGAGAGATAAGAGAATTTGGTTTGGGAATCCGCTTTAACCACTCCAAGGCTGGATTTCTCTTCAGCCAGCAGGATTTCTCTTCCACCACCTAGCCAAAAACAATCAAACTTTTCGATTTCTTTTTTTTTTTTTTTTTTTTTGTTAGATCTTTCTTTTCTTTTTTTTTTTTTTTTTTAAATATGGCCTAGGTAAGGTAGTGGCCCGGATTCAAGATAGACAGAAGAAGAAGAGTGTTTAGAAAATGGGAGATGAGAAAGATGGAAAGATAATACCGAATTGAGTGGCTCTGATACCACTTGATACGTCCTGAGTTCGGACAGGATCACTCAATCGGTTTGTGAAGGATATGAACTCTGAAAAGAGAACTATGGAATGATGGGTGACACAAAAGGTTGCGGAAAGACCCCTTGATACTACCAGATTCGTTTGTTGCCGGATGTGACGCACCGGTCCAACAAATGAAGATTTGTTTGCTAAGTGATAACCTCACTAGGAAACAGGAAAGTTCTATGCTAAGAACAAAGAGAGAAGACTCAAAATAAGGAGAAAATTTCGTGATCTCATTGCAAAGAAATGGGGTACATTATATAGTGTTTTGAGTCAAAGAAATAATAAAGAAAAATGCTGAAAAACACACATAGAAAATATAAATTTGACTAAGACTAGTCAAAGTGTGGAAAACAAGAGAAGACCAGTCAAAGTGTGGACTCAAAGGTTGACTGGTCCAGATTCAGAAATGTGTCCAAGTGCGTCCGTGATGATCTGGTTCGTCGCGGTAAGGAGATGGACGAACGGAGGTGCGGCCGCGGGGGTGATCTTCGAACTGTCTTGAACGTATGAAGAATTTACTCGACCCAAATCTTCAGAAAGTCTAAGAATCCTTGCCTTAGAGAATTTGGTCGAAGAGAAGTCCATGATGGCGTCAAAAGAAGAAGTAAGAACGTTGGTCCGATCATCGGGATGTGCGGTACGGACCAAACGGGTGAGAAGTGAGAAGTTGCGGTCGTGGTCTGACTCCGCCTGATCCAAGTGAAGTCTGGCTCGTCTGTTGGCTTTGTCTTGACGAGTTGGACGGGAAAGATCATCTGTGGTTCGGTCAGATCGGTCATCAGGTCGTGGATCCAAGCTTAGCTCCTTTCCGGACGAACGCGGGTTGATCCGGTACACTGCTCGGTTGGACTGCTTGGCCTGGACGGATGGGTGAACCTCGGTTGGACTGATCTGAGTGTCCTGATCGTCGAGCTGGTCCTGGTCCGGGTCCTGGGTCGCATCATCAGACCACGGCATAAACCCGATCGCGATGGCAATCGGGTCACGAACAAGAGCTCGGTTGCTATAGCGAGCGGGTCACGACATCACGCTCGGTCGCTATAGCGACCGAGCTACGATTACAGCTCGGTCGCTATAGCGACCGAGCCACGAGCAAAAGGGGAAAATGGCAAAAGGGGGAAGCGTAAACCGACCTTGGAGGGAGTATATAATGAGTTCAAGGCGAGAGGCATAGAGGCATCACTTTCCAGAGCAACTTAGCACTTAGAGCAATTTAGGCAACTTTCCAATTTTGTTTTCGAGCTGCGACTCAATTAGGTTTAGCCACCTTCGGGTATTAGAACTAGGGATCTCGCCGACAGCTCTCGTAGCCGAAGCACGTTACCTTGCTGTTGTAACGCTCATACGCAGATTCGTAATAAAATCCTTCTTGCTCTCTTTTTACGATTTATATTTTATTTTTCCGTTGTTATCGTGTTCTGATTGCTTGACGTGTGGTTTCTAAGAAATCAGGGACCTTCTGAGAAATTAGGGTTTTCCTAGTTTCCTTATTTATACGAAATATTGACGGTGCAAATTTCGGTTCCCACACACTGATTAGTGGTTCCCAATCAAGCTTCTTAAATCGTGGTTCATCCTAGTTTGATAAGAATCATGAAAATTTTGCCATATGTCCGAACAGGCTAATATGTAGTCATCTGGATAGAAAGTGGGATATCTTCTTACTCACAACTCCTATGAGATTTATTCAACTTCCTGGTTATTCTCCACTGATTAGTGGTTCTTGTCAAACCAGGATAATTCCAGATTAGTGGCATATGTCCGAACAGACTAATCTGGAATCATCTGGATATAAGGTGGGCTATCTTCTTGCTCACAACACTTATGAGATTTATTCAACTTCATGGTTATTCTCCACTGATTAGTGGTTCCAAATAAAGCTTCTTAGATCGTGGTTCATCCTGGTTTGATAAGAATCATGAAGATAATGGCATATGTCCGAACAGGCTAATCTGGAATCATCTGGATAGAAGGTAGGATATTTTCTTACTCACAACACTTATGAGATTTATTAAACTTCCTGGTTATTCTCCACTGATTAGTGGTTCCAAATAAAGCTTCTTAGATCATGGTTCATCCTGGTTTGATAATAATCATGAAGATATTGCCATATGTCCGAACATGCTAATCTGGAATCATCTAGATAGAAAGTGGGATATCTTCTTACTCACAAATCCTATGAGATTTATTCAACTTCCTGGTTTTTCTCCACTGATTAGTGGTTCCAAATAAAGCTTCTTAGATCGTGGTTCATCCTGGTTTGATAAGAATCATGAAGATAATGGCATATGTCCGAACAGGGTAATCTGGAATCATCTGGAATCATCTGGATAGAAAGTGGGATATCTTCTTACTCACAACTCCTATGAGATTTATTCAACTTCTTAGTTATTTTCCACTGATTAGTGGTTCCCAATCATGTAGATAATGGCATATGTTCGAACAGGCTAATCTGGAATCATCTGGATAGAAAGTGGGATATCTTCTTACTCACAACTACAATGAGATTTATTCAACTTCCTGGTTTTTCTCCACTGATTAGTGGTTCCAAATAAAGCTTCTTAGATCGTGGTTCATCCTGGTTTGATAAGAATCATGAAGATAATGGCATATGTCCGAACAGGGTAATCTGGAATCATCCGGAATCATCTGGATAGAAAGTGGGATATCTTCTTACTCACAACTCCTATGAGATTTATTCAACTTCCTAGTTATTTTCCACTGATTAGTGGTTCCCAACCATGTAGATAATGGCATATGTTCGAACAGGCTAATCTGGAATCATCTGGATAGAAAGTGGGATATCTTCTTACTCACAACTACAATGAGATTTATTCAACTTCCTGGTTTTTCTCCACTGATTAGTGGTTCCAAATAAAGCTTCTTAGATCGTGGTTCATCCTGGTTTGATAAGAATCATGAAGATAATGGCATATGTCCGAACAGGGTAATCTGGAATCATCTGGAATCATCTGGATAGAAAGTGGGATATCTTCTTACTCACAACTCCTATGAGATTTATTCAACTTCTTAGTTATTTTCCACTGATTAGTGGTTCCCAATCATGTAGATAATGGCATATGTTCGAACAGGCTAATCTGGAATCATCTGGATAGAAAGTGGGATATCTTCTTACTCACAACTACAATGAGATTTATTCAACTTCCTGGTTTTTCTCCACTGATTAGTGGTTCCAAATAAAGCTTCTTAGATCGTGGTTCATCCTGGTTTGATAAGAATCATAAAGATAATGGCATATGTCCGAACAGGGTAATCTGGAATCATCTGGAATCATCTGGATAGAAAGTGGGATATCTTCTTACTCACAACTCCTATGAGATTTATTCAACTTCCTAGTTATTTTCCACTGATTAGTGGTTCCCAATCATGTAGATAATGGCATATGTTCGAACAGGCTAATCTGGAATCATCTGGATAGAAAGTGGGATATCTTCTTACTCACAACTACAATGAGATTTATTCAACTTCCTGGTTTTTCTCCACTGATTAGTGGTTCCAAATAAAGCTTCTTAGATCGTGGTTCATCCTGGTTTGATAAGAATCATGAAGATAATGGCATATGTCCGAACAGGCTAATCTGGAATCATCTGGACAGAAGGTGGGATATCTTCTTGCTCACAATACTTATGAGATTTATTCAACTTCCTGGTTATTCTCCACTGATTAGTAGTTCCAAATAAAGCTTCTTATATCGTGGTTCATCCTGGTTTGATAAGAATCATGAAGATAATGGCATATGTCCGAACAGGCTAATCTGGAATCATCTGGATAGAAGGTGGGATATCTTCTTGCTCACAATACTTATGAGATTTATTCAACTTCCTGGTTATTCTCCACTGATTAGTAGTTCCAAATAAAGCTTCTTATATCGTGGTTCATCCTGGTTTGATAAGAATCATGAAGATAATGGCATATGTCCGAACAGGCTAATATGGAATCATCTGGATAGAAGGTGGGATATCTTCTTGCTCACATCACTTATGAGATTTATTCAACTTCCTGGTTATTCTCCACTGAATATTGGTTCCAAATAAAGTTTCTTAGATCATGGTTCATCCTGGTTTGATAAGAATCATGAAGATAATGGCATATGTCCGAACAGGCTAATATGGAATCATCTGGATAGAAAGTGGGATATCTTCTTACTCACAACTCCTATGAGATTTATTCAACTTCCTGGTTATTCTCCACTGATTAGTGGTTCCAAATAAAGCTTCTTAGATCGTGGTTGATCCTGGTTTGATAAGAATCATGAAGATAATGGCATATGTCCGAACAGGCTAATCTGGAATCATCTAGATAGAAAGTGGGATATCTTCTTACTCACAACTCCTATGAGATTTATTCAACTTCCTGGTTTTTCTCCACTGATTAGTGGTTCCAAATAAAGCTTCTTAGATCGTGGTTCATCCTGGTTTGATAAGAATCATGAAGATAATGGCATATGTCCGAACAGGGTAATCTGGAATCATCTGGAATCATCTGGATAGAAAGTGGGATATCTTCTTACTCACAACTCCTATGAGATTTATTCAACTTCTTAGTTATTTTCCACTGATTAGTGGTTCCCAATCATGTAGATAATGGCATATGTTCGAACAGGCTAATCTGGAATCATCTGGATAGAAAGTGAGATATCTTCTTACTCACAACTACAATGAGATTTATTCAACTTCCTGGTTTTTCTCCACTGATTAGTGGTTCCAAATAAAGCTTCTTAGATCGTGGTTCATCCTGGTTTGATAAGAATCATGAAGATAATGGCATATGTCCGAACAGGGTAATCTGGAATCATCTGGAATCATCTGGATAGAAAGTGGGATATCTTCTTACTCACAACTCCTATGAGATTTATTCAACTTCCTAGTTATTTTCCACTGATTAGTGGTTCCCAATCATGTAGATAATGGCATATGTTCGAACAGGCTAATCTGGAATCATCTGGATAGAAAGTGGGATATCTTCTTACTCACAACTACAATGAGATTTATTCAACTTCCTGGTTTTTCTCCACTGATTAGTGGTTCCAAATAAAGCTTCTTAGATCGTGGTTCATCCTGGTTTGATAAGAATCATGAAGATAATGGCATATGTCCGAACAGGGTAATCTGGAATCATCTGGAATCATCTGGATAGAAAGTGGGATATCTTCTTACTCACAACTCCTATGAGATTTATTCAACTTCTTAGTTATTTTCCACTGATTAGTGGTTCCCAATCATGTAGATAATGGCATATGTTCGAACAGGCTAATCTGGAATCATCTGGATAGAAAGTGGGATATCTTCTTACTCACAACTACAATGAGATTTATTCAACTTCCTGGTTTTTCTCCACTGATTAGTTTTTCCAAATAAAGCTTCTTAGATCGTGGTTCATCCTGGTTTGATAAGAATCATGAAGATAATGGCATATGTCCGAACAGGGTAATCTGGAATCATCTGGAATCATCTGGATAGAAAGTGGGATATCTTCTTACTCACAACTCCTATGAGATTTATTCAACTTCTTAGTTATTTTCCACTGATTAGTGGTTCCCAATCATGTAGATAATGGCATATGTTCGAACAGGCTAATCTGGAATCATCTGGATAGAAAGTGGGATATCTTCTTACTCACAACTACAATGAGATTTATTCAACTTCCTGGTTTTTCTCCACTGATTAGTGGTTCCAAATAAAGCTTCTTAGATCGTGGTTCATCCTGGTTTGATAAGAATCATGAAGATAATGGCATATGTCCGAACAGGGTAATCTGGAATCATCTGGAATCATCTGGATAGAAAGTGGGATATCTTCTTACTCACAACTCCTATGAGATTTATTCAACTTCCTAGTTATTTTCCACTGATTAGTGGTTCCCAATCATGTAGATAATGGCATATGTTCGAACAGGCTAATATGGAATCATCTGGATAGAAAGTGGGATATCTTCTTACTCACAACTACAATGAGATTTATTCAACTTCCTGGTTTTTCTCCACTGATTAGTGGTTCCAAATAAAGCTTCTTAGATCGTGGTTCATCCTGGTTTGATAAGAATCATGAAGATAATGGCATATGTCCGAACAGGGTAATCTGGAATCATCTGGAATCATCTGGATAGAAAGTGGGATATCTTCTTACTCACAACTCCTATGAGATTTATTCAACTTCCTAGTTATTTTCCACTGATTAGTGGTTCCCAATCATGTAGATAATGGCATATGTTCGAACAGGCTAATCTGGAATCATCTGGATAGAAAGTGGGATATCTTCTTACTCACAACTACAATGAGATTTATTCAACTTCCTGGTTTTTCTCCACTGATTAGTGGTTCCAAATAAAGCTTCTTAGATCGTGGTTCATCCTGGTTTGATAAGAATCATGAAGATAATGGCATATGTCCGAACAGGCTAATCTGGAATCATCTGGATAGAAGGTGGGATATCTTCTTGCTCACAATACTTATGAGATTTATTCAACTTCCTGGTTATTCTCCACTGATTAGTAGTTCCAAATAAAGCTTCTTATCTCGTGGTTCATCCTGGTTTGATAAGAATCATGAAGATAATGGCATATGTCCGAACAGGCTAATCTGGAATCATCTGGATAGAAGGTGGGATATCTTCTTGCTCACAATACTTATGAGATTTATTCAACTTCCTGGTTATTCTCCACTGATTAGTAGTTCCAAATAAAGCTTCTTATATCGTGGTTCATCCTGGTTTGATAAGAATCATGAAGATAATGGCATATGTCCGAACAGGCTAATCTGGAATCATCTGGATAGAAGGTGGGATATCTTCTTGCTCACAATACTTATGAGATTTATTCAACTTTCTGGTTATTCTCCACTGATTAGTGGTTCCAAATAAAGCTTCTTATATCGTGGTTCATCCTGGTTTGATAAGAATCATGAAGATAATGCCATATGTCCGAACAGGCTAATCTGGAATCATATGGATAGAAGGTGGGATATCTTCTTGCTCACAACACTTATGAGATTTATTCAACTTCCTGGTTATTCTCCACTGATTAGTGGTTCCAAATAAAGCTTCTTAGATCATGGTTCATCCTGGTTTGATAATAATCATGAAGATATTGCCATATGTCCGAACATGCTAATCTGGAATCATCTGGAATCATCTGGATAGAAAGTGGGATATCTTCTTACTCACAACTCCTATGAGATTTATTCAACTTCTTAGTTATTTTCCACTGATTAGTGGTTCCCAATCATGTAGATAATGGCATATGTTCGAACAGGCTAATCTGGAATCATCTGGATAGGAAGTGGGATATCTTCTTCCTCACAACTACAATGAGATTTATTCAACTTCCTGGTTTTTCTCCACTGATTAGTTTTTCCAAATAAAGCTTCTTAGATCGTGGTTCATCCTGGTTTGATAAGAATCATGAAGATAATGGCATATGTCCGAACAGGGTAATCTGGAATCATCTGGAATCATCTGGATAGAAAGTGGGATATCTTCTTACTCACAACTCCTATGAGATTTATTCAACTTCTTAGTTATTTTCCACTGATTAGTGGTTCCCAATCATGTAGATAATGGCATATGTTCGAACAGGCTAATCTGGAATCATCTGGATAGAAGGTGGGATATCTTCTTGCTCACAATACTTATGAGATTTATTCAACTTCCTGGTTATTCTCCACTGATTAGTAGTTCCAAATAAAGCTTCTTATATCGTGGTTCATCCTGGTTTGATAAGAATCATGAAGATAATGGCATATGTCCGAACAGGCTAATCTGGAATCATCTGGATAGAAGGTGGGATATCTTCTTGCTCACAATACTTATGAGATTTATTCAACTTCCTGGTTATTCTCCACTGATTAGTAGTTCCAAATAAAGCTTCTTATATCGTGGTTCATCCTGGTTTGATAAGAATCATGAAGATAATGGCATATGTCCGAACAGGCTAATCTGGAATCATCTGGATAGAAGGTGGGATATCTTCTTGCTCACAATACTTATGAGATTTATTCAACTTCCTGGTTATTCTCCACTGATTAGTGGTTCCAAATAAAGCTTCTTATATCGTGGTTCATCCTGGTTTGATAAGAATCATGAAGATAATGCCATATGTCCGAACAGGCTAATCTGGAATCATATGGATAGAAGGTGGGATATCTTCTTTCTCACAACACTTATGAGATTTATTCAACTTCCTGGTTATTCTCCACTGATTAGTGGTTCCAAATAAAGCTTCTTATATCGTGGTTCATCCTGGTTTGATAAGAATCATGAAGATAATGCCATATGTTCGAACAGGCTAATCTGGAATCATCTGGATAGAAAGTGGGATATCTTCTTACTCACAACTACAATGAGATTTATTCAACTTCCTGGTTTTTCTCCACTGATTAGTTTTTCCAAATAAAGCTTCTTAGATCGTGGTTCATCCTGGTTTGATAAGAATCATGAAGATAATGGCATATGTCCGAACAGGGTAATCTGGAATCATCTGGAATCATCTGGATAGAAAGTGGGATATGTTCTTACTCACAACTCCTATGAGATTTATTCAACTTCTTAGTTATTTTCCACTGATTAGTGGTTCCCAATCATGTAGATAATGGCATATGTTCGAACAGGCTAATTTGGAATCATCTGGATAGAAAGTGGGATATCTTCTTACTCACAACTACAATGAGATTTATTCAACTTCCTGGTTTTTCTCCACTGATTAGTGGTTCCAAATAAAGCTTCTTAGATCGTGGTTCATCCTGGTTTGATAAGAATCATGAAGATAATGGCATATGTCCGAACAGGGTAATCTGGAATCATCTGGAATCATCTGGATAGAAAGTGGGATATCTTCTTACTCACAACTCCTATGAGATTTATTCAACTTCTTAGTTATTTTCCACTGATTAGTGGTTCCCAATCATGTAGATAATGGCATATGTTCGAACAGGCTAATCTGGAATCATCTGGATAGAAGGTGGGATATCTTCTTGCTCACGATACTTATGAGATTTATTCAACTTCCTGGTTATTCTCCACTGATTAGTAGTTCCAAATAAAGCTTCTTATATCGTGGTTCATCCTGGTTTGATAAGAATCATGAAGATAATGGCATATGTCCGAACAGGGTAATCTGGAATCATCTGGAATCATCTGGATAGAAAGTGGGATATCTTCTTACTCACAACTCCTATGAGATTTATTCAACTTCCTAGTTATTTTCCACTGATTAGTGGTTCCCAATCATGTAGATAATGGCATATGTTCGAACAGGCTAATCTGGAATCATCTGGATAGAAAGTGGGATATCTTCTTACTCACAACTACAATGAGATTTATTCAACTTCCTGGTTTTTCTCCACTGATTAGTGGTTCCAAATAAAGCTTCTTAGATCGTGGTTCATCCTGGTTTGATAAGAATCATGAAGATAATGGCATATGTCCGAACAGGCTAATCTGGAATCATCTGGATAGAAGGTGGGATATCTTCTTGCTCACAATACTTATGAGATTTATTCAACTTCCTGGTTATTCTCCACTGATTAGTAGTTCCAAATAAAGCTTCTTATATCGTGGTTCATCCTGGTTTGATAAGAATCATGAAGATAATGGCATATGTCCGAACATGCTAATCTGGAATCATCTGGATAGAAGGTGGGATATCTTCTTGCTCACAATACTTATGAGATTTATTCAACTTCCTGGTTATTCTCCACTGATTAGTAGTTCCAAATAAAGCTTCTTATATCGTGGTTCATCCTGGTTTGATAAGAATCATGAAGATAATGGCATATGTCCGAACAGGCTAATCTGGAATCATCTGGATAGAAGGTGGGATATCTTCTTGCTCACAATACTTATGAGATTTATTCAACTTCCTGGTTATTCTCCACTGATTAGTGGTTCCAAATAAAGCTTCTTATATCGTGGTTCATCCTGGTTTGATAAGAATCATGAAGATAATGCCATATGTCCGAACAGGCTAATCTGGAATCATATGGATAGAAGGTGGGATATCTTCTTGCTCACAACACTTATGAGATTTATTCAACTTCCTGGTTATTCTCCACTGATTAGTGGTTCCAAATAAAGCTTCTTAGATCATGGTTCATCCTGGTTTGATAATAATCATGAAGATATTGCCATATGTCCGAACATGCTAATCTGGAATCATCTAGATAGAAAGTGGGATATCTTCTTACTCACAACTCCTATGAGATTTATTCAACTTCCTGGTTATTCTCCACTGATTATTGGTTCCAAATAAGGCTTCTTAGATCGTGGTTAATCCTGGTTTGATAGGAATCATGAAGATAATGGCATATGTCCGAACAGGCTAATCTGGAATCATATGGATAGAAGGTGGGATATCTTCTTGCTCACAACACTTATAAGATTTATTCAACTTCCTGGTTATTCTCCACTGATTATTGGTTCCAAATAAAGTTTCTTAGATCGTGGTTCATCCTGGTTTGATAAGAATCATGAAGATATTGCCATATGTCCGAACAGGCTAATCTGGAATCATCTGGATAGAAAGTGGGATATCTTCTTACTCACAACTCCTATGAGATTTATTCAACTTCCTAGTTATTTTCCACTGATTAGTGGTTCCCAATCATGTAGATAATGGCATATGTTCGAACAGGCTAATCTGGAATCATCTGGATAGAAAGTGGGATATCTTCTTACTCACAACTACAATGAGATTTATTCAACTTCCTGGTTTTTCTCCACTGATTAGTGGTTCCAAATAAAGCTTCTTAGATCGTGGTTCATCCTGGTTTGATAAGAATCATGAAGATAATGGCATATGTCCGAACAGGCTAATCTGGAATCATCTGGATAGAAGGTGGGATATCTTCTTGCTCACAATACTTATGAGATTTATTCAACTTCCTGGTTATTCTCCACTGATTAGTGGTTCCAAATAAAGCTTCTTATATCGTGGTTCACCCTGGTTTGATAATAATCATGAAGATATTGCCATATGTCCGAACATGCTAATCTGGAATCATCTAGATAGAAAGTGGGATATCTTCTTACTCACAAGTCCTATGAGATTTATTCAACTTCCTGGTTTTTCTCCACTGATAATTGGTTCCAAATAAGGCTTCTTAGATCGTGGTTAATCCTTGTTTGATAGGAATCATGAAGATAATGGCATATGTCCGAACAGGCTAATCTGGAATCATATGGATAGAAGGTGGGATATCTTCTTGCTCACAACACTTATGAGATTTATTCAACTTCCTGGTTATTCTCCACTGATTATTGGTTCCAAATAAAGTTTCTTAGATCGTGGTTCATCCTGGTTTGATAAGAATCATGAAGATATTGCCATATGTCCGAACAGGCTAATCTGGAATCATCTGGATAGAAAGTGGGATATCTTCTTACTCACAACTCCTATGAGATTTATTCAACTTCCTAGTTATTTTCCACTGATTAGTGGTTCCCAATTATGTAGATAATGGCATATGTTCGAACAGGCTAATCTGGAATCATCTGGATAGAAAGTGGGATATCTTCTTACTCACAACTACAATGAGATTTATTCAACTTCCTGGTTTTTCTCCACTGATTAATGGTTCCAAATAAAGCTTCTTAGATCGTGGTTCATCCTGGTTTGATAAGAATCATGAAGATAATGGCATATGTCCGAACAGGCTAATCTGGAATCATCTGGATAGAAGGCGGGATATCTTCTTGCTCACAATACTTATGAGATTTATTCAACTTCCTGGTTATTCTCCACTGATTAGTGGTTCCAAATAAAGCTTCTTATATCGTGGTTCATCCTGGTTTGATAAGAATCATGAAGATAATGGCATATGTCCGAACAGGCTAATCTGGAATCATATGGATAGAAGGTGGGATATCTTCTTGCTCACAACACTTATGAGATTTATTCAACTTCCTGGTTATTCTCCACTGATTAGTGGTTCCAAATAAAGCTTCTTAGATCATGGTTCATCCTGGTTTGATAATAATCATGAAGATATTGCCATATGTCCGAACATGCTAATCTGGAATCATCTAGATAGAAAGTAGGATATCTTCTTACTCACAACTCCTATGAGATTTATTCAACTTCCTGGTTATTCTCAACTGATTATTGGTTCCAAATAAGGCTTCTTAGATCGTGGTTAATCCTGGTTTGATAGGAATCATGAAGATAATGGCATATGTCCGAACAGGCTAATCTGGAATCATATGGATAGAAGGTGGGATATCTTCTTGCTCACAACACTTATGAGATTTATTCAACTTCCTGGTTATTCTCCACTGATTATTGGTTCCAAATAAAGTTTCTTAGATCGTGGTTCATCCTGGTTTGATAAGAATCATGAAGATATTGCCATATGTCCGAACAGGCTAATCTGGAATCATCTGGATAGAAAGTGGGATATCTTCTTACTCACAACTCCTATGAGATTTATTCAACTTCCTAGTTATTTTCCACTGATTAGTGGTTTCCAATCATGTAGATAATGGCATATGTTCGAACAGGCTAATCTGGAATCATATGGATAGAAAGTGGGATATCTTCTTACTCACAACTACAATGAGATTTATTCAACTTCCTGGTTTTTCTCCACTGATTAGTGGTTCCAAATAAAGCTTCTTAGATCGTGGTTCATCCTGGTTTGATAAGAATCATGAAGATAATGGCATATGTCCGAACAGGCTAATCTAGAATCATCTGGATAGAAGGTGGGATATCTTCTTGCTCACAATACTTATGAGATTTATTCAACTTCCTGGTTATTCTCCACTGATTAGTGGTTCCAAATAAAGCTTCTTATATCGTGGTTCATCCTGGTTTGATAAGAATCATGAAGATAATGGCATATGTCCGAACAGGCTAATCTGGAATCATATGGATAGAAGGTGGGATATCTTCTTGCTCACAACACTTATGAGATTTATTCAACTTCCTGGTTATTCTCCACTGATTAGTGGTTCCAAATAAAGTTTCTTAGATCGTGGTTCATCCTCGTTTGATAAGAATCATGAAGATAATGGCATATGTCCGAACAGGCTAATCTGGAATCATCTGGATAGAAGGTGGGATTTCTTCTTGCTCACAACACTTATGAGATTTATTCAACTCCCTGGTTATTCTCCACTGATTAGTGGTTCCATATAAAGTTTCTTAGATCGTGGTTCATCCTGGTTTGATAAGAATCATGAAGATATTGCCATATATCCGAACAGGCTAATCTGGAATCATCTCGATAGAAAGTGGGATATCTTCTTACTCACAACTCCTATGAGATTTATTCAACTACCTAGTTATTTTCCACTGATTAGTGGTTCCTAATCAAGCTTCTCACATCGTGGTTCATCCTGGTTTGATAAGAATCATGAAGATTTTGCCATATGTCCGAACAGGATAATCTGTAATCATCTGGATAGAAAGTGGGATATCTTCTTACTCACAACTCCTATGAGATTTATTCAACTTCCTGGTTATTCTCCGCTGATTAGAGGTTCTTGTCAAACCAGGATAATTCCAGATTAGTGGCATATGTCCGAACAGGCTAATCTGGAATCATCTGGATAAAAGGTGGGATATCTTCTTGCTGACAACACTTATGAGATTTATTCAACTTCCTGGTTATTCTCCACTGATCAGTGGTTCCAAATAGAGCTTCTTAGATTGTGGTTCATCCTGGTTTGATAAGAATCATGAAGATAATGGCATATGTCCGAACAGGCTAATCTGGAATCATCTGGATAGAAGGTGGGATATCTTCTTGCTCACAACACTTATGAGATTTATTAAACTTCCTGGTTATTCTCCACTGATTAGTGGTTGCAAATAAAGCTTCTTAGATCGTGGTTCATCCTGGTTTGATAATAATCATGAAGATATTGCCATATGTCCGAACAGGCTAATCTAGAATCATCTGGATAGAATGTGGAATATCTTCTTACTCACAACTCCTATGAGATTTATTCAACTTCCTAGTTATTTTCCACTGATTAGTGGTTCCCAATCAAGCTTCTTACATCGTGGTTCATCCTGGTTTGATAAGAATCATGAAGATTTTGCCATATGTCCGAACAGGATAATCTGTAATCATCTGGATAGAAAGTGGGATATCTTCTTGCTCACAACACTTATGAACATGCTAATCTGGAATCATCTGGATAGAAGGTGGGATATCTTCTTGCTCACAACACTTATGAAATTTATTCAACTTCCTGGTTATTCTCCGCTGATTAGAGGTTCTTGTCAAACCAGGATAATTCCAGATTAGTGGCATACGTCCGAACAGGCTAATCTGGAATCATCTGGATAGAAGGTTGGATATCTTCTTGCTGACAACACTTATGAGATTTATTCAACTTCCTGGTTATTCTCCACTGATCAGTGGTTCCAAATAGAGCTTCTTAGATCGTGGTTCATCCTGGTTTGATAAGAATCATGAAGATAATGGCATATGTCCGAACAGGCTAATCTGGAATCATCTGGATAGAAGGTGAGATATCTTCTTGCTCACAACACTTATGAGATTTATTAAACTTCCTGGTTATTCTCCACTGATTAGTGGTTGCAAATAAAGCTTCTTAGATCGTGGTTCATCCTGGTTTGATAAGAATCATGAATATATTGCCATATGTCCGAACAGGCTAATCTGGAATCATCTTGATAGAAAGTGGGATATCTTCTTACTCACAACTCCTATGAGATTTATTCAACTTCCTGGTTATTCTCCACTAATTAGTGGTTCCAAATAAAGCTTCTTAGATCGTGGTTCATCCTGGTTTGATAAGAATCATGAAGATAATGGCATATGTCCGAACATGCTAATCTGGAATCATCTGGATAGAAGGTGGGATATCTTCTTGCTCACAACACTTATGAAATTTATTCAACTTCCTTGTTATTCTCTACTGATTAGTGGTTGCAAATAAAGCTTCTTAGATCGTGGTTCATCCTGGTTTGATAAGAATCATGAAGACATTGCCATATGTCCGAACAGGCTAATCTGGAACCATCTGGATAGAAAGTGGGAAGTCTTCTTACTCATAACTCCTATGAGATTTATTTAACTTCCTGGTTATTCTCCTCTGAATAGTGGTTCCAAATAACGCTTCTTAGGTCGTGGTTCATCCTGGTTTGATAAGAATCATGTAGATAATGGCATATGTTCGAACAGGCTAATCTGGAATCATCTGGATAGAAAGTGGGATATCTTCTTACTCACAACTCCTATGAGATTTATTCAACTTCCTAGTTATTTTCCACTGATTAGTGGTTCCCAATCAAGCTTCTTACATCTTGGTTCATCCTGGTTTGATAAGAATCATGAAGATTTTGCCATATGTCCGAACAGGCTAATCTGTAATCATCTGGATAGAAAGTGGGATATCTTCTTACTCACAACTCCTATGAGATTTATTCAACTTCCTGGTTTTTCTCCACTGATTAGTGGTTCTTATCAAACAAGGATAATTCCAGATTAGTGGCATATGTCCGAACAGGCTAATCTGGAATCATCTGGATAGAAAGTGGGATATCTTCTTGCTCACAACTCCTATGAGATTTATTCAACTTCCTGGTTATTCTCCGCTGATTAGAGGTTCTTGTCAAACCAGGATAATTCCAGATTAGTGGCATATGTCCGAACAGGCTAATCTGGAATCATCTGGATAGAAGGTGGGATATCTTCTTGCTCACAACACTTATGAGATTTATTCAACTTCCTGGTTATTCTCCACTGATCAGTGGTTCCAAATAAAGGTTCTTAGATCGTGGTTCATCCTGGTTTGATAAGAATCATGAAGATAATGGCATATGTCCGAAAGGGCTAATCTGGAATCATCTGGATAGAAGGTGGGATATCTTCTTGCTCACAACACTTATGAGATTTATTAAACTTCCTGGTTATTCTCCACTGATTAGTGGTTGCAAATAAAGCTTTTTAGATCGTGGTTCATCCTGGTTTGATAAGAATCATGAAGATATTGCCATATGTCCGAACAGGCTAATCTGGAATCATCTTGATAGAAAGTGGGATATCTTCTTACTCACAACTCCTATGAGATTTATTCAACTTCCTGGTTATTCTCCACTAATTAGTGGTTCCAAATAAAGCTTCTTAGATCGTGGTTCATCCTGGTTTGATAAGAATCATGAAGATAATGGCATATG
Source organism: Raphanus raphanistrum subsp. raphanistrum (assembly GCA_019706035.1). Taxonomy (NCBI): domain Eukaryota; kingdom Viridiplantae; phylum Streptophyta; class Magnoliopsida; order Brassicales; family Brassicaceae; genus Raphanus; species Raphanus raphanistrum. The sequence goes on from CM033983.1 coordinate 38,538,134, forward strand.
TCCGAACATGCTAATCTGGAATCATCTGGATAGAAGGTGGGATATCTTCTTGCTCACAACACTTATAAAATTTATTCAACTTCCTTGTTATTCTCTACTGATTAGTGGTTGCAAATAAAGCTTCTTAGATCATGGTTCATCCTGGTTTGATAAGAATCATGAAGATATTGCCATATGTCCGAACAGGCTAATCTGGAATCATCTGGATAGAAAGTGGGAAATCTTCTTACTCATAACTCCTATGAGATTTATTTAACTTCCTGGTTATTCTCCTCTGAATATTGGTTCCAAATAACGCTTCTTAGATCGTGGTTCATCCTGGTTTGATAAGAATCATGAAGATATTGTCATATGTCCGAACAGGCTAATCTGGAATCATCTTGATAGAAAGTGGGATATCTTCTTACTCACAACTCCTATGAGATTTATTCAACTTCCTGGTTATTCTCCACTGATTAGTGGTTCCAAATAAAGCTTCTTAGATCGTGGTTCATCCTGGTTTGATAAGAATTATGAAGATAATGGCATATGTTCGAACAGGCTAATCTGGAATCATCTGGATAGAAAGTGGGATATCTTCTTACTCACAACTCCTATGAGATTTATTCAACTTCCTAGTTATTTTCCCCTGATTAGTGGTTCCCAATCAAGCTTCTTACATCGTGGTTCATCCTGGTTTGATAAGAATCATGAAGATTTTGCCATATGTCCGAACAGGCTAATCTGTAATCATCTGGATAGAAAGTGGGATATCTTCTTACTCACAACTCCTATGAGATTTATTCAACTTCCTGGTTATTCTCCACTGATTAGTGGTTCTTATCAAACCAGGATAATTCCAGATTAGTGGCATATGTCCGAACAGGCTAATCTGGAATCATCTGGATAGAAGGTGGGATATCTTCTTGCTCACAACACTTATGAGATTTATTCAACTTCCTGGTTATTCTCCACTGATCAGTGGTTCCAAATAGAGCTTCTTAGATCGTGGTTCATCCTGGTTTGATAAGAATCATGAAGATAATGGCATATGTCCGAACAGGCTAATCTGGAATCATCTGGATAGAAGGTGGGATATCTTCTTGCTCACAACACTTATGAGATTTATTAAACTTCCTGGTTATTCTCCACTGATTAGTGGTTGCAAATAAAACTTCTTAGATCGTGGTTCATCCTGGTTTGATAAGAATCATGAAGATATTGCCATATGTCCGAACAGGCTAATCTGGAATCATCTTGATAGAAAGTGGGATATCTTCTTACTCACAACTCCTATGAGATTTATTCAACTTCCTGGTTATTCTCCACTAATTAGTGGTTCCAAATAGAGCTTCTTAGATCGTGGTTCATCCTGGTTTGATAAGAATCATGAAGATAATGGCATATTTCTGAACATGCTAATCTGGAATCATCTGGATAGAAGGTGGGATATCTTCTTGCTCACAACACTTATGAAATTTATTCAACTTCCTTGTTATTCTCTACTGATTAGTGGTTGCAAATAAAGCTTCTTAGATCGTGGTTCATCCTGGTTTGATAAAAATCATGAAGATATTGCCATATGTCCGAACAGGCTAATCTGGAACCATCTGGATAGAAAGTGGGAAATCTTCTTACTCATAACTCCTATGAGATTTATTTAACTTCCTGGTTATTCTCCTCTGAATAGTGGTTCCAAATAACGCTTCTTAGGTCGTGGTTCATCCTGGTTTGATAAGAATCATGTAGATAATGGCATATGTTCGAACAGGCTAATCTGGAATCATCTGGATAGAAAGTGGGATATCTTCTTCCTCACAACTCCTATGAGATTTATTCAACTTCCTAGTTACTTTCCACTGATTAGTGGTTCCCAATCAAGCTTCTTACATCGTGGTTCATCCTGGTTTGATAAGAATCATGAAGATTTTGCCATATGTCCGAACAGGCTAATCTGTAATCATCTGGATAGAAAGTGGGATATCTTCTTACTCACAACTCCTATGAGATTTATTCAACTTCCTGGTTATTCTCCACTGATTAGTGGTTCTTATCAAACCAGGATAATTCCAGATTAGTGGCATATGTCCGAATAGGCTAATCTGGAATCATCTGGATAGAAGGTGGGATATCTTCTTGCTCACAACTCCTATGAGATTTATTCAACTTCCTGGTTATTCTACGCTGATTAGAGGTTCTTTTCAAACCAGGATAATTCCAGATTAGTGGCATATGTCCGAACAGGCTAATCTGGAATCATCTGGATAGAAGGTGGGATATCTTCTTGCTCACAACACTTATGAGATTTATTCAACTTCCTGGTTATTCTCCACTGATCAGTGGTTCCAAATAAAGGTTTTTAGATCGTGGTTCATCATGGTTTGATAAGAATCATGAAGATAATGGCATATGTCCGAACAGGCTAATCTGGAATCATCTGGATAGAAGGTGGGATATCTTCTTTCTCACAACACTTATGAGATTTATTCAACTTCCTGGTTATTCTCCAATGATTAGTGGTTCTAAATAAAGCTTCTTAGATCGTCGTTTATCCTGGTTTGATAAGAATCATGAAGATATTGCCATATGTCCGAACAGGCTAATCTGGAATCATCTTGATAGAAAGTGGGATATCTTCTTACTCACAACTCCTATGAGATTTATTCAACTTCCTGGTTATTCTCCACTGATTAGTGGTTCCAAATAAAGCTTCTTAGATCGTGGTTCATCCTGGTTTGATAAGAATCATGAAGATAATGGCATATGTCCGAACATGCTAATCTGGAATCATCTGGATAGAAGGTGGGATATCTTCTTGCTCACAACACTTATGAAATTTATTCAACTTCCTTGTTATTCTCTACTGATTAGTGGTTGCAAATAAAGCTTCTTAGATCATGGTTCATCCTGGTTTGATAAGAATCATGAAGATATTGCCATATGTCCGAACATGCTAATCTGGAATCATCTGGATAGAAAGTGAGAAATCTTCTTACTCATAACTCCTATGAGATTTATTTAACTTCCTGGTTATTCTCCTCTGAATAGTGGTTCCAAATAACGCTTCTTAGATCGTGGTTCATCCTGGTTTGATAAGAATCATGAAGATATTGCCATATGTCCGAACAGGCTAATCTGGAATCATCTTGATCGAAAGTGGGATATCTTCTTACTCACAACTCCTATGAGATTTATTCAACTTCCTGGTTATTCTCCACTGATTAGTGGTTCCAAATAAAGCTTCTTAGATCGTGGTTCATCCTGGTTTGATAAGAATTATGAAGATAATGGCATATGTTCGAACATGCTAATCTGGAATCATCTGGATAGAAAGTGGGATATCTTCTTACTCACAACTCCTATGAGATTTATTCAACTTCCTAGTTATTTTCCCCTGATTAGTGGTTCCCAATCAAGCTTCTTACATCGTGGTTCATCCTGGTTTGATAAGAATCATGAAGATTTTGCCATATGTCCGAACAGGCTAATCTGTAATCATCTGGATAGAAAGTGGGATATCTTCTTACTCACAACTCCTATGAGATTTATTCAACTTCCTGGTTATTCTCCACTGATTAGTGGTTCTTATCAAACCAGGATAATTCCAGATTAGTGGCATATGTCCGAACAGGCTAATCTGGAATCATCTGGATAGAAGGTGGGATATCTTCTTGCTCACAACTCCTATGAGATTTATTCAACTTCATGGTTATTCTCCGCTGATTAGAGGTTCTTGTCAAACCAGGATAATTCCAGATTAGTGGCATATGTCCGAACAGGCTAATCTGGAATCATTTGGATAGAAGGTGGAATATCTTCTTGCTCACAACACTTATGAGATTTATTCAACTTCCTGGTTATTCTCCACTGATCAGTGGTTCCAAATAAAGGTTCTTAGATCGTGGTTCATCCTGGTTTGATAAGAATCATGAAGATAATGGCATATGTCCGAACAGGCTAATCTGGAATCATCTGGATAGAAGGTGGGATATCTTCTTGCTCACAACACTTATGAGATTTATTAAACTTCCTGGTTATTCTCCACTGATTAGTGGTTGCAAATAAAGCTTTTTAGATCGTGGTTCATCCTGGTTTGATAAGAACCATGAAGATATTGCCATATGTCCGAACAGGCTAATCTGGATTCATCTTGATAGAAAATGGGATATCTTCTTACTCACAACTCCTATGAGATTTATTCAACTTCCTGGTTATTCTCCACTGATTAGTGGTTCCAAATAAAGCTTCTTAGATCGTGGTTCATCCTGGTTTGATAAGAATCATGAAGATAATGGCATATGTCCGAACATGCTAATCTGGAATCATTTGGATAGATGGTGGAATATCTTCTTGCTCACAACACTTATGAGATTTATTCAACTTCCTGGTTATTATCCACTGATTAGTGGTTCCAAGTAAAGCTTCTTAGATAGTGGTTCATCCTAGTTTGATAAGAATCATGAAGATAT